>JARQOD010000005.1:406154226-406210675 GCA_033576555.1 Oophaga sylvatica | reverse complement strand
CCCCTTATCCTTGGGAAAATAAAAAAATGGTGACTAAAAGATCATTTTTGTGGGAAAAAAATAGGATTTTTTATTTTCATGCCCGGGCATTATAAACTTGTGTGAAGCACTTGGGGTTTCAAAGTGCTCACCACAGATCTAGATAAGTTCCTTAGGGGGTCTAGTTTCCAAAATGGGGTCACTTGTGGGGGTTTTACACTGTTTAGGCACATCAGGAACTCTGCAAAATGAACATGACACCCATCAAAGTCTGCATTCCAAAATGTCATTACTTCGTTTCCGAGCCCTGCCGTGCGCCCAAACAGTATTTCCCCCCCACATATGGGGTATCTGCGTACTCAGGACAAATTGGAGAACAACTTTTGGGGTCCAATTTCCTTGTGAAAAATCAAAAATTGGAAAATTGGGGACTAAAAAATCTTTTTTTGTGGAATTTTTTTTTTCACACCCAGGCATTATAAACTTTAGTGAAACATTTGGGGGTTGATCGTGCTCCCAACAGATCTAGATAAGTTCCTTAAGGGTCTAGTTTCCAAAATGGTGTCACTTGTGGGGGGTTTCCACTGTTTAGGTACATCAGGGGCTCTCCAAACGCGACATGGCATACAGCCAATTCTGCGTTGAAAAAGTCAAACTGCGCTCCTTCCCTTCCGAGCTCTGCCATGCACCCAAAAAGTGGTTTACCCCCACATATTGGGTATCAGCGTACTCAAGACAAATTGCACAATAACTTTTGAGGTCTTGTTACCCTTGAGAAAATAAAAATTGGGGTGAAAATATAATTTTTGTGGAAAAAATATGATTTTTTAATTTTACGGCTCTACGTTATAAACGTGTGTGAAGCACTTGGGGGTTCAAAGTGCTCATCAAAGATCTAGATAAGTTCCTTAGGGGGTCTTGTTTCTAAAATGGGGTCACTTGTGGGGATTCCCACTGTTTAGGCACATCAGGGGCTATCCAAATGCGACATGGCGTCCAATCTCGATTCCAGCCAATTTTGGTTTGAAAAAGTCAAATGGCGCTCCTTCCCTTCCGAGCTCTACCGTGCACCCCCAAACAGTGGTTCCCCCCCCACATATGGGGTATCAGCGTACTCAGGACAAATTGGACAACAACTTTTGTGGTCCAATTTCTCATGTTACCCATGAGAAAATAAAAAATTGATGACTTAAATATTACTTTTGTGGGAAAAAAATAGGATTTTTTATTTTTATGCCCGGGCATTATAAATTTGTGTGAAGCACTTGGGTGTTCAAAGTGCTCACCACAGATCTAGATAAGTTCCTTAGGGGTCTAGTTTCCAAAATGGGGTCACTTGTGGGGGGTTTCCACTGTTTAGGCACATCAGGGACTCTGCAAACTGAACATGACACCCATCAAAGTCTGCATTCCAAAACATCATTACTTCCTTTCTGAGCCCTGCGGTGCATCCAAACAGTATTTCTCCCCACATGTGGGGTATCAGAGTACTCAGGACAAATTGGACAACAACTTTTGGGGTCCAATTTCCTTGGGAAAAATCAAAAATTGGGGACTAAAAAATCATTTTGTGGAAATTTTTTTTTTTTTTTTTTCACACCCAGGCATTATAAACTTTAGTGAAACACTTGGGGGTTCAAAGTGCTCAAAACAGATCTAGATAAGTTCCTTAGGGGGTCTCGTTTCCAAAATGGTGTCACATGTGGGGGGTTTCCACTGTTTAGGCACATTAGGTGTTCTCGAAACACGACATGGCGTCCAATCTCAATTCCCACCAATTTTGATTTGAAAAAGTCAAACGGCGCTCCTTTCCTCACATATGGGTATCGGCGTACTCGGGAGAAATTGCACAACAACTTTTTCTGTCCATTTTCTCCTTTTACCCTTGTTAAAATAAAAAAATTGTTTGTAAAAGATCACTTTTGTGACTAAAATGTTAAATATTCATTTTTTCCTTCCAAATTACTTCAGCTCCTGTGAAGCACCTGAAGGGTTAATAAACTTCTTGAATGTGGCTTTGAGTACCTTGAGGGGTGCAGTTTTTAGAATGGTGTCACTTTTGGGTATTTTCTGCCATATAGACCCCTCAAAGTGACTTCAAATGTGAGGTGGTCCCTAAAAAAAATGTTTTTGTACAATTTGGTGTAAAAATGAGAAATCGCTGGTCAAATTTTAACCCTTATAACGTCGTAGCAAAAAAAAAAATTTGGTTTCAAAATTGTGGTGATGTAAAGTAGACATGTGGGAAATGTTATTTAGTAACTATTTTGTGACATATTTCTCTGATTTAAGGGAATAAAAATGAAAAGTTTGAAAATTGCAAAATTTTCAAAATTTTTGCCATATTTCCATTTTTTTCATAAATAACCGCAAATTATATCAAAGAAATTTTACCAGTATCAGAAAGTACAATATGTCATGAGAAAACATTCTCAGAATCGTGAAGATCCGTTGAAGCGTTCCAGAGTTATAGCCTCATAAAGAGACAGTGGTCAGAATTGTAAAAATTGGCACGGTCATTAGCGTGCAAACCACCCTTGGGGGTTAAGAGGTTAATGTTCCAGTGTGTAATGGGCCATGTAAATGCTGCTCCAGTGTCTGATCTGCCCCATTTAGAATGCACCAATACATTATGGGCCCCATGAATGATGCTCCATTGTCTTATGGGCCAAAAGAAAGCTCCATATATAATGGGCCATATTATTAATGCTCCAGTGTAAAATGCTCCCCATATATTCCTCCAAACATTACAAAAAATGAAATACCTCTCCTCGCTGTGCACTGCTGTACTCTGGACTCCTGAGCGTCGCCATCTTACAGCTCTCTGCAGTTGGACTGTTTAGGCAGAAGGAGTGCAGACGTGACGTCATTGAGCTCTGTAACCTGAATGTTACTGTCAGGAAACACGGAAGACGTCACAGCGGTGGAGCATGGAGAGGAAAGTATTGCAAGTGCTGGGGCACTTAGCAAGCAGGGGGGCAGACTCGGTGGCGACATCACTGGCACAGGGCCCCTCATAGTACGCCGGTGTGTCTGACAGCAAGTAGGCCCATCCACCATCAGAGACAAATTTTTTTACTATGAGGGGCCCTGTGCCAGTGCCTTCGCCCACGAGTCGGCCCCTCCACCTGCTCAGGGAATCGGCACTTGCCCGGGTGCGCCAGGTGCTGACGCCGGCCGTGGGGGGGGGGATTTGTACGTTTTGTAGCCCGTTGCAAGTGTGTGGCACCCCAGGAGTTTGGTTGCCACAGTGACCTTGCCTCCCTCCAGGGGGAGTGATGTCATGCCTGAAAGCACGGAAGGATCCCTTTAACAGGTAACACAGCATACAACACCTTTCCAACTCCGGACCAGAAGGGGGAGATCCAACACCTGATTTCAGGAGAGCTCCTCAGAACATTCTGGCTGGGGGAGGAGTTAGTAAGTGTGGCTGGAGGGACAAGAGAGGAGAGACGTGTGGAGACAAGCTGTGGAAAAGAGGGGATATAGAGAACTCACCCCCAGGTCGGAGCGCCAGAAAACGGACCCCCGGAGTCCGAGGCTGAGTGGGTAAACTAAAGTCCCAGCACCAGAATCCAGAGGGCAGGAGACAGCAGGTTCTCTGCCACAAGTAATACTGTACTACACAGCAGCAGCACATGTGAACCGGAGACTCCATAAGTGAGTGATTCCTGAAGCAGGTTACTGCTGCCTGTTATAAGAGTGAAGTTCTACCTAGACAAGAGACAGAGAGAGGAACTTGGATGGAGCTTATAGCAGACAGTGCCTCAGAGAATAGTGCTAGAAAGGAGACCTCACATCCCACCTGAAGTAAGGGGATTCCAAATTGCTTTCAGGCCGACCGACTCCAGCACCATCTGTACTCAGTGCCCTGGACACTTTGCCTGCAAAAACTGTGAGTAAAGCTTTGGAAACTGCATCTGACTGTGTCTCCTCAAGTCCTTCCTGCAAAACACACTCCACTCTGCTACATCTTTCAGCACCATTACTTTCTATAAAATCTCTCTGCCCTGGGACAAGCTTCACTTGTAGGAAGCTATTCCAACTCTGCTGCATCACACCATCTGTCCCAGAGGATCTGCACTGCAGCGCTTGTCACCTCTGACCAGAAACCACAGGTGGCGTCACGAATACCTTACTACAAACTCTATCATCCCCTGTACATATTCCCCTTTTATTGGACGCCCAGGGCCACGGACCGGGTCAATGCCGCTGTGACACATCCCCTTTAAGACACCGGCCCAGTACCTAGTCTCCCACTGCCCTGGCGGGCGATCCAAGTGCATGTTCATGAAATGTCTAAGCATTCAACTGGTATTCAAATTTCTGAGATTTTTCCCTCGGCTAAAGGTCCTTCCGTACTGTTTACAGATAACTAGGGTTGAGCATTCCGATACTGCAAATATCGGGTATCGGCCGATATTGGCTGTATCGGAATTCCGATTCCGAGTTCCGATATTTTCGTCATATCGGATACCGGAATCGGGATTGTCACTGTCACTGTCAGTGTCCGTCGGTCGGGTCTGTCAGGAGTCAGCGGCACTTACCTGGCAGAAGATCTCCGGCGGTCACGTCCTGGACTGCTTCATGGCCGCAATCTTCTTTCCCCGGCGGTCACATGCAGTTTCTCGCGATAACTGCAGTGACTGCTGGGTAATCCCGGCCGTAAAGCAGTCAGTCCGATGACGTCACCGCCGGGGAAGCTGGTAAGCAGCTGTGCTGCGTTGCGATGACAGGCTCTGCCTGTCATTGCGATGTAGCAGAGCTGGATCGTCGTGGGACTGTCGTTATGGACTGCGTCGGACAGGTGGTATACTGTTGGTTTGTTTTTTTCTTTTTTTACAGGAGATCGATGGCGTCGCAGGAATGAGAGAGTAATAAAATTAATGAAAACTGTGTTGTCTCTTTTATTTCATTAAAAGACTTTTTTCTTGCTTTGTCTTTTTTTTAAACATTTAAAAACTTTGGGATTAATAATGGATCGGTGTCTTATTGACACCTCTCCATTATTAACCGGGCTTATTGTCACCGTGCAATCAACGGTGACATTAACCCCTTATTACCCCGCTTGCCACCGCTACAGGGCAAGTGGGAAGAGCCGGGTAAAGTGCCACAATTGGCACATCTTTTGATGCGCCAAATGTGGGGCTGCTGTAGCCTGGTATTATCAGGCTGTTGAGGGCCAAAATCCATGGGCCTTGACAGTCTTTTAATACCAGGCCGCAGCAGTCTGCATTTTACTTGGCTGGTTAACAAAAATAGGGGGGATCCCCACGCCGTTTTTTTTTCGAGGGGATCCCCTATTTTTGTTAACCAGCCAAGCTAAGTAGACTGCTGTGGCCTGGTATTATCAGGCTGGCAAGGTCCATGGATATTGGATCCTTACCAGCCTGAAAAACCAGGCCTCAGCGGTCTGCTTCATCTGGCTGGTTAACAAAATTAGGGGGGACCCCACGCCAATTTTTTTCGAGGGGATCCCCTATTTTTGTTAATCAGCCAAGATATGCAGACTGCTGTGGCCTGGTATTATCAGGCTGGCAAGGTCCATGGATCTTGGCTCCTTAACAGCCTGAAAATCCAGGCCTCAGCGGTCTGCTTCATCTGGCTGGTTAACAAAAATAGGGGGGACCCCACGCCAATTTTTTTCGAGGGGATCCCCTATTTTTGTTAATCAGCCAAGATATGCAGACTGCTGTGGCCTGGTATTATCAGGCTGGCAAGGTCCATGGATCTTGGCTCCTTAACAGCCTGAAAATCCAGGCCTCAGCGGTCTGCTTCATCTGGCTGGTTAACAAAAATAGGGGGGACCCCACGCCAATTTTTTTCGAGGGGATCCCCTATTTTTGTTAATCAGCCAAGATATGCAGACTGCTGTGGCCTGGTATTATCAGGCTGGCAAGGTCCATGGATCTTGGCTCCTTAACAGCCTGAAAATCCAGGCCTCAGCGGTCTGCTTCATCTGGCTGGTTAACAAAAATAGGGGGGACCCCACGCCATTTTTTTTTCGAAGGGAACCCCTATTTTTGTTAATCAGTTCCCTCTGACGTCACTGATTGTGTCCCTGGCTGACCTGAAGTGAAAGTGGAAAGCAATCAATTAAGCTTTCCACTTAAGAGCCCGTCTCACATAGCGATATCGCTACCGAGATCGCTGCTGAGTCACTAGTTTTGTGACGCAGCAGCGAGCTCACCAGCGATATCGCTGTGTGTGACATTCAGCGATGATCAGCCCCCCTGCCGGGTATCGCTGATCGTCGCTGAAATGTCAGGACCTTTTTTTGATCGCTGGTTTCCCGCTGACAGGCACACATCGCTGCGTGTGACAGGCGGGAGACCAGCGATCCGCTGGTAACCAAGGTACACAGCGGGTTTCCAGGCGCGGGGCTGTGCCTAGAAACCCGCTGTGTACCTTGGATACCAGCGCCCTGATGCAGGGAGCTGGTATCCAAGGTACACAGCGGGTTTCCAAGCGCTGCGCGGTGCCTGGAAACCCGCTGTGTACCTTGGTTACCAGCGGATCGCTGGTCTCCCGCCTGTCACACGCAGCGATGCGTGCCTGTCAGAGGGAAACCAGCGATCAAAAAAAGGTCCTGACATTTCTGCGACGATCAGCGATACCCGGCAGGGGGGCTGATCGTCGCTGAATGTCACACACAGCGATATCGCTGGTGAGCTCGCTGCTGCGTCACAAAACTAGTGACTCAGCAGCGATCTCGGTAGCAATATCGCTATGTGAGACGGGCCCTTAAGCGATGTTACCCGCAGTGTCGCTGTCCCAGATCGCTGCCTGAGCTGCCTGTTTGGCAGCTCAGCAGCGATCATGTAGCGATACACCAGCGATCCTGACAAGTGCATATCGTTGTTGGGATCGCTGGTGTATCGTTATGTGACACCCAGCCTTTACTCTCCTGTCAGCCAGGAGAGGAACTCATTCATTTGGGGTTTACTGTGAGGCTGCAGCATTAGCTGCGGTCCCTGCAGTAAACATTAACCCTTTCTGAAGGATTACACCGTGGGACCTGACTGTGCATGGGATAGGTAAGAATAATTTTGCTTTTTTATTTTATTTTTATTACAGGAAATGGTTTTTGCAGTAAAATAAAAGATGGTCAAAAACATGTGTCTTTATTTCATTAAAATGATTTTTAATTAAAGTGTGTGTGTTTTATTTTTATTTCATGCAATAGGATTAATAATTGATAGTTGTCTAATTGACAGCTCTCAATTATTAACCTGGCTTAAGGTCACCTTTCAATAGCAAGGTGGCTTTAACCCCATATTAACCCATTCGCCACCGCTACAGGGCAATGGGAATAGACGGGCAAAGTGCCAGAAAGGGCGAATCTAATTATAGATTTGTCTTTCCTGGGGTGTCTGGGGGCAGATGTTAGTAGCCGGGGGGGGGGCAAAAATAATGGTCCCTCTCTGGGCTATTATTATCTGCCCCCACTCACTGGCTTTGTCTGTCTGGTTGCGAAAATAGGGCGGGAGCCCACGCATTTTTTTTCAGCAATTTTACACCTCATATATATATATATATATATACATGTCATTGAATTTGTGACACATATATATATATATTTATATTTGTAGTTCATACACTTCTACATAGTATAATAGCCGCTAATTCAATTGCCGGCTTTTGTGAAAATGCAGAACCCGACATGAAATGACACTTGGTGTACATGGGGTTAACCATGTCTTTTCATGTCCTTTGCTATCTAATTTGCACAAACAATTAAATCAGTCTATGTGTGCAAAATTTCACACCTGTAGGGGTTAATTAAAGGTGTAAATTCGTAGCAAAAAAGTCCGTTTTTTTTTACAACGAATTTACACCTTTAATTAACCCCTACAGGTGTGAAATTTTGCACACATAGACTGATTTAATTGTTTGTGCAAATTAGATAGCAAAGGACATGAAAAGACATGGTTAACCCTATGTACACCAAGTGTCATTTCATGTCGGGTGACCCGACATGAAATGACACTTGGTGTACATAGGGTTAACCATGTCTTTTCATGTCCTTTGCTATCTAATTTGCACAAACAATTAAATCAGTCTATGTGTGCAAAATTTCACACCTGTAGGGGTTAATTAAAGGTGTAAATTCGTAGCAAAAAAGTCCATTCTGATTTGGCTTTTATCCTAAGTCATATTACAAGACTCGTTAAAGGGTTGATTGTGACTTGTAGGATTGCTACTTCCAATAGGTGGCGCTATAGAGTACAAGTCCTCTTTGTTTGAAGAGGCAATTTGCATGTTTTTTTTACAACGAATTTACACCTTTAATTAACCCCTACAGGTGTGAAATTTTGCACACATAGACTGATTTAATTGTTTGTGCAAATCAGATAGCAAACGACATGAAAAGACATGGTTAACCCTATGTACACCAAGTGTCATTTCATGTCGGGTGCTTCTGTCTTTTCACTGAAGCCGGCTTTACCCGGCAATTGAATCAGAGGATATTTTACTATGTAGAAGTGTATAAACTATACATATATGTATATATATATGTCACAATGACATGTATATATATATATATATATATGTATTCTATGTGTGTATATTTAGTGTTTACAAGGAAAGAATGGGGTTTTTTTAGTTACGATATTTTGTTCCCATAGACTTACATGGGACTTCCGGTATCGGTATCGGGTATCGCCGATATTTTAATGATATCGGCGATACCATTCCGATTCCGATACTTTTGGATATCGGAAAGTATCGCTCAACTCTACAGATAACCTTTGCCTCATCAATAGGATTTCGGTCCAAAAAGTGCCACACTAGACTGTGCCTACTATGGTATAAATTTTCAGGGCTTGCTTGCTGTGCAAATTTGACCGTCGGGCCAAGCTGTCCTGCAACTCTCTTTTGGTTTTTTAACACCTTTTTGGACTGCTACGGGCCTGCCATCTAACCGCTGCTGCGATGTCGATGCATGCTGCGGATCCTTCTCCTCTTCTGAGCTATTGCCAGCGGCACCCTCTTCCCCAAAAGGATGCCAATCCGTGTCAACAACTGGGTCATCCATCACCTCCTCTTCAATGTAATCTGGGGCACCTGAGTTTCATCAGGTCAGATTCTGGAGCAGTAGACTGCGAAGGAAATGTAGTGCTCTGGGTGAATTTACCAGCAGAATCATCTAGCAATGGCTGTGCATCATGATGTGTGTTCCATCTCTGATTCATGTTGGACTGGGGAATTCAGGATTTCTCTTGATGTGTATGTCAATTAACTGTTTGTTTTGCATAATTGTAAGAACATTGATGAGAAACTGATACCAATGGCAGACCTCTCGGATTTCAAAGAGGCAAAATTGTTGGTGCTCGGATGGCCGGTGCTAGTGTAACCAAAAGTGCCTGAGTGCTTGGCGGGTACTGTCTCCAAAGTAATGACTGCATTTGAAAGAGAAGGAAAAAAAGCAACTGAAAAAGAAAGGAACATTTCATAGAAGAGGAAAATATACACGAGAGTATACTAGAGGCATATGAAGCTGCAGGAGAGGAAGAATCTAAGGATTCTCAGCGGGATGATACTGAACAGTCACCCATTGAAAAGCGAAAATCCCCCCCTTCTTCTCATCCCATATTGGACGCTACTCTGGCTGCCTGGAAAACATTTGCTAACCAGAAAAGAGGTACTAATAAATTAACTTTCCTTCAAAATCTCCCTCTCCACTTAATCTGCTCCCTATACCATACAGCCATCGATCCCATTTTGGCTGAACATGACGTTAAAAAAATCAAGGATTTGGTCAGTGAATCTAGTCTTATCCCTTTCTCCCAAATCAAAGATAAATTTCAAGTCTCCTCTTCTTCATTCCTCCAGTATCTCATGTTGAAGTATTTGATTGTGCTATTTCTTGCCTCTAAACCAAGCCTATCTGAGCCTGCCACCAACCTTACTACCAACATTAATCATAAAATTTTTTGGAGCACCTCTTACATTTATATGTGGCTCAATTAAATTCATATATTCATCAAGGCCTATAACATTCGGAAATGGGACCAAGAGTTACATATATCCCCAAGTCCGGAAGAATGGGAACAGGCTTGTTTTATTTACAGCCAAAGCGAATGGACAATACTCTATACTCCTCCTTTTAGACCTGTCCTCTGCTTTCGACACAGTTGACCACTGCCTCCTACTACAGATCCTCTCTTCCTTTGGCATCAATGACCTCGCCCTATCCTGGATCAAATCATACCTCTCCAACCGCACATTCAGCGTCTCCCACTCCCACACTACCTCCTCATCCCAGCCACTCTCTGTTGGAGTCCCCCAAGGCTCGGTTCTGGGACCCCTACTCTTCTCAATCTATACACTTGGCCTGGGGCAACTCATAAAGTCCCACGGATTCCATTACCACCTTTATGCCGATGATACTCAGATCTACCTCTCTGGCCCAGATGTTACCTCTCTGCTGTCCAAAATCCCAGAGTGTCTATCAGCCATATCCTCTTTCTTCTCCTCCCGCTTCCTCAAACTGAATGTGGACAAATCTGAACTGATCATCTTTCCCTCATCTCACAGATCTTCCTTACCTGACCTATCTATAACAATTAACAACATCACTCTTTCCCCCTTACTGGAGGTCCACTGCCTTGGAGTAACCCTTGACTCTGCACTGTCCTTCAAACCGCACATCCAAGCTCTCTCCACATCCTGCCGCCTCCAGCTCAAAAATATTTCCAGAATCCGTCCCTTCCTAAACCCTCACTCTACTAAAATGCTTGTGCACACCCTCATCATCTCCCGTCTTGACTACTGCAACATCCTTTTCTGTGGCCTCCCTGCTAACACCCTCGCACCTGCCCGACTAGTTCATCTTTATCCTCGCTAGTCCTCCGCTTCTCCCCTCTGCAAATCTGTCCACTGGCTCCCACTCCCTCAGTGTATCCAATTCTAATTACTAATACTGACCTACAAGGCCATCTATAACCTGTCTCCTCCATATATCTCTGAACTAATCTTCCGATATCTTCCCTCACGTAATCTCCGATCCTCCCAAGACCTCCTTCTCTCCTCCACACTTATTCGCTCCTCACCTAACCGCCTCCAAGACTTCTTCCGAATAGCCCCCATCCTCTGGAATTCTTTGCCCCAACATGTCCGACTATCAACCAGACTTGGATCCTTCAGACGGAACCTAAAAACCCACCTCTTCAGGAAAGCTTACAGCCTGCAATGATCCCCACTGCCTCCTCACCACTACTGGAGCTACCACCTCACCATCACTGGAGCTGCTGCAACCCCCCAACCTACTGTCTCCTTCCCCACCATCCTGTAGAATGTAAGCCCGCAAGGGCAGGGTCCTCTCTCCCCTCTATATCGGTCTGTCATTGTTATTTTGTTTACCGTAAGTGATATCTGTAATCTGTATGTAACCCCCTTCTCATGTACAGCACCATGGAATCAATGGTGCTATATAAATGAATAATAATAATAATTTCCTTCTCCGCTTCTATCTCTATGTCGCTCCAATAGACTCACTATTAAATACTAAAGCGTTGGTATTTCACTCCAGCCCGACTCTCTTGGATTAATTCAGAACACTCCTCGTCCTGCTGGAGAGGTTGTGGCCAATATGGCAGTTTGCTTCATATACTGTGGTACTGTCCCCATATTAGGCCTCTTTTGAAAAATGGTGCATCTCTAATTAATTCATTACTCACAAAATCCATTACTCTATCTCCGCAACTAGCTCTTTTATCCTTTAACTTGGAGGACATTGCTCATTCCTCTATTCCCTTTGTGGTACATGTTCTTCTAGTACAGTCATGGCCAAAAGTTTTGAGAATGACACAAATATTATATTTTCACATGATCTGCTGCCCTCTGGTTTTTATGTGTGTTTGACAGATGTTTTTATCACAGACAGAAATATAATTGCAAACATATGAGTAACAAAAGCTTATATTGACAGTTAGAATGAGTTAATGCAGCAAGTCAATATTTGCAGTGTTGACCCTTCTTCTTCAGGACCTCTGCAATTCTCCCTGGCATGCTCTCAATCAACTTCTGGATCAAATCCTGACTGATAGCAGTCCATTCTTGCACAATCAATGCTTTCATTTTGTCAGAATTTTTAGGTTTTTGTTTGTCCACCCGTCTCTTGATGATTGACCACAAGTTCTCAATGGGATTAAGATCTGGGGAGTTTCCAGGCCATGGACCCAAAATCTCTATGTTTTGTTCCCTGAGCCATTTAGTTATCACCTTTGCTTTATGGCAAGGAGCTCCATCATGCTGGAAAAGGCATTGTTGATCGCCAAACTGCTCTTGCAGGGTTGGGAGAAGTTGCTCTTGGAGGACATTCTGGTACCATTCTTTATTCATGGCTGTGTTTTTAGGCAAGACTGTGAGAGAGCCGATTCCCTTGGCTGAGAAGCAACCCCACACATGAATGATTTCAGGATGCTTAACAGTTGGCATGAGACAAGACTGGTGGTAGCGCTCACCTTGTCTTCTCCGAATGAGGAGTTTTCCTGATGTCCCAAACAATCGAAAAGGGGATTCATCAGAGAAAATAACTTTACCCCAGTCCTCAGCAGTCCACTGCCTGTACCTTTTGCAGAATATCAGTCTGTCCATGATGTTTTTTCTGGAGAGAAGTGGCTTCTTTGCTGCCCCCCTTGAGACCAGGCCTTGCTCCAAGAGTCTCCACCTCACAGTGCGTGCAGATGCACTCACACCTGCCTGCTGCCATTCCTGAGCAAGCTCTGCACTGCTGGTAGCCCGATCCTGCAGCTGAAACACTTTTAAGAGACGGTCCTGGCGCTTGCCGGTCTTTCTTGGGCGCCCTGAAGCCTTTTTGGCAACAATGGAACCTCTCTCCTTGAAGTTCTTGATGATGCGATAGATTGTTGACTGAGGTGCAATCTTTCTAGCTGCGATACTCTTCCCTGTTAGGCCATTTTTGTGCAATGCAATGATGACTGCACGTGTTTCTTTAGAGATAACCATGGTAAACAGAAGAGAAACAATGATGCCAAGCACCAGCCTCCTTTTAAAGCTGTAATCGCCGCAAAAGGTGGACCTACACCATAATAAACTAACTTTTGTTGATGTTTCCAGGTGTTGACATTATTTTGTCCAACCCCTGTAGATGGAGAGTGTTTCGGCAATGTAAGCCAAAATCTTTTCCTGATGCTCCGGCTTTAAAAGCAATTTACCTACTCCCAGTAAAGGGAGCCTTCCAGCCCTTCTTCTGCCAGAAGACTCTTTATGATAGCACACTATTTTCAGGCCAAGCGAGGTCCTGTATAGTAAAAAAAATATTTTAAATGTCCGTATATATTTCAGGAGGCAGACACTGACGGTCTCGGGCTCAGTCTGGATTACACAATAATATAACAAGATAAAAAAGGGGTACTGTTTCACCATATACAAGGTATATATAGTACAGTGAAAATATAATAAATCTCAGTATATATTTCAGGAGGCAGACTCTGACGCTCACAGGCGCAGTCTGGATTACACAAGAATATAATAAGAAGCAAAAGGGTTACTGTATCAGCAGATATCAGGTATATTTAGTATAGTGAAAATATTCAAAATCTCTGGATATATTTCAGGAGGCAGACACTGACGCTCACAAGCTCAGTATGGATTACACTAGAATATAGAAAGCAGATCCGCAAGAAATAATCACACGTGGGCCAATGTTCCCGGTGTCCTGCACTTAGAGTGGTGGGTGGAGGAGGACTTTATGGCAAAAAGGGTACTGTATCACAAGTGTCCAGCTGTATACAGTCTAGGGGTCATTGTAAATCTCCATATATATTTCCGGAGTAACAGACAGACTGTCACAGGCTCAGTATGGATCACACCAGAATATAATAAGAAAAATAGGTACTGTATCAGCAGATACAAGGTATATATAGTATAGTGAAAATATAATAAATGTCCGTATATATTTCCGGAGGCAGACTCGTACGCTTACAGGCTCAGTATCCATCTCACAATATTATTAAAGGATGAAAAAGGGTACTGTTTCACCAGATCTCAGGTATATATAATATATTGAAAATATTATAAATCTCCGTATATATTTCAGGAGGCAGACACTGACGCTCACAGGCTCAGTATGGATTACTAGGCGATTCTATTGGATTGGCATGAGAGGAGACATAGAAAAATGTTGCCAGGAATGTCACACGTCTGTGACTAGTAAAACTGTGAAAGCTGATCAGAAAGCAACACTGCATCCGATTGTGAGTCAACATGCATTAGAAATGGTAGCCATTGATCATCTGAAGGTAGAGCCCAGCAGGACAGGCCATAGCTACGTCTTAACCATCATCGATCAGTTAACCAATTTGTAGTGGCTGTCCCTGTGAAGGATTTCACTGCCCAGACTCCACAGCGGTGGAGCAGAGAGAGGTAAGGTAAGTATTGCAAGTGCTGGGGCACTGAGCAAGCAGGGGGGGCCTACTCGTAGGCAACGGCACTGGCACAGGGCCCCTCATACTACTCTGGTGCGTCTGACGGCGAGTGGGACCTCCCACCGTCAGAGACAGTTTTTTGTACTATGAGGGACCCTGTGCCAGTGCCGCCGTCCCAGAGTAGGACCCGCCACCTGCTCAGGGCATCGGCACTTGGCCAGGAGCGACAGGTGGTGACCCCGGCCCTGGGGGAGGACAGCCCAGATAGGGAGGTGGCAAAAATGGCATATGTTCAGGTGTAGGCTGGACGTTCATCAGCTGCAAATGGAGGAATTTGAGAAGTCAGAGGAAGAGGAGGACAAAGCGAGCCATTTTGCTGGCAACCTATGTGTCATCAGGGGAAAGTGGGACAAAATCCTTTGCAACCCATGCATGATTCATTTTAATGAAGGTTAGATCATCAACATTTTGTGTCGACAGACGGGTCCTTCTTTCTGTCAGGATTGATCCAGCAGCACTGAAGACTCTTTCTGATAGCACACTACCAGCAGGGCAAGCGAGCTCCTGTAAGGCATATTGTGCCAATTCAGGCCAGGTGTACAGTTTACAGGCCCAGTAGTCAAAGGGGAATGACCGGTGAGGGAGAACATCGATAGGGGAGGAGAAGTAATTTGTAACCATAGTTGACAACTGCTGTCTCCTGTCTGTTGCTATAGATTCCTAACTACCAGGCGTTAGAGCTGTCCGGGAGAAATCAGTCCACAACATGGTCATGAAACCCCTGTCTCCAACGCCACTTCGGCTGTGTGCACCACAAACACCTTCCATTTGGCCCAATACGGCTCGTGGTAGAACCTGCACCGCTGCTGTTTGCTGGGAATGCCTCTAGCAAACGGTTTACCAGAGTTGCTTGTTTGTTGGCCAATATTAGCTCAAGGTTCTCCTGTGGCATTATGTTCTGTAATCTGCCTTTATAGCGTGGATCGAGGATGCTGGCCAACCAGTAGTCGTCATCCTTCATCATTTTGGCAATGTGGGGGTCCCTTTTTTGGATCCACAAGGCATAATCACACATGTGGGCCAATGTTCCAGGTGTCAGTGATGCACTGCCAACGGTGGGTGGAGGACCACTTTCTGCCAAATCCACATCCCTCCAGTCACGCAGGAACCCTGGACCTGAACTTGGCAAGCCAACATTTTCTCTTGTCCCCTGAGAAGCATCCTCCTCCCCAAAATAATCACCCCCCCTCCTCCTCCTCTTCCTCTCCTTCCTCCACCTCATCCAGGACAGTTCCCTGAGCAAACAATGGCTGAATGTCATCAAGGCTTCCCTCTTCCTCCTCCGCTGCAGACGCCTGATCCTTAATGTGCGTCAAAGTTTGCATGAGCAGACGCATAAGTGGGATTCTCATGCTTATGATGGCGTTGTCTGTGCTTACCAGCCGTGTGCATTCCTCAAAACACTGAAGGACTTTACAGAGGTCTTTCAGCTTTGACCACTTCACACCCGACAACTCCATGTCTGCCCTCAAATTACCTGCCCGTGTATCCTCCCATAAATGCATTACAGCCTGCCTCTGTTCGCACAGCCTCTCAACCATGTGCATGGTTGAGTTCCACCTTGTTGCAACGTCTATGATTAGGCGGTGCTTGGGGAGGTTGAGCAATCGCTGCAGCCTCTGCATGCGATTGGAGCCTACGGGCGAGCGACGGATGTGCAAGCACAGTCTTCGCACTTTATGGAGCAGGGCTGTTAACTCAGGATAATTATTTAAGAAGCACTGCACCACCAGGTTCAAGGTGTTAGCCAGGCGAGGTATATGTCTGAGTTTTGCCAGGGCTATGGCCGCCACAAAATTATGGCCGTTATCACTGACTACCTTGCCTGGCTCAAGATGTATACAGCCCAGCCATGACTCAGTTTCTCGCTGCAAGTACTCGGCCAGTACCTCCGCGATGTGTCTGTTGTCGCCCAAACACATCATTTGTAAAACAGCCTGCTGACGCTTACCACTAGCTGTTCGATAGTGGGACACCTCGTGTGCAACACTGGCAGTTGCAGATGGAGTGCTTGTGCGACTGTGCTCTGTTGACGAGCTTTCGCTTCTGGAGGAAGAGGAGGAGGAGGGTCAAACGCCTACAGCCAACTGTTGTCTATACCGTGGGCTAGGCAGCACTGTCCCACCGCCGCTGTCCCCTGTGGAGCCTGCATCCACCACATTAACCCACTGCGCAGTAATGGACACGTAACGGCCCTGGCCATGCCTACTGGCCCATGCATCTGTTGTGAGGTGCACCTTTCCACTCACTGATTGTTTTAGTGCATGGACAATGCGGTCTTTCATATGCAGGTGGAGGGCAGGGATGGCTTTTCTAGAAAAGAAGTGGCGACTGGGTAGGTCATAGCGTAGGACAGCGTAGGTCATGAGCTCTCGGAACGCTGCGCTTTCAACCAAACGGAAGGGCATCATCTCTAATGAGATCAGTTTGGCAATGCAGGCGTTCAAACCCATTGTACGCGGATGAGAGGATGAGTACTTTCTCTTCCTACTCAGAGTGTCTGGTTGTTATGTTCTGCTAGAAGCACTAAGGAAAGAAAGGGATATCTGTCCCTATGATCAAACTAAGCTTGATCCCTACGATGTAACGGGGAACCTCATCCTGCGATCAGACCCGCTAAAGTCCTCAGCTAGTCTGTACGAAGACCTATAGATGCGAGGGAGGGATCCCTACAAGAACTAGGGACTGGGAGAAAAGATGGACACCTCCTAACAGAAGTTGTAGCAGTAAAAAGAAAAATAAACAACATAGAACATAGAGGTCAAAAGACCAGGCAAAACTAATATAGAAAGGTAACAAAGCACCCGGCTAGCTTAAGAGTAGAAATTACAATGAAGTCCAGCAAAGCCAGAAGGGCGGAGCAGGATTAAATAGGTCACAAAGGTCATGTGACCAGCAAGATAGAAAAAACCTAACAGGAGAGTTCTAACAGTACCCCCCCCCTTTCTAAGAGGATCCTCCAGATCCCCTAGGCCCAGGCTTACCCGGAAACCTCTTGTGAAATGCTCTGACAAGTCTGGACACAGAAACATCATCCGCCCTCACCCATGAGTTATCCTCGGGTCCAAAACCCTTCCAAACGACGAGATACTGCAAACTCCCTCTATACCGTCTAGAATTTAGGATGTGGGAAATTTCATATTCCCCTTCCTCCACCACCGGGGGAACAGTGGCAGAGGCGTTTCCATCCGACACATCAGCTCTTTTCAACAGAGAAACATGAAACACCGGATTAATCTTCCAGGAGGTAGGAACCTCCAACCTAACAGCCGATTGGTTAACAACCTGAAGCACCTTAAAGGGCCCTTCAAACTTGGGACACAATTTTTTAGAAGGAATACATTTGGAGGAACACATACAGACAAGCTTGGCCGCCGATCACATTAGGCCTTCCAAGTCTCCTGTGGCTGTTGGTTTTATTTTTGTTAAAAAAAAGGACGGCGGTTTACGTCCTTGTCTGGACTTTCGTGAGATTAATAAAATTACTGTACGCAATCCTTACCCACTGCCATTGATTCCTGATTTGCTTAACCAGTCAGCGGGGGCCAAGTGGTTCTCTAAAATTGATCTTCGGGGGCATACAATTTGTTGCGCATGAAGGAGGGTGACGAATGGAAGACTGCTTTTAACACTCCTGTGGGACATTTTGAGAATCTGGTTATGCCTTTTGGCCTTACCAATGCTCCAGCATTTTTTTCAGAATCTTATTAATGACATCCTTAGACCTTTGATCGGCAAAAATGTGGTTGTGTATTTGGATGACATTTTGATTTATTCGCCGGATCTGGAGTCTCATTGGCGGAGCGTTCGTGAGGTATTACAGTTATTGAGTGACAATTCGCTTTTGCTAAGCTGGAGAAATGTGAGTTCGCTGTACAGAGAATTAGTTTTTTGGGCTACATTATCTCCAGCGAAGGTTTTGAGATGGACCCGGTGAAAGTTCAAGCTGTGCAGGAATGGCCTAGGCCTATTTGTTTGAAATCGCTACAGAGGTTTTTGGGTTTCGCCAATTATTATAGAAAATTCATTAAAAAATTTTCTATTATTGTCAAACCACTGACCGATCTCACCAGGAAAGGTGCTAATGCAGTTCAGTGGACTACTGAGGCCATTGAAGCTTTTGTGTTTTTAAAGGAGTGGTTCAGCTCTGCTCCCATCCTTATGCAGCCTGATGTGACTAAACCGTTTTTGGTTGAGGTTGAGGTTGATGCTTCTTCTGTGGGGTCGGCGCGGTGTTGTCTCAGGAAAACACGGATGGAGTACATCCTTGTGCTTTTTTTTCAAAAAATTTTCTGAGACTGAACAGAATTATGATATTGGTAATTGGAATTGTTGGCCATTAAACTCGCATTTGAACACTGGCGGCATCTCTTGTAAGGTGCTGAATTTCCCGTTCAGGTTTTCACTGATCATAAAAATCTGATCTATCTTGATGCTGCCAAACGCTCGAATGCCCGTCAGGCTAGGTGGGCACTGTTTTTCTCGCGGTTTAATTTTTCCGTTACTTACATCCCAGATACTAAGAATGTGAAAGCCGATGCTTTGTCTCGCAGCTTTTCTCCCATGGTTGGTGCTGAGGAGGAGTCTAATGGTCAGACAGAAAGGAAAAACCAGGATGTTGAGCAGTTCTTGCGTTGTTTTGTGGCAGACAATCAAGAGGGGTGGTCTGAGTTTCTGCCACTTGCTGAATTTGCTCTTAACAACCATACATCCTCTTCTGCTGGTTGTTCGCCTTTTTTTGTTGTACTGGGAGACATCCGTTGTTTGGGTCATTCTCCAAATTGGTATCAGCCGTGCCTGAAGAGGAGAATTTTTCCGGTGATTTGGAGAGAGTTTGGACGGATGTACGTGGTGATCTTCAGGAGGCTAACAGAAAATCTAAAAGGTACTTTGATAGGAAACGGCAAGAGGTTTTGTTTGCTATTGGTGACATGGTTTGGTTGTCCTCTAAGAATCTGTGGTTGAGGATTCCTTCAAAAAATTGGGTCCCAAGTTTGTAGGGCCCTTCAAGGTGCTTCAGGTTGTTAACCAATCTGCTGTTATGTTGGAGGTTCCTACCTCCTGGAAGTTTAATCCAGTGTTTCATGATTCTCTGTTGAAAAGAGCTGATGTGTCGGATGTAGACGCCTCTGCCTCTGTTCCCCCGGTGGTGGAGGACGGGGAATATGAAATTTCCCGCATCCTAAATTCTAGACGTTATAGAGGGAGTTTGCAGTATCTCATTGTTTGGAAGGTGTTCAGACCCGAGGATAACTCATGGGTGAGGGCGGATGATGTTTCTGCGTCCAGACTTGTCAGAGCGTTTCACAAGAGGTTTCCGGGTAAGCCTGGGCCTAGGGGATCCGGAGGATCCTCTTAGAAGGGGGGGTACTGTTTGAACTCTCCTGTTAGGTTTTTTCTATCTTGCTGGTCACATGACCTTTTTTGCCTACTTAATCCTGCTCCGCCCTTCTGGCTTTGCTGGACTTCATTGTAACTTCTACTCTTAAGCTAGCCGGGTGCTTTGTTACCTTACTCAAATAGTTTTGCTTGGTTTTCAGACCTCTGTGTTCTATGTTGTTTTGTTTTTTTTTTACTGTTACAACTTCTGTTAGGATGTGTCCATCTTTTCTCCCAGTCCCTAGTGCTTGTAGGGATCCCTTCCTCGCATCTATAGGTCTTCGTTCAGACTAGCTGAGGATTTTAGCGGGTCTGATCGCAGGATCAGGTTCCCCGTTACATCTTAGGGATTGAGCTAAGTTCTATTGTAGGGACAGATATCCCTTTCTTTCCTTAGTGCCTGTAGCAGAACATAACAGAATCCCCCATCAATCACATTCAGAGTTGAACCACAATCGACAAATATCCGAAAATCCATAAATTCTTCCTGAGCCGCAGTAGTAGTGGCAGAAAGAAAGACGCCCTTAAGACAGGCTATACGGGCGCAACTGACCTTTTTTTTTTCTTTGTTCATACGAAGCACACAGTTCTTAATAAAATGGTCAGATTTGCCGCAATAAAAGCACAAACCTTCAGAAAACCTGCGGTCTTTCTCCTGAGAGCGAGGTGACATCGCTACAATCTCCATCGGCTCTCCAATGTCAGTACAGACCCTCTCAAGACTTGGAGCTGACATGGCAAAGGATTTACTCTCATTAACCCTTGCACGCAGTCTCCTATCCACCCGTATAGCTAATTGCATAGCCTCTTGCAAGTTACCAGGTATGGGATAAGCAATCAGCAAATCTTTAACCCTTTCACTTAGCCCTGCAAGAAACAAACTTTTCAAAGCTGAATCGTTCCACCCCACCTGAGTAGACCACCGTCGGAAGTGAATACTATATTTTTCCACATTACCTGATCCCTGCCTCAAACGTCTCAACTTTGTCTCAGCTGATGAGACACCATCAGGATCATCATACTACAATCCCAAAGCAGAAAAAAAACTATCCACTGATCTAAAGCATGGATCACTAGGTTGCAGAGAAAAGGCCCACTCCTGAGGTTCTTTGCGCAAAAGTGACATGAACCCTATGCGCTGTGATTCATCACCAGAGGATCTGGGTCTCAAACGAAAATACAACAAGCAAGCATTTTTAAAAGAAAAAAAATCTTGTTGTTCACCAAAAAATAAATCAGGCAAACGTACCTTTGGCTCCACAAAATGTGCTCCAGAACAGCCACTCACGTGTTGCTGAAGCTCAGACACCTCCAGAGAGAGTCCCTGCAGGCGTTGAGCCAACTCCTGAACCGACACCATTAGGGAAACAGGAAATCTTTCCTTTGAGATATTTTTCTTTGGCTGGACTTACTGTTATGTTCTGCTACAAGCACTAAGGAAAGAAAGGGATATCTGTCCCTACGATCAAACTAAGCTTGATCCCTACGATGTAACGGGGAACCTGATCCTGCGATCAGACCCGCTAAAGTCCTCAGCTAGTCTGTACGAAGACCTATAGATGCGAGGGAGGGATCCCTACAAGAACTAGGGACTGGGAGAAAAGATGGAGGTCAAAAGACCAGGCAAAACTAATATAGAAAGGTAACAAAGCACTCGGCTAGCTTAAGAGTAGAAATTACAATGAAGTCCAGCAAAGCCAGAAGGGGGGAGCAGGATTAAATAGGCCACAAAGGTCATGTGACCAGCAAGATAGAAAAAACCTAACAGGAGAGTTCTAACACTGGTAGGGTGAGCTGGACTTGAGAGCTGCATATGGGGGAACTATCGGTGGACACGACGGACTGAGAGGGGGTTGGTGATGGTGGTGGTGGTGATGGCCTAGATGCAGTCTTTCGTTGCAAAAACATGGTGATTCCTGACTGCTTTGGCCTTGCGACGACACCTCAACATTTTTTGCTGGTGGTGTGCCAACTGGTGGACTTACAGTGGGGGAAGCGATGGAGCGTTGCTGGCTAACTTCAGTCGGAGCAGGTCCAAATGTGCTACCTGAGTTTTTGTAGTCCGTCCACGCTTGCAAGTGCATGTTTATTAAATGTCTAAGCATGCAACTGGTATTCAAATTTCTGAGATTTTTCCCGCTGCTAAAGGTCCTTTGGCACTTTTTACAGATAACCTTTGCCTCATCACTAGGATTTTGGTAAAAAAAGTGCCACACTGGACTCTTCCTACTATGGTATAAATTTTCAGGGCTTGCACGCTGTGGTAATTTGACCGTCTGGCCAACCTGTCCTGCAACTTTTTTTTTTTTTTTAACACCTTTTTGGAGTGATACGGGCCTGTCAGATAACCCCAGCTGTCGATACCTGCTGCGGATCCTTCTCCTCTTCTGAGCTATTGCCAGCGGCACCCTCTTCACCAAATGGATGCCAAATCGGGTCAACAACTGGGTCATCCATCACCTCCTCTTCAATTTCATCTGCACCTTCCTCTGTGTCACCGTGTAAGGTGGTAGAGTATGCGGGAAGGGGCACCTGAGTTTCAACAGGGTCACATTCTTCCTCAGTACACTGTGAGGGCAATGTAGTGCTGTGGTTGAATGTACCAGCACAATCATCTAGCAGTGGCTGTGCATCAGTGCACTCCATGTCAGATTCATCTTGGACTGTGGAATTCAGGATTTGACTTGATAACCCAGGCATGGTATGTGAAAAGAGCTCCAGGGGTAATCTGAAGTGTGGGCTGCCGCTTCCTTCACTTTTGGTAGGGGTGAAGGACACAAGGAAAGGGGTTGTTCCTGACCAGAAGCCTGCACTGGCGACTCAGTGCTTGGAGCTTTTGAAACTTCAGAAGAGGAGGAGATAGAACTGGAGGCTGTTTGGGCAATGTAAGACAAAACCTGTTCCTCATGCTCCCGCTTTAAAAGCTGTTTACCTACTCCCAGAAAAGGGAGCCTTCCAGGCCTATTGGAGCCAGACGATGAGGCAGGCTCAACACCTCCTGCCTTAGGTGCTATTGTGCTTTTGGCACTACCAGCAGATGCACCACCACCACCACCATCAGTAGCAGTTGGCCCCCCACGACCACGTCCGCGACCTCTTCCACCATACTTCCTCATGTTTGTGTAAATGTACCCAAAATAACAGCAGATATATGGTACAGTATCAGAAGCGTACATCTGAATATGGAGAAGGTGAAAATTTTTTATCTCCGTATATATTTCCGGAGTAACAGACACAGACTCTCACAGGCTCAGTATGGATTACACTCGAATATAAAAACCAAAAAAATGTACAGTATCAGAAGCGTACAGCTGTATACAGTGTTGGGGAATTGTAAATCTCCGTATATATTTCAGGAGCAACACACACAGTCAGAGGCCTAGTCTGGCTAACATCAAAATATGAAAGTCAGGAAAAGTGTACTATATTAGTAGCATACAGCTGTATTCAGTGTTGGGGGAATTGTAAATCTCCGTATGACTCGCCCCACAATTGTGGATACCAGGGCTATGGGGTACTCGGAGCCGAGCCCATAGAAGTCTATGGAGTTGTCACTGGCAGCGGGACTCGGTCCGTGGCCCTGGCAGTCAAGCGTTGGGGGAATATTTACAGGGGATTATTAGGTATAGGTAGTTTGTGACGCCACCTGCGGTTTCTGGTAAATTGTACCAGCGCTGCTCTAAGGACTTTCACAGGGGATGTTATGGGGCAGCTTGGTAGTAAGTCTCCCACAGGTGAGACGGGTCCCTGGAAGTCTATGGTGATGATGATGATGCAGGGTGTAGCAAGAATTCAGTCAAACACAATGCAGCTTCTTTTCATACCTTTTACTGATGGTGGTTCAAGCAGATCCCGGGGAGCTGGTCGGGGTGGAGAGTGCACATTCGAGTAACAGCTGAGCAGGTTAGAGGCCTCCTTTACTTCCATATACATGTGAGTCCAACTTGCCTGAAGCGAAGTTAACTCTGAATCTCCAGCTTTCTCAATAGCTGTACTGCCCGGCCAATATTGTGGTGGAGCCTTCTATGTGGTGAGAACGGAGTCCTTTTATGCGGGGCCCTGCTAAAAGTCCTTGTTCCTCCTGACTCCGATTACGTATTGACACTTAGGGCTGCTCTCTGCGACCTGTAGTCCAGATGCCTCCGGTTTTCTTGTTACTAAGCTTGAAACTGTAGCAACGCTTCGGACCCCGGTGTCCGGCAATTTAGTGCAGGCAATCAAATACCTGAAGCACTTCTTTAACTTCTCCACTGTGCCCTTCGCCCTGCTTTCCGCTCTTAACATAAGCACTGGTGGCTTTTGTGGAAAAGGTCAGCTTCATCCAGAGCTCGCTGCACAGCTCTCAGTTTCCTCCAAAGTCCACACAGGACCGAGACTGAATGGCTGCTCTGTCCTTGAGACAGAAGCTAACAGGCTGAACTCCACTGAACACTAAGCTCCACACAGACTGATCTTATCTCAGACAGCTAACTATCCAAGGGATGACTCACTCCTGAGCCTCCCGGAGCTAACTGACTGACTCCTCTCGGAAAACTATCTGACTAGCCACGTGTCACTCCCCCTTATAACTCAGATGGGTGTGTCTAAAAGTGTGAGTGACAGTGAATGCATATCAAGCTTTGGCTGTTACCTTCCTGTGCACTTTCCTGGATTTTCATGTGTGCCTGCGTAGCTGGGCTACACACGTATATATTTCAGGAGCAACACACACAGTCAGAGGCCCAGTCTGGCAAACACCAGAATATGAAAATCAGGAAAAGTGTAGTATATCAGTAGCGTACAGCTGTATACAGTGTTGGGGGGATTTTAAATCTCCCTATATATTTCAGCAGTAAGACACACGGTCACAGGCCCAGTCTGGCTAACACCAGAATATGAAAATCAGGAAAAGTGTACTCTATCTGTAGTGTAACAACATAATCTCAGGTCAAGATATGTCAGTTACTTCATATCTGTAATAATGCGACTGCTACCACCAAAAAACAGTCATGGGAAAATACCCATATGGAACTCCAGACAATAAATTATGACACAAAAAGAGGATTGGAGCAAAGATACCATAAAAAACTTGATACTTATATAAGCAAAAGTTTACTACAGGTAAGGCGATATAAGTAAAAATGCACATTTATATTTAACAATTAAATCCAATTAAAGTGAACAGGACACGTAGCAAAAGCAAAACGGTCGTGGTAGATATATGACTACAGCATGATGTTAATACATCCCACACAACCACATAGGCAGGGAAGCCATGGAACATTCAGTATACAGATAATAAGATACTAATACCCAGTCAATATATCTCTGTTCCTAAATCCTTAGTATCCACAATAATGCCTCCATAATACAATTTTATTTAAAGTGCTAGTGCATATCTAATGTTCATGGCCCGGAACCATGAACAAAAAACATATGGAAAGGCATATCATATCTTAAAGATAGGGAGAGGCTTACCCATACTGATGTGGTGATGTGAGAACGCGCCCCTACGCGCGTTTCGCAGTCGCTTCCTCGGGGGCAAAAGTATGTATATGTAACACCAGAATATCAAAATCAGGAAAAGTGTACTATATCAGTAGCGTACAGCTGTATACAGTGCTGGGGGAATTGTAAATCTCCGTATATATTTCTGAAGTCACACACAGATAGTCAGCATGTATTTACCGTGATACCAGCCGGTACACGGTACTGTGAGGAGCGTACAGCTCTATACGGTGTGGGAAAAAATGAACACTCGGTAACTGAAAGAAATTTCCCCCTTATCACTGGCAGGCAGGCTAGTAATCAGCTCTGCTGCTCCACACAAGCAATTTCTACACTGTCACTGGCAGGCAGCCTAGTAATCATCTCTGCTGCTCCACCAAATAAATTTCCCCCTTATCACTGGCAGGCAGCCTACTAATCAGCTCTGCTGCTCCACACAAGCAATTTCTACACTGTCACTGGCAGGCAGCCTAAGAACCAGCATTGCTGCACACACCAAAATCCTCCCATGTCACTGCACAGTCACTGTACAGCTAATCGCTATCAGCACAAGGAAATATTGTTTTTAGGCTCTGCCTAACGCTCTCCCTGCTGAGAAGCAGCGGCAGCAGCCTGTCCCTACACTGAGATCGGCAGAAGTAAAATGGCGGTCGGTGCTGAGGGATTTTATATGCACTGTGACGCCACACAAAGCCAGCCAATCACTGCAATGCCCTTCTCTAAGATGGTGCTGGCTGCTGCCCATGTCATCGCGTTGCCCACAGCCTGCATCCTTGCTCATTGGCCGAGAAAAGGCCCTTAAAGTAGTATGGGAAAACCGACTTCGGCAAAATGGTCGCCGAACACGTGACCGAACTCGCGCCACGGTCGAGTTTCGTTTCATGAAACCCGACTTTGGCAAAAGTCTGTGTTTTTTGAAAATGACCGACCTGTTTCTCTCAACCCTAGTCTGAATACTTATGACCATGCAATATTTCAGTTTTTCTTTTTTAATAAATTTGCAAAAATTTCTACATTTGTTTTTTTTCAGTCAAGATGGGGTGCAGAGTGTACATTAATGAGAAAAAAAATGTACTTTTTTGAATTTACCAAATGGCTGCAATGAAACAAATAGTGAAAAATTTAAAGGGGTCTGAATACTTTCCTTACCCATTGTATATAGAAAAGTTCAGCCATTAATACCATTATTATTAAAAGAACCTGTCACTTGCTCAAAATATTGAGTTAAGTATCTTATAAAAATCCCTGAGATCCCTTGATTCTGCTACTTTGTTTCCATTTTGCAGTGTTGTCACTTCATTGGCGAAATATTCACGTCTTGCTTTTGTAGCGCACTATATTAAATCTGTGTTTATAATACATCTGATACAGGAAAGATATATAGCTTTCTACCATGTTAGCCAGTAGATAGAAAAATATTCTGAATTGAGAGTCCTCAGTGGTTGATACCTTTTAATGGATAACTGAAAAGATGGTAACAAATTGCAAGCTTTCGAGACTACTCAGGTCTCTTCATCAGGCTAGACTAATACAAAATCTGAAGAATCACATATTTATACACAACACAGCACAGAAACAATGCAGATAAGATAAGACAAGTGACGTGAAGCAGAACTGTCATTATGGGAGAGGGATAGACAGTTATGACCATAAATATTGGAAAAGTTCATAGATAAGGAGTGAAGGTTTTATTGTCCTCCTATTAGAGTCTGGTCACAAATGCCAGCAGCCCTGATCAACGTCTGATTCCCAAAACTCACTGGTTCTAGAGTGTAGTAGCAAGGTGAGAAAAGTAAAACCTAGCTTTTAAACTATAAGTATAAAATCACGTAGAGGGTAGTATAGGAGGAAAATACCTTTGTTACTCATAGGTAATATAAATGAATAGACAGCCAAAGTGGTGGACAAGTCATTAATAGACAAACTAGACCTGTGGATTGAAACTCCGCTACTCTGACTCAGAATGACAGTGGTCACAGAGCATTTAGCACGTGGAGACAAATATCATTATAACACAGTGTCAAATGGAAAAAAAGGAAATTTCTCACCCAATATGTGTCATCCCAAGGGTCAAGTAGAAGATACCTCAAGCAGTATATCCAAGGACACCATCCTCACCAGGTCTGCAAATGGGTCAGTACAATAGCCCTAGAAGCCCCATAGCTCCCGTCCTTGCAAGGGCAGTACACAGCTTTCCCTAAGCTGGACTTGCCCTATATAGCCCTGCATGTCTCCCAACGCTTTTCTCCTTGTACGTCTTCAGGGGAGAACATGTACACGCATATGATAAGGAAAGGCTAAGTGTCCACTGCCCACCCTGCTAGTTGTCAGAATAGCTGTTGATAGTGTGGGCTCACACAGGTACATGATGGGTAATGTGACTTCCTTCAACTGTGATAAGTATTTGCTCTACTAGTGTATATATATATATATTTATATACTATATATACCTTTACTTGTGCCTTGAATCTTTTGGTGACATGAACTAGCTTATTGATGGTAGGCATGGTGATGATATACAGTGAAGGAAATAATTATTTGATCCCTTGCTAATTTTCCAGGATTCTCCCGCTGCACAGGGTAGGTCCCAAGCTGTGTCATCTTCTGCGGTCTCCCATTCAGCTTCGGCGTAGTGGATGCTGCTCAGCAAAGATGTCAGTCCCAGGGCCTTGCTCAGACTCGTGCTGTTCGCTTGGTTACTGCTGGCTCTCCATCCAAAGCTATAGTAACTAGCAATAGACAGTGGTGAACAGACGGTTCTGAGCCTAAGTCCAGAAATCACCCTACTGAGCATGCTCGTGAGGCGACCTCTCATTGGTGGTCGGTCGTCAGCTGCTCAGGTGACGTGGCAGTTCCGGTTTGGTCCACGAGCAAGGTCCTGTCAGACTGGACTTAAACAGGAATGTATAAAAGGTCCTCTGGAGCACGCGTCGGCACGCTAATATAACATGTGTTTGGTGTGTTGTTGGAAGCATTACTACCCTGTGTGCACGTGTCCTGCTATTAGCTGTGAGAGCGTGTTTAGACAGGCAGTGTAGGGTGGGAATTCCCGCTTGAGCCTAGCACCTGCACCGGGTGACTTTGTCGCATGTGCGAGTTACACAAATTATGTGACAGGGCAGGCTCAATCACCAGCATAGTGGGGGGTGAGTCATATGGACCCCAACTAGTGTCATTCCTAATATGCTTTTGTGATTTCTAACAGGGCATAACTTAGAGTGCTCTCTGTTTGTGTGCTGCTCTGTGGAGTAACAGAGTTAGCTACTTAGCACTCTGTTCACACCAAGTGACCTTGAACTATACTCCTAGTGATGCTCTCTAAGCCCTTTACCATCTGAGTGGTTAATGGCTTTGCGCTACCCTACCAAATTATCTATCAGTCCATTCCTATTACCCTTGGGTTTTCTCCAAGACACCAGTAGTTAATTTCTTTGCTGGTCATTCCCGAGAGTATTGATGAGGTGTTGCTGGTTATGTCTTGGTTGCATCACCATTCACATATTCATTGGGCTACTGGGAGTATACTGGGATAGAGTAGGTCATGCGAGGGACAGTGTCTCAAGGCCCAAGTCCTGGTTGAGTCATCCGAGATTCCTGCAGATCTAACCTTGCTTCCCAAGCACTACTGACGTGTTCTCTAAAAAGGCCACAGAGACTCTTCCTTCTCATCGTATGATTGCCCGATTGACCTCATACCGGGGGCAGAGCCCCTTTCGGGCGTTTTTACACCTTCTTGCTCCCGGAGACTGAGGCGATGTCCGAGTATATTAAGGAGAATCTGGGGAGGAGATTTATTAGGAAGTCAGTATCTCCTGCTGGGATTGGGTTCTTCTTTGTCCAAAAGTGCAATCTGCTAACTCTAACAATGTGTTTCAGATGATATTGACTCCATGATCTACATAGGATGTGGTGAATTAGGTAGAAAGTGATGAAAACACCCCGGTCATTTGGAAAACAATGTTTGCTCTATACACTGTATATTATGAATTTCACTTAAGCAACAAATTGTATTTTACATTCTTTCAACTTTTAAAGCAAACCTGTCAGCTGTTTTGGCCGCTATAAGATACGGCCACCGCCTTTCAGCATTCTATTATAAAATAATATAATAAAACTTATTTTTTTTCTTATCTTGCAGGTCGGATCGGGTGGGGGGGCTTATCTATAGCATTATAGAATGCTGTAGATAAGCCCTGAAAGGCGGTGGCCGTATCTTAAGGTACTGCCACACTAAACAATCCCGCTAGCGATAGCGATAAAGACGCATACTAATGCGATCGCTAGCGGGATTGTTTCTATATCGCTAAGTGCGGCTTAACTTAGCGATATAGTTAACGACGCTATCGCGGTTAGCGATCTTCTTAACGACTTTAGCGGTACAAAAGTACCGCTAAATCGCTAAGAAAAGGTGCCACACTTAGCGATATATACTTACCTGCGGGGCGCCGACGATCTAAATAGGGTCCGGAACGATGTCAGCGACGAGCGAGATCACAGCAGGGGCCTCGTCGCTGACAGATGCCGCACACAACAACATCGCTAACGGGATCGCTAAATAGTGACGTTTTTTAGCGATCCCGTTAGCGATGTTGTTTAGTGTGGCATACCCTTTAAAGCGGCCAAAACAGCTGACAGGTTCGCTATTTTTCTTATCTTGCAGGTGGGATCAGGGGCTTATCTACAGCACTATGGAATGCTGTAGATAAGCCCTGAAAGACAGTGGCCGCATCTTATAGCAGCGAAAACATGTGAAAGTTTCCGTTTAAACCATTAGTGGGTAGGGAGAAGGTTGAGGGCAAGAGCTTATATAAATAATTAGAGCTTATGCACCAATCTTGAGTAATTGCTGTGCAGACTATTCAATCTTATAAATGTTCTGTACAAATAATGCCCTGAACTTTCACAGTGGGGAATACAAGTGCTTCTCATAAAATTGGAATATCATCAAAAAGTTCATTTATTTCAGTTCTTCAATACAAAAAGTGAAACTCATATTATCACAAACAAAGTGATCTATTTCAAGTGTTTATTTCTGTTAATGTTGATGATTATGGCTTACAGCCAATGAAAACCCAAAAGTCATTATCTCAGTAAATTAGAATAACAAAAAACACCTGCAAAGGCTTCCTATGTGTTTAAAAAGTTTCCTTAGTCTGTTTCAATAGACTCCACAATCATGGGGAAGACTGCTGACTTGACAAATGTCCAGAAGATAGTTATTGACACACTCCACAGGGAGGGTAAGCCACAAAAGGTCATTGCTAAAGAAGCTGACAGTTCACAAAGTGCTGTATCCAAGCATATTAATGGGAAGTTGAGTGGAAGGAAAATGTGTGATAGAAAAAGGTGCATAAGCAACCGTGTGTAACAGGGGCGGAACTATAGTGGAAGCAGGGAAGCAGCTGCCACAGGGCCCGGGCTAGAAGGGGGCCCGTCCCTGCTGCAGCTGCCCTGTGATTTAGGAGCAAAAAGGGGGGCCCGAGCACGCTGGCAAATGGATCCGCGCTCGGGCCCCCTCCCAACATTTTGTTCAGGCTTCTGACTCTGAACGCTGATGCATAACAACACTGTGTTGTTTTAAAGAGACACTACAGTGTTGTAAATGCAGACAGCGAACAGAAATGAGCACTGTAGCTTTAAGCTGCGGCCCAGTGCATTATGGTCCGTCTGTCACAGCGTGTGTGCATGTGGGGGCGGACAGCAGACGGCCAGGCAGACCACATGAAGCAGCAGACTGACTGGACAAGCAGGTGGAAGCCCGGGCGAGCAGGGTGAGTACCGTGAGTCTCTCAACAGTGAGAAGAGGCTTGGCTGCTCAATGGTGACTGGGAGGGCAGGTGCAGGCAGGATCTAACAGGGCCCACATTCAACAGGGCCCAGGCCCCAGGCTGCAGTGCAGGGGGCCCACATTCAACAGGGCCCAGGCAGCAGGGGGCCCACATTCAACACAGGGCCCAGGTAGCAAGGGGCCCGCATTCCAACAGGGCCTCGGGCTCCTGGGCCCTGTTTGACGCAAGCCTCAAGTCACCACTAACCTCCCCCTGGGCCCTGTTGGGCACGGGACCTCAGTCACCAGTAGCCTCCCCCTGGCCCAGTAACAGCCTCATGGTTGCTACAAGTGACGAGTGACACCCTGATCTCTGCTACATGTGACAAGTAACAACCTCAGCTCTGCTACATGTAACAAGTAACAACCTCAGCTCTGCTACATGTGACAAGTAGCAACCTCGGCTCTGCTACATGTGACAAGTAGCAACCTCAGCTCTGCTACATGTGACAAGTAGCAACCTCGGCTCTGCTACATGTGACAAGTAGCAACCTCAGCTCTGCTATATGTGACAAGTAACAACCTCAACTCTGCTACTTGTGACAAGTAGCAACCTCAGCTCTGCTATTTGTGACAAGTAACAACCTCAGCTCTGCTCATGTGACAAGTAACAACCTCAGCTCTGCTCATGTGACAAGTAGCAACCTCAGCTCTGCTACATGTGACAAGTAACCTCAGCTCTGCTACATGTGACAAGTAACCTCAGCTCTGCTACATGTGACAAGTAACAACCTCAGCTCTGCTACATGTGACAAGTAACCTCAGCTCTGCTACATGTGACAAGTAACAACCTCAACTCTGCTACTTGTGACAAGTAGCAACCTCAGCTCTGCTATTTGTGACAAGTAACAACCTCAGCTCTGCTCATGTGACAAGTAACAACCTCAGCTCTACTCATGTGACAAGTAGCAACCTCAGCTCTGCTACATGTGACAAGTAACCTCAGCTCTGCTACATGTGACAAGTAACCTCAGCTCTGCTACATGTGACAAGTAACAACCTCAGCTCTGCTACATTTGACAAGTAACAACGTCAGCTCTGCTACATGTGACAAGTAGCAACCTCGGCTCTGCTAGATGTGACAAGTAACAACCTCAGCTCTGCTACATGTGACAAGTAGCAACCTCAGCTCTGCTACATGTGACAAGTAGCAACCTCAGCTCTGCTCATGTGACAAGTAACAACCTCAGCTCTGCTCATGTGACAAGTAGCAACCTCAGCTCTGCTACATGTGACAAGTAACCTCAGCTCTGCTACATGTGACAAGTAACAACCTTAGCTCTGCTACATTTGACAAGTAACAACGTCAGCTCTGCTACATGTGACAAGTAGCAACCTCGGCTCTGCTAGATGTGACAAGTAACAACCTCAGCTCTGCTACATGTGACAAGTAGCAACCTCAGCTCTGCTCATGTGACAAGTAACAACCTCAGCTCTGCTCATGTGACAAGTAACAACTTCAGCTCTGCTACATGTGACAAGTAGCAACCTCAGCTCTGCTACATGCGAGGAGTGACAGCCTCATCTCTGCTACATGCGCGGAGTGACAGCCTCAGCTTTGCTATACAAGTAGCAGAGCTGAGGCTGTCACTCCTCATATGTTGCAGAGATGAGGCTGTCACTCCTTACATGTAGCAGAGCTGAGGCTGTCACTCCTCGAATGTAGCAGAGCTGAGGCTGTCCCTACTCACATGTAGCAGAGCTGAGGCTGTTCCTCCTCACATGTAGCAGAGCTGAGGCTGTCACTCCTCACATGTAGCAGAACTGAGTCTGTCACTCCTCACATGTAGCAGAGCTGAGGCTGTCACTCCTCACATGTAGCAGAGCTGAGGCTGTCACTCCTCACATGTGTAATTGGTGAAGGCGTGGTGCAGAAGTACGGTATACAGAACAATCTTAGATTATTCTGTATACCGGACTGTTGTTCTACTGAATAAATCATCTGTTTTGAAAGCAATTTGCAGGCTGGATTACAAGTTTCTTCACATATTTACTCTGGAGAAAGCCTACCTTTGTCACTACCTCAGTTGCTTCCTGGGAGTTGGTTCCTTTCTGTTATTTCACTATCATTACTCCAAAAACCTCTAATTTTGGATAATAAAGGTATCTTTCTTAACACAACTTGGGTAGACCGGGATTGGCAACGCACGCGAGGGGGGGGGCCCCATTGTGAAGTTTGCTGTGGGGCCCTGCCGTTCCTAGTTACGCCCCTGGTGTGTAATACTATTGTAGGAACTCGAGGATTCTGATAGCGTGGGGCAATGAACAATCAGAGACGGGTTTCTTTGAATGCAAATAATGTATTTGTGAAACAGCAAAACACCCAAAAACAATATTCAAACAACCCGTAGTGACATGCAATGAAACGAGTCCATATATATACAAGTCCAGTTATATGAATCCGGATATATAAGTCCTTGAACCTCTATAGCGAGGGCGGTAAAGTTCTTACGACGGAGTCCTCACACAAATGTGACCACAAGGTAGGTCTGATGCACAGGTAACGTGGCTGGATTTACACACTGCTGGTGTGTGAAGAGTCAGATCCAGGTATGCAGAAAACACAGGGAGGTCCAGGAACAAGTTAATCTCAGTTGTGGCTTAATTCAGTGAAGTCCAACAACAAGTTCATATGTCAGTAAGATTCCAGTAACAGTTCCAACAGCTCTCACCAGAGGTAGTGCACGAAGGGTTAAACAGCAACAGTTCAGAAACACAGTTCTTATCAGATGGAGTGAACCAAGGGTTAAATTCCCAAGTCAACAGGTTAGTGATAACACAGTATGTGCAACTTACATATGCAGAGAATGTCCAGAGCCATGGGTAGAAACTGCTGTGGCTGAGAAACACCTGAAGATAAGGTTATGCACTTTCCTGGTAAATACACAAAAGATCTGTGAGGAACAAAGCAGCTGGGTTGCAGGGAAACGGAAGCAGAATACTCCAGCAAGGAAGCCAGCACCTGAGCCGGTTTTAAACAAACGAACAGGAAGTAGGGCACACAAAACAGCAAACTCCATTTTAACAAAGGGCAAAATCATTGACAAAGTTACCTAGAAAACCCGGAATACTGACACCGTGATAACCGCAGCCTTGAAATGATTCTTAAGAAAAAGCCATTCAAAATTTCTGAGGAGATTCACAAGGAGTGGACTGCTGCTGGAGTCATTGCTTTAAGAGCCACCACACACATATTCAGGACATGGGTACAAGTGTCACATTCATTGTGTCAAGCCACTCATGACTAATAAACCACGCCAGACGCCTGGGCCAAGGAGAAAAGAACTGGACTGTTGTTCAGTGGTCCAAGGTGTTGTTTTCAGATTAAAGTAAATTTTGCATTTCATTTGGAAATCAAGGTCCCTGAGTCTGGAGGAAGAGTGGAGAGGCACACGATCCAAGCTACTTAACCCCTTCATGACCTTGCCATTTTTTGCAATTCTGACCAGTGTCCCTTTATGAGGTAATAACTCAGGAACGCTTGAACGGATCCTAGCGATTCTGAGACTGTTTTTTCGTGACATATTGGGCTTCATTTAGTGGTAAATTTAGGTCGATAATTTTTGCGTTTATTTGTGAAAAAAATGGAAATTTGGTGAAAATTTTGAAAATTTCGCAATTTTCAAATTTTTAATTTTTATTCTGTTAAACCAGAGAGTTATGTGACACAAAATAGTTAATAAATAACATTTCCCACATGTCTACTTTACATCAGCACAATTTTGGAACAACATTTTTTTTTGTTAGGAAGTTATAAGGGTTAAAAGTTGACCAGCGATTTCTCATTTTTACAGCAAAATTTACAAAACCATTTTTTTAGGGACCACCTCACATTTGAAGTCACTTTGAGGGGTCTATATGGTAGAAAATACCCAAAAGTGACACCATTATAAAAACTGAACCCCTCAAGCTACTCAAAACTACATTCAAGAAGATTATTAATCCTTCAGGTGCTTCACAGGAACTAATGCAACGTGGAAGGAAAAAATGGACATTTTAATTTTTCCAACAAAAATTTTATTTTAGCATCAATTTTTTCATTTTTGCATGGGCAACAGGATAAATTGGATCCTAAAATTTGTTGGGCAATTTCTCCTGAGTACACAGATACCTCATATGTGGTCATAAACCACTGTTTGGGCGCACGGCAGGGCTCAGAAGGGATGTAGTGATGCTTTGAAATGCCGACTTGATGGAATGGTCTGCGGGCATCTTATTACGTTTGCAGAGCCCCTGATGTGCCTAAACAGTAGAAACCCCCTACAAGTGACCCCATTTTGTAAACTAGAACCCCAAGGAACTTATCCAGATTTGTGGTGAGCACCTTGAACCCCCACGTGCTTCACAGAAGTTTATAAATCATTTTTTTCCTCAAAAACTGATTTTTTTAACCCACAATTTTTTATTTTCACAAGGGTAACAGGAGAAATTGGACCCCAAAAGTTGTACAGTTTGTCCTGAGTACACTGGTACCCCATATGTGGGGGGAACCACTGTTCGGGCACACGTTGGGGCTCGGAAGGGAAGTAGTGACGTTTTGAAATGCTGACTTTGATGGAATGGTCTGCGGGCATCATGTTACGTTTGCAGAGCCCCTGATGTGCCTAAACAGTAGAAACTCCCAACAAGTGACCCCATTTTGGAAACTAGACACCGCACGGAACTTATCTAGATGTGTGGTGAGCACTTTGAACCTACAAGCGCTACACAGAAGTTTATAACGCCCGGACATGAAAAAAAAAATCATATTTTTTCCACAAACATGATCTTTTAGTCCCCAATTTTTTTATTTTCCCAAGGGTAACAGGAGAAATTGGACCGCAAAAGTTGTTGTCCAATTTGTCCTGAGTACGCTGATATCCCATATGTGGGAGAAAACTACTGTATGGGCACATGTCGGGGCTCGGAAGGGAAGTAGTGACGTTTTGAAATGCCGACTTGATGGAATGGTCTGCGGGCGTCATGTTACGTTTGCAGAGCCCATGATGTGCCTAAACAGTAGAAACCCCCCCAAGTGACCCCATTTTGGAAACTAGATCCCCCAAGGAACTCCTCTAGATGTGTGGTGAGCACTTTGAATCTCCAAGTTCTCCACAGAAGTTTATAACGCAGAGCGGTGAAAATAAAAAATCATTTTTTTTTTTCACAAAAATAATTTTTTTAGTCCCCAATTTTTTTTTCCCAAGGGTAACAGGAGAAATTAGACCCCCAACGTTGTTGTGCAATTTTTCCTGAGTACGTTGATACCCCATATGTGGGGGTAAACCACTGTATGGGCACACTTCGGGGCTCAGAATAAAGGGAGCACTGTTTCACTTTTAACAGCCAATCAGAGCGATCGTAGCCACATGGGGGTTAAGCCAACCCCCCTGTGGAGAAGCACAAAAGGTCTTGTGCCTGCGGGTCGGGTGACCTTTCAGTGACCCCGGTCACCCGTCCCGCAGGAACGCCATCCTTTCATGACACATACACTGTGTCACAGGTCTTGAAGGGGTTAAGGTCTAGTGTGAAGTTTCCACAATCAGTGATGGTTTGGGGAGCTGTTATGAATGTGCTAGAGATGGTTTCTGAGCAGAGGCTCCCTCTGGTGGTTACAGACAGTACTGAACCTTTCAGCGAGGAGTGGCAATCTGGGTTCACTGACTGGTCTGATATAAGGGAGGTTCCCTCCCATGATGGTTGCCGGTGATCAATTGTTCTTGTCTCAATTGTGGTTCCTGGTTCATTTGGAAGTTTGCTGGAGTCTTGCCTGCATCTCCTGCTTTCAGATAAGATATTTTTTGCTTTTCTTTTTGTGCTTGCTTTTTGCATTGTTTTCTGCACTTTTGTGGAGGTCAGCCAGGTCCCCTCCAGGGGCCTGAGCTCCTCACAGTTTATCTGCAGCCACTGTTATTTGCTCATTTGCTTTTTCCTGTTTTTTCAGCGGCTGCTGCTTTGTTTTTGTTGAAACTGAGATCTGATTTAGTGGGTGGCGAGATCGTGTGATCTCAGTATTTTTGTAATCAGAATTGTTGGATTTTTGTAGGGTTTTCTGGGTTGCAGAAAGTAATCTCTCCTGTCCTATCCTATTTAGTCAGCTTGTGATCCCAGCGTTTGCTCAGTCTATTTTCTGCCTATGTTTGTATTTTCATCTTGTCTAACCGCCATTATATGTTTGGGGGCTTCCTATTTTCTTTGGGGATCTGCTCCGGGGCAGACAGCTTTCATCTTTCTGCCTTTAGGTGTAGTTATCTCTCAGGCTGTGACTAGGCGTCTAGGAACAACGTAGGAACGCTCCACGGCTATCTCTAGTTGTGTCGTTAGTTTAGGAATCTGCAACCCATCAGTTACCAACATCTCAGGTGTTCGGCTGCCCTGCTGTTGTTCCTGTCCTCCTCAGCTACCAATACATAACAGTATCACCGGCCATAACTGAAAATTATATGGTACTCACAGAAGGGAAAAATAGTGTGGAAAGAAAAAAGTTGTCAGAGTTGTCAGAGATTTTTTTTTTTCTGCCGCATTTTTTTCCTCTTTTTCTCTGGGTGCTGAGGAGGATTTTTTTTTCTCTCAATGGAGTTTGCACAGTTGTCTGGCCGTGTGGATCAGCTTGCCACTGAGGTTCGGAGTATTGCTACCTATCTTGCTGGTTTGCGGGTTGTGGAACCTAGGATTCCCATGCCAGATTTGTTTTTGGGGGATCGGGCTAAATTTCTGAATTTCAAAAATAACTGTGAGATGTTTTTTGCCTTAAAGCCTAAGTCCTCAGGTAACAAAGCACAGCAGGTTCAAATTGTCATCTCTCTCCTGCGCGGCGATCCTCAGGATTGGGCTTTTTCCCTGACACCTGGGGATCCTGTTTTGAATGATATTGATGCATTTTTTCTGGCTCTGGGGTTATTGTACGATGAGCCTAATGTCACTGATCAAGCTGTAAAAACCTTGTTGGCATTAAATCAGGGTCTTGAAGACGCTGAGTTGTACTGTCAGAAATTCCGAAAGTGGGCAGTCCTGACCAAATGGAATGATGATGCTTTGGCAGCCCTTTTTCGGAAGGGGCTGTCAGAGAATGTAAAGGATGTTATGGTGGGATTCCCTGCTCCCTCTGGTCTCAATGATTCTATGTCAATGGCTATTCAAATTGACAGACGTTTGCGTGAGCGCAGAGGTATGCGTGAGATAGTGTTGCCTTGTGCGCCAGCTTCTGAGCCCATGCAGTGTGATAGAGTGACTTCTGGGGCTCAGCGTCATGAGTTTCGAAAGCGCAATTTGTTATGTTTCTACTGTGGTGATGCCTCTCATGCTATTTCAGTCTGCCCTAAGCGGGGAAGACGTTTTGCACGCTCAGTTGTCTTGGGTAGTGTTCAGACTAAATTTCTGTTGACTGTTACCCTGATTTGCTCCCTGTCCACATTTTCTGCTCAGGCTTTTGTTGATTCAGGAGCAGCTATTAACCTGATGGATTTTGACTTTGTCAAACGTTGTGGGTTTCCCATGATACCCCTGCGGAAGTCTATTCCCCTACTGGGCATTGATTCCACCCCTTTGGCGGAGAATAAACCCCAGTTTTCTACTCAGGTGATAATGAGGGTTGAACCAGATCATCAGGAGAGTTGCAAATTTCTGGTGCTGTATAATCTGCATGACATTATTGTACTAGGTTTCCCTTGGTTACAGTCTCATAATCCTGTTTTGGATTGGAAATCTGTGTCTGTGACCAGTTGGGGCTGCCAATGTGTTAATGCCGACACTCCTGTTTTTTCTGCCTCTCCCAAGTCAAGTCTGTTCCTGACTTTTTGACTGATTTTTCGGATGTATTTAGTGAAAGTAAATCTGCATCTTTGCCCCCTCACAGGAGCTACGATTGCGCTATTGAATTAGTGCCTGGTGGTAAATTTCCTAAAGGTCGCCTTTTTAACTTGTCTGTACCTGAACACGATGCTATGCGATCTTATATCAAGGAGTCATTGGAGAAGGGTCATATCAGACCATCCTCTTCACCCTTGGGTGCTGGTTTTTTCTTTGTGGCCAAAAAGGATGGTTCATTGAGGCCGTGTATTGATTATCGTCTCTTGAATAAGATCACTGTGAAGTATCAATATCCGTTACCCTTGATTTCTGACCTGTTTTCTAGGATGAAAAGTGCTAGTTGGTTTACCAAGCTTGACTTCAGGGGGGCTTCTAACCTTATTTGCATTATGCACGGGAATGAATGGAAGACGGCGTTTAATACCCCAGAGGGGCATTTTGAGTACCTAGTGATGCCCTTTGGGCTCACTAAAGCTCCATCCGTCTTCCAATTCTTCATGAATGATATTTTCAGGGATTTTGTGGATAAATTTCTGATTGTTTATTTGGATGATATCTTGATTTTTTCCAATGACTGGGACTCTCATGTGAAACATGTTCGGACTGTGTTCCAGATTTTGAGAGAGAATGCACTGTATGTGAAGGGATCAAAGTGTCTTTTTGGCGTACAGAAGGTCTCATTTCTGGGATTCATTTTGTCTCCGTCTGTTATTGAAATGGACCCAGTCAAGGTTCAAGCCATCTGTGATTGGGTCCAACCTACTTCATTAAAGGCTCTTCAGAGATTTTTGGCTTTTGCCAATTTTTATCGTAAATTTATTGGTAATTTCTCCGGTATTGTTAAACCATTGACTGATTTGACCAAAAAGGGTTCTGATGTGGTGAATTGGCCTCCTGAGGCAGTCTCTGCGTTTCAGGATCTAAGCAGAGATTCACTTTTGCTCCTGTTCTACGGCAGCCTGATGTTTCTCTACCGTTTCAGGTGGAGGTTGATGCCTCTGAAAATGGGGCAGGTGCTGTTTTGTCCCAAAGAGATCCAGAGACCTCTAAGAGTAACCCTTGTGCCTTTTTCTCTCGAAAATTTTCTCCAACTGAACGTAATTATGACGTGGGTAATCGGGAGTTATTGGCCATGAAGTGGGCCTTTGAAGAGTGGAGACAATGGCTGGAAGGAGCCAAACATCAGGTGGTGGTCCTCACAGACCATAAGAATCTGGTTTATCTGGAATCAGCCAAGCGACTTAATCCTAAACAGGCCAGGTGGACCTTGTTTTTCACACGTTTTAATTTTGTGGTTTCTTTTCTTCCTGGCACTAAGGATGTTAAGGCGGATGCCGTCTCGAGGAGTTTCTTTGCAGACTCTCCTGAGTTATCTGATCCTACTTTTATTTTGAAAGAGAGTGTAGTTCTTTCCGCCATCTCGCCCAATTTGAGACTGGTCTTGGAAAGGTGTCAGGAGGATAAACCTGAGCGCTGCCCTATTGGGAAATTGTTTGTCCCAGACCAGTGGAAGAAGAGTGTTATGTCTGAGATTCATTGTTCCGCGTTGGCTGGTCATCCCGGATTTTTGGTACCAGAGACTTGGTGAGTCGGTCCTTTTGGTGGCCTACTTTGACTCGTGACGTCAGGGAATTTGTGCAGTCCTGTGGGACTTGCTCTCGCTGCAAGCCTTGCTCTCGCTCTAGTGGTTTGTTAATGCCATTACCTGTGCCCAAGAGGCCATGGACCCATATCTCTATGGATTTTATTTCCGACCTCCCTGTTTCTCAGAGAATGACTGTTATCTGGGTAATCTGTGATAGGTTTTCCAAGATGATACATCTTGTGCCATTACCTAAGTTGCCTTCCTCCTCCGAATTGGTGCCTTTGTTCCTTCAGCACGTGGTTCGGTTACATGGCATTCCGGAGAACATTGTGTCTGACAGAGGAGTCCAGTTTGTTTCCAGATTTTGGTGGACATTTTGTTCTAAACTTGGTGTTCAATTATCTTTCTCCTCTGCTGTTCATCTTCAGACCAATGGACAAACCGAGAGAACAAACCAGACCTTGGAGACTTATTTGAGATGTTTTGTGTCTGCTGATCAAGATGACTGGGTCTCTTTTTTGCCTTTGGCTGAGTTTGCTCTTAATAATAGGGCTAGCTCTGCCACCTTGATGTCTCCATTTTTCTGCAATTTTGGGTTTCACCCTCGATTTTCTTCTGGACAGGTGGAGGCTTCTGTCTGTCCAGGTGTTGACTCTGTTGTGGAGCGAATGCAGCAGATTTGGGACCAAGTAGTGGAGAGGTTGTCTCTCTCTCAGGAGAAGGCCCAACGGTTTTGCCAACCGGCATAGGACTGATGGTCCTCGGTTTAAAGTGGGGGACTTGGTTTGGTTATCCTCAAGAGATATCCCTATGAGGGTTGCATCTCCAAAGTTTAAGCCCAGGTTCATTGGACCTTATAAGATCATGGAGATTCTTAATCCTGTTTCCTTCCGTTTGCTTCTTCCAGGGACATTTAAGATCCAGAACGTGTTCCACAAGTCCTTATTGAAGAGGTTTGTCGAGCCAGTGGTTCCTATGGCTGCGCCTCCTTACCCTGTTTTGGTTGAGGGCAATCTGGAGTATGTGGTTGAGAAAATATTGGATTCTCGTTTTTCTAGACAGAAACTCCAGTATTTGGTTAAGTGGAGAGGTTATGGTCAGGAGGACAATTCTTGGGTGTTTGCTTCGGACATCCATGCTAGGAGACTGATCCGTGCCTGTCACCGAGCTCATCCTGATCGGCCTGGTTGCACAAGTGAGGGTTCGGTGACCCCTCCTCAAGGGGGGATACTGTTATGAATGTGCTAGAGATGGTTTCTGAATAAAGGCTCCCTCTGGTGGTTACAGACAGTACTGAACCTTTCAGCAAGGAGTGGCAATCTGGGTTCACTGACTGGTCTGATATAAGGGAGGTTCCCTCCCATGATGGTTCCGGTGATCAATTGTTCTTGTCTCAATTGTGGTTCCTGGTTCATTTGGAAGTTTGCTGGAGTCTTGTCTGCATCTCCTGCTTTCATATAAGATATTTTTTGCTTTTCTTTTGTGCTTGCTTTTTGCATTGTTTTCTGCACTTTTGTGGAGGTCAGCCAGGTCCGCTCCTGGGGCCTGAGCTCCTCACAATTTATCTGCAGCCACTGTTATTTGCTCATTTGCTTTTTCCTGTTTTTTCAGCGGCTGCGGCTTGGTTTTTGTTCACACTGAGATCTGATTTAGTGGGTGGCGAGATCGTGTGATCTCAATATTTTAGTAATCAGAATTGTTGGATTTTTGTAGGGTTTTCTGGGTTGCAGAAAGTAATCTCTCCTGTCCTATCCTACTTAGTCAGCTTGTGGCCCCAGCGTTTGCTCAGTCTATTTTCTGCCTATGTTTGTATTTTCATCTTGTCTAACCGCCATTATATGTTTGGGGCTTCCTATTTTCTTTGAGGATCTGCTCCGGGCAGATAGCTTTCATCTTTCTGCCTTTAGGTGTAGTTATTTCTCAGGCTGTGACGAGGCATCTAGGATCAACGTAGTAACGTTCCACGGCTATCTCTAGTTGTGTCGTTAGTTTAGGAATCTGCAACCCATCAGTTACCAACATCTCAGGTGTTCGGCTGCCCTGCTGTTGTTCCTGTCCTCCTCAGCTACCGATACATAACAGGGAGCTATTTCATCTGCTGGTGCAGGTCCAATGTGTTTTATCAAGACCAAAGTCAGCGCAGCCGTCTACAAGGAAATTTTAGAGCACTTCATGCTTCCCTCTGCCGATAAGCTTTTTGTAGATGGAAATTTCATTCTCCTGCAGAATTTGGCACCTGTCCACACTGCCAAAAGTACCAATACCTGGTTTAAAAACCACAGTATCACTGTGCTTGATGGGCCAGCAAACTAGCCTGACCTTAGAGAATCTATGGTGTATTGTCAAGAGGAAAATGGCAGACATCAGACCCAACAATGCAAACTAGCTGAATGCTGCTATCAAAGCAACCTGGGCTTCCATAACACCTGAGCAGTGCCATAGGCTAATGGCCTCCGAGCCACGCCACATTGATGCAGTAAGTGATGCAAAAAGAGCCCCGACCAAGTATTGAGTGCATTTACTGAACATGCATTTCAGTAGGCCAACATAACATTTTAAAATAATTTTTCAAGCTAGTATTATAAAGTATTCTAATTTACTGAGATAATGATTTTTGGGTTTTCATTGGCTGTAAGCCATAATCATCAACATTAACAGAAATAAACACTTGACATAGATCACTCTGTAAAGACTCAACTCTATATATAGAGTTTCACTTTTTGTATTGAAGAACTGAAATAAATTAACTTTTGATGATATTCTAATTTTGTGAGAAGCACCTGTTATGAATGTGCTAGAGATGGTTTCTGAGCAGAGGCTCCCTCTGGTGGTTACAGACAGTACTGAACCTTTCAGCGAGGAATGGCAATCTGGGATCGCTGACTGGTCTGATATAAGGGAGGTTCCCTCCCATGATGGTTGCTTTCAGATAAGATATTTTCTGCTTTTATTTTTGTGCTTGCTTTTTGCATAGTTCTGTGCACTTTTGTGGAGGTCAGCTGGGTCCCCTCCTGGTCCTGTGCTCCTCTCATTTTACCTGTAGCCACTGTTATTTGTTCATTTGCTTTTTCCTGTTTTTTCAGTGGCTGCGGCTTAGTTTTGTTACACCAGAGATCTGATTTAGGTGGTGGAGATCGTGTGATCTCAGGTGTTTTTGCAATCAGAAGAGTTGGTATTTTTTAGGGTTTTTTTTGGATTGCAGTAAGAATCCTTACCTTTACTTTTCTGTCTAGACAGATTGGGCCCCAGCATTTGCTCATTCTATTTTCTGTCTGTGTCCGTGCTTCTTCTTGTCTATCCGCCATTACATGTTTGGGGGCTTCCTATTTTCTTTGGGATCTGCTCCGGGGCAGATAGCTTTCCTCTTTCTGCCTTTAGGTGTAGTTATCTCTCAGGCTGTGACGAGGCGTCTAGGATCAACGTAGGAACGCTCCACGGCTACCTCTAGTTGTGTGGTTAGTTCAGGTTACTGCAATCCAATAGGTTCCAGCCTCTTTGGTGTATTGCCGTTTTTGCTTTTTCTCCTCAGCTACCTAAACATAACAAGCACCTGTAGTAGACCATTTGTTTTGCTTACATGTTTTGAATTTGACAAAATCCAATTCTTACCTATTTTAGATGACATTGATAATTTTTGTACTGGAATTATGTTTTTACAGTCATACCTGGACCCAAACCTCAATTAATTATTGCCTATAATGATTTCATGGTTATATCTCCATTGAAACCAATAGTCTTGAATATCTAAAACGGACAATATAAATCAGATGACCTGCAGTCTCATGTTTGTCATCTTCCTTATTCCCCATATGAATTTTGGCTTGGACTGGCAAGAATCTCAATTTGATCCCTGTGGGAAGAGGTTGTTACACTGCTGCCAAACACAGCTAACAGTAGCTTTTTTCCTAATAGAATAAAAAGATCGATCTTGTTCAAATCGAACACGCCAATAATTTCTCCTGACGCTAGACACGAGAGGACCTCCAGCATGCGGCACAACACGAGGGGAACACCAGGGAAGAAGTACAAGGAAGACCCTGGTGATAGGGAGCAGGAAGAGGGGTCACCTCCTGGTATTAACCTGAGTCATATCCCTACACTCCCTATTGTCCATAGACGAGTCGTCCCCCCGGTGCGTGTTCACATGCCTAGGCCCTCGCTGGCCCTAAACTTACGATGTGTAGTGCGTAGGCCAGTGAGACACTAGTCTGACTACTACAAAAAGACAACACGAGGAAGGTACAAGAAACAATAGGAAAAGACACAACTGCTTCACTGCTGCAACTGTAACACCTCAGCTTCTCCAGAGACAGGCTCCATCAATTACGTCAGTATAGATGAACTATAGCAGGCAAGGAATGAAGCTAGCAGAGGATTTATATAGAGGAAGGGAATGATCACAAGGTGCTGCAGCTGAGAACTCAAGCTCCAGGTTCACAACCAGAAGAGAAAGTGTCCTTAACCCTTTCAGCACCTAACTAAAGTAAATCCACTCCAATTAAATGTAAACAAGAGAGGGATCCTAAAGAGGACCTGCGATCTATTAAACATTGTGATCTTCTGATCTCAGATCCTCCAGGAGTCACATGAGGATGTGACTTACCCGTGACATTGAATTGCCCTGATTTACAAGATTGCCAGCAGATCTTGCTGACATTATTATATTTTTTATAAAGGTACTCATATGGGGTTTGAGCCAATAGTAAAAATAAATCATTCTAAGCTCCTCTTGTGCTGCATTTCATCATGAAATGCTACAGTACAGACCAAAAGTTTGAACACACCTTCTCATTCAAAGATTTTTTGTATTTTCATGACTATGAAAATTGTACATTCACACTGAAGGCATCAAAACTATGAATTAACATGTGTGGAATTTTATACTTAACAAAAAAGTGTGAAACAACTGAAAATATGTCTTATATTCTAGGTTCTTCAAAGTAGCCACCTTTTGCTTTGATGACTGCTTTGCACACTCTTGGCATTCTCTTGATGAGCTTCAAGAGGTAGTCATCATAAATGGTCTTCCAACAGTCTTGAAGGAGTTCCCAGAGATGCTTAGCACTTGTTGGCCCTTTTGCCTTCACTCTGCAATCCAGCTCACCCCAAACCATCTCGATTGGGTTCAGGTCTGGTGACTGTGGAAGCCAGGTCATCTGGCGTAGCACCCCATCACTCTCCTTCTTGGTCAAATAGCCCATACACAGCCTGGAGGTGTGTTTGGGGTCATTGTCCTGTTGAAAAATAAATGATGGTCCAACTAAACGCAAACTGGATGGAATAGCATGCCGCTGCAAGATGCTGTGGTAGCCATGCTGGTTCAGTATGCCTTCAATTTTGAATAAATCCCCAACAGTCTCACCAGCAAAGCACCCCCACACCATCACACCTCCTCCTCTATGCTTCATGGTGGGAACCAGACATGTATAGTTCATCCGTTCACCTTTTCTGCATCGCACAAAGACATGGTGTTTGGAACCAATGATCTCAAATTTGGACTCATCAGACCAAAGCACATATTTCCACTGGTCTAATGTCCATTCCTTGTGTTCTTTAGCCCCAACAAGTCTCTTATGCTTGTTACCTGTCCTTAGCAGTGGTTTCCTATCAGCTATTTTACCATGAAGCCCTGCTGCACAAAGTCTCCTCTTAAAAGTTGTTGTAGAGATGTGTCTGCTGCTAGAACTCTGTGTGGCATTGCCTGGTCTCTAATCTGAGCTGCTGTTAACCTGCGATTTCTGAGGCTGGTGACTCGGATAAACTTATCCTCAGAAGCAGAGGTGACTCTTGGTCTTCCTTTCCTGGGGCGGTCCTCATGTGAGCCAGTTTCTTTGTAGCACTTGATGGTTTTTGCAACAGCACTTGGGGTCACTTTCAAAGTTTTTCCCAATTTTTCTGACTGACCTTCATTTCTTAAAGTAATGATGGCCACTTGTTTTTCTTTACTTAGCTTCTTTTTTTTTGCCATAATACAAATTCTAACAGTTTATTCAGTAGGACTATCAGCTGTGTATCCACCAGACTTCTGCACAACACAACTGATGGTCCCAACCCCATTTATAGGGCCAGAAATCCCACTTAGGGCCTGTGCACACATTGCGGATTTGCCTACGGATTTTTCCGCGCCGAAACCGCACCTCTTGGCAGAAGACGCAGGCGTGGTTTTGGCGCAGTTTTTGGCGCGGTTTTGACGCGGTTTTTCATGCTTTTTCTCATGCGTTTTTGTATGCGGTTTTGACAGCTAAATAAAGATATGTTGTTTAACAAAAAAAAAGATTTGTGATGTCATTTCTTGTCCAACCTCCTCTTTTACATTTGTACAACCCACACTCCATTACACACACACAGATACAGATAGATAGATAATAGATAGATAGATAGATAATAATAGATACTGATAGATAGATAGATAGATAGATAGATAGATAGATAGATAGATAGATAGATAGATAGATAGATAGATAGATAGAAAATAGATAGATAGATGGATAATAGATAGAAATATATATAGAAGATAGATATATATATAGACAGAAAGATATATAGGTAGATAGATGATAGATAGAATGGTACATTAATAGTTAAAGACACACGCGCACACACACACACAAAATCTTAATGCAATATAGTAAATAAAAAAAAATAGGAAAAAAAATGGCGTGGGCTCCCGCGCAATTTTCTGCGCCAGAGGGGGAAAGCGAACACCGGGCCAATATTTGCCTGGGAAGGGTTAATACCCTGTACAGTACAGACCAAAATTTTTGGACACACCTTTTTTAAAAAGATTTTTTTATTTTTTCATGACTATGAAAATTGTAGAATCACACTAAGGCATCAAAACATGAATTAAACATTGGAATTATACATTACACTTTACAAAAAAGTGTGAAACAAAAAAATATTCTTATATTCTAGGTTCTTCAAAGTCCCCACCTTTTGCTTTGATTACTGCATGCACGCAGAAAAGGTGAACGGATGGCCACTTCCTGGTTCCCACCATGAGCATGGAGGAGGAGGTGTGATGGTGTGGGGGTGCTTTGCCTGGTGAAACTGTTGGGGATTTATTCAAAATTGAAGCGGTGAGCGGTCCAGCCACCCAAACCATCTAGATTGGGTTAGGTCTGGGACGGGGAGGCCAGGTCTTTGGGCGCGCACCCCAGCCTCCCTTGGTCAAATGCCCTTCACAGCCTGGGGGTTGTTTGGGGAAATTTTTGTTAAAAATAATGAGCCCAAACTAAAAACGCAAACCGGTGGAATAGCTGCTGCTGCAAGAGCTGTGGAGCCATGCTGGTTCAGTATGCCTTCAATTTGAATAAATCCCCTGTGCACCAAAAAGCACCCCCACCATCACACCTCCTCCCCATGCTTCAGGGTTTGGGAACCAGGCATGTAAGTCCATGTTCACCTTTTCTGCGCGCAAAGCAGTAATCAAAGCAAAAGGTGGTTACTTTAAAAACCTAGAATATAGACAATTTTCAGTTGTTCACACTTTTTGTAAAGTGTAATGTTAATTCCAATGTGTTAATTCATATTTTTGCCCGGGATTCTACAATTTTCATAGTCATGAAAAACAGAAAAATGTTGAATGGAAGGTGTGTCCAAACTTTGGTCGTCATAATGGCCAAAAGTTTTGAGAATGACACAATTTTAAATTTTCTATGATCTGCTTCCTTGGTTTTTATGTGTGTTTGACAGATGTTTTTGCACAGAAGAAATTTAATTGCAAAACTATGAGTAACAAAAGTTATATTGACAGAATAGTTAATGCGCAAACAATATTTGCGTGTTGACCCTTCTTCTTCAGGACCTCTCCCAATTTCCCTAGAATGCTCTCAGTCAACTTTGGACCAAATCCTGATGTTACAGCCATTCTTGCACAATTCAATGCTTTCATTTTGTCAGATTTTTAGGTTTTTTTTGTTTTCCCCCGTCCCTTGATGTTACCACAAGTTCTCAATGGATTAAGATCTGGGGTTTCCGGGCCATGGACCCAAAACTCTTGTTTTGTTCCTGACCCATTTGTTATCACCTTTGCTTTATGGCAAGGTGCTCCACATGCTGAAAAAGGATTGTTGTCGCCAAACTGCTCTTGGAGGGTTGGGAGAAGTTGCTCTTGGAGGACATTCGGTACCATTCTTTATTCATGGCTGTTTTTTAGGCAAGCTGTGAGGAGCCGTTCCCTTTTGGCTGAAAATGCAACCCACACATGAATGGTTTCAGGATGTTTTAAAATTTGGATAGACAAGATGTGGTAGCGCTCACCTGTCTTCTCCGATGGGCGTTTCTGATGTCCCAAACAACGAAAAGGGGATTCATCAAGAAAATTACTTTACCCCAGTCCTCAGCAGTCCACTGCCTGTACCTTTTGCAGAAACAGTCTGTCCATGATTTTTTTTCTGGAGAGAATGGCTTCTTTGCTGCCCTCCTTGAACCGGGCCCCTGCTCCAAGGTCTCCGCCTCACGTGGTGCAGATCCCACTCACACCTCCTGCTGCCATTCCTGACAAGCGCTGCATGCGGTAGCCCGTCCCGGCAGCTGAAACACTTTTTAAGAGACGGTCCTGGCGCGGTGGGGGGGGGGGGGGGGGGGGGGGGGGGTTTTGGAAAAGGGGAATTTTGAGGTGTTAAGGGGATGGGATGAGTGGGGGATGAGGTGAATTTTTGTGGAATTTTTGTTAGGTTTTGTGTTTGATGTGTGGTTGTTTTTTTGGATAAAAGTGTTGGGAATATGTATATTTTTAAAAAAACGGACGAATGGTTCGCCGATACACTAAATATCGGCGATATCCTTTCCATCCCCGGAAGTCCCAGGGTAAGTCCTATGGAACAAAATTCGCATTTAAAAAAACACTTTCTTTCCTTGTAAACACAAATATACCACTTAGAATACATATATATAAACTGTCATTGTGACATTATTTTAAATACATATATTTATAGTTTATTCACTTCTCATAGTAAAATAGCCTCTGATTCAATTTCCGGGTAAAGCCCATTTGTGAAAAAAAAACAGAAGCCCCGAGGGCCAGCGCCACAGAGATGTTTCATGCACCCACGGTGTGACAACTTAACTCCCATAAGGAGGAAACACCCCATTACCAACCAAGCATTCAACAGTACACGCCGCTGAGTTGGCGGACCCAATGGTGTGGTCTAGCTCAGGCGGTTGAACAGGGTGAGCTGGGATGGGAGGGGTTGGGGCCCTTAGCTGTTTTTTTTTTAAAGATTGTTTCCTTCCGCTTTCCCCTTTCCGGCTACCCACCTGTCTCACTCGCCCATTGTCTATCTCACTCTACTGCCCTGGGGAACCGTTTACCTTTAAAAAATAATACCTAGCTCCACCCCATCCCCCCCAGAGACCTGACACAGCGCTGTTCACCCGATGGGGACTACGGGGGCGCACAAAAACTACCAAAAAAAATTTCATCATCCCGGAAATATCCCACTTCCAGTAGCGACAAGGGCACGGAATTGCTGGGGTTTCCCCTCCTCCCCCCTAGACGCGGGCTGGTGCCCCGTTCCCCCAAAAACCGTGGCTCTGTGCAAAACTTTTTGGGTCACGAAAAGGTTCAGAAGCCCGCTATAAGGAGGCCCCCTTGCCTTAATTGAACTGTTTTTTTTTCGTGAGAATTGAAAATCACATAACTGTATTTGCCTTTTTTTTCCTCATACTGCCCACGAGGCACCGGGAAGAAAAAGGGGTGCTTGGGGGCACACTTTCCTCCTGGGGGAAAACGATGTCCGCACACTCTAAAGTTACTGCAAGTAAATCGGCCCCCCGCCCTTTTGGGGGGGCCCCCCTCATCCCCTCGTGGGCAACAACGCGAAGACCCCCCCCTACAAAAGGTCGCCTCTCCTAGCTAATGACCATGTGCTTGGCAAGATGGCGAATGGGGGGGGAAAAGGGAAGGGTGGAGGAGTTTGGCTCCCCCCCACGGAAGCCCCATCGCCACGGGGGCCACCGTTTGGACCCGGCCTGGAAAACCCCCCCAGCGGGAAAAGCGGGGTACCCTGGGGACCCGGGGCCCCGGACCGGAAGGAGGTTTTCCCGGTGGGCGGCCGGCCCAAATTCCCCCTTACCCCCGAAGAATGTCTTACCGGAAGGGGGCACCCGTTCCAGAGAGGAGGCCGTGCGGGGTCCCCCCCTTCAATCGAACCGGTTGCCAGTATCTCAGGGAGGACCCGTTCCAGTCGGGGGCCCTGCGGGATCCCAGCCCCTTCAACTGAACCGTTGCCAGTATCTCAGTGGGGGACCCCTTCCATACAGGGGCCGTCGGGGGGATCCCACCCTTTTCAATCTAAACCCCTTTCCAGTAACACGGGGGAAAAACCCCTTCCCCCAAAAAAAGAAAACGCCGCACCACACCCCAATCACGCGTTTTGCCCCCGTCGTGGGGAAGAAAAAAGCACCCTGTCCTCATGGAGGAGGCCGCGCAGGCCCCAGAGCTTCCCTGCCGGGAGGGGGGACCCCCCCCCCCAATCTTTTCCAAACCCCCGGGGGCTGCTTCGCCGGGGTTTTAGCCCGGGCCAGGAGGGGGGGTGCCGGGGAGAGCCCCGAAAAACCGTACATCTTTAACGGGCTTTTGATGGGGGGGGACATGGATTTGGGGGGGGGAAAAATTTTAAAACCCGGGGCTCAGGGGGGAAAAAGTGGAGACGTGGGGAGGGGAAAAGCAAGCGACAAAGAGAGCAGCAAAAAACCCAAAAGCTTAAAAACGTCAGCGGGACAAGGACCTGGCGAAAGGCACGAAAAAAAGGGGGAAAAAGGGAAAAACTGGGGGAGCCGGGGCAAAAGGGGGCAGTACGGAACTTAAAGAAAAGGGGGTTTTGGGGCTTTTTCCAGGAGGGGGGAAACTTTTTTTGGGTTTTTTAAAAACCCGGGGGGGGAAAGGGGAAAGGCTCCCCCCCAGAAGGACCCCGGGGGGGGGGGCCCCGGGAGACTTGGTTTTAAAAAACCCACACTGGGGTTTCAAGGGATTTGGTTCCCTAAATTTAAAGGGGTGCGCCCCTACTCCCCAGGGCGGAAAAAACTACGACCCAGAGCCTTCACCCCCCCCCAAACCAGGCCTCTGCCAATGCCCCCCCCACCCTTTTAAATCCCCCCCACCTCCCTGGGGGGCTCCTCCCAGCCCCTAGGAAAATTATTTAAAAGCTGGCCAAAACCCCGGGCACCTTTTGGGGGCCCCCCCTGGGGTTCGTTCACCCGGGGGGACTGGGGGTCCAAAACCCGGGGGGAAATGAAAGAGGTGGCCACACCCCCCCAGGGGGGTTCACGACGTCACTGTCGGCCACCGACCATCAGGTCGGGGGGACCCTCCTTCTCGGTTTGTTTGGCAACTCCGAAAGTCCCAGGTGGAAACCGGGAAAGGGGCCCAAACCCCAAAGAAGTCAAAATAACCCGGATGGGGTTTCTCTGAGGGAAAATATTTAAAAATTTATTTTTGAAAACCCACGGGTAAATGTTCTAAAAAAAGTTTATTGTTGCCTTAATAACCCGGGTTTGGGAAAAAGGGTTTGATGACCGGACGGGGGTTTTGTTCGGAAAAACAATTTTTTTTTCCCCCTTTTTAATATCCCCGGGTTTGGGGTTTAAGGGTTTTTCCGGAATAAAAGTTGAACTTTGAAGCCATAACTTACTGGCTCCCCCAAACTTTTTCTTAAATGTTGGCCTTCGGTGCTCCTTTTTGGGGTTTTAAAAAAAAAACTTTACTGTGCACTTTTTTTCAACTACCTCAGAAACAAAAAACCCTTTGGTGGGGCCAAAGTGAGGTTCCCGCTAAGGAAAGCCCTTTCACCCCCCCCAAAACCACGTTGGATTTTTGGGCGGGGGGCCCCCCAAAAACACAAAAAAGGCACTGTGAAATTACCCCGGTGGGGGGTAGCCTAAAATTCCCCCCGACTTCGGCACAAAAGCTATTTGCACCCTTTTTTTGAATTTTTATTTTTAACACACATGTAAAAAATACAGTAAAAGGGTTAACTTTAAAAAAACATGTAATTAAATAAGCCTTTTGCATTTTTTTTAATGTTAAAAAAAAATTTTTTTTAAAACGTTTAAAAAAAGTGTTTCCTGCTTTTTTACACGTCGCATTTGTCCACTCTGTACATCATTTGCACCTTTGCTCTTTTCTCAAAACTATCGGGGCCCCGGAAGGGGTAGCGTGTTACCGGGGGAAAAACTTTTCACCTACCCACTACCCCCAACCCTTCCAGAGGACCTGCACACGCGCGGGAAAACCCCGACCGGTAAAGGGGGCGCACACAAAAAACGAACATTCTATATTTCCCGGAAATACCCCCTTTCCGGGCGCCCAGGTTTAAAGGGCCGAGCTGTGCTAAACGTGACATCCCCTTTAAAAAAGACGTAGGGTTTCGAGTACCCCAAAACCCCCCTTTTCTGTGCGACCCCAAATTTTCCCCAAATGTGCTGGCACTTTACTTTTTTCAAATGCCCTTTGGGGTTTTTTTTTTGGGGGGGGGGGGGCATTTAACTTTTCAGGGGGCCCAGTTTTTATAGTACCCCCTGGCTGAGGTTTGGTATTTAAGGCTTTTAAAGGAAAAGCCAAAAATGGACCTTGCCAGGGGTCAGCTGGAGTCCTTGGGCCCACCAGAAAAATTTTTTTTGCGGCCCCATCTTTTTTAACTTCCCAACCTTTGAAAAAAGGGGGAAAAAGAGGGCCCAAAGGCTGTGGCCCCTTTGGGGGATCGCAGAAAATTTTGGGCCCCTGCCACGTTGCACCACAGACTGTCCAGGGTTGGTGGGTTTTATCCAGGGGGTGGGGGAAAGATCCCCACAGCCCCATCCGTGGGCGCTCAAGGGGCATGGCCAAATTTGTAGGGGGGTTTCAAACAGAAACCCCCCCCAAAAATTTGGAAACGGGAAAAAGGTTTAAAAGGCCCTGCGGCGGTTTTTTCGCGCTGCGAAAATTTAGGCCCCCCCGACAACCCCATTTCACAGCAAAAACACCCCAAAAACCTCGCCCCCAACGTAACCATTTGCCTGCTTTTCACACTGACGGGTTTTTGAGGGCACAGGGGGGGACTGAGGAAAAGAAGAAAGACCCGCGAGAGAGAAAAAAAAAAAGAAAAAAGTGTTACGCTTTTATCACGGGATCCCCTTAAGATGTCAGTAATCAATACACAGGACAACAGCAATTTTAAAAAAAAAAAGGGGAAAATTTTTTAAAAATGTTAAAAGTTTTAGTTTTTCCTGACAAAATATCCGTTGTACTGGGGTGAACCGAAACGTAAAATTTACGGGACTCACCCGGGTGGGGGGGGGGTCAGCGACCCAAAACTGGGGACCGGGACTGCCCTAAACCCCGGGGGTACTTTAATGGACAGGGCCGGGGCCCCCAACGAACCCTTTTCCCTTTTTAAAACCCCCAAAAATGTAATCTAGCCCTTTAAAAGGGGACCCATTCCCAACACGGGGAAAAAGGGCGGTTATGCAAATAACTTACAGACAAACGAGCAGCGGGGGGCAAAGCAAACACTGTCGCTACAACACTTAAAAAACAAAAACACAAAAGGTTGGGAGAAAAACCCTTAAATCGAGGGGGGGGGAAAAAACCAAAAAGGGAAAATTTAACTTAATCTTCTCAGCCCAAAACCAAAAATGGGCTGCATGTAATTTTTTTCCCCCGGGGATCAAAAAAAGCAGCGGGTTTTAGGTTTTTTTAAAAAGGGCTAATTAAGCATAATAAAAAACACCCCGGGGAGGGGGGGGCCCGTTTTTCCAAAGAGCTAGGTAAAATTAACTCCTTCCCCCCAAAAACACAAAGAAACGGGAACCAGCTGGGGAAAAACAAATTTAACCGACGATCTTCTTTTGGCAACCCCCTTTGACAGTCCCCCCCCCCCTTTTAGGGGGGCCCTTTTTGACCCTCGGGCCGGTTTTTCCCGGGTAAGTTGGGGGGAAAGGGGTTCCAAAAACACCCTCCCAAACATCGGGCCCGGGGGGACCCACGTCCCTCCCAGGACCATACCCCTTCCAATGAACCAAGTACTGAAGGGACCGGAAATTTCCCAGACGTGGGGCAATATTTTCGACACAAAAAATTAAAAAGTTACAAGGGACCACCACTAGAGGAGGAAAGGAAGGTGACGGTTTTTAAATGGGGCCCAAAACCTCTTTAACAACGTTTTTTGGGGAAAACTGGGGTTTTTAAACGTGGGGGGAAGGGCCCCAAAAAAGCCACAGGATTTAAATTTTAAACTGATCCTGTTTGGACCGATAACCGGGGGCCCAGTTTCCGGAGGGAACCTTGGTTTTTTTATTCTTGGTGGGCCCCCTACCAAAGTTCACAAAAGGCCGGGGCCAGACCCCTCTCCCCAATTTAGCCCTCCGTTTTTAACGGTTCCCCATACACTCAAATTATTCAAATACTCCTCCCAAACTGAAGAAGTGACGACGAGAATCGTTCCCCTAGGGGAAACCCCCGAAGGGGGGGCCCCCCCTTGAAAGTACCCCCAAAAAAGGATAAAACCATATGCCCCAAAAACGGGGGGCTTTTTCCCTGGACTCCTCCCCTATTTTTAAAAAAGCGAACTCTGCCAGAGGCAAGAAAAAAAGACCAAATTTTCCCCCGGTTCTCAAAAAAAAACACGAAAATGTCTCTAGGGTCATTTAGACCTCTGTCTGACCTTGGTCTGCGGGGAAAAGCCGAAGAAATGGGCAACTGCATCCCCCCCTGGGGAAAAAAATCCCTCCAGAATTTGGGCACAAAATGAGACCCCCCATTAACCCCAAAACAGAAAGGGAAAAGGTGAAGGGGTTTTAACAATCTCCCCAATTTAAACCTCCCAAGTTTTACCATTAGGGGAAAAGGGAGGAGCAAAGAATGTGGGGCCTTTTTACTGAACCTGTCAACCAACCAAAAAAAAAAAGTTTTCCCGACGACGGAGGGAGGCCGTAAGAAGTCCAAACAGATGAGCCCCCGGGCGCTCCGGAATTTTCAAAGGGAAAAAGGGCCCGAAAACGGGTATGAGGGGTCTTAGAGCGAGCACAAACTCCACGGAGCGACAAAAAAAATTACCCTTTATTTTGTTAGGCAACCCCCAAAAACCCGGGGAGGGAAAAGGGGAACCAAGTTCTTACTCCCCCCGGGGGTCCTGCAAAAAAAATTATGTTTTTCCCCCTTTTTTTTTGGTCTCAAAATGATAGGGGAAAAAAATTTTTTTTGGAGGTTTCCCCGGGGGGCCCCCCCCCCTCCAAACTCCTCCCAAGCCAGAGCATACACCCCACCACAACCCCCCCGAAGGATAGGAAACCGGGGGGTCCGTTTTTCCCGGGGGCCCCCGGGGAAAAACGAGATAAGGCATCAGGGCCCTTTTAATTTTTTTTTACCCGGACATAAATGACACAAAATTAAACCGGGGAAAAAAAAACGACCATAAAATTTCTAGAATTTGACGCTTTTCAGATTCTAAATCAGCGGGGGTTTTTGGATCAGTAAAAACGGTTTACCCGGGTGGGCTGCCCCCCAAAAAGTGACCCCCCCCCTCCCAAAACCAAACCCAAAAAGGCCCGAGTTTCCCCAAATTTTTGAAACTTTTCCTCTCGGCGGGCGACAAATTTCTTGGGGAAAAAGGGCCCCGGACCCATTTACCGGGGCCGGGGCCTTGGGGTAAACTGCAACCCCCCCCCACTCAACGCTTTTACCCCCAAAGAAAAGGTTTGATGCTTTTAGTTGGATGAGGGATGGGGCCGAAGCAAAATTTTTTTAAAAAAGGGGGAAAAAAAATTTACAACTTTGCAAACCCCCCTAAAAAATCCGGGTCCCTTTTTTTGTCATGTCATGGAGGTTTTACAAAAAGAGAAAATTTCGAATAAATTTCCGGTAGTATTTCCAAACCCCAGGAAACCCCCCCCCGTGCCTTAAAAAAAACCCGGCCCCCCCCATTTTAAGGGACGCTCTCACTTTCTCAGGGGGCCCCCCGGAAACCG
>JARQOD010000005.1:406093225-406154126 GCA_033576555.1 Oophaga sylvatica | reverse complement strand
TGTTTGGGGGCTTCCTATTTTCTTTGGGGATCTGCTCCGGGGCAGATAGCTTTCCTCTTTCTGCCTTTAGGTGTAGTTATCTCTCAGGCTGTGACGAGGCGTCTAGGATCAACGTAGGAACGCTCCACGGCTACCTCTAGTTGTGTGGTTAGTTCAGGTTACTGCAATCCAATAGGTTCCAGCCTCTTTGGTGTATTGCCGTTTTTGCTTTTTCTCCTCAGCTACCTAAACATAACAAGCACCTGTAGTAGACCATTTGTTTTGCTTACATGTTTTGAATTTGACAAAATCCAATTCTTACCTATTTTAGATGACATTGATAATTTTTGTACTGGAATTATGTTTTTACAGTCATACCTGGACCCAAACCTCAATTAATTATTGCCTATAATGATTTCATGGTTATATCTCCATTGAAACCAATAGTCTTGAATATCTAAAACGGACAATATAAATCAGATGACCTGCAGTCTCATGTTTGTCATCTTCCTTATTCCCCATATGAATTTTGGCTTGGACTGGCAAGAATCTCAATTTGATCCCTGTGGGAAGAGGTTGTTACACTGCTGCCAAACACAGCTAACAGTAGCTTTTTTCCTAATAGAATAAAAAGATCGATCTTGTTCAAATCGAACACGCCAATAATTTCTCCTGACGCTAGACACGAGAGGACCTCCAGCATGCGGCACAACACAGGGGAACACCAGGGAAGAAGTACAAGGAAGACCCTGGTGATAGGGAGCAGGAAGAGGGGTCACCTCCTGGTATTAACCTGAGTCATATCCCTACACTCCCTATTGTCCATAGACGAGTCGTCCCCCCGGTGCGTGTTCACATGCCTAGGCCCTCGCTGGCCCTAAACTTACGATGTGTAGTGCGTAGGCCAGTGAGACACTAGTCTGACTACTACAAAAAGACAACACGAGGAAGGTACAAGAAACAATAGGAAAAGACACAACTGCTTCACTGCTGCAACTGTAACACCTCAGCTTCTCCAGAGACAGGCTCCATCAATTACGTCAGTATAGATGAACTATAGCAGGCAAGGAATGAAGCTAGCAGAGGATTTATATAGAGGAAGGGAATGATCACAAGGTGCTGCAGCTGAGAACTCAAGCTCCAGGTTCACAACCAGAAGAGAAAGTGTCCTTAACCCTTTCAGCACCTAACTAAAGTAAATCCACTCCAATTAAATGTAAACAAGAGAGGGATCCTAAAGAGGACCTGCGATCTATTAAACATTGTGATCTTCTGATCTCAGATCCTCCAGGAGTCACATGAGGATGTGACTTACCCGTGACATTGAATTGCCCTGATTTACAAGATTGCCAGCAGATCTTGCTGACATTATTATATATTTTTATAAAGGTACTCATATGGGGTTTGAGCCAATAGTAAAAATAAATCATTCTAAGCTCCTCTTGTGCTGCATTTCATCATGAAATGCTACAGTACAGACCAAAAGTTTGAACACACCTTCTCATTCAAAGATTTTTTGTATTTTCATGACTATGAAAATTGTACATTCACACTGAAGGCATCAAAACTATGAATTAACATGTGTGGAATTTTATACTTAACAAAAAAGTGTGAAACAACTGAAAATATGTCTTATATTCTAGGTTCTTCAAAGTAGCCACCTTTTGCTTTGATGACTGCTTTGCACACTCTTGGCATTCTCTTGATGAGCTTCAAGAGGTAGTCATCATAAATGGTCTTCCAACAGTCTTGAAGGAGTTCCCAGAGATGCTTAGCACTTGTTGGCCCTTTTGCCTTCACTCTGCAATCCAGCTCACCCCAAACCATCTCGATTGGGTTCAGGTCTGGTGACTGTGGAAGCCAGGTCATCTGGCGTAGCACCCCATCACTCTCCTTCTTGGTCAAATAGCCCATACACAGCCTGGAGGTGTGTTTGGGGTCATTGTCCTGTTGAAAAATAAATGATGGTCCAACTAAACGCAAACTGGATGGAATAGCATGCCGCTGCAAGATGCTGTGGTAGCCATGCTGGTTCAGTATGCCTTCAATTTTGAATAAATCCCCAACAGTCTCACCAGCAAAGCACCCCCACACCATCACACCTCCTCCTCTATGCTTCATGGTGGGAACCAGACATGTATAGTTCATCCGTTCACCTTTTCTGCATCGCACAAAGACATGGTGTTTGGAACCAATGATCTCAAATTTGGACTCATCAGACCAAAGCACATATTTCCACTGGTCTAATGTCCATTCCTTGTGTTCTTTAGCCCCAACAAGTCTCTTATGCTTGTTACCTGTCCTTAGCAGTGGTTTCCTATCAGCTATTTTACCATGAAGCCCTGCTGCACAAAGTCTCCTCTTAAAAGTTGTTGTAGAGATGTGTCTGCTGCTAGAACTCTGTGTGGCATTGCCTGGTCTCTAATCTGAGCTGCTGTTAACCTGCGATTTCTGAGGCTGGTGACTCGGATAAACTTATCCTCAGAAGCAGAGGTGACTCTTGGTCTTCCTTTCCTGGGGCGGTCCTCATGTGAGCCAGTTTCTTTGTAGCACTTGATGGTTTTTGCAACAGCACTTGGGGTCACTTTCAAAGTTTTCCCAATTTTTCTGACTGACCTTCATTTCTTAAAGTAATGATGGCCACTTGTTTTTCTTTACTTAGCTTCTTTTTTTTTGCCATAATACAAATTCTAACAGTTTATTCAGTAGGACTATCAGCTGTGTATCCACCAGACTTCTGCACAACACAACTGATGGTCCCAACCCCATTTATAGGGCCAGAAATCCCACTTAGGGCCTGTGCACACATTGCGGATTTGCCTACGGATTTTTCCGCGCCGAAACCGCACCTCTTGGCAGAAGACGCAGGCGTGGTTTTGGCGCAGTTTTTGGCGCGGTTTTGACGCGGTTTTTCATGCTTTTTCTCATGCGTTTTTGTATGCGGTTTTGACAGCTAAATAAAGATATGTTGTTTAACAAAAAAAAAGATTTGTGATGTCATTTCTTGTCCAACCTCCTCTTTTACATTTGTACAACCCACACTCCATTACACACACACAGATACAGATAGATAGATAGATAGATAGATAGATAGATAGATAGATAGATAGATAATAGATACTGATAGATAGATAGATTAGATAGATAGATAGATAGATAGATAGATAGATAGATAGATAGAAAATAGATAGATAGATGGATAATAGATAGAAATATATATAGAAAGATAGATATATATATAGACAGAAAGATATATAGGTAGATAGATGATAGATAGAATGGTACATTAATAGTTAAAGACACACGCGCACACACACACACAAAATCTTAATGCAATATAGTAAATAAAAAAAATAGGAAAAAAAATGGCGTGGGCTCCCGCGCAATTTTCTGCGCCAGAGGGGGAAAGCGAACAGCCGGGGCCAATATTTCTAGCCTGGGAAGGGGTTAATACCCATGTACAGTACAGACCAAAAGTTTGGACACACCTTCTCATTCAAAGATTTTTCTGTATTTTCATGACTATGAAAATTGTAGAATCACACTGAAGGCATCAAAACTATGAATTAACACATGTGGAATTATACATTACACTTTACAAAAAAGTGTGAAACAACTGAAAATATGTCTTATATTCTAGGTTCTTCAAAGTAGCCACCTTTTGCTTTGATTACTGCATTGCACGCAGAAAAGGTGAACGGATGGACTCTACATGCCTGGTTCCCACCATGAAGCATGGAGGAGGAGGTGTGATGGTGTGGGGGTGCTTTGCTGGTGAGACTGTTGGGGATTTATTCAAAATTGAAGCGGTGAGCGGTCCAGCTCACCCCAAACCATCTAGATTGGGTTCAGGTCTGGTGACTGTGGAGGCCAGGTCATCTGGCGCAGCACCCCAGCACTCTCCTTGGTCAAATAGCCCTTACACAGCCTGGAGATGTGTTTGGGGTCATTGTTTTGTTGAAAAATAAATGATGGTCCAACTAAACGCAAACCGGATGGAATAGCATGCTGCTGCAAGATGCTGTGGTAGCCATGCTGGTTCAGTATGCCTTCAATTTTGAATAAATCCCCAATAGTGTCACCAGCAAAGCACCCCCACACCATCACACCTCCTCCTCCATGCTTCACGGTGGGAACCAGGCATGTAGAGTCCATCCGTTCACCTTTTCTGCGCGCAAAGCAGTAATCAAAGCAAAAGGTGGTTACTTTGAAAAACCTAGAATATAAGACATATTTTCAGTTGTTTCACACTTTTTTGTAAAGTGTAATGTATAATTCCACATGTGTTAATTCATAGTTTTGATGCCTTCTGTGTGATTCTACAATTTTCATAGTCATGAAAATACAGAAAAATCGTTGAATGAGAAGGTGTGTCCAAACTTTTGGTCTGTACAGTCATGGCCAAAAGTTTTGAGAATGACACAAATATTATATTTTCATATGATCTGCTGTCCTCTGGTTTTTATGTGTGTTTGACAGATGTTTTTGTCACAGACAGAAATATAATTGCAAACATATGAGTAACAAAAGCTTATATTGACAGAATGAGTTAATGCAGCAAAGTCAATATTTGCAGTGTTGACCCTTCTTCTTCAGGACCTCTGCAATTCTCCCTAGAATGCTCTCAGTCAACTTCTGGACCAAATCCTGACTGATAGCAGTCCATTCTTGCACAATCAATGCTTTCATTTTGTCAGAATTTTTAGGTTTTTGTTTGTCCACCCGTCCCTTGATGATTGACCACAAGTTCTCAATGGGATTAAGATCTGGGGAGTTTCCAGGCCATGGACCCAAAATCTCTATGTTTTGTTCCCTGAGCCATTTAGTTATCACCTTTGCTTTATGGCAAGGTGCTCCATCATGCTGGAAAAGGCATTGTTGATCGCCAAACTGCTCTTGGAGGGTTGGGAGAAGTTGCTCTTGGAGGACATTCTGGTACCATTCTTTATTCATGGCTGTGTTTTTAGGCAAGACTGTGAGAGAGCCGATTCCCTTGGCTGAGAAGCAACCCCACACATGAATGGTTTCAGGATGCTTAACAGTTGGCATGAGACAAGACTGGTGGTAGCGCTCACCTTGTCTTCTCCGAATGAGGCGTTTTCCTGATGTCCCAAACAATCGAAAAGGGGATTCATCAGAGAAAATTACTTTACCCCAGTCCTCAGCAGTCCACTGCCTGTACCTTTTGCAGAATATCAGTCTGTCCATGATGTTTTTTCTGGAGAGAAGTGGCTTCTTTGCTGCCCTCCTTGAGACCAGGCCTTGCTCCAAGAGTCTCCGCCTCACAGTGCGTGCAGATGCACTCACACCTGCCTGCTGCCATTCCTGAGCAAGCGCTGCACTGCTGGTAGCCCGATCCCGCAGCTGAAACACTTTTAAGAGACGGTCCTGGCGCTTGCTGGTCTTTCTTGGGCGCCCTGGAGCCTTTTTGGCAACAATGGAACCTCTCTCCTTGAAGTTCTTAATGATGCGATAGATTGTTGACTGAGGTGCAATCTTTCTAGCTGCGATACTCTTCCCTGTTAGGCCATTTTTGTGCATTGCAATGATGACTGCACGTGTTTCTTTAGAGATAACTAGTGTTGAGCGATACTGCTCGATATCTAAAAATATCGGATCGGAATGGTATCGCCGATATCACTAAATATCGGCGATATCCGATTCCGATACCGGAAGTCCCATGTAAGTCTATGGGAACAAAATATCGCATTTAAAAAAACACTTTCTTTCCTTGTAAACACAAAATATACACACTTAGAATACATATATATATACATGTCATTGTGACATATATATATATACATATATTTATAGTTTATTCACTTCTACATAGTAAAATAGCCTCTGATTCAATTGCCGGGTAAAGCCGGCATTTGTGAAAAGACAGAAGCACCCGAGGGTCCAGTCGCCACAGAGATGTTGCATCGCACCCAGCGTGTGGACAACTTACTCTCAGGTAAGGAGGAAACACCCCATTGACTCCAACCACTGCATTCAACAGTACACTATGCCAGCTGAGTGTAGGCGGACCCAATGGGATGGTCTAGCTCAGGCTGGTTAGAACAGGGTGTAGCTAGTTGGATGGGAGGGGTTGAGGCAGCCTTATGCTGCATGTCTTTGTAGTAAGAATTGTTTCCTTTCCTGCTTTCTTACTACGTCGCATACTCCACTCTGCTACATCACTCTGCACCATTGCTCTATCTCACATCTATCTGCCCTGGAAGGATACCGTCTTACCTGTAGAAGACTTATCACCTAGCTGCACTACACCATCCCTGCCAGAGGACCTGCACAGCAGCGCTGTTCACCCTGACTAGGTACTACAGGTGGCGTCACGACAAACTACACAAACATTCTATCATCCCCTGGAAATATCCCACATTCCAGTGAGCGACAAGGGCACGGACATAGCTGTGCTACCCGTCACATCCCCCATAGAAGTCGACGGGCTTGGTGCCGAGTACCCCCAAAACCTGTGGCTCTGTGCGACTCAACTTTGGCGTCACGAACAGGATTCAGAAGCTCGCTATAAGTGAGTCCTGTGTGCCTTAATTGAACTGTTTTTTTGCGTGAGAATTGCAAAAATCATCATAGACTGTATTTGCCATTTTTCCATCATATCTGCGCCACGAGGCACCGGTGAAGAATAAGGGCGTGCTCTCGTGGGCGTACACTCACTCCGTGGCGCGAAAACGATGTCCGCACACTCTAAATGTTACTGCAATGTAAGATCGTGCCCCACAGCTCTGGAGTTCCGCCTCCTCATCCTCCTCAGTGGGCGTAAACGAACGCGAAGATCCCGCCTCCCTACAAAAGATGTCGCCTCTCCTGATGCTAATGACACATGTGACTTGGCAGAGATGGCGAATGGACGTGAGGAGAAGTGGGAAGGGATGGAGGAGTCAGAGCTCTCCCCCCACGGAAGCGACCCGATCGCCACGGAGCCACCGTTTGGCACCCGGCCTGGAAACCCTCCTACGCTGGAAGAAGCGGAGGATACCCTGAGAGACCTGGCCCGGCACCGGGAGGAGGTTGCCAGGATGGAAGCGAGCTGGCGGGCCCTAAATCCCTCTTACCCCCTGAAGAAGTGTCTGTACCGGAAGGTGAGGCACCCGTTCCAGTAGAGGAGGCCGTGCGGGCATCCCAGCCCTTGCAATCTGAACCGGTTGCCAGTATCTCAGTGGAGGCACCCGTTCCAGTACAGGAGGCCGTGCGGGCATCCCAGCCCTTGCAATCTGAACCGGTTGCCAGTATCTCAGTGGAGGCACCCGTTCCAGTACAGGAGGCCGTGCGGGCATCCCAGCCCTTGCAATCTGAACCGGTTGCCAGTATCACAGTGGAGGCACCCGTTCCTGCAGAAAACGCCGCACCAGCACCCCAGATCACGCTGTCTGCCCCCGTCGCTGAGGCAGAAGAAGCGACACCTGTCCTCATGGAGGAGGCCGCGCAGGCACCAGAGCTCTACCTGCCTGTACCGGAGCCCCGACCGTCATCTGTTCCAGAGCCGGCTGCTTCCGCCGCAGGTGAGCGCCGCCAGGACTGGCGGGTGCCAGGAGAGCTGCCGCAAACCGTACATCGTAAGCTGGCGTTTGATGGTGGAGACATGGAGATGCTGGTGGAGGAGAATTACAACCGGCGTCAGGAGGAAGAGTGGAGACGTCGGGAGCGGGAAGCAGAGCGACAAAGAGAGCAGCGAGAATCCCAAAAGCTTCGGCAACGTCAGCAGGACAAGGACCTGGCAGAGAAGGCACGTATGAGAAGGGATAAAGGAACACTGAGGGAGCCGCGGCATAAGGGTGCAGTACGGAACTTTAAGTTAAAAGGTGGTTGGGGCTTCATCCAGGAGCCTGGACTTTATTTAGAAGTTTTTGTAACCCGGCGGGACGTGGAGGCTCACCTCCCAGAAGGACACCCGGGGAGGGACCTGTTGCCAGGAGACTTGGTGACTTACACCCGACACTGGGGTTACAATGGATGGTACTCCCTAAATGTTACCAGGTGCGACCCCTACTCCCCAGAGTGTCAGGAAACTGACAGACCCTACGAGCCTTCAGCCTCCCCCAACCAGGCCTCTGCACAAGTGCCCACCCCACGCCGTAAATCTCCCCAGCCTCCCTCAGTGGTCTCCTCAGCAGCCCCAGCTATGGACATGATAATGATAGCTGGCCCGTACCCGGCACCTGTTAGGCCCCCTGGGGTTCGTTCAGTCCGGGACATAGGGGTCCAGACCCGGAGGGAGATGAAAGAGGTGGCCACACAGACCCAGATAGCGGGTCACGACGTCACTGTACAGGCCACACGACGTCATCAGGTCTGGGTGGACCCTCCTGTCTCGGATGTTTGGCAAGCTCCAGAAGAGTACCAGGTGGTACCTGGAAGAGGCCAGCCAAAGAAGTCTAAATAACCCGGATAGGTCTCTGTATGTAAATAGTTAAATTATTGATGTACCCGGACGGGTGAATGTTCATAAAAAGAAGTTTATTGTTGCCTTAATATACCCAGGTTGGGTAATGGTTTGATGTACCCGGACGGGTGAATGTTCAGAAGAACAAGTTTATTGTTGCCTTAATATACCCAGGTTGGGTAATGGTGTTTCACTGTAATGAAAATGTTGAACTTTGAAGCCATGAACTGTACTGGCTCACAAACTTTTCTGTAAATAGTTGGCACTTCGGTGCTCCATCTTGGTTTTACAAAAAACTTTACTGTGCACTATTTTCAACTACCTCAGAAACTAAAAACCCGTTTGGTGTGGCCGAAAGTGAGGTCTGCTCAAGGAAAGTCTTGCAGCCCACCCAAGACCACAGTTGGAGGTTTGGAGCGGGTCCTCCACAAGCACAAGTAAAGGACACTGTGAAGTTACCCCGGTGGGGGTAGTCCTAAGAAGTCTCCACGAACTTCGGCACTAATGCTATTTGCACTTTTGTTGAATATGTATTTATTAACACACATGTATAACACATACAGTATCAAGGGTATGAACAGTAACAAAACATGTCACATAATATAAGCCATTTGCACTTTTGTAATGTTATTATTAAAAATTTTATTATGCAACGTTTAACTTGAAGTGTTTCCTGCTTTCTTACTACGTCGCATAGTCCACTCTGCTACATCACTTTGCACCATTGCTCTATCTCACATCTATCTGCCCTGGAAGGATAGCGTGTTACCTGTAGAAGACTTTTCACCTACCTGCACTACACCATCCCTTCCAGAGGACCTGCACAGCAGCGCTGGACACCCTGACCAGGTACTACAGGTGGCGTCACGACAAACTACACGAACATTCTATCATCCCCTGGAAATATCCCACATTCCAGTGATCGCCCAGGTCACGGACCGAGCTGTGCTACTCGTGACATCCCCCATAGAAGTCGACGTGATCGGTGCCGAGTACCCCCAAAACCCCTGTCTCTGTGCGACTCAACTTCCCTCACTGTGCTGGCACTTTACATTTACAAATGCCTCTGGGTTTTTTTTTTGGGGGGGTGGGGAACATTCAGACTTTTGCTATGGGGCCCCATGATTTATATGTACACCCCTGCTGCTGAGGCATGGTATTTAAGGCTGTTAAGGAGCCAACATACATGGACCTTGCCAGCAGCGTCAGACTGGAGTACCTTGGGCCCACCAGAGAAAATATATTCTTGCGGCCCAACATCATACTTCCCAACCTTTGAATAAGGGAAAGAGGGACAAAGGCTGTGGCACGCTGTGCATGCTGCAGAAAATTTTAGGCCATGCCACGTTGCACCACAGACTGTCCAGGAGTTGGTGGATGCTTTAGTCCAGGTGTGGGAGGAGATCCCTCACGAGACCATCCGTCGCGCTCATCAGGAGCATGGCCAGAAGTTGTAGGGAGGTCATACAGCATACCTCCCAAATTTGGAAGACAGGAAAGAGGATTAAAGGCTGCGGCGCGTGTTGCGCGCTGCTGAAAATTTTAGGCCACGCCCCGACAACACCCATTTCACAGCTAATCACACCCATATCCTCGCCCCAAGCGTAACCATTTAGCACTGCTGATCACACTGACTGGTAATGAGGGCACAGTGGCTGGTACTGAGGAAAAGAAAGAAAGAGCAGCGAGAGAGAAAGAACAAACAGAGAAAGAAAGTGTTACGCTGTATCACAGATACACATATGATGTCAGTAATCAATACTACGAGGGACAACATGCAATATAACATATAAATAGGAAATCTCAACATGTATATAAAGTATAGTATTACCTGACATAATATCCGTTGTACTGTGGGTGAATCCTGAAGACGTATAATACTGTACTCAGGCTGCAGGTGGACCGGGGTCTATGCTGACCCTAAACTGGGGACCTGACTAGTCCCTCAACCTGGAGGTACTGTTAATGGTACAGAGGTCCAGGCCGCCAACGTAACCCTGTCTCCTATAAATCCCTGACAACTGTAATCTAGTCCTCAGAAGGACCCTGATTACCACACAGGGAATAGGCAGGTTACTGCTTAACTAACAGTACAGACAAACGAGACAGACAGGGGACAAAGCAAACACTGTCTTGCATACAACACTTAAACACAGAGGGAACACAAAAGGTCTAGGAGATAAACTATAATCGAGGAGAGGAGAAACCACAAAGGAACTCTTAACTTAAGTCTTCTCATGACCTGATCCAAACTGCTGGTCTGCATGTAAGCTTTCACCGGCATCTAACAAGCAGACTGGTAGGTATATAAAGGAAGCTAATTAGAGCATAATCAAAAGCAGCCGGGCGAGGCTGGACCTAGTCTTAGCCAAGAGCTAGGTAAAATTAACTCCTTCACTACCAAACACAAAGAAACAGCAACTCAGCTGCGAGAAGTCAGAATGTGTAATCGCGACGATCTTCGTGGCGATACACCCATGACAGTACCCCCCCCCTTTTACGAGGGGCCTCTGGACCCTCAGGGCCAGGTCTGCCCGGGTAAGTTGTGTGGAAGGTCCGAACCAATCGATCTGCGTTAACATCAGACGCAGGGACCCACGTCCTCTCCTCAGGACCATACCCCTTCCAATGAACCAAGTACTGAAGGGACCGGCAATTCAGACGTGAGTCAATGATCTTCGACACTTGAAATTCTAAGTTACCATTGACCACCACTAGAGGAGGAGGTAGAGGTGACGGTATAACTGGCGCCACGTACCTCTTAAGCAACGATTTGTGGAACACATTGTGGATTTTAAACGTAGGAGGAAGGTCCAGACGAAATGCCACAGGATTAATTATAGAACTGATCCTGTATGGACCGATGAACCTGGGACCCAGTTTCCAGGAGGGAACCTTGAGTTTTATATTCTTGGTAGACAACCATACCAGATCGTTCACACAAAGGTCCGGACCAGACACTCTCCTCCTATCAGCCCTCCGTTTGTAACGGTTCCCCATAGCACTCAGATTATTCAGTACTCCTCTCCAAACTGAAGCAAGTGACGACGAGAATCGTTCCTCCTCAGGAACCCCAGAAGGGCCCCCCCCATTGAAAGTACAAAACTGAGGATGAAAACCATATGCCCCAAAAAACGGGGACTTACCAGTGGACTCGCTCCGCCTATTGTTAAGAGCGAACTCTGCCAGAGGCAAGAAAGAAGACCAGTCCTCCTGGTTCTCAGAGACAAAACACCGAAGATATGTCTCTAGGCTCTGATTCAGACGCTCTGTCTGACCATTGGTCTGCGGATGAAAAGCCGAAGAAAATGACAACTGCATCCCCCGACGTGAACAAAATGCCCTCCAGAATTTGGACACAAACTGAGACCCCCTATCTGACACCACATCAGAAGGCAACCGGTGAAGTCTCACAATCTCCCCAATGAACACCTGCGCCAGAGTTTTACCATTAGGAAGAGCAGGAAGAGCAATGAAATGTGCCATCTTACTGAACCTGTCAACTACAACTAAAATGACAGTCTTCCCTGACGACGGAGGGAGGTCCGTAATGAAGTCCATAGACAGATGAGTCCATGGACGCTCCGGAATTTTCAAAGGCAAGAGGGTCCCAGACGGACGGGTATGAGGGGTCTTAGAGCGAGCACAAACTCCACAGGACGCGACAAAAGTTATTACCTCTTTATTTAAGTTAGGCCACCAAAACCGGCGAGAAAGGAGATCCACAGTTGCTTTACTCCCTGGGTGTCCTGCTAAAGCAGAATTATGATGTGCCTCGATAACTTTTTGTCTCAACTGATTAGGAACAAACAGTTTACCTGGAGGTCCTACAGGGGCGTCCCCCTGAGCCTCCAATATCTCCTCCTCAAGCTCAGAGCATACAGCCGACACCACAACTCCCTCCTGAAGGATAGGAACCGGGTCATCCGTCTTCCCGGCCCCCGGGAAACTACGAGATAAGGCATCAGCCTTTACATTTTTTGACCCAGGACGATAAGTGACGACAAAATTAAACCTGGTAAAAAACAACGACCATCTAGCTTGTCTAGAATTCAGACGCTTTGCAGATTCTAAATACAGCAGGTTCTTGTGATCAGTAATAACGGTGACCGGGTGGACTGCCCCCTCCAAAAAGTGACGCCACTCCTCAAAAGCCAACTTAATGGCCAAGAGTTCCCTATTGCCGACATCATAATTCCTCTCGGCGGGCGACAATTTCTTGGAGAAGAAAGCGCACGGACGCCATTTACCAGGGGACGGACCTTGGATAATACTGCACCCACCCCTACGTCAGACGCGTCTACCTCCACAATGAACGGTTGTGATGCATCAGGTTGGATGAGTATGGGGGCCGAAGCAAAACATTTTTTCAAGGAGGAAAATGCTTGACAAGCTTTGTCAGACCACCTAGAAAAATCCGTCCCTTTTTTAGTCATGTCAGTGAGAGGTTTGACAACAGATGAGAAATTACGAATAAATTTCCGGTAGTAGTTAGCAAACCCCAGGAAACGCTGCAGTGCCTTAAGATCCTCTGGCCGATCCCATTCAAGCACTGCTCTCACTTTCTCAGGGTCCATACGGAAACCGGAAGCTGACACCAGGAAACCCAAAAATTGAAGTTCCTGTACGGCGAATACACACTTTTCCCATTTGGCGAACAACTTATTATCTCGCAAGATCTGCAACACCTGTCTCACATGCTCCTGATGAGACACAAGATCTGGCGAGTAAATTAAGATGTCATCTAAATAAACGACCACAAACTGCCCCACAAGGTGGCGAAAGATGTCATTAACAAAATGTTGAAACACTGCCGGGGCAGTAGTCAGACCAAAAGGCATGACAAGGTTCTCATAATGTCCTTCCGGAGTGTTAAACGCCGTCTTACACTCATCCCCCTCCTTTATCCTAATCAGATTATACGCCCCCCTGAGATCCAACTTAGAGAACCATTTGGCGCCCACAATCTGATTGAAGAGATCAGGAATAAGTGGGAGCGGATACGGATCTCGGACCGTAATCCGATTAAGCTCACGGAAATCCAAGCAAGGGCGTAGGCCTCCATCTTTTTTCTTCACAAAGAAGAACCCCGCGGCCACTGGGGAAGATGAAGGTCTAATATGCCCCTTGGCCAGACTTTCCGAAATATAATCCTTCATAGCCTGCCTCTCAGGACCAGAAAGGTTATATAACCTAGATTTAGGTAATTTAGCATCAGGAAGCAATTTAATTGAGCAGTCATACGCACGATGAGGAGGTAACTCTTGACACCCCTCCTCTGCGAACACATCCTCAAAGTCCTCCAGAAAAGGAGGCAAGGTTCTAGGCACGACCGCACTGATGACCGTTTTCATGCAGTTGTTCTTGCAAAATTCACCCCACTGGCTTATCTCTCTGGATTGCCAATTAATCACTGGGTTATGTTTAGCCAACCAAGGAAGTCCCAACACAATAGGAGTAGGAAGACCCTCCAACACATAACAAGACAATTGTTCTTTATGTCTTGCCCCTACTCGAAGGTCTATGTTATGAACAGCTTGTACAAAGCTTCCTTGACCGAGAGGTCTGGCGTCAATAGAGAATATAGGGATCGGTTTGGCCAATACACTCAGTTGCATACCTTGCACCTGGGCAAACCGAGCGTCCACCAGATTAGCCCCAGACCCACTATCAAGAAGAACAGAAATCCTCTCAACTCTCGTACCAACCACCACCTCCGCAGGTACGAGAAATTGAGACGGACTTAGGGACGAAATACATACTCCCAGGTTGTCGTCCACCACACAACCTGGGATTAACAGTTTTCCGGCGACTTTTCTGCTCAATGAGGCACGGGATGGACACCCCTCAACAAAATGTCCCTCTTTCCCACAGAAGAAACACCTTCTTGTCTTGCGGCGCACCGCCGATCCCCTCCTACGAAATGATGTCCCTCCCAACTGCATAGGCTCCTCAGAACAGACCAGGGGAACCTCAATATAAGGGACCTTAGTAGTAGGTGGAGTCACAACAGGGGGCGGAGTTACCTCGCACCTCTCCCGAAGCCGTCTATCAATACGAATAGCAAGGGCCATAGCAGCCTCCAGTGACGGAGGAGAATCATACTGAGCCAAAACATATTTTAATTTGTCAGATAACCCTTGGCAAAACAGGCTCCTAAGAGCTGGGTCATTCCACTGAGTATCTGTGGCCCATCTACGGAACTCAGAAGAAAATTCCTCCGCTGGATGATCTCCTGCTGTATCCTACGCAACTTCATTTCAGCAAGGGAGACCCGATCCGGGTCATCATATACCAGACCCAGGGCAGTAAAAAATCGATCTACTGACTGGAGGGCCGGGGAGCCCGGAGGAAGAGAGAACGCCCAGGATTGAGGGTCCCCTTGTAAGAGCGAGATGACAATTCCCACCCTCTGCTCTTCACTCCCCGATGACTGAGGCCGAAGCCGAAAATATAATTTACATGCCTCCCGGAAGGTAAAAAATTTGTCCCGCCCACCAGTGAACCTGTCCGGGAGAGCAACTTTAGGTTCAGACCTGGTTTGCTCCGGGGGAGACAAAACCCTGGACTTAATGTCCGTCAGCTTCATGGATAAACTCTGCAACTGCAGGGCAAGCTGGGCAACTGGATCCATGGTAGCTGGGGAGAATCTTTTTTAGGGCCGGTGAAAATGTTACGCTGTATCACAGATACACATATGATGTCAGTAATCAATACTACGAGGGACAACATGCAATATAACATATAAATAGGAAATCTCAACATGTATATAAAGTATAGTATTACCTGACATAATATCCGTTGTACTGTGGGTGAATCCTGAAGACGTATAATAATATACTCAGGCTGCAGATGGACCGGGGTCTATGCTGACCCTAAACTGGGGACCTGACTAGTCCCTCAACCTGGAGGTACTGTTAATGGTACAGAGGTCCAGGCCGCCAACGTAACCCTGTCTCCTATAAATCCCTGACAACTGTAATCTAGTCCTCAGAAGGACCCTGATTACCACACAGGGAATAGGCAGGTTACTGCTTAACTAACAGTACAGACAAACGAGACAGACAGGGGACAAAGCAAACACTGTCTTGCATACAACACTTAAACACAGAGGGAACACAAAAGGTCTAGGAGATAAACTATAATCGAGGAGAGGAGAAACCACAAAGGAACTCTTAACTTAAGTCTTCTCATGACCTGATCCAAACTGCTGGTCTGCATGTAAGCTTTCACCGGCATCTAACAAGCAGACTGGTAGGTATATAAAGGAAGCTAATTAGAGCATAATCAAAAGCAGCCGGGCGAGGCTGGACCTAGTCTTAGCCAAGAGCTAGGTAAAATTAACTCCTTTACTGCCAAACACAAAGAAACAGCAACTCAGCTGCGAGTAGTCAGAATGTGCAATCGCGACGATCTTCGTGGCGATACACCCATGACAGAAAGAGAGGAAAGAAAGAAAAGAGAGAAAGAAAGAACAGAGAGAAAAAAGAACAGAGAGCGAGAAGGAAAGAACAGAGAGCGAGAAAGAAAGACTAGAGAGAGAGCCATAGGCGTAGCTAGGGTTTTGGTTTAGTGGGGGCAAAACTTCTGAGTGGGCCCATCATCAGAGAACCTCAGCAAATGACCGCGCTGTTGGCCAAAATAATCTATATATAAAAAGACCAATATTGATATTACCGCCATATGGTCTGTGTTAAATAATACCAGTCCTACAGAACATATAGATTACAGCACAGGTACAGATAATGACTTACCGCTGATGTTCTTTCTAATGGAATTGTTCACTTTTCATGTCTTTTCCATCTGGCCCACACCGACATGACGACTTCTCCAGCCAGGACTCGACTGCACCCCCATTAAAAAAAAAATAAAAAAAAAACTCACCTCCCGGCTTCTGTGCTGCTCACTGTTCTCCCTCTCAGCGTCTGACAGCGGGCGCCGGCAGGTGATGTTATTGCGCCTGCTGTAATACGCTGAGAGGGGGATTATGGGAGAGAAGGAGCGCTCGCTCCTTCTCTCTCCATGCGGTCAGCTTTATCGGCTGGATGCCGATACAGCTGACCCTCCGATGACGGGTGGGGGGCCCACTGCTGGCACCGGGTCCCCCCAACGCCTGTTCAGGCCCCATAGCTTCCGGGCGGCAGAGCAGGGAGAGCGATTCTCCCTGCTCTGCTGCAGAATGTAACTGTATCGTAGCTCCGGGTGGGCCCCCTCAGAGCGCGGGCCCCGGGGCCACCGCCCCCTCTGCCCCGCGACCTATCCTTTCAAATCAGGGCCCACCACGCAGGAGCTGGGGCCCACCGTAGGTTTCTCCGGTGTCCCGGTGCCTCAGTCCGACCCTGCTTGCCAGCCTGATAATACCAGGCCACAGCAGTCTGCTTAGCTTGGCTGGTTAACAAAAATAGGGGATCCCCTCGAAAAAAAAACGGCGTAGGGGTCCCCCTATTTTTGTTAACCAGCCAAGTAAAATGCAGACTGCTGCGGCCTGGTATTAAAAGACTGTCAAGGCCCATGGATTTTGGCCCTCAACAGCCTGATAATACCAGGCTACAGCAGCCCCACATTTGGCGCATCAAAAGATGTGCCAATTGTGGCACTTTACCCGGCTCTTCCCACTGCCCTGTAGCGGTGGCAAGTGGGGTAATAAGGGGTTAATGTCACCGTTGATTGCACGGTGAGAATAAGCCCGGTTAATAATGGAGAGGTGTCAATAAGACACCGATCCATTATTAATCCCAAAGTTTTTAAATGTATAAAAAAAAGACACAGCAAGAAAAAAGTATTTTAATGAAATAAAAGAGACAACACAGTTTTCATTTCTTTTATTATACTCTCATTCCTGCGACTCCATCGATCTCCTGTAAAAAAAGAAAAAAAACAAACCAACAGTATACCACCTGTCCGACGCAGTCCATAGTAACGAGGGTCCCACGACGATCCAGCTCTGCTACATCGCAATGACAGGCAGGGCCTAACATCCCGACGCAGCACAGCTGATTACCTGCTTCCCCGGCGGTGACGTCATCGGACTGACTGCTTTACGGCCGGGATTACCCAGCAGTCACTGCAGTTATCGCGAGAAACTGCATGTGACCGCCGGGGAAAGATGATGGCGGCCATCAAGCAGTCCAGCCCGTGACCGCCGGAGATCTTCTGCCAGGTAAGTGCCGCTGACTCCTGACAGACCCGACCGACGGACACTGACAGTGACAGTGACAAATCCGATTCCGGTATCCGATAAGACGAAAATATCGGAACTAAGTATCGAAAGTCCGATAGAGCTAATATCGGCCGATACCCGATACTTGCGGTATCGTATCGCTCAACACTAGAGATAACCATGGTTAATAGAAGAGAAACAATGATGCCAAGCACCAGCCTCCTTTTAAAGTGTCCAGTGGTGTCATTCTTACTTAATCATGACAGATTGATCTCCAGCCATGTCCTCATCAACACCCACACCTGTGTTAATGGAGCAATCACTGAAAAGAGGTTAGCTGGTCCTTTTAAGGCAGGGCTGCAATGATGTTGAAATGTGTTTTGGGGGATAAAGTTCATTTTCTAGCCAAATATTGACTATGCAAGTAATTGCTGTTAAGCTGATCACTCTTTATAACATTCTGGAGTATATACAAATTGCCATTAGAAAAAGTGAAGCAGTAGACTTTGTAAAAATTAATATTTGTGTCATTCTCAAAACTTTTGTCCATGACTGTACTGTATCTTCCCAGGCTATGAATATCAGCCCGCAGCTAGCCTTTACTGGCCATTAAAATAGGGGTACCCCCCCAAAAAAAATGACGTGGGGTCCCCTTATAATTTATAGCCAGAAAGGCTAGGCAGACAGCTGCTGGCTGATATTCATAGCCTAGTAAGGGGCCATGGATATTGGCGCCCCCCCGGCTTAAAATACCAGCACCCAGCCGCCCCGGAGTTGGCGCATCTGTACGATGCGCCAATTCCAGCACTTAGCCCCTCTCTTCCCACTCCCCTGTAGCGGTGGGATATGTGGTAATAAGGGGTTAATATCACCTTGCTATTGTAAGGTGATATTAAGCCCGGTTAATAATAGAGAGGCGTCAATAAGAGTTAAAAAAACAACACACGCATAAGAATAAATTATTTTAATGAAATAAAACACAACACGGTTTTCATATCTTTATTATACGCTCAGATCCAAGCGACGCCCTCAATCTCCTGTAATAAAACGTAAAAAAATAAAACAACCGTATACTCCCTGTCCGACGCAGTCCAATTAATAACGAGTGTCCCACGACAGTCTCCCCTATAGAATGGTGACATCGGATGATGCCACTGCTCTGTAGGGCCTCCCAGTGATGCACTGACAGGAGACAATGGCTCTTGCAGTGCATCACTGAGGTTACCTGAGTTCATTTTCTCACTTTATGGCAATGCTGCATGTAAATTTTCTCACCCAGCATTGCCATGAGAGAATGAACTGTAGTGACGTCATTCTTTCCCGGCGGCAGAGCGGTACACAGATGGATGGTGTCGGGGAATAGGTGAGAATATACTCTATGTTCTGTATGTCATGTGTATGTTCTGTATGTCATGTGTACGTTATATGTTCTGTATGTTATGTTTTGTTTTTTGTTTTTTTTTTTACATTCAGCACATTAGCCGGATGATGGGACTACTACTGTCCCATCATTGGCTAATGTGTCAGTCACTGTCACTGTAGCAGGCATAGCCGGATGGGACTTGAAGTCCCATCCGACGATGCCTGCATACATAGATCACGCACACAGCCCTGCACATACACAGATCACGCACACCGCCGCACATACACCGATCCCGCACACAGGCCCGCACACCGATCACGCAGACACCGGCACACAATCACCGCCCACACACATAGCGCCACACACTATACACGCCCACGCACCGCCCACACACATAGCGCCGCACACTAAACACGCTCACACTCGGCCCACACACTTCCCTCCTCCCGAACTACAGCGGTTTCACCCGCAGCTAAACCGCAGATCTTTTTTAGACCTGCGGTTTTGCTGCGGAAGTGCCCGACTCAATGCAAGTCAATGGGCGCCGAACCGCTGCAGTTCCGCACAAAGAATTGACATGCTGCGGAAAATAAAGCGCAGCGAAATCGCGTGTTTTTTTCCGCAGCATGTGCACAGCAGACCTGCGGTTCCCATTAGATTACATTGGTAGTGCACTGTGCTGCGGGTTGGATGCGTTTCCGCACGTTGAAAAATGCGGCGGAAACGCATCTAAAAACGCAAAGTGTGCACAGGGCCTTATTAAACCTGACAGGGCACACCTGTGAAGTGAAAACCATTTCCGGTGACTACCTCTTCGAGCTCATCAAGAGAATGCCAAGAGTGTGCAAAGCAGTCATCAAAGCAAAAGGTGGCTACTTTGAAGAACCAAGAATATAAGACATATTTTCAGTTGTTTCACACTTTTTTTGTTAAGTATACAACCCCTGGCAAAAATTATGGAATCACTGGCATTGAAGGACGTTCACTCAGTTGTTTTATTTTGTTGAAAAAAAACAGATCACAGACATGGCACAAAACTGAATTCATTTCAAATGGCAACTTTCTGGCTTTAAGAAACACTAAAAGAAATCAAGAACAAGTAATGTGGTAGTCAGTAATGGTTATTTTTTTTAACCATAATAATAATAATAAATCCGGCACTCAGAGAAGTATGCTGAATAGTATGATTTATTCTTGAACAATCCAATAATAAGTTTGGAATAAGGTGGGTCTCAGGGATACACGTAGGCCCCTAGGAATTCTTTGGGTCTTGATATATTCAGCAATTGTAATGCTATGTAATTCCAGGCCTATAAGATGCCGGGATTCCCGTTCAAAATCACGTGATTTAAATTCGTTACCAGAAACTTGCAGGAAATCACCAGAAGTGGTAACTTGTGCTACTATAGCTGCCACTTGACTATCACTATAAGAGAAACCCGTAGTGGTCATCTCCTTAAAGAAAAAAAATGGGGAAAAAAATTGAAAATAAATTGAAAAAAAAAGGAAAAACGTACTAAACCAAGCGTGCCTGTGTGTAAGGCAATGGTACTTATATCAAGTAGACACGTCATTCCTTGCTAATGGTGGTGCTCGGATAAGGGATGCCAGTCCCAAATAGCAACAATAATAATAAATCCGGCACTCAGAGAAGTATGCTGAATAGTATGATTTATTCTTGAACAATCCAATAATAAGTTTGGAATAAGGTGGGTTTCAGGGATACATGTAGGCCCCTAGGAATTCTTAGTACGTTTTTCCTTTTTTTTCAATTTTTTTTCTTTAAGGAGATGACCACTACGGGTTTCTCTTATAGTGATACTCAAGTGGCAGCTATAGTAGCACAAGTTACCACTTCTGGTGATTTCCTGCAAGTTTCTGGTAATGAATTTAAATCATGTGATTTTGAACGGGAATCCCAGCATCTTATAGGCCTGGAATTACATAGCATTACAATTGCTGAATATATCAAGACCCAAAGAATTCCTAGGGCCTACGAGTATCCCTGAGACCCACCTTATTCCAAACTTATTATTGGATTGTTCAAGAATAAATCATACTATTCAGCAAACTTCTCTGAGAGCCGGATTTATTATTATTGTTGCTATTTGGGACTGGCATCCCTTATCCGAGCACCACCATTAGCAAGGAGTGACGTGTCTACTTGATATATGTACCATTTTTTTAACCAAGTATAGGGAAAAAATTATGGAATCACTCAATTTTGAGGGAAAAAATTATGGAATCATGAAAAACAAACAAACAAAAAAACACTCCAACAGATCACTAGTATTTTGTTGCACCACCTCTGGCTTTTACAGCAGCTTGCAGTCTCTGAGGCATGGACTTAATGAGTGTCAAACAGTACTCTTCATCAATCTGGTTCCAATTTTCTCTGATTGCTGTTGCCAGATCAGCATTGCAGGTGGAGCTTTGTCATGGACCATTTTCTTCAACTTCCACCAAAGATTTTCAATTGGATTGAGATCCGGACTATTTGCAGGCCATGACATTGACCTTATGTGTCTTTTTTCAAGGAATTTTTTCACAGTTTTTGCTCTATGGCAGGATGCATTGTCATCGTGAAAAATGATTTCATCATCCTCAAACATCCTTTCAATTGATTGAATAAGAAAAGTGTCCAAAATATCAACATAAACTTGTGCATTTATTGAAGATGTAATGACAGCCATCTCCCCAGTGCCTTTACCTGACATGCAGCCCCATATAATCAATGACTGTGGAAATTTGCATGCTCTCTTCAGGCAGTCATCTTTATAAATCTCATTGGAACGGCACCAAAAAAAAGTTCCAGCATCATCACCTTGCCCAATACAGATTCGCGATTCATCACTGAATATGATTTTCATCCAGTCATCCACAGTCCAAGATTGCTTTTCCTTAGCCCATTGTAACCTTGTTTTTTTCTGTTTAGGTGTTAATGATGGCATTCGTTTAGCTTTTCTGTATGTAAATCCCATTTCCTTTAGGCGGTTTCTTACAGTTCAGTCACAGACGTTGACTCCAGTTTCCACCCATTCATTCCACATTTGTTTTGTTGTGCATTTCCTGTTTTGGAGACATATTGCTTTAAGTTTCTGGTCTTGACGCTTTGATGTCTCCCTTGGATAAACATAAATATATCAAAATATATCAAAAATTGCTTCAATACCAAATATGAACAAATGAACAATAATAAAATATGAACAAATGAACAATAATGAAATTATAGTATGGTATTTTGTTGGCTTAAAGAAAAAGATCATGCTAGTGGCTGTATTCAGAATGAACAATCGTAATACGATCTTATTGCAAATCAGTGTAAGAGTAACATTGTATAACTATTAAAGCTTATATTGACCATGCATAAGTTGAACTGAAGCTGAAATCCATAAATGAAACCCATTATCAAGGTGTTTGAGAGGTGACCCATGCACTCAAAAGAAGTGCAGAGTGTAAAAGAAACCTTGCTTACCAGATTATGCGTATAATCAGAGCAATATCTGTAAAAAGTAATAAGACCGCTTTGTGAAGAAACCATCTATTGTATAAACAGAGCAGATTCTATTTCACTGATCACCATTATATAGTAATTTTGTTCTTACCATTTGTATAATAGAATAGAGGTCAGAACTAATGGCGCTAGGTGTATGTGCTTGTCAGCCTTATGGTATTGCGCCTGCAAGGACCTGTATTCTAAATAACAAAGCCACTTTTAGTAATGTCACCATTGTAAATAATGACCTTAGGGAGCGCCACCAGTATTGTGATCCTTGAGTCTTACCGTGATAGTGCCTTTCAAAGAAAAGGATACGTAGTGTAGCGTTATTAAGAAACGGCTTGTAATGTATGTGGTACAGTTCATATAGCATCTTGTGCTTGGGTGCGATGAAAACACAGGAGTCACAGGTTTGATATAGAAAAGTCCTGTATTGCTTCATACAAATTGGCAAAAATAAACACACAGGTTGCAAACACAGAAGCAGGAGACACAGCAGGCCAGAGTAATCTAAGCTCAGCAATAACTCTCCACAACAGATTCAGATCTTCTTCTCTGTTACCGCAAGTCCATGCAAACGTGAGGCTCTCAAGAGCAGAGTTCAGAGTCCACAAGTGCTTCAGAGTTCCTCAGTAGGAATGGCTGGAGTACAAGGTCCAAGGCTTCAGGAGTCAGAACACAGGTTCACTGCAGGCTAGATTCTGAAGCACTGATTGCTCAGCTGTGGCTGTTTAAGAAGCAAACGGAGAGAATCAGGGCGGGAACATGCAAGCTGGAAAACTCCATTTTGACTGAGGGCAAGATAGCTGCAGCAAAACAGAAAGCAAAATGGCCGACGAACAAACTGAGTTTCAGAAACAGATACACAGAACCTTACATTACTCCCCCCTTAGGGACAACCTCCGGATGACCTCAGACCAGGCTTGTGTGGGTACCTCTGATGAAACTGACGGAGCAAGCGAGGAGCATTAACGTTATTGACTGGCTCCCATGAGTTGTCCTCCACTGGGTAGCCCTGCCATTTAATCAGATATTGTAACTGATTTCTATACAACCTGGAATCTAAAATCCTTTCCACCACAAATTCCTCCTGACCATCGACTAGCACTGGGTCAGGGCAAGGAGAAGAACGTCCAGGAAACGTATTGGGTGTCGCAGCCTTTAGTAGGGATACATGAAAGACAGGGTGGATTCTCATAGTTCTGGGCAATTGAAGACGACAAGCAACGGCACTTATAATTTTACTGATTTTATAGGGTCCAATGTACTTATGTCCCAACTTAGACGATGGAATCCTTAACTTAAGATTTCTGGTTGACAGCCAGACCAGGTCTCCTACCTTAAAAGCTGGTGCAGGTTTACGAAATTTATCTGCTGCCTTCTTGTACCTTTCCTGAGCCGATTCCAGATTCTCCTTTAGAAGATCCATATTCTTCTGTAAAGTCGTGACTCTTTCAGCCACTGCTGGCAAAGGCGTCTCTATGGGAAATCGTGGTAGAATGTTAGGATGATAACCTAGATTAGAGTAAAAAGGAGACTGTTTAGTGGAGGCACTCTGAGAGTTGTTGTAAGAGAACTCAGCCAATGGAAGTAGATCCACCCAATCATCCTGTAGGTGGCAGATAAAGCAGCGGAGATACTGCTCCAGGGTTTGATTGGTTCGTTCGGTTTGTCCATTAGTCTGGGGATGAAAAGCAGAAGAAAGGTTTACTTTAATGTCCAATGCTGCACAGAAATTTTGCCAAAACCTAGAAGTGAATTGCACCCCTCGATCCGAAATAACCTCATCCGGTACTCCATGTAAGCGAAACACATCTTTAATCATCAAATCTGATGTCTGTTTTGCAGTGGGTAAGCCGACACAAGGGATAAAATGAGCTGCCTTTGTTAGACGGTCAACCACCACTAGAATAGTGTTCTTCCCTTGAGAGGTTGGTAATTCCACAATGAAGTCCATAGAAATGGATCCCCACGGGCGGGACGGGGTGGGAAGAGGCTGTAACAGACCAGTTGGTGAAGAGCGAGGTGTTTTGCATCTTGCACAAACCTCACACGAAGTGACATAGTCCAAAACATCCTTCCTACAAGTGGGCCACCAAAAGAAACGAGAAAGAAATTCCTGTGTCTTTAGAATTCCTCTATGCCCGGCTATTTTGGAATCGTGAATGAGTTGCAATACTCTCAATCTGACTGTTTCAGGTATATACAGACGTTGTCCCAGAATCCACACACCATTCTTAAAGACAAGACTTACGTCCCTTGGGGGTTGAGCCAAAAAAGAATCCGCATGGTATGCTTCCTTGATGTCTTTAATTAGGTATTGATGATGAATCACTCCTAGGAATCTAGAGTCAGGAAGAATAGTCTTAGGAGGAGTAATTGGACGTGTCTCTGCTGAGTAAATCCTAGAGAGTGCATCAGCCTTTCCATTGCGCGATCCTGGTCTATAAGAAATAATAAAATTAAATTGGTTTAAGAAAAGATTCCAGCGAGCCTGGCGAGGAGTCAGGCACTTAGCCGACCTGATAAACTCAAGATTACGATGGTCTGTCAGAACGACTATTTGCTGTGCAGCTCCTTGAAGAAGGTGTCTCCATTCTTTGAAGGCGGCAATAATGGCCAACAACTCTCTATTGCCCACATCGTAGTTCTTCTCAGCCGAAGACAACTGCTGGGAAAAGAAGGCACAGGGATGCAAGACATTCTTCTCACCTGTTCTCTGAGAGAGTATAGCTCCCACGGCACAGTCTGAAGCATCCACCTCTATTATGAAGGCAAGCTCTGGGTTGGGATGTACTAGGATAGGTGCAGTGGTAAATTTATCTTTTAGACGGGAAAATGCTTCCTGGGCTTGGGGAGTCCAGGAGAACTTAGACTCTTTCCGGGTAAGTTGGGTGATAGGTGACACTACCTCAGAGAAATTTCTAATGAAACGTCTATAGAAGTTTGCAAACCCGATGAAGCGCTGTACCTCCTTCACATTTCTAGGACTTGGCCAATCATTGATGGCTTGGGTTTTACTTCCATCCATACTAATTCCTTGTGTAGACAGTACATACCCAGAAATTGAATTTCGGTCTTATGGAATTCACACTTTTCAAGCTTGATGTAAAGATGATTTTGTCTTAGACGTTCCAAGACCATTCTCACATGTCCATGATGTTCCTCTGTGGAGTTAGAAAAAATTAAAATATCATCCAAATAAATTACCACGAATGTATCTAGGAGATCCCTGAAGATGTCATTCACCAAGTGTTGGAAAGTGGCTGGGGCGGTACTCAGACCAAAAGGCATAACTAGATATTCAAAGTGTCCATAGCGTGACCTGAATGCAGTCTTCCATTCATCCCCAGGTCTAATACGGACTAAGTTATAGGCCCCACGAAGATCTAGTTTAGAAAAAATTTTGGCATGTCGCACTCTCTCCAATAACTCAGGGATTAAAGGCAATGGATAACGGTTTCTAATAGTAACCTTATTGAGTTCCCTATAGTCTACGCATGGTCTCAGGGATCCATCTTTCTTCTTTACAAAGAATATGGGTGCCCCTGCAGGAGATGAAGAGGGGCGTATGAAGCCCTTGGCTAGATTTTCGTCTATGTACTCTTTTAAAGCCTTCAGCTCGGGCCCCGCCAGGGGGTAGATCTTACCAAAAGGTATCTCTGCTCCAGGCAATAATTCAATTGGACAATCATATGGACGGTGAGGAGGAAGCTGGTCAGCGTTCTTCTTGTCACATAAATCCACATAGTCCTGGTATACAGCTGGTAGTTCAGGGACTGACATGGTTCCTTTAGGAACAGAGCAAGCTGAAATTTTTGGACTCATCTGTTTCTCTGGAAAGTGTAATTCCTTGGTCTCCCAGTTAATGGTAGGATTCTGAGCCTGCAGCCATGGTAGCCCTAGAATAATGGGAAAGTGAGGAGAAGAGATAAGCATAAAGGACAGTTTCTCTTGATGATCTTTACCCATAAGAACCTTTAAAGGCTCTGTTTCCTGATCCACTGGTCCAGAGGTCAGCAGGGAGCCATCCACAGTTTCCATCTGTACTGGAGTAGCCTTCTTCACTGAACGTATTCCCTGTTTCAGAGCAAAGGAGACATCCATAAAATTTCCACTTGCACCTGAGTCGATCATAGCAGAGCTAGACACCCAGGCTGAGTCAACCCAGATTTGATGGAAAGAAAACAGTGAGAATTGTTTTTTTTACAACTCAGCTGGGACACCGCTGAGGAAACTTGAAAGATGGCAGCATTTACACAGTCAACGTCCTCAGAGGTAACGGAGTTTAAGTCCGAGAAATCAAGATCTGTTGCTGCAGATCTCTCTGGAGCCTGAGGCTCGGACCTGACAGATCCCCTCTCGCAACACTCACAATGAATGAGTGCTGCAGTAGTCTTGCGAGAACGGCTGGGGCAGTTAATAATAAAGTGCCCTGACTTACCACAATAAAAACATAGATTCTCCTTAAAACGATGTTCCTTGCGTGCATCACTAACCCGTCGTAGTAAAGAGTCTACCTGCATGGGTTCAGGTTCAGGTTCCCGTGTAATCCTATTCAAAGGTTCCTTAGCTGGAGAGGAAGGTAGGAAAAGGTTAGTACGATTGCTTTCGAACCATCTCTCTTGCCTGCGTTCAGTTAAACGAGTATCAATACGGATGCAGTAGTTAATAAAGTCACCTAACGCAGTGGGAGGGTCGGCACGAGCAAGTTCATCCTTAATCAGTGGGGATAACCCCTTTCGAAAAATAGATTTTTTGGCGGAATTGTCCCAGGTGGTATCAAGGGCCCATCTCCTGAAATCCAAGGCATATTCAGCTACCGAGTGCTTACCTTGGCGCAAAGCTAACATGGCTGCTTCAGCTGTTGCACCTCGATTGGGGTCATCAAACACCTGCCCCATGGCTGAAATAAAATCATCAAGGTGATTCAAACAATCATCCTCAGTCTCAATCAGAGGGTTTGCCCACATCAAAGCCTTGTTGGTAAGCAACATAATTATAGTAAGCACCTTAGATCGTTCAGTAGGAAATTGTGAAGCATGTGCAGAAAAAAAAAGATTGCATTGATTAACAAATCCCCTGAATTTTTCACGTTCACCACCAAAACGAAAAGGGGGCAACTTGGGAATCCCAGAACTCGGGGCCACGGCAGGAGCCTGGACTCGCCCCTCCAGAACCTCAATCCTGGCTCACAAATCCTGGGTAGTCTGTCCAACCACTTGCAAATTGTGATTATTTAGGTCCTGAAGATTTGTAAAACGGGTCTTTATATTCTGCAAATCTACAAGGATATTATCAGTCACTCCGCAAAGTTCCTTTATGCGGGCCTCCATTTTCCAGATCTTTTAAGACAGGATACTGGAAGAAGAGAAAAAAAAACAAAACAATAGTGTTCACCTGTGGCAACACTGAAGAAAGAAAAAACTTTAAGGGAACTGCTCACCTGGAATGGTTGTGAGAAGTCACAACCACTATCATCACAGAAAGCTTTCAACCAGACATCTGATATCCAGAGTTTCAGCAGACAAAAAGAGAAGAGAAAAAAAAAAAAAAAAAAAAAACAATAGTGTTTACCTGTGATAACACTGCAGAAAAAAAAAACTTAAGGGAATTGCTCACCTGGAATGGTTGTGAGAAGTCACAACCACTGTCATCACAGAAAGTACAACCGGACATCCGATATCCACAGTACAGCAGACAAGCCTTTCCAGACCCAGCAGACACTAACGTTAGGCTTCAGAATCTTGTAATGTATGTGGTACAGTTCATATAGCGTCTTGTGCTTGGGTGCGATGAAAACACAGGAGTCACAGGTTTGATATAGAAAAGTCCTGTATTGCTTCATACAAATTGGCAAAAATAAACACACAGGTTGCAAACACAGAAGCAGGAGACACAGCAGGCCAGAGTAATCTAAGCTCAGCAATAACTCTCCACAACAGATTCAGATCTTCTTCTCTGTTACCGCAAGTCCATGCAAACGTGAGGCTCTCAAGAGCAGAGTTCAGAGTCCACAAGTGCTTCAGAGTTCCTCAGTAGGAATGGCTGGAGTACAAGGTCCAAGGCTTCAGGAGTCAGAACACAGGTTCACTGCAGGCTAGATTCTGAAGCACTGATTGCTCAGCTGTGGCTGTTTAAGAAGCAAACGGAGAGAATCAGGGCGGGAACATGCAAGCTGGAAAACTCCATTTTGACTGAGGGCAAGATAGCTGCAGCAAAACAGAAAGCAAAATGGCCGACGAACAAACTGAGTTTCAGAAACAGATACACAGAACCTTACACGGCTATTCGCCTGTGTAGTGCGCTCTGAAAGGCCACTCCATATGTGCGTCCTAATATGGCGAAAAAGCCGGAAATGCATACACCTCCCTGTAAGATGACGTGACCAGGACGCTAAGAGGATACATGTGGCCGGAAGTGAGTCATAGGCTTACTGTGAAGCGGAAGTCAGACGTGACACGCTCAGTGGAACGCAAACAATAGAATGGTGAAGCCGTATTTCTCTTATAAGTGAAAGTTTCAGCGCTGGAACCGGTGATTTGGGTAAGTATTGAGTGAAGAGAAAAGATCACGTTGTGACCTATGAAAAAATGAGATACAAGAATGAACATACATGAGGATAAAAAATACATGAATAATACTGCATAAATTATTTGAATGTTGTATCCCATTATAAAACCGGCAACATCCTCCTCAAAATACACAAAAAATACACTGTCCAACATCATCAAATTATTGGCATTGTGAATTTCCATATCTGGAAACCTGTGAAAAGTGCATATCAATAAAGGAGGCACATTATTATCATTGATCCAATTTTCTTAACAAAAATTAGGAGGGTTCACTAAATCAATAGGTTAGATTTTAAATTAATACAAATTCGTGACATTATATTCCCTATTTAACCCCTTGGGTTCCAGACTATTCAGATAATGGATCCAGTAAACTTCCCTATACCTATATAAGCTTTAATAGTTATACAATGTTACTCTTACACTGATTTGCAATAAGATCGTATTACGATTGTTCATTCTGAATATTACAGCCACTAGCATGATCTTTTTCTTTAAGCCAACAAAATACCATAATATAATTTCATTATTGTTCATTTGTTCATATTTTAAAATTGTTCATTTGTTCATATTTGGTACTAGCTGTAGTACCTGGCTTCGCCCGGGTTAATTAATAACTGCTGTTAGCTGTAACAAAATAGACTATGTTAACAAAAATTTATTCTGCACATAAAAATCACACACCAAAACGTGCGGGGTTAAAATTTCCATTCAACACATAGCCTATGATGCTCCTGGGGTTGAGATGTGCGGGCATGCAAAATTTCATGCCCGTAAGTACAACGGTGCAGATTCCTATCCCGGGCCAAAATTATTTGCCGATTTGGAATGCGCGGGGTTAAAATTTCGACTCAAAACCTAGCCTATGACGCTCCCGGGGTCGAGACGTGCGGGTGTGCAAAATTTCATGCCCGTAAATGCAGATTCCTATGCCGGACATACACACAAGCATTCAGCTTTCTCCCCATTATGTAGATAGGGCCAAAATTGTTTGGCGATTTGGAACGCACGGGGTTAAAATTTCGATTCAAAACATAGCCTAGGACGCTTTCGGGGTCGAGACGTGCGGGCGTGCAAAATTTCATGCCCGTAAGTGCGACGGTGCGGATTCCAATCCCGGACAAACATACCCACATACATACACACATACATACATTCAGCTTTATATATTAGATTGAAGCAATTTTTGATATATTTTGATATATTTATGTTTATCCATTTGTTCTAGTCTGATGAAGGTCGAGGATTTCGACCGAAACGTTATGTTGGATTACGATAATAAATTCCTTGTGTTCAGCATTACATCTAGAGTGCCGGATTATTTTGTATTTTCTAGTTATTGAGGGCTTGGTAACCCACTAATCTGTGCACCTTAATTAATTGAGGAGTGACATGCTCTTTTCTATTTATTTGATGTCTCCCTTGGTCTACCTGTATGTTTACCTTTAACAACTTTCCCATGTTGTTTGTATTTGGTCCAGATTTTAGACACAGCTGACTGTGAACAACCAACATCTTTTGCAACATTGTGTGATGATTTATCCTCTTTTAAGAGTTTGATAATCCTCTCCTTTGTTTCAATTGACATCTTTCATGTTGGAGCAATGATTCATGTCAGTCCTCTTGGTGCAACAGCTCTCCTTTTTAGATGCAGACTAACGAGCAGATCTAATTTGATGCAGGTGTTAGTTTTGGGAATTAATATTTACAGGGTGATTCCATAATTTTTTCCCTCAGAACTGAGTGATTCCATAATTTTTTCCCTATGCTTGGTAACATAATAACCATTACTGACTACCACATTATTTGTTCTTGATTTCTTTTAGTGTTTCTTAACCCCTCTCTGACATCCGACATACTATCCCGTCCATGAAACCCGTGACAATCTGACCATGGACGGGATAGTACGTCATAGCGATCAGCTGCGCTCCCGGGGCGAGCGCAGCTAATCGCCGCCGGGTGTCAGCTGATTATCACAGCTGACACCCGGGACTGTGTGCCAGGAGCGGTCACGGACCGCTTCCGGCACATTAACCCCTGGCACACCGCGATCAAACATGATCGCGGTGTACCGGAGTCACAGGGGAGCATCGCGCAGGGAGGGGGCTCCCTGCAACCTCCCCTGAGACCCTCAGAACAGCGCGATATGATCGCGCTGTTCTGAGGGCTTCCTCCCTCCCAGGACCCGGATCCAAGATGGCCGCCGGGTCCTGCAGGGAGGCGGCTTCCTTAGTGCCTGCTGATAGCAGGCACTGAGAAGCCTGCAGCAGTGCCAGAGCAATCGATGGTCTCACAGAGTGCTGTGCACATTGTGAGACCAGCGATCTGACATTTTACAGTGATGTCCCACCCTGGGACAATGTAAAAAAGTAAAAAAAATAAAAATAAACATGTGTAAAAAATATTCCAAAATAAAAAAAAAAAAAAAAAATATTCCCCAATAAATTAATTTCTTCCTGTAAATAAAAAAAATAAAACAATAAAAGTACACATATTTGGTATCGCCGCATCCGTAACGACCCCCCCTATAAAACTGTCCCACTAGTTAACCCCTTTTATGAACCCCTTAAAAAAAAAAAAAAGCAAAAAATCAGTGCTTTATTATCATACCGCCGAACAAAAAGTGGAATAACACGCGATCAAAAAGACCAATATAAATAAACATGGTACCGCTGAAAACGTCATCTTGTCCCGCAAAAAACGAGCCACCATACAGCATCATCAGCGAAAAAATAAAAAAGTTATAGCTCGCATAATAAAGCGATGCAAAAATAATAATTTTTTCTATAAAATTGTTTTTATTCTATAAAAGCACCAAAACATAAAAAAACTATATAAATGAGGTATCGCCGTAATCGTACTGACCCGAAGAATAAAACTGCTTTATCAATTTTACCACACGCGGAACGGTATAAACGCCTCCCCCAAAAGAAATTCATGAATTGCTCATTTTTGTTCATTCTAACCTCCCAAAAATCGAAATAAAAAGCGATCAAAAAAGTCACGTGCTCAAAAATGGTACCAATAAAACCGTCAACTTGTACCGCAAAAAATAAGACCTCACATGACTGTGGGCCAAAATATGCAAAAATTATAGCTCTTAAAATGTGGCGATGCAAAAAACTATTTTTTGCAAAAAAAGCGTCTTTTAGCGTGACAGCTGCCAATCATAAAAACCCGTTATAAATAGTAAATCAAACCCCCCTATATCACCCCCTTAGTTAGGCGAAAATAATAAAATTAAAAAAATGTATTTATTTCCATTTTCCCATTAGGGTTAGGGTTAAGGTTAGGGTTGTGGCTAAAGTTAGGGTTAGGGTTGGCGCTAAAATTAGTATTAGGGTTATGGTTGGGATTAGGGTTAGGGGTGTGTTAGGGTTAGATTTGTGGTTAGGGTTGGGACTAGTGTTAGGGGTGTGTTGGGGTTAGGGTTGGAGTTAGAATTGGGGGGTTTCCGCTGTTTAGGCACATCAGGGACTCTCCAAATGTGACGTGGCGTCTGATCTCAATTCCAGCCAATTCTGCGTTGAAAAAGTCAAACAGTGCTCCTTTACTTCTGAGCTCTGCCATGCGCCCAAACAGTAGTTTACTCCCACATGGGCTATCAGCGTACTCTGGACCCCAAGAGTTATTGTGCAATTTGTCCTATTTCTTCTGTTACCCTTGGGAAAATAAAAAACTGGGGGCAAAAATATCATTTTTTAAAAAAAATGATTTTTTTTGTTTTTACGGCTGTACGTTATAAACTTCTGTGAAGCACTTGGGGCTTCATAGTGCTCACCACACATCTAGATAAGTTCCTTGTGGGGTCTATTTTCCAAAATGGGGTCACTTGTGGGGGGTTTCCACTGTTTAGGCGCATCAGGAGCTCTCAAAATGCGACATGACGCCCCCAGACCATTCCATCAAAGTCTACAATCCAAAACGTCACTACTTCCCTTCCGAGCCCCAACGTGTACCCATACAGTAGTTTTCTCCCACATATTGGGTATCAGCGTACTCAGGACAAATTGGACAACTTTTAGGGTCCAATTTCTCCTGTTATCCTTGTGAAAATAAAATATTGGGGGCGAAAAAAATAATTTTTGTAAAAAAAAAAATATTTTTTATTTTTACGGCTGTACGTTATAAACTTCTGTGAAGCACTTCGGGGTTCAAAGTGCTCACCACACATCTAGATAAGTTCCTTGTGGGGTCTATTTTCCAAAATGGGGTCACTTGTGGGGGGTTTCCACTGTTTAGGTACATCAGGGCTCTCCAAATGCGACATGATGCCCCCAGACCATTCCATCAAAGTCTGCAATCCTAAACGTCACTACTTCCCTTCCGAGCCCCAACGTGTACCCATACAGTAGTTTTCTCCCACATATTGGGTATCAGCATACTCAGGACAAATTGGACAACAACTTTTGGGGTCCAATTTCTCCTGTTACCCTTGTGAAAATAACATATTGGAGACGAAAAAAACATTTTTGTAAAAAAAAAAAAAGGATTTTTTATTTTACGGCTGTACGTTATAAACTTCTGTGAAGCACTTGGGGGTACAAAGTGCTCACCACACATCTAGATAAGTTCCTTGAGGGGTCTAGTTTCCCAAATGGGGTCACTTGTGGGGAGTTTCCACTGTTTAGGCACATCAGGGGCTCTCCAAATGCAACATGGCGTCCAATCTCAATTCCAGCCAATTTTGGTTGGAAAAAGTCAAATGGTGCTCCTTCCATTGCGAGCTCTGCCGTGCACCCAAACAGTGGTTCCCCCCCACATATCGGGTATCAGCGTACTCAGGACAAATTGGACAACAACTTTTGTGGTCCAATTTCTCCTGTTACCCTTGGGAAAATAAAAAATTAGTGACTAAAAATAATTTTTTGTGGAAAAAATAGGATTTTTTATTTTCATGCCCGGGCATTACAAACTTGTGTGAAGCACTTGGGGGTTCAAAGTGCTCACCAAAGCTCTAGATAAGTTCCTTAGGGGGTCTAGTTTCCAAAATGTGGTCACTTATGGGGGGTTTCTACTGTTTAGGCTCATCTGGGGCACTGCAAACGGAACATGACCCCCATCAACGTCTGCATTCCAAAACGTTACTACTTCCTTTCCAAGCCCAGCCGTGCGCCCAAACAGTTCCCCCCCCACATATTGGGTATCAGTGTACTCAGGACAAATTGGACAACTTTTGGGGTCCAATTTCCTTGGGAAAAATCAAAAATTTGGGACTAAAAAATCATTTTTGTGGAAAATTGTTTCTTTTTTTTTTCACACCCAGGCATTATAAACTTCTGTGAAGCACTTGGGGCTTCATAGTGCTCACCACACATCTAGATAAGTTCCTTGTGGGGTCTATTTTCCAAAATGGGGTCACTTGTGGGGGGTTTCCACTGTTTAGGCGCATCAGGAGCTCTCAAAATGCGACATGACGCCCCAGACCATTCCATCAAAGTCTACAATCCAAAACGTCACTACTTCCCTTCCGAGCCCCAACGTGTACCCATACAGTAGTTTTCTCCCACATATTGGGTATCAGCGTACTCAGGACAAATTGGACAACTTTTAGGGTCCAATTTCTCCTGTTACCCTTGTGAAAATAAAATATTGGGGGCGAAAAAAATAATTTTTGTAAAAAAAAAATATTTTTTATTTTTACGGCTGTACGTTATAAACTTCTGTGAAGCACTTCGGGGTTCAAAGTGCTCACCACACATCTAGATAAGTTCCTTGTGGGGTCTATTTTCCAAAATGGGGTCACTTGTGGGGGTTTCCACTGTTTAGGTGCATCAGGGGCTCTCCAAATGCGACATGATGCCCCCAGACCATTCCATCAAAGTCTGCAATCCTAAACGTCACTACTTCCCTTCCGAGCCCCAACGTGTACCCATACAGTAGTTTTCTCCCACATATTGGGTATCAGCATACTCAGGACAAATTGGACAACAACTTTTGGGGTCCAATTTCTCCTGTTACCCTTGTGAAAATAACATATTGGAGACGAAAAAAACATTTTTGTAAAAAAAAAAAAGGATTTTTTATTTTACGGCTGTACGTTATAAACTTCTGTGAAGCACTTGGGGGTACAAAGTGCTCACCACACATCTAGATAAGTTCCTTGAGGGGTCTAGTTTCCCAAATAGGGTCACTTGTGGGGAGTTTCCACTGTTTAGGCACATCAGGGGCTCTCCAAATGCAACATGGCGTCCAATCTCAATTCCAGCCAATTTTGGTTGGAAAAAGTCAAATGGTGCTCCTTCCATTGCGAGCTCTGCCGTGCACCCAAACAGTGGTTCCCCCCCACATATCGGGTATCAGCGTACTCAGGACAAATTGGACAACAACTTTTGTGGTCCAATTTCTCCTGTTACCCTTGGGAAAATAAAAAATTAGTGACTAAAAATAATTTTTGTGGGAAAAAATAGGATTTTTTATTTTCATGCCCGGGCATTACAAACTTGTGTGAAGCACTTGGGGGTTCAAAGTGCTCACCAAAGCTCTAGATAAGTTCCTTAGGGGGTCTAGTTTCCAAAATGTGGTCACTTATGGGGGGTTTCTACTGTTTAGGCTCATCTGGGGCACTGCAAACGGAACATGACCCCCATCAACGTCTGCATTCCAAAACGTTACTACTTCCTTTCCAAGCCCAGCCGTGCGCCCAAACAGTTCCCCCCCCCACATATTGGGTATCAGTGTACTCAGGACAAATTGGACAACTTTTGGGGTCCAATTTCCTTGGGAAAAATCAAAAATTTGGGACTAAAAAATCATTTTTGTGGAAAATTGTTTCTTTTTTTTTTCACACCCAGGCATTATAAACTTTTGTCAAACACTTGGGGGTTCAAAGTGCTCACAACAGATCTATATAACTTCCTTAGGGGGTCTAGTTTCCAAAATGGTGTCACTTGTGGGGGGTTTCCACTGTTTAGGCGCATCAGGGGCTCTCCAAACGTGACATGACATCCAATCTCAATTCCAGCCAATTTCAGTTTGAAAAAGTCAAACGGCGCTCCTTCTCTTACGAGCCCTGCTGTGCGCACAGACAGTGGTTTTCCCCCACATATGGGGTATTGGCGTACTCAGGAGAAATTGCTCAATAACTTTATCTGTCCATTTTCTTCTTTTACCCTTGTGAAAATAAAAAAAAAGTTTGTAAAAGATCATTTTTGTGGCTAAAAAGTTAAAAATTCATTTTTTCCTTCCACGTTGCTTCAGCTCCTGTGAAGCTCCTGAAAGGTTAATAAACTTCTTGAATGTGGGTTTGAGTACCTTGAGGGGTGCATTTATTAGTATAGTGTCACTTTTGGGTATTTTTCTGCTATATAGACCCCTCAAAGTGTCTTCAAATATGAGGTGGTCCCTAAAAATAATGGCTTTGTAAATTTTGTTGTAAAAATGAGAAATCGCTGGTCAACTTTTAACCCTTATAATTTCCTAAGAAAAAAAAATTTTGATTCCAAAATTGTGCTGATGTAAAGTAGACATGTGGGAAATGTTATTTTTTAACTATTTTGTGTGACATATTTCTCTGTTTTAAGGGAATAAAAATTCAAAGTTTGAAAATTGCAAAATTTTCAAAATTTTCACCATATTTGCATTTTTTTTCAAAAATAAACGCAAGTTATATCGAAGAAATGTTACCAATAACGTGAAGTACAATATGTCACGAGAAAACAGTCTCAGAATCGCAAAGATCCGTTGAAGCGTTCCAGAGTTATAACCTCATAAAGAGACAGTGGTCAGAATTGTAAAAATTGGCCCGGTCATTAACGTACAAACCACCCTTGGGGTGAAGGGTGAATTAGTCAATTGTCTAATTGACAGCTCTCAATTATTAACCTGCCTTAAGGTCACCTTTCAATACTAAGGTGACATTAAGGTGACATTATTAACCCATTCGCCACCGCTACAGGGCAATGGGAATAGACGGGCAAAGTGCCAGAAAGGGCGAATCTAATTATAGATTTGACCTTTCTGGGGTGTCTGGGAGCAGATGTTAGTAGCCTGGGGGGGCACAAAAAAAATGTACCCTCCCTAGGCTATTATTATCTGCCCCCACTCGCTTGCTTTGTCTGTCTGGTGGAGAAAATACAGCGGGAGCCCACGCATTTTTTTTCAACGAATTTACACCTTTAATTAACCCCTACATGTCTGAAATTTTGCACAAATACACTCATGTAATTGTAAGTTCTAATCAAATATCAAAATACAGGAAATGACATGGTTAACTGTGTGGAAACAATGTATCATTTCATGTCAGCTTCTGTGATTTCACAAAAGCCGGCAATTGAATTAGCGGCTATTACAGTATGTAGAAGTCTAGGAACTATAAATATATATATATATATATATATATACGTCACAATTATATATATATATATATATATATATATATGTATTCTATGTGTGTATATCTATTCTTTATTAAAGCTGTCAGTGTGATTTTACTGTATAGCCGGGGATGAATTGCCGGCTTTTCTAAAGGACACGATGCGATTTAATCGCAAGTCACACATGCGGTCCGTTTGTAATCAGATTTTTCATCGCTCCCATAGACTTGCATTGGCGATTGTCGACCCACAATCGGTGACAATCGCAGCATGCTGCGATTGCACACGGACGTTTAAAACGGACCACAAAAAATCTGATACTAGGAGCTGCTCCATAGATTAACATAGGTCCGACTGCAATACGATTTTTCATTGTATTGCAGTCGTCCGATTCTGTCGCCACTGTGACGCCGGCCTAACGCCGTTAAAAGGCGTATCGGCGGGCGTTAAGGGCATGTTCACATGTTCAGTATTTGGTCAGTATCTTACATCAGCCTTTCCACACCAAAACCATGAGTGGGTGCCAAATACAGAAAGTGGTGACGTGTTTCTGTTACACTGTTCTCCACTCCTGATTTTGGCTTACACATGCTGAGGTAAAACACTGACAAAATACTAATCGCGTGAACGTGGAATAATACAACCACGTTATACTACATTGCCAGAGACAACAACTAGTGATAGGTTGTAATACACTGTCTCGCCACTTGACGCAGTGCTTGCGCGACATCATACGACGAGAACACTGCTAATGATACACAAAGGTTCACATGCAATTGTTACAAAACCATACACCACTGCGCCTGCGCACATTTCGGCACAGCCATGGGCGGAGACTGGGCGTGGTTTACGCACGGCCCGGAAATGCATTAACGAGTCAGTGGGTGGAGCTACAGAAAGGACGGACAGACCAAAAGACTAGTGACAGCAGTAGCCTGCGCCGTCTCTTACAGTAGCAGTCATGCTGTGCAGACTTAGCGTGTGCGCCAGGTGAGTGTCACCTCACAGTGAGCTGTGCGCCGGCGCCTGACTGCACAGAGGTCGTGCGGCCGGGACATGTACGGCTCTGCCTGTTGTGTAACAGTGAATGTGTCCCTGCGCCCCCTCGTGTTTACAGGAGTACTGAAAGCTGCAGAACAGAGGGCATTTGTGACAGGTGTGCACTGGCACCACAAGGTTCAGCGGGGCACTATGGAGCGCAGCTGTGAAGCGCCATAATGTGTTCCTACATGCTGGCGATGATCCATTGCTGTGGTGGGGTCCAGGGATGACACTGACCCGGGGGGCTCTGTGCCAGCAGTGTGCTTGGGTCCCCACACCTCCCAATACCAAACCTGTGAAAGCCGTACTGTACATACACGTCTACAGATGGAGCAATTATTAACTTGGTGACTTCTCAGGTGTGCAGTTATACGGAGTAATTAGGTTCAATGGGTCTACTGTGCATGAGGCTTGTTTCCCGCACAGCATGCACCGCACTGTGTGACCTGTCACTAGGGCAGAGCAATTAAAGGAATTGTCTGCTGCTTTAATATTGATGGTCTAGTAGCAGATGGGTGGGGGGTGCGACCGCCACTGATCAACTGTTCCCGGGCCCAGCGGCAGCCGGTAGTGCTCAGTTACAACTCGGAACAGTAGAGCTCTGTCAGTGGTGTAGTGGCTGTGGCCAGGTACTGTACATCAGCCTTTATTGAAGTCAAAAGGGATGAGTATGGTACGCGGCTGCTATAGCGTTGACAGAGCTGGCCCTGGGAACAGCTGATCAGCAGGTGGTGCAGGATGTCACACCCCAAATATCTGGTGTCGATCAATCCTAAGGATAGCACGTCAGTACAAAAGAACCAGATAAACCCTTTAAATTGTATTGATTGATTTTGCCATTTGAATGCACCATGGTGTCCCTGCCCCCAACAGCAGTGTCTTTATCATCTCTGGGAGCAAATACTGCAGGAAGGGGAGAGATGAGTTCGGGAGCATCTGTAAGGACCAGCCCATACAAGTGGTCCTAGGTGAGCTGCTATTTCTCTGCTGAGTCCCACATCAGCACGTGGTGTTAGGATTTGGAAGCAAATTAGGTAACAGTGGAGTGTCTCCTCCCCCCCTCCCTGCCACCTCATGCGCGCTTCAAAAATCTGGTCTCCCCGCTTTCTCTTTCTGTCTTTTATCTAATCCTAAAGTGTAGGCGAGTCCCCACCTGCTCTCAACCTTTGTTATTGAATAATAAAATCACTGTCCATCCTCACCTCTAAATGAACTCACCCTTTTAGCTTTTTCTGTATCAAGTCCTGATTGAAAGTGGCTTAACTGGAAGCCGTCACCTGATCCCCCCCCAACCCACAGGCAGCATGAATCAGAGCCAGGCTTCATGATTGTAAGCAAGTTTATCTTTTTTTCTGCAACGTTGCGACAGTTCGGAGAAAACCAAGTTTAATGAACTGACCAGTGACTGTAGACTAATCCGCTACCACACCTGGCTGGCCCTACACTAGTTCAGTTGATTGACAGGATCCTCCCAATGCACACACCTAAAGGGTATGCCACACTAAACAATATCGCTAACGGGATCGCTAAAAAACGTCACTATTTAGCGATCCCGTTAGCGATGTTGTTCAGTGCGGCAGCTTCCAGCGACGAGCTTCCTGCTGTGATCTCGCTCGTCGCTGGAATCGCTCCGGACCCTATTTCATCGCTGGCGCTCCCGCTGGGTAAGTATCTTATCGCTGTGTGGCACCTTTTCTTAGCGATTTAGCGGTACTTTTGTACCGCTAAAGTCGTTAAGAAGATCGCTAACGGCGATAGCGTCGTTAACTATATCGCTAAATGCGGCAGCATTTAGCGATATAGAAACAATCCCGCTAGCGATCTCATTAGTATGCAACGCTAACGAGATCGCTAGCGGGATAGCTTAGTGTGGCAGTACCTTAAGAGACCTGTCAATCAACTGGATCATGTGGGGGTGAAGCTGGCCTCTCAACTGTTTACTCAGAAACCTTTCAGTATTTCAGAAAAAAATATATCCGCCTGAAATCACGGAGTCAGGCTCTGATTTAAGCCGGGGTCAGACATGCGAGAAACTCGCATGAGTCTCACATGTCAATACCCGGCACTGCCGCCGGCACTCGGACAGGAGCGTGCTGCTACATATATCTGACATTTCTCGCATGTCTGACCCTGGCCTTATGCTTCCTGTGGTTTGCTCAGCATGAATCCCATGATTGGTCAGTCAAATTAAGTATTTAGATTAAAAAACTAAAGGAATTTACTGTACACAATGGTTAGCATTGAAAAGAAAGAAAAAGTATTGTGATCTTCTCAAGGACCTTGGGGCGCTCCAGTAATCTAACTGTCCATACGTGGGCTGTGACTTCACTGGCACTTCCAGACACTTATGTTTAAAGGGGTTGTCCGATCTAAAGCTACTAGTCTGCAGTCACTGACTGCAGAGTTGTGACTCTTCACGTCACGCTCGCTGTGAGGATTCTCCGTTCTCTTGAGCTGCGGGCTTGATTTCGGAACATGCATTCAGCGAGGCCGTGCCCATCTGGTTGGGGCGTTAGCCACAAGTGTACTGAGTGAGGTCGGACACCTATAGTCGGCATGTGACCAAGAGTATACAAATCACATACTGGCAGTCAGGTGATCGCCCGCTCCCAGCAACAGCCCCGGAGAATCCTCGTAGTGTTATCTATGTGAGAATTTACAAGTTTGCCCTCACAGAGTAACTACAGACTTGTAGCTTTAGACCTGACACCGCCCTCAAATGTCAGGGACATCTGTTATCCATTGGATATTGTGATTATATCACATCACAGTATCCTGAAAGAGAACCTGAACGTTTAAAGTCATCTACTGCACTATTCTAAACCCTTTTTGTGGCTTATACCAGAGGGAGGACAAAAGGACACTTTCGGCCAGTCTCTTAAAGCAGGAAGGGCCTTCACAAAACGTCTGGACAGAAGCCATAACTAGGGATATATCTGGAGGAGCACTGCACAAAATGGAGAGGACTGGTACAGGTGTTCTCTATTCATGTATTGTTTGGGTCTGCTGATGACCAATCTGTCATCACTCTCTCCTTCTGTTCCGACGAGAGCCACACTCATCTATGACAGTGTTGGGCCACTTCCAGAGGCTCCCAAGTCTCCCGAATGGTGACATCTAGCTGCTGTCGTCCCCACAGAAGTGATGCCCACAGTTCCATTATCATTATAATGACTGCGAAAGCTTCCCAACAGGAATCATACTGAGGGTTGCCTCCGTGCTTGCATCCAGGGGTTCCCACTAGTGATGAGTGAACATGCTTTTGTGCTAACAGAGTGTCTTCGGCGTGCTCAAAAACGTCCAGAGTCCTTGCGGCTGTTAGACAGCCATAACACATGCATTGTCTAACACAAGGTTCCCCAACTCCAGTCCTCAAGGCACACCAACAGGTCATGTTTTCAGGATTTCCTTAGTATTGCCCAGGTTATAATTGCATCACCTGTGCAATACAAAGGAAATCCTGAAAACATGATCTGTTGGTGGGCCTTGAGGACTGGAGTTGGAGAACCCTGGTCTAACAGCTGCTGGGACTCAAACATATTTTTCAAGAACACCGAAGACACTCACTTAGCACACGAGCATGCTTGGATATGCATTATCCGAGCACGTTTGTTCATCAGTAGTTCCCACCTTGCCATCGCATAACCCAGTCTATGTATGCGATGCGGTGATACCGCATGTGGTCAATGAACACATGCAGAATCACCGCGCGTACAGAAGGGGGCGGAGCGGGGTTTCCGCTCCGTCCAAAGCGCAATGAATGCGCTCCGTGGAAACATACCCTAATTGTCTCTTAAATATGAGACATAATGAGCTTTGTGACCCTGGACCCCGTCTTCTTCTGTGCCACTGTGCAGCTGCATAGGCAGTATGTCTGTCTCTGATGGGTGGGGGTCCTCCTGAGATCCTCCTGTGTAGTACAACTCTCAGGTCTGTTTAAATAATGGACAATAATTCCTCTGACCGATACAGATAATATTTAGCTTTTCTTATAGTGCCCTCCAAAATGGACGCCAGTAGCAAGACTGGGAAAATCCCCGTTTGCCCTGGCTCTCGCTGGAGCTGAGTATAATTGGCTCACATATTAATTGGTTTTCTGTAATAAGACAGACTTCTTTGTATTTCATCTCTGATATAAGTACATTGAATCTGCCCACTACCTGCACACATAGCATATACTTTATGTTTATGCCACCCTCAGCGTCCTATGAAATGGGTTGTACGCTACTATGACTAATGCTCCTGCATTGCTGAACCTTATAACTGCGATCAGACTGCCGAAAGTAAAAGTCCCATAGTGGGACCAAGTAAAGTGCAAAAAAAAAAATCGCTGAATAATTAAAGTATATTGTACCCATAAATAAATATTATAAAAAAACAAAAAGGTATAAAAGTACACCTACTTTGGATCGCTGTGTCCAGAATGACCCAAACTATAAATCTGTCCTGCTAGCTAACTCCTTTAGTGAACACCGTAAAAACATAAAGCATAGTTTGTCATACCGCCGAAAAAGTGGAATAAAATGCGATCAAAAAGACAAATGTAAATAAAAATGGCATCAATGAAAACTTCAACATTATAAAAAGTTATAGCTCTCAGAATAAAGCGATGCAAAATATTTTTTCTATAAAAGTTTTTGCATAAAAGTGCCAAAACATAAAAAAAAATATAAATGAGGTATCTCTGTAATTGTACTGACCCGTAGAATTAAGCTGCCTTATCAATTTTACAATATGCAGAACGGCATAAAAAATAAATTCCTGAATTGCTGGTTTTTGTTCTGCCTCCCAAAAATCAGAATAGAAAGTGATCAAAAATGTCATGTGCCTGAAAATGGTACCAATAAAAATGTCAACTCATCCACGAAAAAACAGCCATTACTGTTGGCAGAAATATGGAAAAATTATAGCTCTCAAAATATGGTGATGCTAAAACGAGTTTATGAATAAAAAAAAGTGTCTTTTAGTGTGACAGCTGCCATAGATAAAAACCGGATCTAAATCTGGTATTGCTGTAATCACACTGACCCAAAGAATCGTCATCTAATCGCTTATACTGCACTATAAACGGCGTAAAAAAATAAATAACAATTCTTCCCCTGCTGTTGACTTTTTTTTTTTTCCATTCTGCCTCCGAAAGGTTGCAGTAAGGCTCGGCGCACATTTATCCTGCTCTCTACGCTGAGTGCTTACGCAGTAGCGTAGCTACCGGGGGGGGCAGAGAGGCGGTGACCCACGCCCCTGCTCTGAGGGGCCACGCGGAGCTACGCTACTGTAACTATCGGCGTGCACAGCTCGCCGATACAGTTACATTCTGCGGCAGAGCAGGAAGAATCGATTTCCCTGCTCTGCCGCCCGGCCGCTATGGGGCCCCAGAGCAGGCGGTGGGGGGCCCTGTGCTGCCCGGCATCGCATTGAGAGAGAAGGAGCGAGCGGGCGCGATGACGTGACTGCCCGGCGCCTGCTGTCAGACGCTGAGAGGGAGAGCAGTGAGCAGTGCAGGAGCCTGGAGCAAGAGAGGTGAGTACTGGATTTATTATTTTTGTAATGGGGCTGCATTATCATACAGAGGCTGCCTATGGGGGTGCATTACAATACAGAGATTGCCTATGGGGGTGCATTACCATATAGAGGCTGTCTATGGGGGCGCATTACAATACAGAGGCTGCCTATGGGGGTGCATTATAATATAGAGGCTGGCTATGGGGCTGCATTACAATACAGAGGCTGTCTATGGGGGCGCATTACAATACAGAGGCTGTCTATGGGGGTGCATTATAATATAGAGGCTGTCTATGGGGAGTGCATTACAATACAGAGGCTGCCTATGGGGGTGCATTATAATACAGAGGCTGGCTATGGGGCTCCATTACAATACAGAGGCTGTCTATGGGGGTGCATTATAATACAGAGGCTGGCTATGGGGCTGCATTACAATACAGAGGCTGTCTATGGGGGTGCATTACAATACAGAGGCTGCCTATGATGGTGCATTATAATACAGAGGCTGCCTATGGGGTTGCATTATAATATAGAGGCTGCCTATGGGGGTGCATTACAATACAGAGGCTGCCTATGGGGCTGCATTACAATACAGAGGCTGCCTATGGGGGTGCATTACAGTACAGAGGCTGCCTATGGGGGTGCATTACTATATAGAAGCTGTCTATGGGGGCGCATTACAATACAGAGGCTGCCTATGGGGCTGAATTACAATATAGAGGCTGCCTATGGGGGTGCATTACAATACAGAGGCTGTCTATGGGGGCGCATTACAATGCAGAGGCTGTCTATGGGGGTGCATTACTAAATAGAGACTGTCTATGGGGGTGCATTACAATACAGAGGCTGCCTATGATGGTGCATTATAATACAGAGGCTGCCTATGGGGTTGCATTATAATATAGATGCTGCCTATGGGGGTGCATTACAATACAGAGGCTGCCTATGGGGCTGCATTACAATACAGAGGCTGCCTATGGGGGTGCATTACTATATAGAAGCTGTCTATGGGGGCGCATTACAATACAGAGGCTGCCTATGGGGCTGCATTACAATATAGAGGCTGCCTATGGGGCTGCATTACAATATAGAGGCTGCCTATGGGGGTGCATTACAATACAGAGGCTGTCTATGGGGGCGCATTACAATGCAGAGGCTGTCTATGGGGGTGCATTACTAAATAGAGACTGTCTATGGGGGTGCATTACAATACAGAGGCTGTCTATGGGGGTGCATTACAATGCAGAGGCTGTCTATGGGGGTGCATTACTAAATAGAGGCTGCCTATGGGGGTGCATTACAATACAGAGGCTGTGTATGGGGGCGCATTACAATATATAGGCTGTGACTGTCAAAGGGTCACACACAGGGCAATATTACATTCTACGGGGCACAATGTGGGCACTGTTTTCTAGGGCACTTGTACCTGGCATTACTATATTCTAGAGAGTTGCTTAAGAATTTAGAGGTCACACAGAACCACACAATAGGTGCAGTAATAGGGACACATATGGCAGCAGCGGCTCAGTATTGGGGTATCAGCAGGATGAGCAGTTTGTGCAGGTTGGGGATAGATGGTGACAGTGCTGAAAATGTGAGAAGTGAAACGTGTCTTTGTTGTATTCTCTGTACCAGAGTCCTGGCTGGAGGAGTCGTCATGTCGGTCTGGGGCCAGATGGAAAAGACATGAAAAGTGAACGATTCCATCAGAAAGAACGTCAGCGGTAAGTCACTATCTGTATCTCTGCTGTAATCTATTAGGCCTCTTTCACACATCCGGCGGGCGCCTTGCGGCGCCCCCGGCATTTTCCCGCAGCGCCGCATCTGAAAATCTGATGCGCCGCATGCGGCTTTTTTCGCATTGACATGCATTAGCGCCGGATGGCGCCGCATGTCAATGCGTTGCATGCGGTTTTGTCCGGATGCGGCGCAAATGTACATTGCGGCGGCCGGACAAAACGCTGCATGTAACGTTTTTTTTTTTTGCCGGATGGTCTCTTATCTCTCCAAGCATCAGAAACCATCCGGCAAAAAAACGCATTTTGGGCGCCGGAAGTGTGAAAGCTTTTCACATGCGGCGCTGCGGCAAAATGCCGGGGGCGCCGCCAGGCGCCCGCCGGATGTGTGAAAGAGGCCTTATATGTTCTGTAGGACTGGTATTATTTACCACTTACCATATGGCGTTGATATCAATATTGGTCTTTTTATATATAGATTATTTTTGACAACAGCGCGGTCATTTGCTGAGGTTCTCTGGTTAGGGGCCCACTCAGAAGTTTCGCCCCCCCCAAACCAAAACCCCAGCTACGCCTCTGCCGGTATGTGTCTGTGTAAATCTGTAAAATACGTGATTCAGACAGAACGCCGGTGGAAGATTCCCTTCCTCATGGCAGATAGAGGCACTGTGGACTCTGTCTTTTTATTAGGACTGTATAAAAGTGCTGTCTGACAGTTTTGTGCACCTCTAGGTGGGGGGGAGAGAACACCGCTGAACAAAGGCCAGAGTAAAGGGTATGCCACACTAAACAATATCGCTAACGGGATCGCTAAAAAACGTCACTATTTAGCGATCCCGTTAGCGATATTGTTCAGTGCGGCAGCTTCCAGCGACGAGCTTCCTGCTGTGATCTCGCTCGTCGCTGGAATCGTTCCGGACCCTATTTTCTCGTCGGCGCTCCCGCTGGGTAAGTATATTATCGCTGTGTGGCACCTTTTCTTAGCGATTTAGCGGTACTTTTGTACCGCTAAAGTCGTTAAGAAGATCGCTAACGGCGATAGCGTCGTTAACTATATCGCTAAATGCGGCAGCATTTAGCGATATAGAAACAATCCCGCTAGCGATCTCATTAGTATGCAACGCTAACGAGATCGCTAGCGGGATAGCTTAGTGTGGCAGTACCTTAACTCTCCTGCTTCACTATACTAAATAGATCCCTTGGGGGTTTCACCTGAATTGTCACTTGGAGATATAAAGGGAAACCACAATGTAAAGTGCTCATCGTAGAGCGCCGGACAAATGTGATCCAAAATATTCCCAATAAAAGCTTCAGCTCAATCCACACAAAAAAAGTCCCCACTCGGGTATGCCATCTGTTAACGGAAATATAAGGGTCTTCCACGTTACTAATATTACAAAAGTTCTGGAAAAGTGAAATACATAGTAACATAGTAACATAGCTATTAAGGTTGAAGGAAGACTTTAAGTCCATCTAGTTCAACCCATATCCTATCCTAACCTGCCCTAACATGTTGATCCAGAGGAAGGCAAAAAAAAAAAAAACCCAAGTGGCAAACAGTAAGCTTCACATTGGGGAAAAAAATTCCTTCCCGACTCCACATACGGCAATCAGACTAGCTCCCTGGATCAACGCAGTATCTAGGAAACTAGTGAATATAGCCTGTAATATTATACTTTTCAAGAAAGGCATCCAGTCCCTTCTTAAATTTTAGTAAGGAATCACTCATTACAACATTAGACGGCAGAGAGCTCCATAGTCTCACTGCTCTTACAGTAAAGAATCTGCGTCTGTGATTATGGCTAAACCTTCTTTCCTCCAGACGTAGAGGATGCCCCCTTGTCCCCGTCACAGGTCTAAGAGTAAAAAGATCATTAGAAAGGTCTTTGTACTGTCCCCTCATATATTTATACATTGTAATAAGATCACCCCTAAGCCTTCGTTTTTCCAAACTAAATAACCCCAAGTGTAATAACCTGTCTTGGTATTGCAGACCCCCCAGTTCTCTAATAACCTTGGTCGCTCTTCTCTGCACCCGCTCCAGTTCAGCTATGTTTTTCTTATACACTGGAGACCAGAACTGCACACAGTATTCTAAGTGTGGTCGCACCAGTGACTTGTATAGAGGTAAAATTATGTTCTCCTCATGAGCATCTATGCCTCTTTTAATACATCCCATTATTTTATTTGCCTTGGCAGCAGCTGCCTGACATTGGCCACTAAATGTGAGTTTGTCGTCCACCCATTCACCCAGGTCTTTTTCAGTGACAGTTTTGCCCAGTGTTTTACAATTAAGCACATAATTATACATCTTATTTGTTCTACCCAAGTGCATGACCTTACATTTATCCCCATTAAAGCCCATTTGCCATTTATCAGCCCAAGCTTCTAGTTTACATAAATCCTCCTGTAATATAAAATTATCCTCCTCTGTATTTATTACCCTGCAGAGTTTAGTGTCATCTGCAAATATTGAAATACTACTCTGTATGTCCCCTACAAGGTCATTAATAAATGTTAAAGAGAAGCGGCCCCAATACTGACCCCTGTGGTACCCCACTGCTAACCGTGACCCAGTCCGAGTGTGCTCCATTAATAACCACCCTTTGTTTTCTATCCATGAGCCAGTTCTTAACCCACTTACACATATTTTCCCCTATCCCCATTGTTCTCATTTTATGTATCAACCTTTTGTGTGGCACTGTATCAAAAGCTTTTGAGAAGTCCATGAACACCACGTCCACTGCATTCCCTTGGTCCAGTCCTGAACTTACCCCTTCATAAAAGCTTATCAGATTAGTCTGACAAGAACGGTCCCTCGTAAACCCATGCTGATACTGTGTCATGAGGTTATTCAGCCTCAGATACTCCAATATAGTATCCCTTAAAACCCTCCAGGATTTTACCCACAGTAGATGTTAAGCTCACTGGCCTATAATTTCCAGGCTCAGTTTTTGCCCCCTTTTTGAATATTGGCACCACATTTGCTATACGCCAGTCCTGTGGTACAGACCCCGTTATTATGGAATCTTTAAAGATTAAAAATAATGGTCTATCTATAACTGTACTTAATTCCTGCAGTGCTCGGGGGTGTATCCCATCCGGGCCCGGGGATTTGTCAATTTTAGTGATTTTTAGACGCCGCCGTACTTCCTGCTGGGTTAAGCAGGTGACATTTAATGGAGAAATTTTTTTATCACTGATCATGTTATCTGTCATGGGATTTTCTTGTGTAAATACAGTTGAAAAAAAAGTCATTTAGCATATTGGCTTTTTCCTCATCCTCATCCACCATTTCACCCAGACTGTTTTGAAAGGGGACCAACACTATCATTTTTTAGTTTCTTAACTATTTATGTAGTTAAAGAATATTTTGGGATTATTTTTACTTTCTCTGGCAATGAGTCTCTCTGCCTCAATCTTTGCTGTCTTGATTAGCTTTTTACATAATTTATTCAGTCTTCTGTATTTATTTAATGCCTCATCACTACCTACTTGCTTTAAAGCCAGAAAGTTGCCATTTGAAATGACTTCAGTTTTGTGCCATGTCTGTGATCTGTTTTTTTTCAACAAAATAAACAACTGAATGAACATCCTCCAAGGCCGGTGATTCCATAATTTTTGCCAGGGGTTGTATAATTCCACATGTGTTAATTCATAGTTTTGATGCCTTCAGTGTGAATGTACAATTTTCATAGTCATGAAAATACAGAAAAATCTTTGAATGAGAAGGTGTGTCCAAACTTTTGGTCTGTACTGTATGTCACATCCAAGTGACTTTTAGTTTGCTCTCTGGTCGAATGATCTCAAATTCGTCATCAGTTCCTTTGGTGGTTCATCATCTATACAGAACAGAACATGTGATCTCATTTTTTGCAAGAACCCACAGCATTGCTTCACATCCCCATAGTGCTGAGGCGGATCAGGCAGGACGGATTCCACTACAGAAGCAAAAGTTTCGGGTTGCATAATCACAGCCATAGGCACCGCATCTTGGGCTTGCACAGCTGATGTCAGATCTTTCAATCGGGCATCTAGTGTCTGCAGATGATACCACATTTTTTCCTGGTCCTCTCGCTGGTAGCTCATGTGCTGACACAGCTCTTAGCTCAGAGAGGCCTTGGGATCAGCGGGGCCCATGACTGAAGCAAACTGTCACGTCCAACAGTGGCGCACAAGTTTCATGGACCCACTGTGCCACAGGACCGGGCCTGCCTACGAATGGACATAGCTGAGTGGCTATCTGGTGTTCACTGGCGCTCCAGATGGTGGAGACAGGCTGAGCTGCAGATAGCCCCTAGGTACCACTCCTAGGCAGATCCTGGTACTGCAGCTGCTGACCCCAGAGGTCAGGTTCATTCACACACTCTGGCTTCATTCAGGATCACTGCAGAATGGTTACTGACATGGAGACTCACAAAGGTAATCTGGAGATTGGTGGTATCAGTCCATATACACGGGATACTTGGATGGGAACACGTTCAGACTCACAGGTCTCGTATACTTATTCAGGGGAATGCTGCACAAGTACCGGGGGACAACAGTCAAGCGCTGGAGGCACTTGGACCAGGGACTTCAGATTCAGAACTGGCCACACCAGGAGACAATGTTCAGGCACTAGCTGCACTGGGACCAGGGATTTGGGTTCAGGACACTGGGACCTCACAACTAATAGGGGAACCTACACACTTCTTAATATTGTTACACTTACTATGTAATTGTGGCTTCGGTGACTCCCTAAAGGGGAGGGAATCTTTTATGCAGGATAAGTCCCAGCAATTGGCTGGGAGCCATCTTGCAGGTGTGCCAACTCCACTAAATGCCTCTGAGCAACAGGGTGTGGACATTTTACTATATGTGCACTGCCCCTTTAAGAGCAGTGAGCGCGCATGCACAAAGTGCACTTCCGGGACTTGGTATAGAGCAGGAAGCCACCAGGCAGGTGCACCGGACACAGCGTTACAATAATCCCTCTTACGCCATCTCTTCTTCAAGCCCTCAAGGTCTCTCTGTAGATAAGTTGGATGCCGTCACCTCTGCACGGACTCCCACAACTTCTCTTCAGGACCACAAAGTCTTCTGTCCATTAGAATTAAAGTGACATCTCTCACCATCTTCATGACTTGGATGCGTCTCTCCATCAAGCTATCCTCAGCATACAAGTGGGCAGAGTACCAGGAGCTGGGCATTGGAAGTCTCTATTCGTTGAGAGCATCTTCCATCCCAGAGGATTCAAGGACCAACTGGATTTCCTCCACCTGGTTGGTGGATTGCAGAGACTTGGAAGATGACACTTCCTTGACTTTCTCTTCACCAGACCACCTAGAAACTGGGTTCATCTTCAACCTGGTCTCCAAGACAACACGTCCACGAGGCAGGGAGGTTCCTGGGGCAGATAACTGGTACAATGCTGACTGACCTGGACATATAGAGACCAGAGACTTCTTGTGACTCGCTGTCCCCAGCGAATCAACACACAGGGTCTTCAGACTAGAACGGGCCTTGAGTTCTCAGCTCTGGATGACCTGTGGGAATACCAAACAGCACATGGAAGGCAATCTTAACGCTCCAATCTGGAACTTGAGTTGTTCAGACATGACTTGACTGTTTCTGAGTAGGGCTTGTCCTTCACCAGACAGCACCCTCCCTAGATTCTGTAGATGTCGGATGGGAAACTGACACCGAATTTTCATGGCTTGCAGCAAGAACTCGCTTGCCGGACCGAAGTTTCCATTTGCCACAGATACAGTCATTAGTGGAGAGGGAATACTCTTGCCAAGGGCAGCCTCTACTACTGGCCCAAGGCTTTGGAGTTTTTTAGACGTCAAAGGACAAAGTCCGTCACAACCGTACCAATGCTCCAATCCATTCTCACGACTGAGTTCCGGCTTCTCCTCAGCCATACAAACACATTTGACCTTCATCGATTCTGTACGGGTAGCTGCCCCAAAAGGCTGGGAAACTGGTGGTCTTTGGAAAGATAGGGTGAGACGTGGCAGTTTTCTCACATGTCTCACCACTCTGTGCTGCTCCTGGAATCTGGGAAGAGAAGTTTTTCAGAAGACTGGAGACTTGGCTCATCGAAGACCCTTCGAAGGGCCATCAGGAAAGCCTGCTGGTCTGAAGTGATAGGCGACTCTTTTTCCCATAGGGGAATGAGCCATGTTAGGGCATCTCCTGCTAGGTAGGACATCAGGAATACCACTTTGGACCAATCGTAATAAAACTGCAGGCCAAAAACTTCATAGTGCTACATGGACTGCTCCAGGAACCCATGGCACCGCTTCACATCCCCATAGTGCTGAGTCGGATCAAACAGGCACGGGTTCCACTACAAAGTCAAAAGTTTCAGGTTGCAAAAGCACAGTCATAGGTACCGCATCTTGGGCTTGAACAGATGACATGAATGCTTCCAATCGGGCATCTAGTGTCTGCAGATGATACATTTTTTCCTCGCTCTTTCAATGGTAGTAAATGTGGCAACACAGCTCCTAGCGCAGAGAGGCCTGGGGATCAGCGGGGCCCATGACTGAAGCAAACTGTCACTCCCAACAGTAGGGCACAAGGATCATGGACCCTCTGTGCCACTAGGCCAGACCTGCTTATGAAGGGACTTAGCTAAGCAGCTACCTGGTGTTCACTGGAGCTCCTGATGGTGGAGACAGACTGAGCTGTAGATAGTCGCTAGGTACCACTCCTAGGCATATCCCAGTACTACAGCTGCAGACCCCAGAGGTCAAGTTCGCTGACATAGACTTGGGCTCCGTTTAGAATAATAAGTTCAGGATCACTGCAGAACGGTTACTGACATGGAAACCCAGATGGATAATTTGGAGGTTGGTTGTAGCAGTCTAGATACTCGGATAGGGACACATTCAGACTCACAGGTATCCTATACAGATTCAGGAGATTGTCCCCTTGTCCTTGTGAGGCTATGTTCTGGTACTGACTTGGATCAGGGACTTTGGATTCAGGACAGGCCCCACCAGGACAAGCAGACAACATTCAGGTACTGACCACAACTGAACCAGGGATTTGGGTTCAAGACACTGGTCGCATTGGGACCAGGGATAAAGTTTCAGGGCCCTGACCACACTGGGAAAAGGGGATCTCACAACTAACTAGTAGGGGAACCTATACACTAGTTAATATAGGCAACTCTGTGAGGGGTAGGGAGTCTTAATACAGGATGACTCCAGCAATTGACTGGGAGCCATCTTGCAGTTGTGCTAATTACACTAAGTGCCTTTTAAGCAACAGGCTAAGGACAGTTTAATATATTTGCGCTGTCCCTTTAAGAGCAGGGGAGCACGCACCGTCGGGACTCAGTACAGAGCAGGCAGCAGGGAGCGCACAGAGGACCACTCAGTGGGGCTAGGGCATTGAGTATTCAGGGGAAGGGGACACCATGCAAGAGCGCCAGACACAGCGTTACACAAAGGCTGGAGCCTAAGAATGCCAGTGTCACCAGGCCCAGCTCTAATTGCTGCTATCGGACAATGATGTCGATGCACGAATCAGAGTGCACAGACGCGATCTGACCTCACAATGATCGCTCTGCACTTCCTCATTCTAGCGTCAGTGTGAAGAGTGGTCATAGTGCTGTTCTGTTGCGCTGTGCTGGGCCTTGTTGTGCCACAAACTTTTTAAAGCCTGTGCCATCACTGCTGGTGTTGCTTTTGCTGTTCCAGAAAGATGTTCCTGATCCTTTCCTTCTCTGTTTCTGATTCCTGATTTTTTTCCCAATCCACCCCAATCCCCCTCTCCCCTTTTTCCCACATTTTCTTCCTTTCCCTCTCTCCATAAACCCTTCCCCACTCCCCACCCCCCTTCTGCCACCGAGCACTGATCACTACTTGATCGCTTATTTTTTGGCAGTTTTTTCTTGTTGGGGCATCCTGCAGCCACCAAGTGCTGATCACTGATGCAAATCACTAATCGTCACTTGGGCATGCTGTTTTCCAGAATTTCTTTTCCCTGTTTTCCCCCCATCACTTTGCACCACCTCCATGCGTGCATCATGCAGCCGCCAAGCACGGATCAGTGACACAAATCACTGATTGGAACTTGTGCTCGCTGTTTTCCAGGAATTTTTTCCCTGACCACTTTTTCTCCGCCTTTGCAACACCTCTATGTATGCGTTCTGCAGCCACCGAGCGCTGATCAGTGACATAAATCACTGATCATCACTTGTTCTTGCTGTTTTCCAGGATTTTTTTGTATATTTTTTCTCCTCCCTTTTGCACCACCTCTGTGCATGCATCCTACAGCCCCTGAGCTGCTGATCAGATGCACATCATTGATCGGCATCCGTGCTCGCTTTTGGCCAGGACTTTAGGACTTTTTTTCCTGTCTGTTTATTATCCACTTTTTGCACCACATCCATGCGTGTGTCACCAACCATCACTCAACGGCTGTAGGACTGATCAGCATTCAGTTGTTGTTTTGTTTTTTTGTCTGAAAAAAGAATTGAATAAGAAATAATTTAGATTAGTTGATAGAACTAGATTAGGGACAGTAAACATATACCATATTAATCAGCGTCTACTACAGTATTTTTTATTGAATATAGTCAGGGTTAGTGACAGACAGTTGCGAGCGCTCAATAATTGTAAAAATGTAAAAAATGTCCTGCTCGTCCCAAACATGGCATTCAGCGTAGGAGACATACGGTATCCTTGCTTCCGACACTGGTATTTTTCCTCCTCCTCCTCAAGTAATACCGACTCGCCACATGGACTCCCCAGGATAGAAAATGAACCAGTGCCCACTGTTACTGACCCTGTATAGACCTCATCCACCCCCCCAACTCACCCCCCGAAGATTATGAGCCTCAGATTTCTGATTTTTTGGCACAATCAGGAATCCTTTTTGACACCATCGGCGTCACTTACATTTACTTTCTCAAAGTCTTTTTCTCTGAGGATTTTGTAAACCTCATGGTGGCCGATACAAATTTGTATGGCCAGCAATTTTTGGCCCATAACAACACTAATTCATTTTCTAGTTGGACCCATGTAGACGCAGATGAAATTAAGATGTTTTGGGGCCATGTCCTTAACATGGGTCGAGTGAAGAAGCTAGAACATCGGCAATATTGAGTGTTTATATTGTACAGTCATGGCCAAAAGTTTTGAGAATGACACAAATATTATATTTTCAAATGATCTGCTGCCCTCTGCTTCTTATGTGTGTTTGACAGATGTTTTTATCACAGACAGAAATATAATAATTGCAAACATATCAGTAACAAAAGCTTATATTGACAGTTAGAATGAGTTAATGCAGCAAGTCAATATTTGCAGTGTTGACCCTTCTTCTTCAGGACCTCTGCAATTCTCCCTGGCATGCTCTCAATCAACTTCTGGACCAAATCCTGACTGATAGCAGTCCATTCTTGCACAATCAATGCTTTCATTTTGTCAGAATTTTTAGGTTTTTGTTTGTCCACCCGTCTCTTGATGATTGACCACAAGTTCTCAATGGGATTAAGATCTGGGGAGTTTCCAGGCCATGGACCCAAAATCTCTATGTTTTGTTCGCTGAGCCATTTAGTTATCACCTCTACTTTATGGCAAGGTGCTCCATCATGCTGGAAAAGGCATTGTTGATCGCCAAACTGCTCTTGGAGGGTTGGGAGAAGTTGCTCTTGGAGGACATTCTGGTACCATTCTTTATTCATGACTGTGTTTTTAGGCAAGACTGTGAGAGAGCCGATTCCCTTGGCTGAGAAGCAACCCCACACATGAATGGTTTCAGGATGCTTAACAGTTGGCATGAGACAAGACTGGTGGTAGCGCTCACCTTGTCTTCTCCGAATGAGGCGTTTTCCTGATGTCCCAAACAATCGAAAAGGGGATTCATCAAAGAAAATAACTTTACCCAGTCCTCAGCAGTCCACTGCCTGTACCTTTTGCAGAATATCAGTCTGTCCATGATGTTTTTTCTGGAGAGAAGTGGCTTCTTTGCTGCCCTCCTTGAGACCAGGCCTTGCTCCAAGAGTCTCCGCCTCACAGTGCGTGCAGATGCACTCACACCTGCCTGCTGCCATTCCTGAGCAAGCTCTGCACTGCTGGTAGCCCGATCCCACAGCTGAAACACTTTTAAGAGACGGTCCTGGTGCTTGCTGGTCTTTCTTGGGCGCCCTGAAGCCTTTTTGGCAACAATGGAACCTCTTCCTTGAAGTTCTTGATGATGTGATAGATTGTTGACTGAGGTGCAATCTTTCTAGCTGCGATACTCTTCCCTGTTAGGCCATTTTTGTGCATTGCAATGATGACTGCACGTGTTTCTTTAGAGATAACCATGGTTAACAGAAGAGAAACAATGATGCCAAGCACCAGCCTCCTTTTAAAGTGTCCAGTGGTGTCATTCTTACTTAATCATGACAGATTGATCTCCAGCCATGTCCTCATCAACACCCACACCTGTGTTAATGGAGCAATCACTGAAAAGAGGTTAGCTGGTCCTTTTAAGGCAGGGCTGCAATGATGTTGAAATGTGTTTTGGGGGATAAAGTTCATTTTCTAGCCAAATATTGACTTTGCAAGTAATTGCTGTTAAGCTGATCACTCTTTATAACATTCAGGAATATATGCAAATTGCCATTAGAAAAAGTGAAGCAGTAGACTTTGTAAAAATTAATATTTGTGTCATTCTCAAAACTTTTGGCCATGACTGTATACAACACTCCACTGTTCTGATTTGAGGCAATCCACAAATTTTTTCATAACAATGGTCTAAGGGGTAAGATTTCTCCTTGTGGAGAGTGACATACCAGCTCTGGCTTGTCAAAGTAAGGATGCTTATTCACCGTGCAATGCTCCTCTGGGAAATTTATTATGCAAATTGCCTCAAGAGAAAAATAGGACTTGAACGCTATAGCCTGTATGGACCTCACCCCCTGAAGATTATGAGCCAGTGATTCCTGATTTTGTGGAGCAATCAGGAATCAAATTTAACTCCACCAGCCTCACAGAAATAGACTTTTTCAAAGTCTTTTTCTCTGAGGATTTTGTAAACCTCATGGTGGCTCAGATGAATTTGTTTGCCCAGCAATTTTTGGCACAAAACCGCCCTTCTTCATTTTCTAACTAGACTCCTGTAGATGCAGTAGAAATAATGACGTTATGGGGCCTGGTCCTTCGCATGGGGCTAGTGAAGAAGCCAGAGCTTTGGCAATATTTTAGTATTGATGTTTTTTTTGTTTTTTTTATAAACTTCATTAGATGATTTGACATATTAATATGCAATCAAATATATATATAAAAAACATACATTATATGCATATACAGTACAGACCAAAAGTTTGGACACACCTTCTCATTCAAAGATTTTTCTGTATTTTCATTGCTATGAAAATTTTAGAATCACACTGAAGGCATCAAAACTATGAATTAACACGTGGAATTATACATTACACTTTACAAAAAAGTGTGAAACAACTGAAAATATGTCTTATATTCTAGGTTCTTCAAAGTAGCCACCTTTTGCTTTGATTACTGCTTTGCATGCAGAAAAGGTGAACGGATGGATTCTACATGCCTGGTTACCACCGTGAAGCATGGAGGAGGAGGTGTGATGGTGTGGGGGTGCTTTGCTGGTGACACTGTTGGGGATTTATTCAAAATTGAAGGCATAGTGAACCAGCATGGCTTCCACAGCATCTTGCAGCGGCATGATACTCCATCCGGTTTGCGTTTAGTTGGACCATCATTTATTTTTCAACAGGACAATGACCTCAAACACACCTCCAGGCTGTGTAAGGGCTATTTGACCAAGAAGGAGAGTGTTGGGGTGCTACGCCAGATGACCTGGCCTCCACAGTCACCTGACCTGAACCCAATCGAGATGGTTTGGGGTGAGCTGGACAGCTCACCGCTTCAATTTTGAATAAATCCCCAACAGTATCACCAGCAAAGCACCCCCACACCATCACACCACCTCCTCCATGCTTCACGGTGGGAACTAGACATGTAGAGTCCAGCCGTTCACCTTTTCTGCATTAATCAAAGCAAAAGGTGGCTACTTTGAAGAACCTAGAATATAAGACATATTTTCAATTGTTTCACACTTTTTTGTAAAGTGTAATGTATAATTCCACATGTGTTAATTCATAGTTTTGATGCCTTCAGTGTGATTCTACAATTTTCATAGTCATGAAAATACAGAAAAATCTTTGAATGAGATGGTGTGTCCAAACTTTTGGTCTGTACTGTATCTTGAAAATATAATGCTGCTCTCATCCAATTTCAATTTCACCTTTTGAATGTTACAACAATACTTCATTCGAATTATATACAGAACTAGAAATGAAACAATAAACACATATTATGACCTCAATATCCTCAAGTTACCAGCTACAGTCATGGACAAAAGTTTTGAGAATGACACAAATATAAATTTTTACAAAGTCTACTGCTTCACTTTTTCTAATGGCAATTTGCATATACTCCAGAATGTTATAAAGAGTGATCAGCTTAACAGCAATTACTTGCAAAGTCAATATTTGGCTAGAAAATGAACTTTATCCCCCAAAACACATTTCAACATCATTGCAACCCTGCCTTAAAAGGACCAGCTAACCTCTTTTCAGTGATTGCTCCATTAACACAGGTGTGGGTGTTGATGAGGACATGGCTGGAGATCAATCTGTCATGATTAAGTAAGAATGACACCACTGGACACTTTAAAAGGAGGCTGGTGCTTGGCATCATTGTTTCTCTTCTGTTAACCATGGTTATTTCTAAAGAAACACGTGCAGTCATCATTGCAATGCACAAAAATGGCCTAACAGGGAAGAGTATCGCAGCTAGAAAGACTGCACCTCAGTCAACAATCTATCGCATCATCAAGAACTTCAAGGAGAGAGGTTCGATTGTTGCCAAAAAGGCTCCAGGGCGCCCAAGAAAGACCAGCAAGTGCCAGGACGTCTCTTAAAAGTGTTTCAGCTGCGGGATCGGGCTACCAGCAGTGCAGAGCTTGCTCAGGAATGGCAGCAGGCAGGTGTGAGTGCATCTGCACGCACTGGGAGGTGGAGACTCTTGGAGCAAGGCCTGGTCTGTTGTGAATGTGTTAGAAATGAATTCTGAGCAGAAGCTCCCTCTGGTGGTTACAAACAGTACTGAACCTTTCAATGAAGATTGGCAATCAGGAGTTACAGACTGGTCTTATATAGGGGAGGTTCCCTCCCATCGTGGTTGCTGGTGATCAATTGTTCTTGTCTCAACTGTGGTTCCTGGTTCACTTGGAAGCTTGCTGAGTCTAGCCTGCATCTTCTGCTATCAAATAAGATATTTTCTGCTTTTATTTTTGTGCTTGCTTTTTGCGTTGTTTCCTGCACTTCTGTGGAGGTCAGCCAGGTCCCCTCCGGGGGCTTGTGCTCCTCTCAGTTTATCTGAGCCACTGTTATTTGTTCATTTGCCTTTTCCAGTTTTTTCAGTGGCTGCGGCTTAGTTTTGTGACACCAGAGAACTAATTTAGGTGGTAGAGGTCGTGTGATCTCAGGTGTTTTTGCAATTAGTAGAGTTGGTATTTTTTAGGGTTTTTTGGATTGCAGTAAGTGTCCTTCCTATCCTTTTCTGTCCAGGTAGATTGGGCCCCAACGTTTGCTCATACTATTTTCTGTCTGTGTCTGTATTTCCTCTTGTCTAACCGCCATTACATGTTTGGGGGCTTCCTATGTTCTTTGGGGATCTTCTCCGGGGCAGATAGCTTTCCTCTTTCTATCTTTAGGTGTAGTTAACCTCTCATGCTGTGACGAGGCGTCTAGGACCACCGTAGGAACGCTCCACGGCTGCCTTTAGTTGTGGTGGTTAGTCAGGGGTACTGCAATCCAGTAGATTCCAACCTCTCTGGTGTATTGCCATTTTTGCCTGCTCTCCTCAGCTACCAAATCATAACAGTATCACCGGCCAAATTGAAAATTATATGGTACTCAACAGAAGGGAAAAATAGTAAAAGAAAAAAGGAAGTTGTCAGAATTTTTTTTTTTTCTGTTGAATTTTTTCCCTCTTTTTCTCTGGGTGCTGAGGAGGATTTTTATTTTTTTTTTTCTCTCGATGGAGTTTGCACAGTTGTCTGACCGTGTGGATCAGCTTGCCACTGAAGTTCGGAGTATTGCTACCTATCTTACTAGGTTGCCGGTTGTGGAACCTAGGATCCACATGCCAGATTTATTTTTGGGGGATCGAGCTAAATTTCTGAATTTCAAAAATAACTGTAAGTTGTTTTTTGCCTTAAAACCTAAGTCCTCAGGGAACGCAGCACAGCAGGTTCAAATTGTCATCTCTCTCCTGCGCGGCGATCCTCAGGATTGGGCTTTTTCCCTGACACCTGGGGACCCTGTTTTGAGTAATGTTGATGCATTTTTTCTGGCTCTGGGGTTATTGTACGATGAACCTAATGTCACTGATCAAGCTGAAAAAACCTTGTTGGCATTAAATCAGGGGCTTGAGGACGCTGAGTTGTACTGTCAGAAATTCCGAAAGTGGGCAGTCCTGACCAAATGGAATGATGATGCTTTGGCAGCCCTTTTTCGGAAGGGTCTGTCAGAGAATGTAAAAGATGTTATGGTGGGTTTCCCTGCTCCCTCTGGTCTCAATGATTCTATGTCATTAGCGATTCAAATTGACAGATGTTTACATGAGCGTAGAAGTATAAGTGGAATAGTGTTGCCTTGTGAACCAGCTTCTGAGTCCACGCAGTGTGATAGAGTGGCTTCTGGGGCACAGCGTCATGAGTTTCGAAAACGCAATGGGTTATGTTTCTACTGTGGTGACGCCTCTCATGCTATTTCAGTCTGCCCTAAGCGGGGGAAGACGTTTTGCACGCTCAGTTGTCTTGGGTAGTGTTCAGACTAAATTTCTGTTGACTGTTACCCTGATTTGCTCCCTGTCCACATTTTCTGCTTAGGCTTTTGTTGATTCGGGAGCAGCTATTAACCTGATGGATTTTGATTTTGATAAACGTTGTGGGTTTCCCTTGATACCCCTACGGAAGTCTATTCCCCTACTGGGGATTGATTCTACCCCTTTGGCTGAGAATAAACCCCAGTTCTCTACTCAGGTGATAATGAGTGTTGAACCTGATCATCAGGAGAGTTGCAAATTTTTGGTGCTGTATAATCTGCATGACATTATTGTACTGGTTTTCCCTTGGTTACAGTCTCATAATCCTGTTTTGGATTGGAAATCTGTGTCTGTGACCAGTTGGGGCTGCCAATGTGTTAATGCCAACACTCCTGTTTTTTCTGCCTCTCCCCAGGCTCAGGATGTTCCTGACTTTTTGACTGATTTTTCTGATGTGTTTAGCGAAAGTAAATCTGCA
>JARQOD010000005.1:405902024-406093125 GCA_033576555.1 Oophaga sylvatica | reverse complement strand
TTCCCCGGTGGCCGGGGGGTTCTTCTTTTGAAGAAAAAGATGGAGGCCTACGCCCTTGCTGGATTTTCCGTGAGCTTAATCGGATTACGGTCCGAGATCCGTATCCGCTCCCACTTATTCCCGATCTCTTCAATCAGATCGTGGGTGCCAAATGGTTCTCTAAGTTGGATCTCAGGGGGCGTACAATCTGATTAGGATGAAGGAGGGGGATGAGTGGAAGACGGCGTTTAACACTCCGGAGGGGCATTATGAGAACCTTGTCATGCCATTTGGTTGAGTATTGCCCCGGCGGTGTTTCAACACTTGTAAATTACATCTTTCGCCACCTAATGGACAGTTTGTGGTCATATATCTGGATGATATCTTAATTTACTCGCCAGATCTTGTGTCTCATCAGGAGCATGTTAGGCAGGTGTTACAGATCTTGCGGGATAATAAACTGTACGCCAAATGGGAGAAGTGTGTGTTCGCCGTACAGGAACTTCAGTTTTAGGGTTCCTGGTGTCAGCATCCAGTTTTCGTATGGACCCTGGGAAGGTGCGGGCAGTTCTTGAGTGGATCTGCCAGAGGATCTTAAGGCATTACAACGTTTCCTGGGGTTGCTAACTACTACCGGAAGTTCATTCGTAATTTTTCGTCCATAGTTAAACCTCTCACAGACATGACTAAAAAAGGGACGGATTTTTCAAGTGGCTGACAAGGCTTGTCAAGCGTTTTCCTCTTTGAAAAAATGTTTTGCTTCTGCACCCATACTTATTCAACCTGATGCGTCACAGCGTCATTGTTGAGGTGGACGCTTCGAGGTAGGGGTGGGAGCAGTATTGTCACAAGGTTCGTCCCCTGGTAATGGCATCCGTGCGCCTTCTTCTCTAAAAAATATGTCGTCCGCTGAGAGGAATTATGATGTCGGCAATAGGAACTCTTGGCCATTAAGTTAGCTTTTGAGGAGTGGGTCATTTTTTGGAGGGGGCAGTCCACCCGGTCACCGTCATTACCGATCACAAAAACCTGCTATATTTAGAGTCCGCTAAACGTCTGAATCCCAGACAAGCTAGGTGGTCGTTGTTTTTTACCAGGTTTAATTTTGTCGTCACATATCGTCCTGGCTCAAAAAATGTTAAGGCGGATGCCTTATCTCGCTGTTTCCCAGGGGCTGGGAATACGGAGGACCCGGTTCCGGTCCTTCAGGAGGGGGTGGTGGTGTAGGCAGTATGCTCTGAGCTTGAGGAGGAGGTATTGGAGGCTCAGGGGGACGCCCCTGTAGTACCTCCAGGGAGACTGTTTGTTCCAAATCAGTTGCGACAAAAGGTGATCGAGGCACACCATAATTCAGCTTTGGCAGGACACCCAGGGAGTAAAGCAACTGAGGATCTCCTCTCGCGTCGGTTTTGGTGGCCTAACTTACATAAGGAGGTGGTAACTTTTGTCGCGTCCTGCGAGGTTTGTGCGCGCTCTAAGACCCTACATACCCGTCCGTCGGGGACCCTCTTACCTTTGAAGATCCCGGAGCGTCCGTGGACTCATCTGTCTATGGACTTCATTACGGACCTCCCGCCATCTTCGGGTAAAACAGTCATACTCGTTGTAGTGGACAGGTTCAGCAAGATGGCACATTTTATCGCTCTTCCTGCTCTTCCTAATGCTAAAACTCTTGCGCAGGTGTTTATTGGGGAGATTGTAAGGCTTCACGGGGTACCCTCCGATGTGGTGTCGGATCGGGGGTCTCAGTTTGTGTCCAAATTCTGGAAAGCATTTTGTACACGGCGGGGGATGCAGTTGTCATTTTCATCGGCTTTTCACCCGCAGACCAATGGTCAGACAGAGCGTCTGAACCAGAGCTTGTAGACATATCTCCGGTGTTTTGTGTCAGAGAACCAGGAGGACTGGGCTTCTTTCTTGCCTCTGGCGGAATTTGCTCTAAATAATAGGCGGAGCGAGTCCACTGGTAAGTCCCCGTTTTTTGGGGCATATGGTTTTCACCCCCAGTTTTGTACTTTCAATAGGGGGGGCTCTTCTGGGGTTCCTGAGGAGGAACGATTTTCGTCGTCACTTGCTTCAGTGTGGAGAGGAGTGCTGAATAATCTGAGTACTATGGGGAACCGATACAAACGTATGGCTGATAGGAGGAGAGTGTCTGGTCCGGACCTAAGTGTGAACGATCTGGTATGGTTGTCTACCAAAAATATAAAACTTAAGGTTCCCTCCTGGAAACTGGGTCCCAGGTTCATCGGGCCATACAAGATCAGTGCTATAATTAATCCGGTTGCATTCCGTCTTGACCTCCCTCCTACATTTAAAATTCATAATGTGTTCCACAGATCGTTGCTTAAGAGGTATGTGGCGCTGGTGATACCTTCACCTTTACCTCCTCTTCCTGTGGTGGTCAATGGTAACTTGGAGTTCCAGGTGTCGAGAGTCATCGATTCACGTCTGAATCGCCGGTCCCTTCAGTACCTTGTTCATTGGAGGGGGTATGGTCCTGAGGAGAGGACGTGGGTTTCTGCGTCGGATATTAACGCAGACCGATTGGTTCGGGCCTTCCACACTACTCACCCAGATAAACCCGGCCCTGAGGGTCCGGAGGCCCCTCGTAGAAGGGGGGTACTGTCACGGGTGTGTCACTGCGAAGATCGTCGCGATTGCACACCCTGACTTCTCACAGCTGAGGTTTTGGTGCTGGGTGTTTTTCGGCACTGAGGGAGTTAATTCTTCCTCTCTCTGTGCTGGACTAGACCAGCCTCGCTCAGCTGCAATTAATGTTGTGGTAATTGGTTTCCTTCATATACCTGCCTGTCTGCTGGGGAAGTGTCGGTGAAAGCATTCATGCAGGCCAGCAGAGCGGATCGTATTGAGAAGTCTAAAGCTAAGAGTACCTGTTGTGGTTTTCTCCTCTCCTCGCTTTATTATTTATCTCCTTACCCGTTGGTGTTCCCTCTGTAGTGATAGTTTTGTATGCAAGGTGGTCTTTTATTTTACCCCTTGTACTGTCTCGTTCGTCTTCTACTGTGTGTGAAGGCAGTTACCTTCCTGTTCCCTGTGGTGGTAATCAGGGTCCTTCTCAGGACTAGATTACAGTGGTTAGGGATTCACAGGAGATAGGGTTACGCTGGCGGCCTGGACCTCTGTACCATCAACAGTACCTCCAGGTAGAGGGATTAGTCAGGACCCCAGCTTAGGGTCAGCATAGACCCCGGTCCTCCTGTATACAGAGACAGCATGACAACCTCCCCATCCACCCCCAACACTTCAGGAGCAGTGCTACTTATGGGCCAGTTACCTTCCTTGGTGGCACTGGTCAGTGGCATGGCGTCACCTTCCTCACGGTTCCCATGCAACTCCCCATTTCCTTGAGCACTGTTGCTTGCTCTTGCTAGAGGTTCCTCAGCCGTCTCACTCCGCAGAGCGACGTGGCTGAGCGCTCCTGTACCTGTGGACACATCTACCACTTCAGAGAAAGGGTTAACAGGTTCAGATGGCACAGATACATCACTATCAGCATCATTCCTAGGGAAAGAAAGGTTATCAGTTGCATCATCACTTAGCAATGCATTGGCAGGTAACACATTCAGTTTCCCATCATCATCTGGCCACCTCCCATAGCTCGAAGTTACAGTTCTAAGCTCTGGAACCTTATAAAGACTATAACTCGGCGGGGGACCCTAGCAAAATAATGGCAGACCTATCAGTGATCTTATTCTGAAATTAATGTTCTAACGAGTCCAAACTCGGATGAGATATTACCCTCTGCACCAGAGAATTCCATTTCTCTGGTTCTGTTGGCGCTACGCTTTTGCCAGAACGACTGTCGCGACGCCTGAGGGAAGCACGTTTCAGAACAGTAGCTCCCGTGTCTCAATCATAAGCCCACACCGTGTTATGAACAGATGATTAGATTCCTCCTTTATAGGATAGGAACGGAGAATGCCGGCTTGGAGACAAAGAAATTCCTGAGGTGGGGGCGAAAGGAAGGAGCAAGCTGCAGTTTGGCTAAGGAGAGAGAAGGAGCCCTGCAACTGCAGGGTCGGGGGAAGGGGACGGACAGTGTTCCAGACTGCAACATGGAATGCCCCGAAAAAGTTATGAATTATATTTTCAGTTATCATTACAAGAGCAGTCACATCTTCCGATGTGACTGCTCTACACATGACATCGTCGTGTGACACTTGATATTTAGGAATACGGTGGACCAAGGAGTATTTGTGTTGGTTTATTATTTTATTTTTATTACAGGAGATCGAGGGATTCGGGGATTAGCTGTTTGGTGAGTATGAATGTGTTGGGTTTTTTTTACACTTGAACACAGTCGCCGGATGATGGGACTACTATCCCATCATCGGCTCAATCTGTCACTATTCTGTGTGACAGCAGACATAGCCGGATGGGACTAGTTGTCCCATCAGATTATGCCTGGCTACACACAGACACCCGCACACAGTCCCCCGCAGACAAACACCCGCACACAGACACACACGTAGTCTCCGCTCACACATAGTCTCTGCCCACACACTTCCTTTCTGCAGCGTTATTGGCACGCAAATCCTTAGCTAATCCCCAGACCTTTTTACACCTGCAGTTTAGTTGCGGATTTGACTGACTCAGTGGTAGTCAATGGGTGTAGAAACGCTGCAGATCCGCAAAAGAATTGACATTCTGCGGAAAATAAAACGCTGCGCTGCACAACAATTCAGGTTTCCCATTGATTACCATTGTTTATGCACTACATTGTGGATTTGGTGCAATTCCACGTGTCAAAACACTGCAGAGCCGCAATAAAATCCGCAACGTGTGCACATAGCCTAAGATGTTCACCACACATCTAGATAAGTTTCTTGAGGGGTATAGTTTCCAAAATGAGGTCACTTATGGGGGGTTTCCACTGTCTAGGTACATCAGGGGCTTTCCAAGAGCGGCATGGCGTTTGCTCTAAATTCCAGCCAATTCTGTGTTCAAAAAGTCAAACGATGCAACTTCCCTTGTGAACCCTGCCGTGCACCCAAACCACAGTTTTCCTTCACATACATGGGTATGGGCATGTTCAGGAGAAAGTGCACTACAAATTTTGCCATCCATTTTTTCCTGTTACCTTTGTAAAAATAAAATATATGGGTCTAAGTTAAAACATTTTGTAACACTCGCGCCCAGACTGGATGGCGCAAGCTAGGATTGTGGCCCCACTGTGCCACAAACCAGACCACCTTGGAGGGGCATGACTATGCAGCTACCTTCGTGTTCACTGGAGCCTCTAGTGGTGAGGTCAGGCTTGTGTGGCAGGTAGCTGCCAGGTACCTCTCCAGGGCTGTGTCTTGCAGTAGCAGCTGATCCCACACTAGTGACCGGTATGGCAAGTATAGACGGGCACGACTGGCCCTCTGGCGGGCACGGCTGGCACTCTGGCAAGCAGGCAGACACAGCTGGCACACTGGCAGGCAGGCGGGTAAGGCTAGCACTCTGGCAGGCAGGGGGACACGGCTGGTACGGATCACACTCAGGAAACAGTAACTGATTTGGGAATGACAGGAACACCGACAGGTACGAGTGGAATTTGGGAACAGGTAGGAACCTGTTCAGACTAGAGTGATATAGAGCCGCAGAGTGCGGAACGAGAGCAAGCGGAACCACAGGATGCAGAACAGGAGCGAAGCAGAACCGCAGGATGCGTAACATTAGTGAGCAGAGCTGCAGGATGCGTAACAGGAGCGAAGCAGAGCCGCAGGATGCTGAATAGGAGCGAGTGGAGCTGCAGGATTCAGAACAGGAGCAAAGCAGAGCCGCAGGATGCGGAACAAGAGCGAAGCAGAGCCACAGGATGCGGAACAGGAGCGAAGCAGAGCCACAGGATTCGGAACAGGAGCGAGCGGAGCCACAGGATGTGGAACAGGAGCAAAGCAGAGCCGCAGGATGCAGAACAATAGCGAAGCAGAGCCGCAGGATGCGGAACAGGAGTAAAGTAGAGCCGCAGGATGCGGAACAGGAGCGAAGCAGAGCCGCAGGATGCGGGACAGGAACAAAGCAGAGCTGCAGGATGCGGGACATGAGCGAAGCAGAGCCGCAGGATGCGGGATAGGAGCAAAGCAGAGCCGCAGGATGCGGAACAGGAGCGAGCGGAGCTGTGGGATGCGAGCAGAGCAGGGAAGGCTACAGACAAGAATACAAACGCGTTTAGATATAGAACTTAGTTCCGACAAGGACAGACACGGAAACAAGTTCAGGACAAAGGATTCAGGCCTGGGTATTTAGCCCCCAGGGTGGAGGAAACGGGACACAAAAAATACAGGTACGAGCCTGGGTATGCAGCCCCCAGAGTGGCAAGAGCGAAAACAAGACAGTACCTGGCAACTCAGTAGCAGAACACAGACTGAGAGAGTTTATTGCTCAGGCATCTCCATATGGGTGGAGATTCCTTAAGTACCCGATACCTCTTGGCCTCGGCTGAGGACACATTAGGAGACTGCACACTGTCTCGATAAAACTCAGGAAGTGCAGGTGCCGCCGCCCTAAGCATAAAGCCAGGAAGTATGCACACAGCGAGCCAAGGACATGATGTTCACAGCATGGAGCAGGCAGAGGGCAGAACTCACAGCATGGCCCAGAGTGGTGAGTAAGATGGTGTGTCAGCCTGATGGGAGATGTGAAACCATGCAGTGATGCCGGCAGGGACGTTACACATTTTTAGAATGGTGTCACTTTCGGGTATTTTCTGTCATAGAGACCTCTCAAAGTCAAATGGTTTTGTAAATTTTGTTGGAAAAATGAGAAATCGCTGGCCAACTTTTAACCCTTATAACTTCCTAACAAAAAAAAAATTATTTAAAAAATTGTGCTTATGTAAAGTTGACATCTGGGAAATGTTATTTAATAACTATTAAGTGTGACATATCCCTCTGATTTAAGAGCATAAGAAATCAAAGATTGAAAATTGTAACATTTTCAAAATTTTCTCCAAATTTCCATTTTTTTCCAAAAATAAACGCAAGTCATATAGAAGAAATGTTACCACTATCATGAATTACAATATGTCACGGAAAAACTCAGACTCTCAGAATCAGTGGGATCCATTGAAGCGGTCCATTACCTCATAACGTGACAGTAGTCAGAATTATAACATTTCACCTGGTCATGAAGGTGGAAACAGCCTTGAGGTGTGAAGAGGATAAGCCAACCTGATAAACTTTAAACTACTCACATATTGCAACCTGATGCACTTTACACTAATGTAAGCCAATGTAATGCAATGTAATGCCAATGTAATGCACTCTGCCCTACTCACTAAGCTAACCTGATGCACTCAACAGAGCTAACTTATGCCAACCTAATGCACTTTACACAATTTACACATGCCACATTATAAAATTCACATACCAGGATAACACTAGATCAATTCCAATATAGGGTAACTTGTGGGGGGTTTCTACTATTTAGGCACATCAGGGGCTCTCCAAACGAGTCACGACTCCCGCAGACCATTCCATCACGTCACTCATTTCCTTACAAGCCCTGCCATGCATCCAAATAGTGGTTTTACATGGGGTATTGGCATGCTCAGGAGAAATTGCACAACAAATTTTGTGGTCTATTTTCTCATGTTACCTTTGTGAAAATAAAAAAAATAGGTCTAAAGTAAAATTTTTGGGAAAAAAAGTTAAATGTTCATTTTTTTCTTCCACATTGCTTCAGTTCATGTGAAGCACCTGAAGGGTTAAAAAACTTATTGAACTTGGTTTTTAGCACCTTGAGGGAAGCAGACTTTAGAATGGTGTTGTGGCACCCCTGAGGGTCCAGTCGCCACAGAGGTACTGCACATCATCCAGAGGTGTGGTATCCCACTCATAAGTAAGGAGGGAGCACTACCCAGGACAACACTCGCACCCAACACACACCAGTTCAGTCAGCGAACCTGGGCGTACCCTTAGGGAGGATGGCCTCATCTCAGGCTGGCTAGGAAAGGGTGTTGGGGAGTGGGTGGGGGAGGTAGGAAAAAGGGGAGGAGCTTATAAGGCTGGAGTGAGTGAGCAGAGAGGAGTAGAACTGTCTAGAAGGGGAGCTCAAGCTGTGAGGAGCTTGTCCCCAGATGATTAGAGAGAATTGAGAGGGAGAGACAAAAGGAAGCTCCCGGGAATACATAATGGGTCTTGGGGCACGGGAAATGCGGAAGCCACCCATGGGGCCTGCATCCAGAAGTGGAGGGACCAGGTCACAGTAGGGGAACAGGCCCCCAAGACTAGTGGAGGACTGCAAGACTCAGCTAGCAAGCCGGAGGCTGGGGTAGCTGTACATACCTCAGCCACTACCATATTCATTCGCTGAAAAGGCAGCCATATAGGAGCAAGGGGACTCAGAGGATGTCGCCTGACAAGGTCCGCGGCTGCTGGCTTGGGACACTGTTTGTGCAGGTGCTGGGAAGGAGGATGGAAGCCAGTGCAGTGAGATGGCCAGGAGAGAAACACACAGAATGGAGTCTTGGAAAGGTGTATCCCAATCTACCTGGGAGCTTGCTGGACCCCTCACCTGGAGGACATGGCACTAAGCGGGCATCTGTGCACAAGTGAACTGTGAGTACAGCATTGGAAACTGCACCCTACTGTGTCATCTGAGTCATTCACGCATCACCCGCCTTGCACCGCATTCACAACAGCCACCATCATCACTTTCAACATCCTAACTGCCCTGGGATACAGCTCTACCCGTGGAGAGCTGAACCATCTTTGCTGCCCTAATATCATCCCAGAGGATCTGCATTGCAGCGTCGGCTACCCCCTTGCTGAATACCGCAGGTGGCGTCACGAACATTAAATCCTTTATTATAAACTTTTATTCCCCTTTTCATCACACCCCTTTTATTGGACGCCCAGGGCTACGGACCAGGTCACTGCTGCCGTGACACTTCCCCTTTAAGAACTGTCTGACCTGGCCCGGGTATCCCACTGCTCTGGCGGGTGCTCCAGTGTCACTTTTCAGTATTTTCTGTCATATAGGCTCCTTCAAAGTCACTTCAAATGTGAGGTGGTCCCTAAAAAAAGGTTTTGTAAATTTTGTTTCAAAATTGAGAAATCGATGGTCAACTTTTAACCCTTATAGCTTCCTAACAATAAAAAATTTTGTTTAAAAAACTGCGGTGATGTAAAATAGACATGAGGGAAATGTTATTTGTTGACTATTTTGTGTGACTTAACTCTCTAAATTAAGGGCATAAAAATTGAAAGTTTGAAAATTGTGAAATGTTTGTCAAATTTCTGATATTTTCACAAATAAATGCAAGCCATGTCAAACTAATTTTACAACTATCATGAAGTACAATATGTCACGAAAAAACAATCAGTGGGATCCGTTGAAGTGTTCCAGAATTAATACCAGGTGAAGGGGTTAAACTCATGTGCAGTACTGCTGCAAGTAATGTATTTATCTGTGCCTGCCTTTTTAAGCTGTCACTGTCACAGTAAAAGGTATCATACTCACAAGATTCCTATTTTGCTTCTCCCACTGAAAGCACTCTATATGCCTTTTTAAGCGTTACGTTGGACGTAATCTGCCTGAAGAAGGAGCATCTGTGCTTTGAAAGCTTGCAAACATATTATTTTCTGGTTAGCCAATAAAAGTATCACTCTGAGAATACTTTTGTCATCATTGGGCAGAAAAGTATTCACATCGATTGGACATGAGTAAAGGGCAAGTCAGGTTAAAGTGTCTGCAATAAAGCTAAGGATTTGAAGACTACAGAATGTAAGTGGATTGATTCTCTCAATCCTATAATGCAAATTGCCTCTTCAGAGGGGAAGAGGACTTGAACTCTGTAGCGTCACCTGTTGGAAGCAGCAATCCTGCTACTCACTATCAATCTTTTAACAAGTCTTGCAATAAAAGTTTATTAGCATTTTGAAGAGTAGATGACAGGACAAAAGACTGAACACTTGTGAAAAATGCAAATGCAGAAATGTATGGGATGGCTTTAGTACTTTTCGTTTCTTATGGCCATTTCCAGATATGATGGACTTGTTGCAGATTTTCGTTGCAAATTCTGGTCGGCTCACATTATTGGGTTTTCTGTATGAACTAGAAGCCGCATTCTTAGGCCGGAATCACACTACTGTACAACACTGCTAAGTGCTATGCGATAAAATAATCGGCATGTGAGAATAATCAAGGCATGCTGCGATTGGCACCGAGACTTGGCCGAGTCTCGCTCACTCGCACCCATATAAGTCTATGGGTACGAGTGACACAACGCACAGCACTCGGATATCATTCAAGTGCAGTGTGATATACGCCGACACTGGCAGCATAGGAGATGGAGAAATTACTTTCTCCACAGCGGTGCTCCGATCCTCTGTGTGTGAGAGGATCGAAGCACAGTAGCATGGCACTCGGCTGACCCTCGGAGCAGAGCAGTAACTGATGGTCTTTAGAATAACGCATCGGATGTCTTACTCTAGTTTGACTGTAATAATTATTATGGATGACTCATTAGTCTTTTTGCATGGAGCAAGACACTACAGAACACAGTTTTATAGGTGGTAAAGTCTATATTATCACACGGTGTTTCAAACAGGTGCAGGGAAAACATTAAAGTTTATGAACACACAGTGTAGATATTAAATGAAACTGTAATCAACGGAGCAGTCTGTGCAGCACAGTTACACTTGAGGATGCTTGAAAACAAGTAAGTCCTTGTCTAGTCCATACAGGGATAAATATATATAAGCCAGTTCAAATGATATAGTTACTCATCCAGGGAGTCCTGGGTAGGAAGTCTCAGGTATTTGCAGAGCAGCAACAGCTTACGTGTACAACAAATGCGGGTGATACAGCTTATGCCCCCATATGCTCCAGATTATGCCCCCATATGCTGCACAATTATGCCCCATATGCCCCATAGTATAGGCCTCATATGCTGCTGCTGCAAAAAAAAATGACATACTCACCTCTCATCGCTGGGGGCCAGGTGCCGATGTCCTGAGCAGGCGGTGACAGCGGCGCGCTATGGGGGACAGGTGCCAGTGTCACCGCTCGCTCAGGACCCCGGCACCTGAGATATTTACCTGTCCTGTTCCACCGCTGCGCTGATCCCTCGGTCTGTCTCCTCTGGCTGTGAATGATCTGGCAGGGGGCGGGGCGCACACTAACGACATCATCGCGCCCTCTGCCTGATCATTCACAGCCAGAGGAGTCAGACCGAGGGAGCAGCGCAGCGGTGGAACGGGACAGGTAAATATCGCTATACTCACCCCTCTCCGGCGCGTCCCTGCAGCCTCTCCTCTTCTCCCGGCGCTCTCCGCAGAGCTTCAGTCCTGCAGCGGTCACGTGGTACCTGCTCATTAAAGTCATGAATATGTGCATATTCATGACTTTAATGAGCGGTGCCATGTGACCGCTGCAGGAAGGAGCCGGACATCGTGGGAGAAGCAGGGGGGCTGCAGAGACCGCGCCGGCGGAGGGGTGAGTATGATCCGACACCCCCGCTCCCCCTCCCCGCCGACCCCGTATATGACCCGCGTATAAGCCGAGAGGGGGACTTTCAGCCCTAAAAACTGGGCTGAAAATCTCAGCTTTTATATGGGTATATACGGTAACCATGAGGCTAGACCCTCACATCGTACAATTCTTTGCTCTCTCCTGTGGCTGTCATTCTGTACATAAAATACAGCAGAGACACAAACTCATTTTGATCTTATAAAATGTTGCAGTAATATAGGCTCATTTGCCCTAGGTGAGATATACCAGATACGTGTAGATACACTGTGCGACAGAAAATGATATAAAACAGCGATTATGCCATTTATTTCTTTGTGTTTTATACTGAACCATGTATGTGGGTCTTGGCGTACAAACTGTCATTGGGATTCATTTTTTGATCTTTTTGCAATTGCGTATTGTTAGAAACTTTTTTACAATACCGCATTGACACTATACATGATATGTCTGTACAATAAGACGGCTGTTATAAGTCTCATATACAATCACAATCTTAGTGCTGGGATTAAAATCCTTTTAGTCTGTAAAGGGACCCTCTCGCTATAACATACATGAAATAGTCATTACTATAAATAAAAATCAGTTCTAGCAAATAGATTAGTATTTCATAAGACTTCTAGCAAATAAATATATATATAAAGTCTGAATAAAATTTGAGAAACACACACACACATTTTGCACTATGGGAGCCTCTCGCTATAACATACATGAAATAGTCATTACTATAAATAAAAATCAGTTCTAGCAAATAGATTAGTATTTCATAAGACTTTTAGCAAATAAATATATATAAACTCTGAATAAAATAGAGGAATATAAAATCAAGAAGCCGTTTGATAGAGCGGCTGCTCCCCAGATTCCACAGCCTGATCAAATAATAGATTCTTTTCTAGCAAATAAATATATATAAACTCTGAATAAAATTTGGTGGCATATAAAATCAAGAATCAGTTTGATAGAACTGTTTCCCAGATTCCACAGCCTGATCAAAACTACAAGAAGAGGGATAAAATGTTATTTATTACAGTAGATTATTTTCTAGCAAACAAATATATATAAACTCTGAATAAAATAGAGGAATATAAAATCAAGAATCACTTTGATAGGACGGCTTCTCCACAGTCCTGATCTCCCAGCCTGATCAAATCCAGAAGAAGACGGATAAAATGATGGGGGCATGACCACCTGTCAAATTGAGTTTGATGACTAATACCGCTTCTATACTACTGATGCTTAGCACTTGTTGGTCCTTTTGCCTTCACTCTGCGGTCGAGCTCACCCCAAACCATCTCGATTGGGTTCAGGTTTGGTGACTGTGGAGGCCAGGTCATCTGGCGTAGCACCCCATCACTCTCCTTTTTGGTCAAATAGCCCATACACAGCCTGGAGGTGTGTTTGGGGCCATTGTCCTGTTGAAAAATAAATGATGGTCCAACTAAACGCAAACCGGATGGAATAGCATACCACTGCAAGATGCTGTGGTAGCCATGCTGGTTCAGTATGCCTTCAATTTTGAATAAATCCCCAACAGTGTCACCAGCAAAGCACCCCCACACCATCACACCTCCTCTTCCATGCTTCACGGTGGGAACCAGGCATGTAGAGTCCATCCGTTCACCTTTTCTGCGTCGCATAAAGACACGGTGGTTGGAACCAAAGATCTCAAATTTGGACTCATCAGACCAAAGCACAGATTTCCACTGGTCTAATGTCCATTCCTTGTGTTCTTTAGCCCAAACAAGTCTCTTCTGCTTGTTGCCTGTCCTTTAGCAGTGGTTTCCTAGCAGCTATTTTACCTTGAAGGCCTGCTGCACAAAGTCTCCTCTTAACAGTTGTTGTAGAGATGTCTCTGCTGCTAGAACTATGTGTGGCATTGACCTGTTCTCTAATCTGAGGCTGGTGACTCAGATAAACTTATCCTCAGAAGCAGAGGTGACTCTTGGTCTTCCTTTCCTGGGGCAGTTCTCATGTGAGCCAGTTTCTTTGTAGCGCTTGATGGTTTCTGCAACTGCACTTGGGGACACTTTCAACGTTTTCCCAATTTTTCGGACTGACTGACACCAACCCCATTTATAAGGCCAGAAATCCCACTTATTAAACCTGACAGGGCACACCTGTGAAGTGAAAACCATTTCCGGTGACTACCTCTTGGAGCTCATCAAGAGAATGTCAAGAGTGTGCAAAGCAGTCATCAAAGCAAAAGGTGGCTACTTTGAAGAACCTAGAATATAAGACATATTTTCAGTTGTTTCACACTTTTTTGCTAAATATATAATTCCACATGTGTTAATTCATAGTTTTGATGCCTTCAGTGTTAAAGTACAATTTTCATAGTCATGAAAATACAGAAAAATCTTTGAAAGAGAAGGTGTGTCCAAACTTTTGGTCTGTACTGTAGCTCACTCATTTATTGTTACAACCTTTTATGTGTCTGTGCAAGTGTATGGTTATCAATCGGTTTCAATTTTACATGAATAATAATATATTGTTTATTTTTCTTGAGTTTTGCACAATTCTTGCATAAAAATCTATCTGAATAACTGTGTTGAAAATGATTCTATATTTAATTCTTGCTTTTTATAATTGTCATTATACAGATTTCAGATGCACTGATAAAGCGCGTTCAAAGCTCCCAAGAACAGTGGGTTAAAGGAGCGCTGGAGCCAAAAGTCTCTTCCGAGTTTGAGCTCACATTGGACAGCGACCCCTTGCTGCAAGCTATCCACCAGCTGGACTTTATTCAGATGAAATGTAAGGGTGAGCTCCTGGTTCTTATTTGCCATTGCCATGTGCGGTTTACTGTATATGAGCAAGGCGAAAATGTGAAAACCTGTGCCAAGAGACTGTTAGCAATTAATGGACTCAGGTGCATGATTCTACAGATGTTTCGCTGAACTGAAGATAGCAAATGACTGAAGCGCTAAATAGAGGCTTAGAGAACTTTACAACACATTTCTTATATTGTTGGACAAACCCTATAGCTAGCATAGTAAGCAAATCCAACTTCCTCTAGATTATGTACAGTATTTTGGTGTTTTCTGTTGTAATTCAATAATTTTTCTGTGTACAGTGTAGAAAGCATCTTTTGTTTCTTACACAGGTAGTTGCAGCTGATGAATTGTAATGTGGCTTTAGTATATCCTACATATAGCATGAGTACCTTCATAAACACTGCAGCATGGCTTCTAATCCAAACCTGCATTGGAGTACGTGGTACCTACATTTTTGTATTCACGTGTTACTGTGGAGGGAGAGCTAATGAAGATTCACAATTACTGACAATGATTAATACAGACAAATAATATAAATAACATCTGTCAACAACTGATGTTTTTTTTCCAGTTAAAATTATTTTTTTGTGCTAGTCATTAAACCATTTTGATCAGCTTGGGTAAAAAGTCTGTAATGTGCTAACATAGGCAAAAAAACCCTTAAAAATTACAATTTATTATATATACCTTAAAAACATGTCAACAACATGCAATCAAACATAACACAATGCTGTAAAATAGATAGAAGGATACAATATTGCTGTAAGAGCCAGGCAAACAATAGAAAGCCTTTATGACCATAGATATAGTCCTAAAAGTCTGAAACTGCCCAATCGCAGAGGTTGGCACCCTAATATAGATCGATAATGGCGCCGCCGCTCCTCACCGGCTCTCCCTAGAATACCCTAAAAGAAGCCCTGTCACCTAAATGCCGTAAAATAGAAAGGCTTATGATGATAAGTAACGAATGATTTAAAAAAATCAAACTAGGGAGTAAAAATCAATAATTATCAACACATGTCTCATAAGAAGGCTGGAATGGTTTGTTCCAAGATGGTATTTCCACCTAAATCCACACCAACATCCAGACCCGGAATAAGATTTCCGGCATAAGGAACACAACAGCTCATAATGAATTAGATGAGCTGTGATGTTAGGCCCATGCTACACCCACATCCACTCACCTTGAGGGAGCTGGGCCAAACTTGCACGAAAACGCCAAAAGTCGCAAAATGTTGGCACAACTCTGTGTTTTCAAAGCTGTTTACTCTCAAATTATGGTGTAAAAGCTTTGATAAATCGGTTACATTATCTGTTGGACGGCCGTGAACCCTGGAGTTAGGAAACAGTGCTGTTGAAAATTTCCTGAACAAGGATTTTCCTTCCAGAATATTTTGACGGAATATTCACAGCATTTCTGACCTGAAGGAACCCATCCTAAATGGCGGAGTCAGATAGATGCTTGCCTCATTACATCACAAAATTCTATTGAAAACACATCTGCATGGCAGTTAGGTTTTTGAGAAAGGACTGATGCTAAGTCAAATTGCCCCTGGTCAGACTGAAAGTGTGGATCCTAGTACTGTATGGATATCCTGCTAATGCTGATGTGCCTTTAAGCGAGTCCCCTAGTGTGTGCTGTGCACAATGTACAAATTAAAAAAAAAAGCTCTTATTCTGCGCTCTAATTCTGAAACAATGTGAATAAACTATCAGCTTTTCAGGGAAATTGCTGTATGTGTGTATAAACTTGTTTGTTTGCTGTGCTGAACATGTGAGATTATTATTAAGTACAGTACATAATCCTGTTCTACAGCACAAAAAATCCTCCAATGTCATTCTTTTTTTTTTTCCTCCACATTAAGTATGCCCATATATCTACATGCAAATGCTATAGGAGAAAGGGCAGAGTTACACTAATCTGTAATCAGTTCCTGTTACAGTGCCCCCTGTACCACTGTTGCAGCTGGAGAAGTGCTGCACACGGAATAATAGCGTTACCCTGGCTTGGAGAATGCCACCTTTTGCTCATAATCCTGTGGAAGGATACATACTGGAACTAGACGACGGAGATGGTGGTCCATTTAGGGTATGAAAAGAAGTATAGTATTTTGTGTGTACTGTATATTTAATATTACCGTAAGTATGAGTTAAAGGCAACCAAATAGATGATACATACTTCCCAATCCACGGGCAGCATATATCAGGCTGTAGTTGTATGGTCTCAACCATGGCAAGACCTATCAGTCACTGGCTGAGATGCTGCCAGTGAGCCACCTGTCCGACTAGTCTCCCACAAAGCTTTTTCTCCTGCGGCTACTAAAGCATGTTCTCCTCTGAAACGCGGTAGCCATGGCTGTACATGCTGCACATAGATCAGGCACATGTATCAGCTGTCAGATTCCCTTTAAAGATGGTACAGTTTGCAAAAGGTATGATTTTATAATAAGAAATTCTATTTTTTCGATTTGCAGTCCTTTCCAAGTAGTTGATTTGGGGGTGTCCCTGCTGCCATAACAAGGTCAGAGCCCTAAGCACCTGCTTAAAACTATGGACACCTATGATGTGGTTATGCCATTCTTCACTGCTGAGAAAAATTAGGTAGGTCCAAATTATGGAACTACGTCCATAACCTAAAAGCCCGTTTAAGGCACATTCAGATGTCAGTGATTTTTCTCGTATGCAAAAACCAGTACAAGTTACATCAGTGTTTCTTATCAGAGTTTCATCAGAATTTGGTCAGTGTGTGAGTCCATAGACTTGCATTGGTGAGTTTTATCTGACAGTCAGGTATATATCAGACAAGTTTCTGTGCTTTGTGCAGACTTTTAAGTCCTAGGAAAAAAAGAAAAAAATCGGACATGTGAACTGCCCTATAGACTGTGAAAAGCACAGATACAGCACTCGCACAAGAAAAACTAATGTCTGAATGAGCCCTGATTCTCTTCAAAATATTCAGTTCAGGCCTCATTCACACATCAATATTTTGCATCAGTGTTAGTATGCCAAAGCCAGGAAAAAAAAATCTTGTTCACAATACAGTTGGAAGGAGCATGGTCCTTACATCATGGCTTCATCCTAGTAAATAGTTGAAAGCTGAAACATTCAGCAATCTATTGTTATCAGTAAGGGAATCTGAAGGCAGCTGCACATTTTCCTGCTGCAGAGACCGCTGTTCCATTCTAATGATTTAGAAGCATGGGGTAAAACCAAATTACTGGAAGAAAGGGCATTATCCCACTCACTAAATCAAGCAACAGTCACAGGTAAACCCACCAAACGCCTACTCTAATAACCACCACCAACTACTATCCTCCCAGCCATGCAGCAAAAGCTATCTCTGACGATGTGTGTCAGTCAGGACCCAGATTATATAGGGGATAGGAGTGGCTAACTGTGCTCAGCCCTAGCTCCCAGAGCACTCAACATGGCTGATTAACCTCTGTACTGCTAAAAGAAATGTAAACAAAGCAAGGTGAAGTGGTTCTATTCAGCGCAGGAGTAGGAGCAATCACACGCTGTGGTCTTCTGGCTCCTCTCTGTCGCGGTAACCCCATGACAATGGATCCATGAAAAACATCAGTGTGCCATCCTTCTGCTGTGTATGTTAAATATTGAAATGAATAGGAGTAGCTTTGTAATTTATTTATCCATGCATGAAAACTACTAATGACACACTGACCAAACACTGATGACACAGGGATCCAAAACATGATTTGCACTACTCCTACTTTTTTGCATACCTGAAAAATACATGTGAATGAGTCCTACGAAGGAAGAAGAAAGAGCTCAGATATCACTTGCTGTAAGAACAATGTGTTCAGAGAGAATCCAAGATTCTTAGGCACCAGAGAAAGTGGGGATAAAACATAACCTTTATTCTGTTATTACAATAGAAATTGTACTTCTGGCTTGAAAACGGCCCTTTTGGGCCAAAAAGTTATTTCCCTCGTGTACCTAAAGTGTATTTCACCATGTGATTTTTAAGGATGGAATAATGGAATAAAGGTTATGTTTTATCCCTATTTTCTCTGGTGCCTCAGAATCTTGGATTTTCTGTCACAACTTGGGTGTCCCTAACGCTAAGGGCGCCCTAGTTCGCCCTGTTCCCCGGGTTACTTCTGATGGTGAAGTCGCCGAGGCCATGTATATTACCTTAGCTCCTAAATCCGAACTCAAGTTGTACCCTTTCTCCACCCAGGGAAGAGGGGAGTAGTAGTGTACCGTAGTACACCAACCAGACTAAGAAGGTAATACGAACAGGGGTAACAAAAAATACCAAACATACAAATATACACACAATTAGCAGAGAAATGCATCGGGGAGTGAAGGATGGGGTTAAAACAAAGTAGGAGAAGTGTCATGGGTGCATCGCCACGAGGATCGTTGCGATTGCACATTCTGACTTCTCGCAGCTGAGTTGCTGTTACTTTGTGTTTTGGTAGTGAGGGAGTTAATTTTACCTAGTTCTTTGCTAAGACTAGGTCCAGCCTCGCCCGGCTGCTTTTGATTATGTACTAATTAGCTTCCTTTATATTCCTGCCAGTCTGTGTGTTAGATGCCGGTGAAAGTATTCATACAGACTGCAGATAGGATCGGTTCTGAGAAGACTTAAGCTAAGAGCTCCTTTGTTGTTTCTCCTCTCCTTGCTTATAGTTTATCTCCTAGACCTTTGGTGTTCCCTCTGTGTTTAAATGTTGTATGCAAGACAGTATTTACTTTATCCCCTGTCTGTCTCGTTGGTCTTTACTGTTTGTTAACCTTTACCTGTCCATTCCCTATGGTGGTAATCAGGGTCCTTCTAAGGACTAGATTACAGTGGTCAGGGATTTATAGGAGACAGGGTTTACGCTGGCGGCCTGGACCTCTGTACCATTAACAGTACCTCCAGGTAGAGGGACTAGTCAGGACCCAGTTTAGGGTCAGCATAGACCCCGGTCCACCTCTAGCCAGAGACAGCGTGAAAAGGATTCAGTATTGACCCACAGGATATTATGTCAGGTAATACTATGCTATATTACATGTTAATGTTACCTATTTATATGTTATATAGAATGTTGTCCCACTTGATAGATTACTGACATTATATATTTATACATCTGCTAGACAGCGTGACATTTTCACCGGCCCAAACTAAAGATTCTCCCCAGCTACCATGGATCCAGTAGCCCAGCTTGCCCTGCAGTTGCAGAGGTTGTCCATGGAGCTTACGGACATTAAGTCCAAGGTTTTGTCCCCCCCGGAGCAAACCAGATCTGAACCTAAGGTTGCTCTCCCGGACAGGTTCACTGGTGGGCGGGACAAATTTTTTACCTTCCGGGAGGCATGTAAATTATACTTTCGGCTGCGGCCTCGGTCATCGGGGAGTGAAGAGCAGAGGGTGGGAATTGTCATCTCGCTCTTACAAGGGGACCCTCAATCCTGGGCATTCTCTCTTCCCCCGGGCTCCCCGGCCCTCCAGTCAGTAGATCGATTTTTTTGCTGCCCTGGGTCTGGTGTATGATCACCCGGATCGGGTCTCCCTTGCTGAAACGAAGTTACGTAGGATACAGCAGGGAGATCGTCCGGCGGAGGAATTTTCTTCTGAGTTCCGTAGATGGGCCACAGATACTCAGTGGAATGACCCAGCTCTTAGGAGCCAGTTTTGTCAAGGGTTATCTGACAAATTAAAAGATGTTTTGGCTCAGTATGATTCTCCTCCGTCACTGGAGGCTGCTATGGCCCTTGCTATTCGTATTGATAGACGGCTTCGGGGGAGGTGCGAGGTAACTCCGCCCCCTGTTATGACTCCACCCACTACTAAAGTCCCTTATATGGAGGTTCCCCTGGTCTGTTCTGAGGAACCTATGCAGTTGGGAGGGACATCATTTTGTAGGAGGGAATCAGCGGTGCGCCGCAAGACAAGAAGGTGTTTCTTCTGCGGGAGAGAGGGACATTTTGTTGGGGGGTGTCCCTCCCGTGCCTCATTGAGCAAAAAAGTCGTCGGTAAACTGTTTATCCCAGGTTGTGTGGTGGACGACAACCTGGGAGTAGGTATTTCGTCCCCAAGTCCGTCTCAGTTTCTCATACCTGCGGAGGTGGTGGTTGGTACGAGAGTTGAGAGGATTTCTGTTCTTCTTGATAGTGGGTCTGGGGCTAATATGATGGACGCTCGGTTTGCCCAGGTGCAAGGTATGCAACTGAGTGTATTGGCCAAACCGATCCCTATATGCTCTATTGACGCCAGGCCTCTCGGTCAAGGTAGCTTTGTACAAGCTGTTCATAACATAGACCTTCAAGTAGGGGCAATACATAAAGAACAGTTGTCTTGTTATGTGTTGGAGGGTCTTCCTACTCCTATTGTGTTGGGACTTCCTTGGTTGGCTAAACATAACCCAGTGATTAATTGGCAATCCAGAGAGATAAGCCAGTGGGGTGAATTTTGCAAGAATAACTGCATGAATACAGTCATCGGTGCGGTCGTGCCTAGGACCTTGTCTCCTTTTCTGGAGGGCTCGGAGGAGGTGTTCTCAGAGGAGGGGTGTCAAGAGTTACCTCCTCATCGCGCGTATGACTGCTCAATAAAATTGCTTCCTGATGCCTTATCTCGTAGTTTCCCAGGGGCCGGAAAGACGGATGACCCGGTTCCTATCCTTCAGGAGGGAGTGGTAGTGTCGGCTGTATGCTCTGAGCTTGAGGAGGAGGTATTGGAGGCTCAGGGGGACGCTCCTGTAGGACCTCCAGGGAAACTGTTTGTTCCTAATCAGTTAAGACAAAGAGTTATCGAGGCACATCATAATTCTGCTTTAGCAGGACATCCAGGGAGTAAGGCAACTGTGGATCTCCTTTCTCGCCGGTTTTGGTGGCCTGGCTTAAATAAAGAGGTGGTGACTTTTGTGGCGTCCTGTGGAGTTTGTGCTCGCTCTAAGACCCCACATACCCGTCCGTCTGGGGTTCCTGAGGAGGAACGATTCTCGTCGTCACTTGCTTCAGTTTGGAGAGGAGTGCTGAAGGGTTTGAGTACTATGGGGAACCGTTTCAGGCGGAGGGCAGATAGGAGGAGAGTGTCTGGTCCGGACCTAAGTGTGAACGATCTGGTATGGTTGTCTACCAAGAATTTAAAACTCAAGGTTCCCTCCTGGAAACTGGGTCCCAGGTTCATCGGTCCATACAGGATCAGTTCTATAGTTAATCCTGTGACCTCCCTCCTATGTTTAAAATCCACAATATGTTCCACAAATCGTTGCTTAAAAGGTACGTGGCGCCAGTTATACCGTCGCCTCTGCCTCCTCCTCCGGTGGTGGTCAATGGTAGCTTGGAGTTTCAGGTGTTGAAGATCATTGACTCACGTCTGAATCGTCGGTCCCTTCAGTACCTGGTTCATTGGAAGGGGTATGGTCCTGAGGAGAGGACGTGGGTCCCTGCGTCGGAGGTTAACGCAGATCGATTGGTTCGGACCTTCCACACAACTTACCCGGGCAGACCTGGCCCTGAGGGTCCGGAGGCCCCTCGTAGAAGGGGGGGTACTGTCATGGGTGCATCGCCACGAGGATCGTCGCGATTGCACATTCTGACTTCTCGCAGCTGAGTTGCTGTTACTTTGTGTTTGGTAGTGAGGGAGTTAATTTTACCTAGTTCTTTGCTAAGACTAGGTCCAGCCTCGCCCGGCTGCTTTTGATTATGTACTAATTAGCTTCCTTTATATTCCTGCCAGTCTGTGTGTTAGATGCCGGTGAAAGTATTCATACAGACTGCAGATAGGATCGGTTCTGAGAAGACTTAAGCTAAGAGCTCCTCTGTTGTTTCTCCTCTCCTTGCTTATAGTTTATCTCCTAGACCTTTGGTGTTCCCTCTGTGTTTAAATGTTGTATGCAAGACAGTATTTACTTTATCCCCTGTCTGTCTCGTTGGTCTTTACTGTTTGTTAACCTTTACCTGTCCATTCCCTATGGTGGTAATCAGGGTCCTTCTAAGGACTAGATTACAGTGGTCAGGGATTTATAGGAGACAGGGTTTACGCTGGCGGCCTGGACCTCTGTACCATTAACAGTACCTCCAGGTAGAGGGACTAGTCAGGACCCCAGTTTAGGGTCAGCATAGACCCCGGTCCACCTCTAGCCAGAGACAGCGTGAAAAGGATTCAGTATTGACCCACAGTATATTATGTCAGGTAATACTATGCTATATATACATGTTAATGTTACCTATTTATATGTTATATAGAATGTTGTCCCACTTGATAGATTACTGACATTATTTATATATATATCTGCTAGACAGCGTGACAAGAAGAAAAGGAATGATCACACACTCAAAACCTAGCAACACACAGATAAATCCACCAAACACTACTCTAATAGCCACCAACAACAACCTTTAGCCATGCAGCAAAAGTTAGCTCTAACAATGAGTGCTAGCCAGGGCCCAGATTATAAAGGAGATGGGACTGACTAACAGTGCACAACTGAGAGCTTAAACTCTCCAGGATCTCTCAACTAAACTGGTTAGCCTCTGCACTGTCAAAAGAAATTTACACCATTTAATACAAAGGTGAAGTGCTTCTAACCAGTTCAGGAGTAGGAGAAATCAGATGCTGCAGTCTTCTGGCTCCTCTCTCGCGCTGTAAACCGTGACATTTTCTATGGCTTTGAACCATGTGGGGGGGTCTAACCGAGTCATCACGGAGACGCCAGTGGTGCATGAGAAGGGCTCATGTACTAAATGGTGTCTGAGAGTTTCATTTTTTGCCACATGCAACAGCGAAATACAGGCCTTGAGTGCTTTCAGTGAATTACTTGGGCTTCCTGTTCAAATTTATGTCTTATTTTTAGAATATTTAAATTTAAAGAGTAACAATTGTTTTAATTTTTATTTCCTAATACTACACATGAAAATTTATAGGTAAAATCTGTATTTAGTGAACACAGATTTCTCCATTACTCAAATAGGAGATGGCAGTTGCTGCTTTTCAAGGGAATTGCTATGTAATCCGTTAGCTCCCTGAGGTAGTGACAGCAACTCTCATTCCAGTGATTCTTCGTTTACTGGATGGAACAATTATGATAGAGTCACAGTTTTCTCTGCTGCAGATCTAGCAGAGCTCATGTGTTGAGCTGTGTATATTCTTGGCCACACCCCAGCTTTCTATGTACATTGTATAGTGACAGAGCTGCCGATCAGTACTGGGGTGTAATTGGACTAGGGTGATCATTTTCTGCTGCTAAAACAATTATTATTGTAATGTATGTGATACAGTTCATATAGCGTCTTGTGCTTGGGTGCGATGAAAATACTTGAGACACAGGTTGATAAAGAAAGTCTTGTATTGCTTCATACAAATTGGCAAAAATAAACACACAGGTTGCAAACACAGAAGCAGGAGACACAGCAGGCCAGAGTAATCTAAGTTCATCAATAACTCTCCACAACAGATTCAGATCTTCTTCTATGTTACCGCAAGTCCATGCAAACGTGAGGCTTTCAAGAGCAGAGTTCAGAGTCCACAAGTGCTTCAGAGTTTCTCAGTAGAAATGGCTGGAGTACAAGGTCCAAGGCTTCAGGAGTCAGAACACAGGTTCACTGCAGGCTAGATTCTGAAGCACTGATTGCTCAGGTGTGGCTGTTTAAGAAGCAAACGGAGAGAATCAGGGCGGGAACATGCAAGCTGGAAAACTCCATTTTAACTGAGGGCAAGATAGCTGCAGCAAAACAGAAAGCAAAATGGCCGACGAACAAACTGAGTTTCAGAAACAGATACACAGAACCTTACATTACTCCCCCCTTAGGGGCAACCTCCGGATGACCTCAGACCAGGCTTGTGTGGGTACCTCTGATGAAACTGACGGAGCAAGCGAGGAGCATTAACGTTATTGACTGGCTCCCATGAGTTGTCCTCCACTGGGTAGCCCTGCCATTTAATCAGATATTGTAACTGATTTCTATACAACCTGGAATCTAAAATCCTTTCCACCACAAATTCTTCCTGACCATCGACTAGCACTGGGTCAGGGCAAGGAGAAGAACGTCCAGGAAACGTATTGGGTGTTGCAGCCTTTAGTAGGGATACATGAAAGACAGGGTGGATTCTCATAGTTCTGGGCAATTGAAGACGACAAGCAACGGCACTTATAATCTTACTGATTTTATAGGGTCCAATGTACTTATGTCCCAACTTAGACGATGGAATCCTTAACTTAAGATTTCTGGTTGACAGCCAGACCAGATCTCCTACCTTAAAAGCTGGTGCAGGTTTACGAAATTTATCTGCTGCCTTCTTGTACCTTTCCTGAGCCGATTCCAGATTCTCCTTTAGAAGATCCATATTCTTCTGTAAAGTCGTGACTCTTTCAGCCACTGCTGGCAAAGGCGTCTCTATGGGAAATCGTGGTAGAATGTTAGGATGATAACCTAAATTAGAGAAAAAAGGAGACTGTTTAGTGGAGGCACTCTGAGAGTTGTTGTAAGAGAACTCAGCCAATGGAAGTAGATCCACCCAATCATCCTGTAGGTGGCAGATAAAGCAGCGGAGATACTGCTCCAGGGTTTGATTGGTTCGTTCGGTTTGTCCATTAGTCTGGGGATGAAAAGCAGAAGAAAGGTTTACTTTAATGTCCAATGCTGCACAGAAATTTTGCCAAAACCTAGAAGTGAATTGCACCCCTCGATCCGAAATAACCTCATCCGGTACTCCATGTAAACGAAACACATCTTTAATCATCAAATCTGATGTCTGTTTTGCAGTGGGTAAGCCGACACAAGGGATAAAATGAGCTGCCTTTGTTAAACGATCAACCACCACTAGAATAGTGTTCTTCCCTTGAGAGGTTGGTAATTCCACAATGAAGTCCATAGAAATGGATCCCCACGGGCGGGACGGGGTGGGAAGAGGCTGTAACAGACCAGTTGGTGAAGAGCGAGGTGTTTTGCATCTTGCACAAACCTCACACGAAGTGACATAGTCCAAAACATCCTTCCTACAAGTGGGCCACCAAAAGAAACGAGAAAGAAATTCCTGTGTCTTTAGAATTCCTCTATGCCCGGCTATTTTGGAATCGTGAATGAGTTGCAATACTCTCAATCTGACTGTTTCAGGTATATACAGACGTTGTCCCAGAATCCACACACCATTCTTAAAGACAAGACTTACGTCCCTTGGGGGTTGAGCCAAAAAAGAATCCGCATGGTATGCTTCCTTGATGTCTTTAATTAGGTCTTGATGATGAATCACTCCTAGGAATCTAGAGTCAGGAAGAATAGTCTTAGGAGGAGTAATTGGACGTGTCTCTGCTGAGTAAATCCTAGAGAGTGCATCAGCCTTTCCATTGCGCGATCCTGGTCTATAAGAAATAATAAAATTAAATTGGTTTAAGAAAAGATTCCAGCGAGCCTGGCGAGGAGTCAGGCACTTAGCCGACCTGATAAACTCAAGATTACGATGATCTGTCAGAACGACTATTTGCTGTGCAGCTCCTTGAAGAAGGTGTCTCCATTCTTTGAAGGCGGCAATAATGGCCAACAACTCTCTATTGCCCACATCGTAGTTCTTCTCAGCCGAAGACAACTGCTGGGAAAAGAAGGCACAGGGATGCAAGACATTCTTCTCACCTGTTCTCTGAGAGAGTATAGCTCCCACGGCACAGTCTGAAGCATCCACCTCTATTATGAAGGCAAGCTCTGGGTTGGGATGTACTAGGATAGGTGCAGTGGTAAATTTATCTTTTAGACGGGAAAATGCTTCCTGGGCTTGGGGAGTCCAGGAGAACTTAGACTCTTTCCGGGTAAGTTGGGTGATAGGTGACACTACCTCAGAGAAATTTCTAATGAAACGTCTATAGAAGTTTGCAAACCGATGAAGCGCTGTACCTCCTTCACATTTCTAGGACTTGGCCAATCATTGATGGCTTGGGTTTTACTTCCATCCATACTAATTCCTTGTGTAGACAGTACATACCCCAGAAATTGAATTTCGGTCTTATGGAATTCACACTTTTCAAGCTTGATGTAAAGATGATTTTGTCTTAGACGTTCCAAGACCATTCTCACATGTCCATGATGTTCCTCTGTGGAGTTAGAAAAAATTAAAATATCATCCAAATAAATTACCACGAATGTATCTAGGAGATCCCTGAAGATGTCATTCACCAAGTGTTGGAAAGTGGCTGGGGCGGTACTCAGACCAAAAGGCATAACTAGATATTCAAAGTGTCCATAGCGTGACCTGAATGCAGTCTTCCATTCATCCCCAGGTCTAATACGGACTAAGTTATAGGCCCCACGAAGATCTAGTTTAGAAAAAATTTTGGCATGTCGCACTCTCTCCAATAACTCAGGGATTAAAGGCAATGGATAACGGTTTCTAATAGTAACCTTATTAAGTTCCCTATAGTCTACGCATGGTCTCAGGGATCCATCTTTCTTCTTTACAAAGAATATGGGTGCCCCTGCAGGAGATGAAGAGGGGCGTATGAAGCCCTTGGCTAGATTTTCGTCTATGTACTCTTTTAAAGCCTTCAGCTCGGGCCCCGCCAGGGGGTAGATCTTACCAAAAGGTATCTCTGCTCCAGGCAATAATTCAATTGGACAATCATATGGACGGTGAGGAGGAAGCTGGTCAGCGTTCTTCTTGTCACATAAATCCACATAGTCCTGGTATACAGCTGGTAATTCAGGGACTGACATGGTTCCTTTAGGAACAGAGCAAGCTGAAATTTTTTGACTCATCTGTTTCTCTGGAAAGTGTAATTCCTTGGTCTCCCAGTTAATGGTAGGATTCTGAGCCTGCAGCCATGGCAGCCCTAGAATAATGGGAAAGTGAGGAGAAGAGATAAGCATAAAGGACAGTTTCTCTTGATGATCTTTACCCATAAGAACCTTTAAAGGCTCTGTTTCCTGATCCACTGGTCCAGAGGTCAGCAGGGAGCCATCCACAGTTTCCATCTGTACTGGAGCAACCTTCTTCACTGAACGTATTCCCTGTTTTAGAGCAAAGGAGACATCCATAAAATTTCCACTTGCACCTGAGTCGATCATGGCAGAGCTAGACACCCAGGCTGAGTCAACCCAGAGTTTGATGGAAAGAAAACAGTGAGAATTGTTTTTCTTACAACTCAGCTGGGACACCGCTGAGGAAACTTGAAAGATGGCAGCATTTACACAGTCAACGTCCTCAGAGGTAACGGAGTTTAAGTCCGAGAAATCAAGATCTGTTGCTGCAGCTCTCTCTGGAGCCTGAGGCTCGGACCTGACAGATCCCCTCTCGCAACACTCACAATGAATGAGTGCTGCAGTAGTCTTGCGAGAACGGCTGGGACAGTTAATAATAAAGTGCCCTGACTTACCACAATAAAAACATAGATTCTCCTTAAAACGATGTTCCTTGCGTGCATCACTAACCCGTCGTAGTAAAGAGTCTACCTGCATAGGTTCAGGTTCCCGTGTAATCCTATTCAAAGGTTCCTTAGCTGGAGAGGAAGGTAGGAAAAGGTTAGTACGATTGCTTTCGAACCATCTCTCTTGCCTGCGTTCAGTTAAACGAGTATCAATACGGATGCAGTAGTTAATAAAGTCACCTAACGCAGTGGGAGGTCGGCACGAGCAAGTTCATCCTTAATTAGTGGGGATAACCCCTTTCGAAAAATAGATTTTTTGGCGGAATTGTCCCAGGTGGTATCAAGGGCCCATCTCCTGAAATCCAAGGCATATTCAGCTACTGAGTGCTTACCTTGGCGCAAAGCTAACATGGCTGCTTCAGCTGTTGCACCTCGATTGGGGTCATCAAACACCTGCCCCATGGCTGAAATAAAATCATCAAGGTGATTCAAACAATCATCCTCAGTCTCAATCAGAGGGTTTGCCCATATCAAAGCCTTGTTGGTAAGCAACATAATTATAGTAAGCACCTTAGATCGTTCAGTAGGAAATTGTGAAGCATGTGCAGAAAAAAAAAGATTACATTGATTAACAAATCCCCTGAATTTTTCACGTTCACCACCAAAACGAAAAGGGGGCAACTTGGGAATCCCAGAACTCGGGGCCACGGCAGGAGCCTGGACTTGCCCCTCCAGAACCTCCATCCTGGCTCGCAAATCCTGAGTAGTCTGTCCAACCACTTGCAAATTGTGATTATTTAGGTCCTGAAGATTTGTAAAACGGGTCTTTAAATTCTGCAAATCTGCAAGGATATTATCAGTCACTCCACAAAGTTCCTTTATGCGGGCCTCCATTTTCCAGATCTTTTAAGACAGGATACTGGAAGAAGAGGAGAGAAAAAAAAACAATAGTGTTCACCTGTGGCAACACTGAAGAAAGAAAAAACTTTAAGGGAACTGCTCACCTGGAATGGTTGTGAGAAGTCACAACCACTATCATCACAGAAAGCTTTCAACCAGACATCTGATATCCAGAGTTTCAGCAGACAAAAAGAGAAGAGAAAAAAAAAAAACAATAGTGTTTACCTGTGATAACACTGCAGAAAAAAAAAACTTAAGGGAATTGCTCACCTGGAATGGTTGTGAGAAGTCACAACCACTGTCATCACAGAAAGTACAACCGGACATCCGATATCCACAGTACAGCAGACAAGCCTTTCCAGACCCAGCAGACACTAACGTTTGGCTTCAGAATCTTGTAATGTATGTGATACAGTTCATATAGCGTCTTGTGCTTGGGTGCGATGAAAATACTTGAGACACAGGTTGATAAAGAAAGTCTTGTATTGCTTCATACAAATTGGCAAAAATAAACACACAGGTTGCAAACACAGAAGCAGGAGACACAGCAGGCCAGAGTAATCTAAGTTCATCAATAACTCTCCACAACAGATTCAGATCTTCTTCTATGTTACCGCAAGTCCATGCAAACGTGAGGCTTTCAAGAGCAGAGTTCAGAGTCCACAAGTGCTTCAGAGTTTCTCAGTAGAAATGGCTGGAGTACAAGGTCCAAGGCTTCAGGAGTCAGAACACAGGTTCACTGCAGGCTAGATTCTGAAGCACTGATTGCTCAGGTGTGGCTGTTTAAGAAGCAAACGGAGAGAATCAGGGCGGGAACATGCAAGCTGGAAAACTCCATTTTAACTGAGGGCAAGATAGCTGCAGCAAAACAGAAAGCAAAATGGCCGACGAACAAACTGAGTTTCAGAAACAGATACACAGAACCTTACAATTATATTGAAACAGTAAAACACAGCCCAGAAATTGACACATTAATCAGGGACTCTACTACTACATTATGCTGCCCTCAGATTACATAACAAAAACCTGCTGACAGATTCTCTTTAAAAGTGTATGCATATAGGAAGGTTGGAGAAAAAGGAGGGAAGATCTAAAGGCAGGCAATGACATTCCACTTCAAGTCCTCAAACGAGAGTTAAAGTTATCCATGGAACTTTATGAGCTCTAACTGTCTTCTTCTATCTCAGTAATGGGGAAAATGTGTATTCAATTAAGACATATTTTTAAATGTAAATTGAGAATTCTGAGAATGAAAGATCAGTACAGGAAGAGATAGAAGCAGATTTATCTAATAAGATATATTACAAAGTTTCTTATTTTCACATATACTATTGATTTATGAAGAAAGAGAAAATTAAACAAAGGTTACTCTTCAACAACAAAAGAGACATGTAGCAGACTTAGAAATTCATCAGGTTACAGGGAATCTTCTAATGTATTCCTCTTTACTTCTACCCCTCCAGTACTGTTAATATCTTTATTCCACTATAGAAGCTGTTATTGACCATTTTACCACCCATCTAACAACAGACTGCATGTCCTGTTAGTAGGTAGCATCAGCACTTACAACCAATGTTGGTGTTATGTAGGCCCTCTGAGAGCATTGCATAGTGAGGAATAATAAGCTTAAAAATATGCATAAAACATTATGATAAATCAACATCACAAAAAATTACCAATACTCAAATTCTCAAGAATAAATAGTGTAAAAGGTACCAAAACTGCTAAGAATCATTGCTTAACAGTCCACATTTTAACTTTTGGAGTGTCCCATTAAATGTGTAAAATTGGTATTAATAATATCTACATCAGTAAACTTTTTTTTCAAGAGCATTTAAAATCCAATTAAGATTCTAATAACACTTTCCCCAAGAATGAGTATTTGTAAATCGCAAGGAGGATTTCCTTCTGAAGTGGCAGTGAAGTAACAATCACTAATCCAGATCACGACAAGTGACGGGGATTTGTTCTTCAGTTCTACATTCTGAAAAGACTGTTTTCAAATTGTTTTCATCTAAGCTTTTCCTATCACAAAGCCATGAAATAATGATGGGTTTAGTAATATGTGATGTAGTTCAACTAATTAGGTCAGTCCCATCAGTATCGTGAGTGCCATTATATACTGGCTATTTTCATCTATTTTTATCCTCCATACCAACCTTTTACAGACAAAAAAAAACTGTATCAGTAACATTCAATGACTTAACTTGTTGCTTCAAAGTCTATTAATTTAAACACCTTAATTTTCAGTTCCAAATCCCAATTATTAGAAAGTTGCCTGCAAATGTTATTCACTATTTGCATCTACATACTGAAGTCCTGTTATATTCCTATCAGCACAATGTGTAATACAGTTACAAATGTATCAAATTCCTGAAAACAGAGAAAGAAAAATGCAAACTCATGGAGAATTCTGATGCACAGTTTGCTTGTCTGACAACTACCTGACAATCCTGTTTAACAAAGAATAGTATAGTTACATACGAGTATTGTACGTACATAGAATTTGTGAAAGTATATTTGTAAAATGGACATGAGCATTAAAAAGGAAATGAAAACAGTTTATTTGGTCCAATAAACTTCCTCGTATTAGAAGAGTCATATTAATCGTTCAAAATTTTCATGGGGTATAGCTTTGCCTGACTTCAGATCTTATACATTGCTTTCCACCTGTCTAGGATATTGGATAGGATATAAACTTTACAAATATTCCTCTCATATCGGCCCCATGGTTGGACTCTTCTTTGCTCAAAGCGCTTAAAACACATCACACAATTGGGGCTACTCTGGATTGCTGTTCCTTTCCCACAGTGCGTGACCATATCATACCGCAATACTCTTATATATTCCCATTTTAGGTAATCCACTTTTTCCCTGGACCTCCATGACAGTGTTTTTTGAGTTTCGATACATAGGGCTGTGACAAAAACACACACGAGAGAGAGTCGAGGGAATATGGATATCACCCCGCTGTCACCAATCTGTGGCAGAGCGTACACAGTTGCCTCTCTCTGGCGCCCCCCTTACCCTCAGGTCAGTCAGGGAGCTGCACCTAAGATAAGTAGTCCCCGGAGAGGCTGCCCTGTCATGTACTGGTTATCGGGGCACTCTGCAGTGAGGGCGGTATATATATCACCAGTCCCAGGCCTGGAATATATATATAAACCTCCGGTCCATCACTGCCAGGATCCCCCAACAACACCAGAACGGTATTCTGCCACCAGTTCCTCGTTAGATATAAGCCCGGTCCATTAAAAAGCTTATATCGGGTCAGAAACCAATCCCAGGTAGCGTATAAGTACTAGCCGAACTTACGGACGTGGGAAATAAGGTTTCAAGATAAAAGAGCAGCCCCAAATTAATTGATATTTTAATTGCCTAAAGGCTCACTAGATGCTACAAATATATACAGGTTAATATACAGAGGTTACAGCCAGAAGTACAGATAAAAGTAGGGTACAGGTTGGGTATAGGGATGTGTCATATTACCATTTCTTATCACCTGTGGATGAAGGGAAGCTCTCTTATCCACAGGCACCTTCTTAGTTTCTGGTCCGTCTCCGCACGTGACATGACGTGGCTTCCATGGCAGAACAAAGACAATGGCAAAATATGTGTAGCTAGCTTTTAACACCTAGCTCGCCCCCTCCCATATTTGCCACTGCCCCTCTGGGTTGTACTGAACTCTCCTCCCTTGACTTCCTAGCTGAAATAATTCCCAATATCTGGGATGGGTCATAAGAAAGAGAAATACCATTGTATGATGCATATGACAAAATTCAAATCAATATTACTCCCTCAATCCCATGTAACACTGACATAGTAGTCTATCATAAGAATAAATCAATCACTATTATAGTACAAGGGAGAGAGATAGCATATGGAACAAGGTATATTGCCAGCAAAAGCCCACAACAACAATGTCCCATAGAAATGATACATAGAAGGTATATAGAAGAAGTCATATGAGAGTAGTGGACATACCAGGTAAGTATAATCAGACATTTGGCCGAAATGCGCATTGGGGAGGTGGGGGTTGGAGCTGTGTCCTGATTATACTTACCTGGTATGTCCACTACTCATTTCTATGGGACATTGTTGTTGTGGGCTTTCCAGGCAATATACCATGTTCCATATGCTTTCTCTCTCCCTTGTACTATAATAGTGATTGATTTATTCTTATGATAGACTACTATGTCAGTGTTACATGGGATTGAGGGAGTAATATTGATTTGAATTTTGTCATATGCATCATATAATGGTATTTCTCTTTCTTCATATGATATATTCTATGTATGTGGCCATACCTATAACATTCATGCAGGCACTTATCCATACCCTCGCTATGTGTTTTTTGCCATGCGGTGTTTTTCACATGTCACTGTTTTAGTCTCCTCTATTTCTACCTCTGACTTTTTTGGTAATATTTTTAATCAATAAAATTTACTCTTTGCAATTATGTGGACATTTTTTGCACTGCTTTGTTTCATGGTTTTCTTAATACATCCTAGAACAGTGTTTGCCTTTTTTGCTGCTGCATCACACTGTTGACTCACATGCAGTCTGTGATCTATTAGTGTACCCAAGACTTTTCCACATGTGCTGTTTACTTCTATTCCTCCCATTCTATAGATGTAATTTTTTTCTTGTTGCCCAGATGTAGAATCTTGCATTTCTCCATGTTATATACCATTCTATTAGTCACTCACCATTGTTAAAGCTTATCTAGATCCTTCTGAATCCTCTCTGTCTTCGCTAGTGTTAGCTATCCCTCCTAGCTTGCATCGTCTGCAAATATGATTAGTTTACCTTCAGTTCCCTTTTCTAGATCATTTAAAAATGTTAAGCAACACTGAGCCAGGGCAGAGCCTTGTGGTACCCACTTGAAACTCTTTGAGTACGATCACTATGGACAAACTGACAGCTGATGGAGGAACTGACCACTACAGTTAATAATCACTTTTATAAAACATGGTCTTACGGGCTCGATTTTAGATTCTCTGCTGAGTATCAGGCATATATTGAGGATCATTGAACATAGAACCCTTAGTCTGACCAACCTTCACCCCCACGCAGCGTCGGACTGGAACACCTTGGGCCCACCAGAGAAAATCATTCTTGGGGCCCACTATGTAGCTACATAGAAATAAATACAAGATCACCAATTGTGCGGTAAAACACACTAATATCCGGGTATAATATAAGGTAGTACACGTCTTAATTATGTAGCAGTAGTTGGGGTAGCCTCACTCATAGATTATAAAGCAGCCCCCCCATAGAATATAATGCTGCCCCCCGTCATAGGTTATAATGCTGCCCCCCTCATAGGGTATAACGCTGCCACCCTCATAGGGTATAACGCTGCCACCCTCATAGGGTATAACGCTGCCACCCTCATAGGGTATAATGCTGCCACCCTCATAAGGTATAACGCTGCCCCCCTCATAGGGTATAATGCTGCCACCCTCATAGGGTATAACGCTGCCACCCTCATAGGGGATAATGCTGCCCCCCTCATAGGGGATAAAGCTGCCCCCCTCATAGGGGATAATGCTGCCCCCCTCATAGGGGATAATGCTGCCCCCTCATAGATTATAATGCTGCCCCCTCTCATAGGGTATAATGCTGCCCCCCTCATAGGGGATAATGCTGCCCCCCTCATAGGGGATACTGCTGCCCCCCTCATGGGGATAATGCTGCCACCCTCATAGGGGATAACGCTGCCCCCTTCATAGGGGATAATGCTGCCCCCCTCATAGGGTATAACGCTGCCCCCCTCATAGGGGATAATGCTGCCCCCCTCATAGGGGATAATGCTGCCCCCCTCATAGGGTATAACGCTGCCCCCCTCATAGGGTATAACGCTGTCCCCTCATAGGGGATAATGCTGCCCCCCTCATAGATTATAATGCTGCCCCCGTCATAGGGTATAACGCTGCCCCCTCATAGGGTATAACGCTGCCCCCCTCATAGGGTATAACGCTGCCACCCTCATAAGGTATAACGCTGCCCCCCTCATAGGGTATAACGCTGCCCCCCTCATGGGGGATAATGCTGCCCCCCTCATAGGGTATAACGCTGCCCCCCTTATAGGGGATAACGCTGCCCCCCTCATAGGTTATAACGCTGCCCCCCTCATAGGGTATAACGCTGCCCCCCTCATACGGTATAACGCTGCCCCCCTCATAGGGTATAACGCTGCCCCCTCATAGGGGATAATGCTGCCCCCCTCATAGATTATAATGCTGCCCCCCTCATAGGGTGTAACGCTGCCCCCCTCATAGGGTATAATGCTGCCCCCCCTCATAGGGTATAACGCTGCCCCCCTCATAGGGGATAATGCTGCCACCCTCATAGATTATAATGCTGCCCCCCTCATAGGGTGTAACGCTATATAGATAGACAGACAGATAATAGATAGAGATAGATATAGATAGCTATAGATAGATATAAAAAAAAACACAATACTCACCTCTCCTCCTCGCTCCCACGCTGATTCCGGCAGCGGCTCTGCTTCAGTGTCAGGAGCTGCCGTCTGCCAGACACACACACAGCGGGTGCGTGATGAAGTGACGTCATCGCGCACCGGCTGTGAGTGAGAAGCAGAGGGGACTGATGGGAGAGGGAGCGTCAGATGACGCTCTCTCTCCATTCACCATCAAGATTGAGGTCGGCGCCGGCCCTGACTTACTGCCGTATAGCGGCTGCCTGGGGGCCCTTGTGGGAGCAGGAGGCCCCTAGGGGAGCGCGGGGCCCTGGCAATCTTAGCTGCTAAAGTGAAATGATATTCTCTGCTTCCCACGCCCATGTGGCCGTGGGAAGCAGTGAATATTCATTTCTCTTTAGCAGCGAGGACAGGGGCTCCTGCCTCCTGTCACCCGCTGCTGCTCCGCTAGCACGGGGCCCCCATGGCAGCTGCGTGGTGTGCCGCTATTAGCGACACGCCACGGGCTGGGGGGCCCCTGTATGCCAGCAGGTGCCAGGGCCCACCAGATGCCAGGGCCCACCGGAGAATCCTCCGGTTCTCCGGTGGGCCAGTCTGACCCTGCCCCAAACCCGTCCTTCCTCTCCTGTGCTTTCTCGTCTACGTTCTCTTTTTCTTCTCCTTCTGCTTATCTCTTGTTTACATCGTATTTTTGGTTGATGTTATAAAAAAAAATTACATTAGATTGTTTTATTGTATAACTGTTGATAAGAATTTAGTATGACTAATTATCTCATTGTTAAGATGTTATGTCACATTCCTTATGACTACCTATATGGACATTGTACTATGTTACTTTCTGTTTTGTACGATTGTGGCACAGTCAGTGCCTTATGTTCTTGTTGTTCTTATGCAATTTATTAAATAGAAAAATATAAAAAAAAAGGAAATGAAAACATTAACAGACATTTGTAGGTAACCAGGTACCGTATTTTCCGGCGTATAAGACGACTTTTTAACCCCTGAAAATCGTCCTCAAAGTCGGGGGTCGTCTTTTACGCCGGGTACGGCGTTTCAGAGGTGTTTACTTCATCATATCAACGAGGGTCTAGGGGGGCGGTGTCGGCGGCTCCTCTTGTGCAGCCCCCCCAGGCTCTGTGCTGGGGACGGCGGTGGCTCCTCTTGTGCAGCCCCCCAGGCTCTGTGATGGGGGACGGCGGCGGCGGCTCCTCTTGTGCAGCCCCCGCAGGCTCTGTGCTGGGGGGCGGCGGCGGCGGCTCCTCTTGTGCAGCCCCCGCAGGCTCTGTGCTGGGGGACGGCGGCGGTGATTCTTTTCTCAATCCCCGGAGGCCACGGCAGCTCCATTGCTGCGATGCGATGGCCTCCGGGAAAATGGCCGCTGCATGCTCAGCTTCAGATCTCGTCTCAAGATCTCGGGAGACGAGATCTGAAACTGAGCATGCGCCGCCCTCAGCGGCCATTTTCCCGGAGGCCACCGCATCGCAGCAATGGAGCTGCCGGGGCCTCTGGGGATTGAGAAAAGAATCACCGCCGCCATCCCCAGCACAGAGCCTGCGGGGGCTGCATGAGAAGCTGCCGCCGTCCCCCAGCACAGAGCCTTGGGGGGCTGCACGAGCAAAGCCGCTGCCGTCCCCCAGCACAGAGCCTGGGGGGCTGCACGAGAGGAGCCGCCGCCGTCCCCCAGCACAGAGCCTGGGGGGGCTGCACGAGAGGAGCCGCCGCCGTCCCCCAGCACAGAGCCTGGGGGGCTGCACGAGAGGATCCGCCGCCGTCCCCCAGCACAGAGCCTGGGGGCTGCACGAGAGGACCCTCCGACGCCGTCCCCCAGCACAGAGCCCCCCCCAGGCTGCACAAGAGGAGCCGCCGCCATCCCCCAGGGCCTAGACCCTCGCTGATATGATGAGGTAAACACATTGCCTCTGAAAAGCCCACTCCCCCCACCATATATTCCGTACTCGGCGTATAAGATGACACCCGGCGTATAAGAAGACCCCCCCCCCCCACTTTTAAGACAAATTCATGTTTTGACTGTAAAAGTTGGGGGGTCGTCTTATACGCCCAGTCGTCTTATACGCCGGAAAATACGGTATGTATAAAACATTCATTAGGAATAATTTATGATACGACATGGATGGGATCGCTGGGACATCGTTAGCTGATCGCTGGTGAGCTGTCACATGGGCAGACTCACCAGCGATCAGGACCAGCGAGCACGCTGGTATCCAATGTACACATCGGGTTACTAAGCACCGCGCGGCGCCTGGTTACCCGATATGTACCCTAGATACCAGCTCTTAGCTTCTGCTGTAGAGCGCTGAGTGCCAGTATCCAATGTACATATCGGGTAACTAAGCACCGCGCGGCACCTAGTTACCCGATATGTACCCTAGATACCGGCTGTCAGCGCTCTACAGCAGAAGCTGGGGCTGGTAACCAGGGTACATATCGGATAACTAGGTGCCGCACGGTACCAGATATGAACATTGGATACAAGCTCCCAGCTCGCTGATCATTGGTTTCCGCTGTCACACGCAGCGATGCGCGCTGGCCAGCGGGAACCCAACTATCAAAAAATGGTCAAGGACATTCAGTGACGATCAGCGATATCCAGCAGGGGGGCTGATCGTCGCTGCGTCACACTAAGCGAGATCGCTGGCTAGGTCGCTGTTGCGTCACAAAATCGGTGACTCTTCAGCGATCTCGCTAGCGATCTCGCTTAGTGTGACGGGGGCTTAAGGTAAAGATGAGGTTTTTATGTATAGACATACTGACCCCTTTAGATTTAGAAATTGGGTTTGCGCTTTGGTGCAAGTGTGTATTGTAATGATTCTTTACCTCTGGAAAATGGTTGCTTTTGAAGTGTCTCTTGTACAAAGAGAATCTGAACTCCTATTTTGGGCATGCTAGTATTTTGTGATCTGCTCATTTTTTTAGACATAGAACATGTCACTTCTTTCAGCGTTTTTTCAGCATTTTACACCCACTAAATTGAATGAAAAAAACGCACCAAAAACACAGCAAAATCTGCGTTTTGCCACAGCTTTTTTCCTGCCAAGCACTCAGGTTTTGCTGCATAAAAAAAACGCAGCACAAACACCCAGTGTGAACTTAGCCTAAGGGAGAGAGGGGTATAGAATACAGTACTGCTCATCGTTATTGGCACCCATGAAGTTTAAGTACATATTATCTCCTGAAAAAAATGAATCAAGTGAAACAGGTTTTTTGTATAGAGCATATGATAAACAATAATTTAAAACAAAAAACAATGGGAGGGAAAATAGAAAAACCTAAAGCTTGCTGTGACACTGGTTTTAGGAACATTTACATTAAATTAGTATGGAAACACATTTTGACTCTCCTGTGGTAAATCACAAATGAGAATCACTTGTGATTAATGGTCATGACCATGTGACATGAGTTAACCAATGAATGATGACTTTAGGGTTGTCAAAAGCTGCATGGTAGGCCATGTTCTTTTGTCACAATGGTGAAGACAAAAGGAGCTGTCTGAGGACATCAGAACTGCTATTATTATCAAACACAAGACTTACAAAGGGTATAAGACAATCTCCAAACATCTTGGTATCCAAGTTTCAACAGTGTGCAATGTTATTAAGAGGTTTGCCAAGCATGGAACCATCAAGAACCTCCCTGGACGTGTGGGAAAGAGGAAAATTTACAAGAGATGTCATCGAAAGTTTGGTGCAAATGGTGGAAAAAACACCACGTTAAAACATCCAAAGAACTGAAGGCCAACCTGGAACAGTTTGGGGTTATGATTTCAACAAGTACCATATGCCACACACTAAACCAAGCAGAGCTTTATGGTCGAAGGCCAAGAAAGATATCATTGCTGAAGAAAAGACATAAAAAGGAACAACTGATCTTTGCCAAAGAGTACCTTGACAAACCACAATCCTTCTGGGAAAATGTTCTGAGGACAGATGAAGCAAAAATAGAGTTTTTTGGCAAAGCAAAGCAACAGTTTAACAGACGGCGCAATGAAGCTTATAAGGAAAAGAACACCCTACCAGCAGTTGAGCATAGTGGAAGATCCATAAGGCTGTGGGTTGCTTTGCTGTGTATGCTACTGGAGCCCTTAACCGTATCACAGGAATCATGAAATCAGAGAATTATCAAGAGATTTTACAGCAAAATGTCATACCAAGTGTAAGAAAACTTGGTTTGAGTCGAAGCTCATTCGTCCTCCAGCAAGACAATGACCCAAAGCATACATCCAAAAGTACACAAGAATAATTAAAAAAGAAAAAATAGACTGTTTTAAAATGGCCATTAGTGAGGTGGATATGGTTGGAACAGGTGCTAGATGATGTGGATTTGCATGGAGCCTTTAGAAACTTTGTGCAAGTGCTGTACGCGAACCCTCATGCTAGGGTGAACACCCCAGGATTCTTATCAAGAACGTTTCCTTTGTTGCCTTTGTTGCCCGATGTCACCTTTGTTATTCAATTTAGTTATTGAACCACTGGCCAGACGTTTGAATGATGGTCGATGGTTTGAAGGGATCAAAGTGGGGGGAAGAGCATTGTGTTCGGCATTGTTTGCTGATGATATTGTCCTGTTTATGAATAGGCCCAAAACACAACTGAGTGAAGTTGTAGCACAAATTGAGGGGTTCGGGAACTTGGCAGGATTCCGACTTAACAAAGATAAATGTGAAATACTCTTTTTGGGCGAAAAAAGAGAGGAGAGAGAGAGAGGCTCACTATGTGACATTCCTATTGCCAGAAAAACAATTAAATACTTGGGAGTACTGGTGGGGAGGGATCCAAAAGCTTTATATTCCTTAAATTATTCCCCACTAATCGAATAGAGAAAGAACTGCAGGGGTGGGCTAATCTTCCGCTGACCCTTTTGGGAAGAAATCATCTGATAAAAATGATGAGCTTTTCTAGGCTCCTTTACCCCATGCAGACAATCCCATTACTTCTCAAACATACAGACGTAAAAAGACTGACGAAGGCATTCTCTCACTTTTTGTGGAAGTGAAAGAAACTGAGGATTAACGCTAATAAATTAATGCTACCAACGGAGAGGGGGGGGGATCAGGCTACCAAACATTAGAGGCTATAATTTGGCTTGCATTTTGAGACATGCAATTGACTGGATTAGACAAACAAGTAGACATTCTGATTGGATCTTTAGAAGCCAAATTCTGTAAGCCATGGGACCTGAGATCAATATTACATACATTCATACCAAATTTACCACCCAATTTTAAACACTCATTGCTATGTAGGGACACAGTTATGACCTGGAAGGCGGTTAGGAAAAAGTTTGGGCTAGCATGGAATATTTCAAAATTCATTAACATCTGGGCAAGCCCAGATTTCCCACAGGGGAGGGACAATGACCTGTTTAGAGAGTGGAGGGAGAAAGGGATAAGGACTTTAAGGAACTTGATGCATGATACAGAGCGGAGATGGATGATGTGTGGGGAAATAAGGGAGAAATATGATTTGCGCCCGTTTCAGACTCTCCAGTATGAACAGATAAAGCATGGGATAATGAGGAAATTATTCAGCATAAACAATGAATATGAGGTGAACCACTTGGACACAATTTTATTAAAGGACATCCGTGAGATTACCATTTCAGGTCTTTATAGGGATTTGAGAGAAGCATTAGTTCCCAACATACCAGGAAAATTTTTAGAGGGATGGGCAAAGCAGTTGAGAGACCAAGAAGGGAAGAAAAAATCTTGAAAGGGTGGATGGAGATGAGGAAGAAGATAGTAAACGAAATCTGGAGAGACACTCAATTTAGACTTACACATAGGGCTATATATGGTTTCAATTTTTTGAATATTAGACAACAAGACAAACTGATGAAATGTCCGAAATGTGGTATGGAAAGAACGGACTTATATCATGGGATTTGGCAGTGCAGAAAAATTGAGGGATTTTGGAAGCAAGTTCAGGGGTTGGTTCGAACAATCTGGAATAGGAACATGGAGCTGGAACCAATGGCTTGGCTATTCCATTATCATCATCAGGAGGGAGGGGATAAAGAAGGGGGTACAATACCATCTTTCTTCCACGATATAGTCATGATAAGTAAAAGGGCAATTCTCCAGAAATGGTTGGTGAGAGAAATTCCCTCGAGAGAAGAGGTGATAAACCAGATGAAAAAAAAATGCTCATGCTAGAGAAAGTGGTGGTGGAGAGGAGCAAGGAAAGATCAACAGCAATTTTTTTTCAGTAAATGGAGAAAGTTCATAAGTGGTATATGCTCAGGAGATGAAATAAGACAAATAATGTTATCATTTGTATCTACTGAATGGTACTTGAAGGAAGATCTGTTAGGATCCCTAGGTAAGCTGAAAATATAGGGGAGGTTCCGAGGCTGAGTCCCATGGGAGTGGGAGGGAAGGGGAAGGGTTAGGGTTGTTAAGTAAGGTTCAATTTAAGACATAGGAAACTGTTGAAGGTTGGGAGGAGGAAAATAGGAAGGAAGACTATGTAAGGAGGAGGAGGTGATAGAGGCAAACTGGAAGGATTTTGTGAATTTAGTGAGATTCCTTGATAGTTATTACGATGTTTGATATATTTTTATATCCTAATACTTATCCTTTCTATTATACAATTTGTATATTGTATGCAAGAAAATCAATAAAAAGTTGGTTTAAAAAAAAAATAGCCATTAAAGAGTCCTGACCTCAATCCCATTGAAAATCTTTGGGGTGAGCTGAAATCTGCCATTGTTAAAAAAAACCCTGCAAACATTCAAGAGCTTGAACAAACTGCAACGGAAGAGTGGGAAAAATACCAGCAGAGAAGTGCAAGAGGTTTATAGATGGCTACAAGAAACGTTTGGTGTCATCAATGCCAAAAGAAAGAAGAGGGAAAGATACCCGAATATTTTAGTTAGGTGGGTAGTGACAGCTGGGGAGAAGGACTAGAAGAGATGTGAGGGAATAGGGTTACTGGTGCAGGTTGTAGGGTGAGAAGAAGCAAGGAGCCTAGTTACTTCTTCTGTGAGAGGCTTGAAGATGGAAAGTGAAATTAAGGTGCAAGAGGGAAGGGGATTTTGCAAAAATGTCCTGTTGAATGTGGTTAATTTTTTGTAGGAAATAAGTGGCCAAATCTTCAGTGCTGAGGTTGGTGACCATGACCTGTACTTTAGGGCTCAGGAGGGAGTGGAAGGTTTCGAACAGTTATTTTGGATTGTTGGTTAGTGATGTGATGTACGCAGTTTCTGCCCCTCCCTGAAATGAATTGTCATCAGTGATGCTTGTTTAAGGTGTTGGACTAGTCCCTGCACAATGTGCACTGTGCAATTTGCACAAAAACAGTGTGGTCTCTCGGCGGTACAGATCAGTATTAATGAGCTGAAAACGATGTGCTCTGTCAGTGGTGTTGCCAGCATCGTCCCCACAACCGATGTCAATTGCGGGAGTGGCGCTGGTCTCTGCATGTATTACAACGTGACCTGACAGTGCGCTCTGTTGCCGGCTCATCACTACTGATCTGAGTTGGTGAGAGAACGCACTGTCATTGTTTCTAAAAAGTACAGAAATTTATGGATAGCTTGAAACCCTGTACACATTGCACAATACACCCGACACATGCGTCTAATGGAATGAGAAACTGAAGAGTCGATAAAGCCTAAATTAGGGCCTAAATTTTACACTGTTCCTTGAAAACAAATATACACTGCTCAAAAAAATAAAGGGAACACTTAAACAACAGAATATAACTCCAAGTAAATCAAACTTCTGTGAAATCAAACTGTCCACTTAGGAAGCAACACTGATTGAAAATCAATTTCATATGCTGTTGTGCAAATGGAATAGACAAAAGATGGAATTATTGGCAATTATCAAGACACACCCAATAAAGGAGTGGTTCTGCAGGTAGGGACCACAGACCACATCTCAGTACCAATGCTTTCTGGCTGATGTTTTGGTCACTTTTGAATGTTGGTTGTGCTTTCACACTCGTGGTATCATGAGACTGACTCTACAACCCACACAAGTGGCTCAGGTAGTGCAGCTCATCCAAGATGGCACATCAATGCGAGCTGTGGCAAGAAGGTTTGCTGTGTCTGTCAGCATATTGTCCAGAGGCTGGAGGCGCTACCAGGAGACAGGCCAGTACACCAGGAGACGTGGAAGGGGCCATAGGAGGGCAACAACCCAGCAGCAGAACCGCTACCTCTGCCCTTTTGCAAGGAGGAGCACTGCCAGAGCCCTGCAAACTGACCCCCAGCAGGCCAAAAATGTGAATGTGTCTGCACAAACGGTTAGAAACCGACTCCATGAGGATGGTCTGAGTGCCCGACGTCCACAGATAGGGGTTGTGCTCACAGCCCAAAACCATGCAGGACGCTTGGCATTTGCCACAGAACACCAGGATTGGCAAATTCGCCACTGGCGTCCGGTGCTCTTCACAGATGAAAGCAGGTTCACACTGAGCACATGTGACAGACATGACAGAGTCTGGAGACGCCGTTGAGAGCGATCTGCTGCCTGCAACATCCTTCAGCATGACCGGTTTGGCAGTGGGTCAGTAATGGTGTGGGGTGACATTTATTTGGAGGGCCGCACAGCACTCCATGTGCTCGCCAGAGGTAGCCTGGCTGCCATTAGGTACCGAGATGAGATCCTCAGACCCCTTGTGAGACCATATCGGTTGGCCCTGGGTTCCTCCTAATGCAGGACAATGCCAGACCTCATGTGGCTGGAGTGTGTCAGCAGTTCCTCCGCCCATTCCCCAGACCTGAATCCGATTGAGCACATCTGGGACTTCATGTCTCACTCCATCCACCAACGTCACGTTGCACCACAGACTGTCCAGGAGTTGCCGGATGCTTTAGTCCAGGTCTGGGAGGAGATCCCTCAGGAGACCATCCACCGCCTCATCAAGAGCATGCCCAGGCATTGTAGGGAGGTCATACAGACACAAGGAGGTCATACAGGCACGTGGAGGCAACACACACTATTGAGCATCATTTTGACTTGTTTTAAGGACATTACATTCCACTTTAATTTTGTGGGTGACTCCAAATCCAGGCCTCAATTGGTTAATAAATTTGAATTCCATTGATGATTTTTGTGTGATTTTGCTGTCAGCACTTTCAACTTTGTACTGAACAAAGTATTCAATGAGAATATTTCATTCATTCAGATCTAGGATGTGTTATTTGAGTGTTCCCTTTATTTTTTTGAGCAGTGTATATCATATTGTAACAATTATGTAGGTACTAAGGAATCTGATAGCGTGGGATAAAACCAGACTGAGAACAAAGCTGCAGCAAAAAGATGTATTTAAACACAATAGAAATGGAAACAGAACTACCGTGTTTCCCCGATAGTAAGACGTAGTGGGAGTTTTAGGGGGATCGGCTAATGTAAGACGTACCCGAAAGTAAGACATACTGGTAGTAAACTGTACATTGGAAAAATAGCTACCGTATATACCGGTACCTTTTGCATTAACTGCGGGATGCGGACGGTTAGAGCGGGATGAGCGGAGGGATGTGGAGGCCGCGGGAGCAGCAGTAATGTTGTCCGCAGCTTCAGTGCCCTCCCTCATGTGCAGCCGCTGGTGGCCCTTCTGATTGGCCCAGCGGCTCCTGCATGTGGAAGAAGAAGCCACACCTCTACCCAGCACCGCAGAGGAATTGATCCGATCGCCATTACGGTACAAAGTAAGCAATTCACAAAATGCACCATGTAAAGTTTCCTTAACTTGCGGTATCTTATGGCCAGGGCCGGCGTCAGCACCCGGCACACCTGGGCAAGTGCCGGGGCCCTGAGCAGGCGGGGGGGCCCACTCGCCGTCTGGCACCCCCGCGCCCGTTAGCGGAGGAGAGCGGTGTCAGCGCCGCCACTGGGCCCCCCCCCGTTTGCTCAGGGCCCCGGCATCAGCTGGCACAATACTTACCGTGTTTCCCCGAAAGTAAGACAGTGTCTTACATTCTTTTTACCCCCAAAAGTACCAATATGTCTTACTTTCGGGTATGTCTTATATTGGAAAATAAATGTTGATTTTTGTTTTAACCATAAAATTAACATTTATTAATAACCTGAACAGTATGGTATTCACACAGTTTTATAAAAGCAAGTGCCAAGAATGTCTTGTTACAACCATATCATGACATTATTTCCATGTACCGGTATAACATGTAAAACAATGAAAAACGGTAAGAACGAACAGTCTGAATATGTTTTACTGGAAGATAAAACAGATTTATTCCATGACAACCATGTCATCATCTTCAGGAACATTATCATAAACATCCACACTCTGAGGTTCCTGTGGATTTTCTTTGGACTCTCGGGACTCCATTTCCTGCTGAATCATTGGCCCATATCTCTCATGGGTAGCAACGGCACTGTCCTGAAATGAGCAGGTCTTGTCCAGGTAGCCAGCTCGCAGTGCATTTGCAACGCAGGTGTCAGTGATCTTATTCCATGAATTCTTCACCCAGTTCACAATCTCTGGCAGTCTGGGCTTCACAAAGTTCCCACGTACATTTCTCTCCATTCGGTTTTCAATGTAGTCATTGACTTCCGCACGCAGATAGTCCTTGAAAGGCTTATTAATGGCGATATCCAGAGTCTGGAGATAAGCCGTCATCCCTGCAGGAATCATGATTTGGTCGATTCTCCGCTCATGAAGGAAGTTTTTCATGGTTTTGGCGCGGTGTGTGCTGGCTGCATCCCAGATCAGCATCCCTCTTTTGTTCCCTCGCATAACAAGCGGCAGCATTAAATCAAGCCACTTCCTTATAACAGCTTGTGTGGCCCAGGCTTTTTCAGTTTCCAGCACATAAATGCCAGAAACCCGCTCAATGTTGTCCTTCTTGCCCTTTGCAATGAGTAGCGGTGTTACTTTAGTGCCATCCAGACGAATCGCCAAAATGCAAGTGACACGTGCACTTTCATAAGCGGTGGAGGGAACGTACACTGAGGAGGCACCTCGTTGATCAATGGTGGTTTGAGCTGCTAGGCCCATGAACACAGCAGTTTCATCCATGGCGATCATGTTGCAAAGACTGTATTTAGAGAAGTCAATGTCATCCACAAACTTCTTGTAGGCAAATGCACGTTTAACAATCTCAGCATCTTCCAGCCTAAAGAGGGTTGTGGATCTTCTCAAAGACAGGTCATTGCGTTCAAGAAAGTTATCCACCCAGTGCTGTGATGCCTTGAATTGTTCAGGGGAAATGTCAAACTGTGGTGCCACTGCAAGGGCATATTCCTGAATCTGAGCCCTGGTCACCACCAATGTCTTTGCTCTCCTGTCTGCAACCCACTCAGAGACCAAACTTTCCAGCTCTGTATACATTGGTTGCCGACCACATCCAATCTTGCGCTTTTTAGCCATTCCGCTCTCCACTTTTTCACTCAGGTTAGTGTATTCTGCACGCCATTTTTGGACCAGTCGGTGATCCAACATTTTCTCCTTGCAGAACTCCACTACAGTTTTGCCCCAAGATTCTTCGACAATCGCTTTTTTATACTCCACGGTGTAGCTCTTCCTTTTACCACTGGAACCGGAAGCGCTCATGTCTACGGTAGGGGCAAAAATATACCGGTAGTGTACGATATAAGCACTGCTTATGGTTCCGTATCACAGCCTCCCATAGGGTAACAGCCCCATACAGTATCCCACAGCAATCGCAGCAAGTCTACATGCAGTGTACCGTATGGGGACTTGCCGCGATTGTGCCATAAGCAGGGCCGGCTCCAGGTTTTTATGGGCCCCGGGCGAAAGAGCCTCAGTGGGCCCCTTTAACACAGACCACGATTCATGATGCACAGATACTGCAGAGAAATATGGGTATAGTACAATGCCAAATACTTCACTTCTTCCATTACATGAGTGATATCTATTGTAAATTGTACAATAGCTCAAAAACCGCCAAATCCTCACAGCGCACAGAACAGACTGGACAGTACAGTCCTCCATACAATATTATGGGCACCACAGTCTCCCCCTCATCACCCATATAATACCCCATGCAGGATGTCACCCCCCATATAATGCTCCATACAGAATACTGGACCCAATATAATGCTCCATACAGGATACTGGTCCCCATATAATGCTCCATACAGGATACTGGTCCCCATATAATGCTCCATACAAAATATGGAGCTCTCCTCTGCGCTGTACTGCGTTCTGCACTGTTACAGCTCAGGAAAGGGCGCTGTGGAAAGACTCTCCATTATCATCATGATTGCCTCCCCATCATCATGATTGCCTCCTTATCATCATCATTGCCTCCCCATCATCATCATGGCCTCCCCATTATCATCAATGCCTGCCCATCATCATCATTGCCTCCCCATCATCATTATCGCCTCCCCATCATCATCAATGCCTGCCCATCATCATCTTCTCACCATCATCAATGCCTCCCCATTATCAGCAATGCCTGCCCATCATCATCATCGCCTCCCCATCATCATCAATGCCTGCCCATCATCATCTTCTCCCCATCATCAATGCCTCCCCATTATCAGCAATGCCTGCCCATTATCATCATCTCCTCCCCATTATCAGCAATGCCTGCAGTGCCCATCATCACACACAGACAGCACCACAGCACACAAGCACTCTCTCACATACATACATACATACATACATACACACACACACACACACACACACACACACACACACACACAAAGCACCGCACTACATACACACAGACACACACACACGTCTCACCTGTCCAGCGTCCACGCTCTCTGCCACAGCCGGCCGCTGAATGATGACGTCATTCAGCGGCGCTGCTGTGAGAGGAAGCGCCGGCGCCCCCTGGAGCCCGGAGCTGCAGCAGCGGAGGCACGGGAGAGGTAAGTATTGTGCCAGCTGATGCCGGGGCCCTGAGCAAACGGGGGGGGCCCAGTGGCGGCACTGACACCGCTCTCCTCCGCTAACGGGCGCGGGGGTGCCAGACGGCGAGTGGGCCCCCCCGCCTGCTCAGGGCCCCGGAACTTGCCCGGGTGTGCCGGGTGCTGACGCCGGCCCTGGCCATAAGATACTGCAAGTTAAGGAAACTTTACATGGTGCATTTTGTGAATTGCTTACTTTGTACCGTAATGGCGATCGGATCAATTCCTCTGCGGTGCTGGGTAGAGGTGTGGCTTCTTCTTCCACATGCAGGAGCCGCTGGGCCAATCAGAAGGGCCACCAGCGGCTGCACATGAGGGAGGGCACTGAAGCTGCGGACAACATTACTGCTGCTCCCGCGGCCTCCACATCCCTCCGCTCATCCCGCTCTAACCGTCCGCATCCCGCAGTTAATGCAAAAGGTACCGGTGTATACGGTAGCTATTTTTCCAATGTACAGTTTACTACCGGTATGTCTTACTTTCGGGGTACGTCTTACATTAGCCGATCCCCCTAAAACACCCACTACGTCTTACTATCGGGGGTGTCTTACTATCGGGGAAACACGGTACCTCTCCCGTGCCTCCGCTGCCGCAGCTCCGGGCTCCAGGGGCGCCGGCGCTTCCTCTCACAGCAGCGCCGCTGAATGACGTCATCATTCAGCGGCCGGCTGTGGCAGAGAGCGCGGACGCTGGACAGGTGAGACGTGTGTGTCTCTGTGTGTGTCTGTGTGTATGTAGTGCGGTTCTTTGTGTGTGTGTGTGTGTGTATGTATGTATGTATGTGGAGAGAGTGCTTGTGTGCTGTGGTGCTGTCTGTGTGTGATGATGGGCACTGCAGGCATTGCTGATAATGGGGAGGAGATGATGATAATGGGCAGGCATTGCTGATAATGGGGAGGCATTGATGATGGGGAGAAGATGATGATAATGGGCAGGCATTGATGATGGTGAGAAGATGATGATGGGCAGGCATTGATGATGATGGGGAGGCGATAATGATGATGGGGAGGCAATGATGATGATGGGCAGGCATTGATGATAATGGGGAGGCCATGATGATGATGGGGAGACAATGATGATGATAAGGAGGCAATCATGATGATGGGGAGGCAATCATGATGATAATGGGGAGTCTTTCCACAGCGCCCTTTCCTGAGCCGTAACAGTGCAGAACGCAGTACAGCGCAGAGGAGAGCTCCATATTTTGTATGGAGCATTATATGGGGACCAGTATCCTGTATGGAGCATTATATGGGGACCAGTATTCTGTATGGAACATTATATGGGGGGTGACATCCTGCATGGGGTATTATATGGGTGATGAGGGGGAGACTGTGGTGCCCATAATATTCTATGGAGGACTGTACTGTCCAGTCTGTTCTGTGCGCTGTGAGGATTTGGCGGTTTTTGAGCTATTGTACAATTTACAATAGATATCACTCATGTAATGGAAGAAGTGAAGTATTTGGCATTGTACTATACCCATATTTCTCTGCAGTATCTGTGCATCATGAATCGTGGTCTGTGTTAAAGGGGCCCACTGAGGCTCTTTCGCCCGGGGCCCATAAAAACCTGGAGCCGGCCCTGCTTATGGCACAATCGCGGCAAGTCCCCATACGGTACATTGCATGTAGAGTTGCTGCGATTGCTGTGGGATACTGTATGGGGCTGTTACCCTATGGGAGGCTGTGATACGGAACCATAAGCAGAGCTTATATCGTACACTACCGGTATATTTTTGCCCCTACCGTAGACATGAGCGCTTCCGGTTCCAGTGGTAAAAGGAAGAGCTACACCGTGGAGTATAAAAGAACGATTGTCGAAGAATCTTGGGGCAAAACTGTAGTGGAGTTCTGCAAGGAGAAAATGTTGATCACCGACTGGTCCAAAAATGGCGTGCAGAATACACTAACCTGAGTGAAAAAGTGGAGAGCGGAATGGCTAAAAAGTGCAAGATTGGATGTGGTCGGCAACCAATGTATACAGAGCTGGAAAGTTTGGTCTCTGAGTGGGTTGCAGACAGGAGAGCAAAGACATTGGTGGTGACCAGGGCTCAGATTCAGGAATATGCCCTTGCAGTGGCACCACAGTTTGACATTTCCCCTGAACAATTCAAGGCATCACAGCACTGGGTGGATAACTTTCTTGAACGCAATGACCTGTCTTTGAGAAGATCCACAACCCTCTTTAGGCTGGAAGATGCTGAGATTGTTAAACGTGCATTTGCCTACAAGAAGTTTGTGGATGACATTGACTTCTCTAAATACAGTCTTTGCAACATGATCGCCATGGATGAAACTGCCGTGTTCATGGGCCAAGCAGCTCAAACCACCATTGATCAACGAGGTGCCTCCTCAGTGTACGTTCCCTCCACCGCTTATGAGAGTGCACGTGTCACTTGCATTTTGGCGATTCGTCTGGATGGCACTAAAGTAACACCACTACTCATTGCAAAGGGCAAGAAGGACAACATTGAGCGGGTTTCTGGCATTTATGTGCTGGAAACTGAAAAAGCCTGGGCCACACAAGCTGTTATAAGGAAGTGGCTTGATTTAATGCTGCCGCTTGTTATGCGAGGGAACAAAAGAGGGATGCTGATCTGGGATGCAGCCAGCACACACCGCGCCAAAACCATGAAAAACTTCCTTCATGAGCGGAGAATCGACCAAATCATGATTCCTGCAGGGATGACAGCTTATCTCCAGACTCTGGATATCGCCATTAATAAGCCTTTCAAGGACTATCTGCGTGCGGAAGTCAATGACTACATTGAAAACCGAATGGAGAGAAATGTACGTGCGAACTTTGTGAAGCCCAGACTGCCAGAGATTGTGAACTGGGTGAAGAATTCATGGAATAAGATCACTGACACCTGCGTTGCAAATGCACTGCGAGCTGGCTACCTGGACAAGACCTGCTCATTTCAGGACAGTGCCGTTGCTACCCATGAGAGATATGGGCCAATGATTCAGCAGGAAATGGAGTCCCGAGAGTCCAAAGAAAATCCACAGGAACCTCAGAGTGTGGATGTTTATGATAATGTTCCTGAAGATGATGACATGGTTGTCATGGAATAAATCTGTTTTATCTTCCAGTATAACATATTCAGACTGTTCGTTCTTACCGTTTTTCATTGTTTTACATGTTATACCGGTACATGGAAATACCGTCATGATATGGTTGTAACAAGACATTCTTGGCACTTGCTTTTATAAAACTGTTTTGTGGTGAATACCATACTGTTCAGGTTATTAATAAATGTTAATTTTATGGTTAAAACAAAAATCGACATTTATTTTCCAATATAAGACATACCCCGAAAGTAAGACATATTGGTACTTTTGGGGGTAAAAAGAATGTAAGACACTGTCTTACTTTCGGGGAAACACGGTAAAATTAAAAAAATTTGTTTATTTCCATTTTCCCATTAGGGTTTTGGTTAGGGTTGCGGCTAAAGTTAGGGTTAGGGTTGAGGCTAAAGTTAGGATTAGGGTTAGGGTTGGATTAGGGTTAGGGGTATTTTAGGGTTAGGTTTGTGGTTACGGTTATGGTTAGGGTTGGGACTAGGGTTAGGGGTGTGTTGGGGTTAGGGTTGGAGTTAGAATTAGGGGGTTTCCGCTGTTTAGGCACATCAGGGGCTCTCCAAATGTGACATGGCGTCTGATCTCAATTCAGCCAATTCTGCATTGAAAAAGTCAAACGGTGCTCCTTCACTTCTGAGCTCTGCCATGCGCCCAAACAGTAGTTTACCCCCACATACGGGGTATCAGCGTACTCAGAAGAAATTGGGCCACAAGAGTTATTGTGCAATTTGTCCTGTTACCCTTGGGAAAATAAAAATTGGGGGCGAAAATATCATTTTTGTAAAAAAAAAATGATTTTTTTGTTTTTACCGCTGTACGTTATAAACTTCTGTGAAGCACTTGGGGCTTCATAGTGCTCACCACACATCTAGATAAGTTCCTTTTGGGGTTTATTTTCCAAAATGGGGTCACTTGTGGGGAGTTTCCACTGTTTAGGCACATCAGGGGCTCTCCAAATGCGACATGACGCCCGCAGACCATTCCATCAAAGTCTGCAATCCAAAACGTCACTACTTCCCTTCCGAGCACCGACGTGTGCCCATACAGTAGTTTCCTCCCACATATTGGGTATCAGCGTAATCAGGACAAATTGGGCAACAACTTTTGGGGTCCAATTTCTCTTGTTACCCTTGTGAAAATAAAATATTGGGGGCGAAAAAATAATTTTTGTAAAAAAAAGGATTTTTTTATTTTTACGGCTGTATGTTATAAACTTCTGTGAAGCACTTCGGGGTTCAAAGTGCTCACCACACATCTAGATAAGTTCTTTGGGGGGTCTATTTTCCAAAATGGTGTCACTTGTGTGGGGTTTCCACTATTTAGGCACATCAGAGGCTCTCCAAATTCGACATGACGCCCGCAGACCATTCCATCAAAGTCTGCAATCCAAAATGTACTTCCCTTCTGAGCCCCGACGTGTGCCCATACAGTAGTTTTCTCCCACATATTGGGTATCAGCGTACTCAGGACAAATTGGACAACAACTTTTGGGGTCTAATTTCTCCTGTTACCCTTGTGAAAATTAAAAAGTTGGGGACTAACATATCATGTTTGTGGAAACAATATGATTTTTTTATTTTCATGTTAAATAAACTTTAGTGAAACACTTGGTGGTTCAAAGTTCTCACCACACATCTAGATAAGTTCCTTGAGGGGTCTAGTTTCCAAAATGGTGTCATTTGTCGGGGGTTTCCACTGTTTAGGCAGATCAGGAGCTCTCCAAACACGACATGGCGTCCAACCAATTCTGCGTTGAAAAAGTCAAACGGCGCTCCTTTCCTTCCAAGCTCTGCCATGCACCCAAACAGTGGTTTACCCCCACATATGGGGTATCAGCGTACTCAGGACAAATTGCACAATAACTTTTGGAGTCTTGTTACCCTTGGGAAAATAAAAATTGGGGTGAAAAGATCATTTTTGTGGAAAAAATATGATTTTTTAATTTTACGGCTCTACGTTATAAACTTGTGTAAAGCACTTGGGGGTTCAAATTGCTCACCACTGATCTAGATAAGTTCCTTAGGGGGTCTAGTTTCCAAAATGGGTCACTTGTGGGGGGTTTCCACTGTTTAGGCACATCAGGGGCTCTCCAAATGCAATATGGCGTCCAATCTCAATTCCAGCCAATTTTGGTTGGAAAAAGTCAAATGGTGCTCCTTCCATTTCGAGCTCTGCCGTGCGCCCAGTGGTTCCCCCCACATATGGGGTATCAGCGTACTCAGGACAAATTGGACAACAACTTTTGTGGTCCAATTTCTCCTGTTACCCTTGGAAAAAATAAAAAATTGGTGACTAACAGATAATTTTTGTGGGAAAAAAAATTGGATTTTTTATTTTCATATCCGGGCATTATAAACTTGTGTGAAGCACTTGGGGGTTCAAAGTGCTCACCACAGATCTATATAAGTTCCCTAGGGGGTCTAGTTTCCAAAATGGGGTCACTTGTGGGGGGTTTCCACTGTTTAGACTCATCTGGGGCACTGCAAATGGAACATGACCCTCATCAACGTCTGCATTCCAAAACATATTACTTCCTTTCCAAGCCCTGCCGTGCGCCCAAACAGTCCCCCCCACATATGGGGTATCAGTGTACTCAGGACAAATTGGACAACAACTTTTGGGGTCCAATTTCCTTGGGAAAAATCAAAAATTTGGGACTAAAAAATCATTTTTGTTGAAAATTGTTGTTTTTTTTTTCACACCCAGGCATTATAAACTTTTTTGAAACACTTGGGGGTTCAAAGTGCTCACAACAGATCTAGCTAAGTTCCATAGGGGGTCTTGTTTCCAAAATGATGCCACTTGTGGGGGGTTTCTACTGTTTAGGCGCATCAGAGGCTCTCCAAACGCGACATGGCGTCCAATCTCAATTCCAGCCAATTTTGGTTTGAAAAAGTCAAACGGCGCTCCTTCCCTTACGAGGTCTGCAGTGTGCCCAAACAGTGGTTTTCCCCCACATATGGGGTATTGTCATACTCAGGAGAAATTGTACAACAACTTTATCTATCCATTTTCTCCTTTTACCCTTGTGAAAATAAAAAAAAATTTGTAAGGCTACTTTCACACTTGCGTTTTTTAGCGCTGCGTATCGAGCACACATAAAACGCATGAGAAAAACGCGTGCAAACGCGTGTAATCGCAGCGATATTTTGCAGTCGAAGAGTGCGCATTGCTTATAAAAAGCGCAGCGATTGTATGCGATTTCAAGCGTTTTGTATGCGTTTGCGTTTTTTCTGTGCATTTCACATGATGAAAATCCTTGAAAAATTCTTGCAACAGAAGCCACCAATGGGACACCAGTGGGCGTGTCTTATTGAAAATCTTTATATACAGCCTGTTCACAGCCATTTTTCACATTTGCTTGCATTTGCCTTGGTGAACATTGATCTGCGCTGGAAGACTTTCCACTTCAACCTGGATCTGGACATTGCTATGGCTCAGGCTTATGCCGTTGCTTGCCATGAAGAAAGGGAGAGAGAGAGACATCGGAGACGGCAGCGGCGGCATTTGTGGGTACATCCCATTGTAGAACTCCGGGAGAGCCGTGGAGTGTACCACACCCTCTACAGTGAGCTGCAGTCAAACCCCGAGAAATTTACCGACTACACCCGGATGTCACAAGAAAGCTTCATGGATTTACTTGCTCGGGTCCAACAATTAATCAGGAGACAGGACACACAGCTCCGTCGGGCGATTCCTCCAGAGGAAAGACTACTGGTGACATTACGGTACGTGTTATTGAGAAACCAATGCCTGCATCATTTTATTACTTATGCCATGTACTATTCCAAAGATGCCAGAATTATTGTTCTGCCATCTAGTAAACAAAGACCTGCAGAATTATTTTTATGACATTTTGTTTTTTTATTAATGTTTTAAAAAAACATATACAATAATATTTTTTTTTTTCTTTCTCTAGATTCCTTGCTACTGGAGAGAGCCTGTCTTCACTCCACTTCCAGTACCGGATTGATATCTCCACGTTGTCAGGAATTGTTGTTGACACCTGCCGGGCATTGTGGACTGTTCTCTGTCCGGAATTTATGCCCCTGCCCACCACAGAAAAGTGGCTAGACATAGCCGAAAAATTCTGGACAACCTGCAATTTCCCCAACTGTTTGGGAGCAGTTGATGGGAAACACATACGGATTATCAAACCTAAAAGAACAGGCTCGGAGTACTACAATTACAAGAAGTACTTTTCAACAGTTCTTATGGCCACTGTGGATGCAGACTGTATGTTTGTTGCGGTGGACATTGGGGCATTTGGCCGTGGGAATGACTCACAGGCGTTTAAGAACTCGGACATGGGCCGGAGGTTGTATGGAAACCAGTTTAATTTCCCCATGCCACGGCCTCTTCCCCACACCGAAGGTCCACCACTGCCATTTGTAATGGTTGGGGATGAGGCATTCCAGATGAGCCAACACCTGCTAAAACCCTACTCCAACCGGGACTTGGACCACAACAAAAAAAATTTCAATTACAGGCTGACCAGGGCAAGAAGAACTGTAGAATGTGCCTTCGGTATACTGGTTTCCAGATGGCGCATTCTGGGCACAGCCATTCATCTGAAAGTGCAAACAGTGGATGAAGTTGTGAAGGCCTGTGTGGTGCTACATAACTTTGTCATGGCGAAAGAGCACCCAAACTTTGAACTTGATGATGCAGCTCCTAACCCATTGCCTGAGTTCACTTAGCACCCTCTCAGGTCTTCTGTTGAAGTTAGCCAAATGAGAGACCAATTTGCGGCCTACTTCATCTCAGATGTAGGACGGGTGGAATGGCAAGATGAAATGGTGTAAAATAATGTTCTTGTCTGTATGTCAATAAAATACCTTTTGTCTGTATGTTAATAAAATACCTCTGTTTATACCTGTACCACGTGCAGTCTCTGTTTTTAAAGTCAAAAACAATTATGAACTCACCAGGTTTACCAGTGAATTCATGATGCATATTTTTGGGTGCATCATGAATTTATTTGTAATCCTGACTAGGTAGTTAACTATACATGCACACAAGTTGTATGACCTTCATCATCTCTCCAGTTTTGGTTCCATTTTCAGTGACGGTGGAGATAACACAACAAATATTTGTGTCACCTGGCCTGCTGTTTCAAAGATTGATTTGGGGATGCACAAGCATCTGTAACTTTTTATACCTGACCATGTGACTATAAATATAATTTGTATTTTCATCACTGTGACTTGATTTGGAACGCAGAGATAATAAAGATTATACATCTTGTTCAATACCAATGCCTGGTGTCATGCTGAAGAGGTAATGCCCCAAATAATAATTGTCACTTCAGAATGTATCAGGCCTGGCAGGTGAGTACACATGAGTTAAAACAGCAGGATCGCTACAGTATGCTTCAATAAATGCAGACTGAAGCAACGCTGCTGGTTAAAACTCATATCTATTCACCTGCCCAGGTGTGATAGTAATGATACAAGGCTGGGCAGGTGAATACACATGAGTTAAAAACTGATGCAATCGCTATAGTATGCTTCAAATATATGCAGACTGAAGCGACAATGCAGGTTAAAACTCATGTTTATTCACCTGGCCAGGTGATATAGTAATGATACAAGTCCAGGTATTGTACATATATAAAGTGTATTTTCACCATCATCTCCTCAGTTTCTTCAACACACACTGAATTAAGGATGTGCTAAATTACAAGCTATATCTAGAATCCCTGGCCTTGTATCACAAAGTGAAATAATGTCAAAAACACACCAGACTCATTTCACTTTTTATATGATATCTGGCAAGGTAAAATAGATATGCATTGCACTCAACACCATCCTCTATTCAGTCTGTGCAATATTAGCAGACAGACAGACTGGTGGCGAAAATACAAGTCATATATTTTTGTTTTGGATTAAACATATCTCCAGGAAATACACAAACATGTGTCATTCCTGGAGTTATGTGTAGTCAAAAACGCAAAGTGTACGGCGCAGTGTGTGTACGGCTCAGTGTGTAGGCGGCGAAATTAACACAAAGCAAACAGAAATTACTAAAAGAAAATTGGCACATTTTTACAACAGGAAAACCACATTTTAATTGGCACTGATGTTTTGGATGACATTTGTATAGATCACATTATTACATTTATTTAGTACAAAAAGAAAACAATATTTTTATTGACACAAAGGTTTTGGATAGATCAGATTAGTACATTTATTGTGTACAACATGACCACTGGATTGTGACTGCCTCAGAAGTTGTAGAAAATTCAGATTAGTACAATATGTGTACAACATGACCATGGTATTGTCACTGCCCCAGAAGTTGTAGAAAAATCAGATTAGTACAATATGTGTACAACATGACCATCGAATTGTCACAGCCCCAGAAGTTGTAGAAAAATCAGATTAGTACAATGTGTACAACATGACCATCGTATTGTCACTGCCCCAGAAGTTATAGAAAAATCAGATTAGTACAATATGTGTACAACATGACCATCGTATTGTCACTGCCCCAGAAGTTATAGAAAAATCAGATTAGTACAATGTGTACAACATGACCATCGTATTGTCACTGCCCCAGAAGTTATAGAAAAATCAGATTGGTACAATATGTGTACAACATGACCATCGAATTGTCACAGCCCCAGAAGTAATAGAAAAATCAGATTAGTACAATTTAAGTACAACATGAACATGGTATTGTCACTGCCCCAGAAGTTGTAGAAAAATCAGATTAGTACAATATGTGTACAACATGACCATCGTATTGTCACTGCCCCAGAAGTTATAGAAAAATCAGATTAGTACAATATGTGTACAACATGACCATCGTATTGTCACTGCCCCAGAAGTTATAGAAAAATCAGATTAGTACAATATGTGTACAACATGACCATCGTATTGTCACTGCCCCAGAAGTTATAGAAAAATCAGATTGGTACAATATGTGTACAACATGACCATCGTATTGTCACTGCCCCAGAAGTTATAGAAAAATCAGATTAGTACAATATGTGTACAACATGACCATCGTATTGTCACTGCCCCAGAAGTTATAGAAAAATCAGATTAGTACAATATGTGTACAACATGACCATCGTATTGTCACAGACCATCGTATTGTCACTGTCCCAGAAGTTATAGAATAATCAGATTAGTACAATATGTGTACAACATGACCATCGTATTGTCACTGCCCCAGAAGTTATAGAAAAATCAGATTAGTACAATATGTGTACAACATGACCATCGTATTATCACTGCCCCAGAAGTTATAGAAAAATCAGATTAGTACAATATGTGTACAACATGACCATTATATTATCACTGCCCCAGAAGTTATAGAAAAATCAGATTAGTACAATATGTGTACAACATGACCATCGAATTGTCACAGCCCCAGAAGTAATAGAAAAATCAGATTAGTACAATTTGTGTACAACATGACCATGGTATTGTCACTGCCCCAGAAGTTGTAGAAAAATCAGATTAGTACAATATGTGTACAACATGACCATCGTATTGTCACTGCCCCAGAAGTTATAGAAAAATCAGATGAGTACAATATGTGTACAACATGACCATCGTATTATCACTGCTCCAGAAGTTATAGAAAAATCAGATTAGTACAATATTTGTACAACATGACCATTGAATTGTCACAGCCCCAGAAGTAATAGAAAAATCAGATTAGTACAATTTGTGTACAACATGACCATAGTATTGTCACTGCCCCAGAAGTTGTAGAAAAATCAGATTAGTACAATATGTGTACAACATGACCATCGAATTGTCACAGCCCCAGAAGTAGTAGAAAAATCAGATTAGTACAATTTGTGTACAACATGACCATGGTATTGTCACTGCCCCAGAAGTTGTAGAAAAATCAGATTAGTACAATATGTGTACAACATGACCATCGTATTGTCACTGCCCCAGAAGTTATAGAAAAATCAGATTAGTACAATATGTGTACAACATGACCATCGTATTGTCACTGCCCCAGAAGTTATAGAAAAATCAGATTAGTACAATATGTGTACAACATGACCATTGAATTGTCACAGCCCCAGAAGTAATAGAAAAATCAGATTAGTACAATTTGTGTACAACATGACCATGGTATTGTCACTGCCCCAGAAGTTGTAGAAAAATCAGATTAGTACAATATGTGTACAACATGACCATCGTATTGTCACTGCCCCAGAAGTTATAGAAAAATCATATTAGTACAATATGTGTACAACATGACCATCGTATTGTCACTGCCCCAGAAGTAATAGAAAAATCAGATTAGTACAATATGTGTACAACATGACCATCGTATTGTCACTGCCCCAGAAGTTGTAGAAAAATGTGATTAGTACAGATAAAAAAAAAAATAATAATTTATTGAGATTGACGTTTTGGTGGAGATTTGGATACTCTGGGGGTGTGCAGAGATGAAGAGCGGCTGGAAAGTGATGAAGGGGTTCGAGGGGAAGGGGCAACAAAAGTAGTGGGTGAAGGAAGATCAGACATCGAAGTAGAGGCAGTTTGAGACACATTAGGAGGAGAAGGTTGAAGGACCGACTAAGTTTTGCTTTTTTTCTTCTTGGGGGCAGGAGTACCCTGCATGGAACGACTTCTCTGTGTCCGCCTTGAGCTGGTTGACCATGGCCTTGACACATAAAAGAGTGAATGTGGATCACTCGTCTCATGCTCGGTGGTGACAGTGGCGGTAGAAGTGTTGGCGGTGCTCTGAGTAGCACAAGTGGTGGCGGTGTTCCAAGGAGGAGAACTGGGAGCTGTGCTCCTAAATTGCTGCTGACTGGTGGGGGTACTCCTAGAAGGAGAAGTGGGTGCGGTGGCCATAAATTGTTGCTGACTGGTGGCGGTACTCCTAGAAGGAGAAGTGGGTGCGGTGGCCGTAAATTGTTGACGACTGGTGGCGGTACTCCTAGAAGGAGAAGTTGGTGCGGTGGCCATAAATTGTTGCTGACTGGTGGCGGTACTCCTAGGATCAGTGGGTGCGGTGGCCGTAAATTGTTGACGACTGGTGGCGGTACTCCTAGAAGGAGAAGTGGGTGCGGTGGCCATAAATTGTTGCTGACTGGTGGCGGTACTCCTAGAAGGAGAAATGGGTGCGGTGGCCCAAGCAGGTACTGCGGTGGCGTGAGTCCAAGACTGTGGACCAGTGTCTGTGGTGGTGGTGCTCCAGACAGGAGCAGCGCTTGCCATGGTGGTGGCGACGGTGGAGTGTCCAGCAGTACTCGGACTTGTGGTGGTGTAGTGGTGACTCGGAATGCTGGTGGCTGTGCAGTGGTATGCAGCAGAAGTCGGTAGGGATGTGAGTCGAGTCAGTGGTGGCACAGTTGGATATGCAACCACTGACTGCTGCACGTACCGATTCTGCTGCATAGCCTGCAAGTAAGCAGTGTTGCAGGTCTGCAACACACTCAGCTGTTGCTCAGGACTAAGGTGTTCCGCCATGCCCCGTTCAATTTTATTGAAAAAATGGTGTGCTGGTCTGTTGAGGTCGGCCTCCAGGCGATCAAGACGCTGTTCGACACTGTTGAAGCGGTGATCCATGTGTGTAAAACCCCGTTCCATCAGTGAAAAACTGCTTCCAACTGTGCCTGCCAGCGACTTGATATTGCCATGAAAGGCCTCGCTCAAGTGCATGAACTCGGGCAAGACATTCCTCTCCATGGCCCTCTGCCAGTGGCAGAGACCTGGGAGAGGGGAAGACCTGATGGACCAGCTTCCTGGTCACCAGCTGTCCGTGTTGCTGACCTGCAAGTTGCTTCCAGGCTGTCGGATGACTGGGACTGGTCCAAGGTCGTCCGAGGAAGGACCGCTTCAGGGACAGGCTGCATGGTGCTGCTCCAGGTGCTGTGGAAAGAAAACCAAAACATTTCTATAATGCATTAACAAGAAGCATCAGCTGTAGAAAAAAAAAGCACTGATAAAAAATAAAAAAAATTAAAAAAACAAAAAAAAAAAACTTACGCTCTGCTGGCAAGGACCGGTCTCAGGAACGCCAGCTCACGATAGTAGTGATATTTTCTTCTGGTCCTTGCTGCTGAACCACTGCGAACCTGTCCCTCTGCTCGAACATCAGTGTTGAAGCAGTCCTTCATCGAGCGCCATCGTGTGCGGACTTTGTTCACTGTTGAGGAAAAAAAAATAATAATACAATGCAGTCAGGGCAAAATCTGTCTCATCACACACACCTGAATGAAAATGTCAAACTGTCAATGCATCATTAAAAAGCTATACAATGCACAGGGCAGTCACTGTTGAACCACATGACACTGTTGGGTTTGCTGGTAGAATATATCTGCCAGCATACCAATCAGTGCCATGAGGAACATGAGTGAGTGCAGCATAAAAAACTCAATAGAATGCACAACACATAGCAAAAGAATACACAGGGCAGTCACTGTTGAACAACATGACACTGTTGGGTTTGCTGGTAGAATATATCTGCCAGCAAACTCATCAGTGCCATGAGGAACAAGAGTGACTGCGGCATTACAGAGAATGAAAATACTTACTAAACTCCTTTTTGAGGTTTGGAGAGGCGCTGTCCCAGCCATCCATCAACGCTGCGGCCACCTCGTTCCATAGCCGCCGGGTCACCACATTGTCCTTGTACTGCGGATCACGGCTGTCCCACAACGGGACACGCTCATGGTCCTGGCAGATGAGGGCCTCGTTGTCCACATACAGGTCCTCGTCCCGTTGTGGAACCTAGAAGAAACCAAATAAAAATTACAATCTTGTATATTTTTCAGAAAGAAAATAACGATAGGAACAAAAAAGAAATAGACATTCAAAGGCTAGATACTTACATTCCGTCTCGCCACCGGGACTTGACTCGGCTGCGACTGCTCCTGCTGTGACTCCTCAATGTCTGTGTCCGACGATGATGTCTGAAAAAAGAACACAAATTTTAGCCATTTGTAGATTCAGCGGCTATACTTACCCACAGGCAGGAAGATACTCACATCACGCTCTGCATAGGCCAGTTCTTGCCTGGATGGGGAATATTGGGATCCAGAAGACATGCTGCAAAAAACAAAAACATGAGTACATATTACATTGTAAAGGACAGGCAGTCATTTGGTTAAAGAATACATTCTTGCACTTTGGATCGGTCTTGAGTCCAGGCGCACTGTCTCCAGCCAGTTTTAGGGTCCACGCTGTACTTGGGGTCCAGGCGCAGTGTCTCCAGGCAGTATCCAGGCTGTGTATTAGGGGACCAGGATAGATCTTTCAGTCTCATGGAGTGTCTCCAGGCAGTGTAGTATGGTGCAGTCTGTATGTTCAGGCCTTTTATAGGGGTCCAAGCTGTATCTTCTAGTCTCTTTATCAGCATGCAGTCTCCAGGCAGTCTGAGTAGGGGTCTGTCTGGCACTGACACCTTCCTTTATCTACACTCCTTTATCTACACTCCTCACAAACAATGTATCTTGTCTAGGGGGTGCTTGGACAAGTGTCTAGACATTGTTTACTAAAAAATTGCGTGCGCGCACAAGCGCTGACAAGCGCACAGCCACGCACACGCCAGTGCACACATAGATGGCAATGATATTTATATGCTCATAGCATGCGCACAAGTGCGCATGCGCCTTTTTAAATTGGTGTGCTGAAAAAAAAATGCAACATGTAGCGTCTAGCGCATCTGGGCGCACACCAAACGCTGATGAGCGCGTGCAAGCGCTAGACCCTGCGCCCGCCATGTTAATGATAGGGGAACATTGCGCATGTGACTGATAGCGCACAATGCGCAGCGCTACAAAACGCAAGTGTGAAAGTAGCCTAAAAGATAATTTTTGTGACTAAAAAGTTAAATATTCATTTTTTTCTTCCACGTTGCTTCAGCTCCTGTGAAGCACCTGAAGGGTTAATAAACTTCTTGAGGGGTGCAATTTTTAGAATGGTGTCACTTTTGGGTATTTTCTGCCATATAGACCCCTCAAAGTGACTTCAAATGTGAAGTGGTCCCTAAAAAATATGGCTTTGTAAATTTTATTGTAAAAATGAGAAATCGCTGGTCAACTTTTAACCCTTATAATTTCCTAACAAAAAAAAATTTTGGTGGGAAATGTTATTTCTTAACTATTTTGTGTGACATACAGTACAGACCAAAAGTTTGGACACACCTCATTTAAAGATTTTTTTTGTATTTTTATGACTATGAAAATTGTAAATTCACACTGAAGGCATCAAAACTATGAATTAACACATGTGGAATTATATACTTAACAAAAAAGTGTGTAACAACTGAAATTATGTCTTATATTCTAGGTTCTTCAAAGTATCCACCTTTTGCTTTGATGACTGCTTTGCACACTCTTGGCATTCTCTTGATGAGCTTCAAGAGGTAGTCACCGGAAATGGTTTTCACTTCACCGGTGTGCCCTGTCAGGTTTACTAAGTGGGATTTCTGGCCTTATAAATGGGGTTGGAACCATCAGTTGTGTTGTGCAGAAGTCAGGTGGATACATAGCTGATAGTCCTACTGAATAGACTGTTAGAATTTGTATTATGGCAAGAAAAAAGCAGTTAAGTAAAGAAAAACGAGAGGCCATCATTACTTTAAGAAATGAAGGTCAGTCAGTTCGAAAAATTGGGAAAACTTGGAAAGTGTCCCCAAGTGCAGTTGCAAAAACCATCAAGCGCTACAAAGAAACTGGCTCACAAGAGGACCGCCCCAGGAAAGAAAGACCAAGAGTCACCTCTGCTTCTGAGGATAAGTTTATCCGAGTCATCAGCCTCAGAAATCGCACGTTTACAGCAGCTCAGATTAAAGACCAGGTCAATGCCACACAGAGTTCTAGCAGCAGCAGACACATCTCTACAACAACTGTTAAGAGGAGACTTTGTGCAGCAGGCCTTCATGGTAAAATAGCTGCTAGGAATCCACTGCTAAGGACAGGCAACAAGCAGAAGAGACTTGTTTTGGCTAAAGAACATAAGGAATGGACATTAGACCAGTGGAAATCTGTGCTTTGGTCTGATGAGTCCAAATTTGAGATCTTTGGTTCCAACCACCGTGTCTTTGTGCGACGCAGAAAAGGTGAACGGATGGACTCTACATGCATGGTTCCCACCATGAATCATGGAGGAGGAGGTGTGATGGTGTGGTGGGTGCCTTGCTGGTGACACTGTTGGGGATTTATTCAAAATTGAAGGCATACTGAACTAGCATGGCTACCACAGCATCTTGCAGCAGTAAGCTTTCCATCCGGTTTGCGTTTAGTTTGACCATCACTTATTTTTCAACAGGACAATGACCCCAAACACACCTCCAGGCTGTGTAAGGGCTATTTGACCAAGAAGGAGAGTGATGGGGTGCTACGCCAGATGACCTGGCCTCCCCAGTCACCAGACCTGAACTCAATCGAGATGGTTTGGGGTGAGCTGGACCGCAAAGTGAAGGCAAAAGGGCCAAAAATTGCTAAGCATCTCTGGGAGCTCCTTCAAGATTGTTGGAAGACCATTTCTGGTGACTACCTCTTGAAGCTCATCAAGAGAATGCCAAGAACGTGCAAAAGCAGTCATCAAAGCAAAAGGTGGCTACTTTGAAGAACCTAGAATGTAAGACATATTTTCTGTTGTTTCACACTTTTTTTGTTAAGTATATAATTCCACATGTGTTAATTCATAGTTTTGATGCCTTTAGTGTGAATGTACAATTTTCCTAGTCATGAAAATACAGAAAAATCTTTAAATGAGAAGGTGTGTCCAAACTTTTGGTCTCTACTGTATTTCTCTGTTTTAAGGGAATAAAAATTCAAAGTTTGAAAATTGCAAAATTTTTGCCATATTTGCATTTTTTTCAAAAATAAACGCAAGTTATATCGAAGAAATTTTACCACTAACGTGAAGAACAATATGTCACGAGAAAATAATCTCAGAATCGCGAAGATCCGTTGAAGCGTTCCAGAGTTATAACCTCATAAAGAGACAGTGGTCAGAATTGTAAAAATTGGCCCGGTCATTAACGTGCAAAACCACCCTTGGGGGTGAAGGGGTTAAACAAAATTTAACAACTGAATGAATATCATCCAAGGCCCGTGATTCCATAATTTTTGCCAGGGGTTGTATATCCTTCTGAAAAGAATGGATCATAGAGAACAACTGATCCAACTTTGTCTCGGTCGACATTATCCCAGCAGATTCCTTTTCGGGCCTGAGTATTTGATGGCGTGGGAGAAAACCAGACTGAGAACTAAGCTGCAGCAAAAAGATGTATTTGAACACAATAGAAATGCAAACAGTACTAACACAGATATTCCTGCTCCCCACAATATAGTAAATGAAAGCAAATAGAACTAACACAGATATTCCTGCAATTGTAACGAGATGCTCAGTACAATATAGTACATCACAGCAAACTGAATAGCGGGATGCGACTGCTAATATGAACCAGTCCAGCAAGGATATGACACAGGAGTGCACGCGGCACTTAAATGAGGAAGTCCATTAAAGATATCAGTGGGTGTTATATGTGTCTCCGAGACCTAAAGTACGGGTGAATGGTCTTTTGTCTGGGGAATTTTCATTATTCAGGGGAACATGACAGGGCTGACCTTTGTCTCCTCTGTTGTTCGCGATCGCAATAGAGGCTTTGGCGGCGGCGATACGGGGGGACAGGGGTATAAAGGGATATAATTATGTAAGTCACAAGGAGAAGGTGGCCCTTTACGCTGATGATGTGTTACTATTCTTAGGAGATGAACAGGAGTCTTTGACGGCTGCTATGCATAGCATTGCTAACTTTGGGTCTATTTCAAGACTATCCATTAATTGGGACAAGTCCGACTACTACAGTTGGATGCGGCGGCTCCCCTGACACTTGACCCTGTAATTCCACTGCGGGTGGTTGCTGAGTTCAAATATTTGGGCATTGTGATTTCAGCCAAGATAGAGGACTATGAGCTCAATTTGACTCTACTGCTGCGGAGATTTCATCAGAAGATTGGGGCTTGGAAGAGGTTGTTTTTGTCGGTTGCAGGTAGAGTTATTTTGATAAAAATTATACTTATGCCTCAACTCCTCTACATGCTCCATAATGCTCTGGTGTGGCTGGCACAAAATAAACTATAAGATCAACTCTCTTTTTAGGGATCTGATTTGGAAGGGTGGACGGGCATGCATTAAATTGGAACACCTGCAGACACCGAAAGACGAGGGAGGTTTAGCGGTCCCTAACCCTTGGATCTACTATGTAGCGTACAAATGTCAGCATATGGTGAGTTGGGGAGAACCCAAACAAAGTTCATCAGCTGCGATAATCAATGAATATATGGTTGGGAAGGGTCTACTGTTAGCTAGTTTAGAAGCAGGCAAATTTAGATCAAACCCTAAAAAATTTCCAACCATATGATGGGGAAAGTCTCGCAGAAGATTAAGCAGTGGAGAGGTATAACGGGATTTACGCACTACACGTCAATCTGGTTTGACCCTAGGCTGGTGGAGTTGGTGCGATTAAGAGGGTTTGGTCAATGAAGGCACATTGGCATTTGGTTCGTGTCTCAGTTGTTTGATGATGGCACTCTAAAGATGTTTGAAATGCTCAGGAAGGAGTTCTGTTGTGAATGTGCTAGAAATGAATTCTGAGCAGAAGCTCCCTCTGGTGGTTACAAACAGTACTGAACTATTCAATGAAGATTGGCGATCAGGTGTTACTGACTGGTCTTATATAAGGGAGGTTCCCTCCCATCAGGGTTGCCGGTGATCAATTGTTCTGGTCTCAACTTTTGTTCCTGGTTCACTTTGAAGCTTGCTGTTTCGTGCCTGCATCTTCTGCTAACAGATAAGACATTTTCTTCTTTTAGTTTTTTTGTGCTTGCTTTTTGCATTTTGTCCTGCACTTCTGTGGGGTTCTGCCAGGTCCCCTCCGGTGGCTTGTGCTCCTCTCAGTTTAGTTCAGCCAGTTGTTTGTTCATTTGCCTTTTCCATTTTTTTCTGTGGCTGCGGCTTAGTTTTGTTACACCAGAGAACTAATTTAGGTGGTAGAGGTTGTGTGATCTCAGGTGTTTTTGCAATTAGTGTGTTGGTATTTTTTTTAGGGTTTTTTGAATTGCAGTAAGTGACCTTCCTATCCTTTTCTGTCTAGGAAGATTGGGCCCCAACGTTTGCTCATACTATTTTCTGTCTGTGTCTGTATTTCCTCTTGTCTAACCGCCAGTACATGTTTGGGGGCTTCCTATGTTCTTTGGGGATCTACTCCGGGGCAGATAGTTTCCTCTTTCTATCTTTAGGTGAAGTTAGCTTCTCAGGCTGTGACGAGGCGTCTAGGACCAACGTAGGTACGCTCCACGGCTGCCTTTAGTTGTGGTGGTTAGTCAGGGTACTGCAATCCAGTAGATTCCAACCTCTCTGGTGTATTGCCTTTTTTGCCTGCTCTCCTCAGCTACCAAATCATAACAGTATCACCGGCCTAAAACTGATAATTATATGGTACTCACAGAAGGGAAAAATAGTGTGAAAGAAAGAAAGTTGTCAGAGTTGTCAGAGATTTTTTTTTTTATTTTTTTTCCCTCTGTATCTCTGGGTGCTGAGGAGGATTTTTTTTTTCTCTCAATGGAGTTTACACAGTTGTCTGGCCGTGTGGATCAGCTTGCCACTGAGGTTCGGAGTATTGCTACCTATCTTGCAGGGTTGCCGGTTGTGGAACCTAGGATCCCCATGCCAGATTTGTTTTTGGGGGATCGAACTAAATTTCTGAATTTCAAAAATACCTGTAAGTTGTTTTTTGCCTTGAAATCTAAGTCCTCAGGGAATGCAGCACAGCAGGTTCAAATTGTCATTTCTCTCCTGCGCGGCGATCCTCAGGATTAGGCTTTTTCCCTGACACCTGGGGACCCTGTTTTGAGTAATGTTGATGTCTCCATTTTTCTGCAATTTTGGGTTTCACCCTCGATTTTCTTCAGGACAGACGGAGGCTTCTGTCTGTCCAGGTGTTGACTCTGTTGTGGAGCGTATGCAGCAGATTTGGGACCTGGTAGTGGAGAGGTTGTCCCTCTCTCAGGAGAGGGCCCAGCGGTTTGCCAACCGGCATAGGACTGATGGTCCTCGGTTTGAAGTGGGGGATTTGGTCTGGTTGTCCTCAAGAAATATCCCTATGAGGGTTGCATCTCCTAAGTTTAAGCCTAGGTTCATTGGACCTTATAAGATCATGGAGATTCTTAATCCTGTTTCCTTTCGTTTACTTCTTCCAGGGACATTTAAGATCCATAACGTGTTCCACAAGTCCTTATTGAAGAGGTTTGTCGAGCCAGTGGTTCCTATGGCTGTGCCTCCTGACCCTGTTTTGGTTGAGGGCAATCTGGAGTATGTGGTTGAGAAAATATTGGATTCTCGTTTTTCTAGACGGAAACTCCAGTATTTGGTTAAGTGGAGAGGTTATGGTCAGGAGGACAATTCTTGGGTGTTTGCTTCGGACATCCATGCTAGAAGACTCATCCGTGCGTATCACAGAGCTCATCCTGACCGACCTGGTTGCCCAAATGAGGGTTCGGTGACCCCTCCTCAAGGGGGGGTACTGTTGTGAATGTGCTAGAAATGAATTCTGAGCAGAAGCTCCCTCTGGTGGTTACAAACAGTACTGAACTATTCAATGAAGATTGGCGATCAGGTGTTACTGACTGGTCTTATATAAGGGAGGTTCCCTCCCATCAGGGTTGCCGGTGATCAATTGTTCTGGTCTCAACTTTTGTTCCTGGTTCACTTTGAAGCTTGCTGTTTCGTGCCTGCATCTTCTGCTAACAGATAAGACATTTTCTTCTTTTAGTTTTTTTGTGCTTTTTGCATTTTGTCCTGCACTTCTGTGGGGTTCTGCCAGGTCCCCTCCGGGGGCTTGTGCTCCTCTCAGTTTAGTTCAGCCAGTTGTTTGTTCATTTGCCTTTTCCAGTTTTTTCTGTGGCTGCGGCTTAGTTTTGTTACACCAGAGAACTAATTTAGGTGGTAGAGGTCGTGTGATCTCAGGTGTTTTTGCAATTAGTGTGTTGGTATTTTTTTTAGGGTTTTTTTGAATTGCAGTAAGTGACCTTCCTATCCTTTTCTGTCTAGGAAGATTGGGCCCCAACGTTTGCTCATACTATTTTCTGTCTGTGTCTGTATTTCCTCTTGTCTAACCGCCAGTACATGTTTGGGGGCTTCCTATGTTCTTTGGGGATCTGCTCCGGGGCAGATAGTTTTCCTCTTTCTATCTTTAGGTGAAGTTAGCTTCTCAGGCTGTGACGAGGCGTCTAGGACCAACGTAGGTACGCTCCATGGCTGCCTTTAGTTGTGGTGGTTAGTCAGGGTACTGCAATCCTATAGATTCCAACCTCTCTGGTGTATTGCCTTTTTTGCCTGCTCTCCTCAGCTACCAAATCATAACAGAGTTCCCTTTGACCCAGAATTAAATTTTTTAGTATCTGTAGCTCAGACACGCTCTCAATAAACAGATTGAAGTGGCAAGTGTGGTTCTGCAGCCAGATAGTTTGTTGAATCTCATAGAACCTCAGAGGAACACGAGGGGGTTCATCACATTAATGTACAGGGGTCTGCTAGACATATTTCTACTTTGACATCCGTTAATGTTGAGAGAGAAGTGGATGTCAGACTTGGGTTTGTTTTCGGAGTCTCAATGGGAGTCCATATTACAGTATATTCCCAAGGTGTCTATGAGCGAGGCTAGGAGGATGTCGCAGCTGTACTTAGTCTATAATGAGTACAGTATTCAAGTGTGGATGATAAAGGCAGGACTGAGAGGGGATTCAAAATGTCCAAGATGCTCTGAAGAGGGAGCCGACCTTCTACACATGATGTGGTCATGTCCTCGCTGTCAGCCCTTCTGGGTGAAAGTCCTTAATTTGATTCAGGAGGTGACGGGGATGAATATTCCACTTACTCCGCTGACCTGCATACTGGGATGTGTGGAAAATATCTCTACTGACGATTGGCTATAGCCAGGTTGTTGTATTATGCTAGGAAACTTATCGCAGGTCATTGGTTAGACGAAAAATCGTCAGTTATGCAAGAATTTGTGAATAGAATAAACTTTATTGTCCTAATGGAAAGAAATATATACATTAAGAGAGGTCAACATACACAGTTTGAAAATGTGTGGGGTGGATGGATGGATTGTCCAGGTGTGGCGTCTGCTGAACTACTGCAGAAGAGGATGGGTGTCGCCTAAGTGTTTCTGATATAATTTTGTTTTGTGAAATGAAGTAATGTAAAGGTCTTTCTTTTTGTAACTGTACTATGCTGTAACGAACCTGCTTGTAAATAAGAGATATTGAGATGGGGTTTGGGTGGGATATTGTTTACGTTTGTTACTTAAAGAAAAACAAAATTGCTCTAAATAATTTGTATCAGTCTGGAGCTTGTACCAAACTGTGTTACAATTTGGATTTATGTTTTAATAAAAAATACACGATTAAAAAAAAAAAAAAAAAGATATCAGTGGGTATGCATACAGTACTTAAATGTGGTTATCCAGCAAAGGGGGTAGTGGAAATTAACACAGTACTTAAACAAGGGAGTCCAGCAATAACTTGATCACACGTGGGTACGGCACTTGTTTGTGGGAGTCCACTAATACTTGAAGGAGATGGCAAAGTCAGGATTCCTTACAGCAGTTCCAAGGGTGATTAGCTCCACACCAGAAGTCCCAGACAGTGGTTGAGCACAAAAGGGCTGTAGGCAGCAGAACATAGAGAGGCAGAGAACCGAGTAACAAGCAGAAGCCGCAGCAGGGAGTCCACTAGCAGATGCAGGAGCTAGGAGCAAGACAGCAGCAAAATACTCAGGCACAGGAGAACACATGACCCGGACTTAAAGGGAATCTGTCACCCTAAATGGGCTGGATATTTAAATGATGGCAGTCAGGTCAGATGGGCGGTGTTTTGGGTACTTGCCTTAACATGTTGGTCGCCGCTGTCTCCATTATTTCTGGGAATTGTAGTCATTGCCCTCCATATAACGCTCCTGCGCATTGCAATCTGCGGGCAAAGCATACTGCGCGTGCGCAATTCAAGATTGCAATGCGCAGGTGCGTTATGTGGAGGGCAACGACTACAATTCCCAGAAATAATGGAGACAGCAGCGAACAACATGTTAAGGCAAGTACCCAAAACACCGCCCATCTGACCTGACTGCCATCATTTAAATATCCCGCCAATTTAGGGTGACAGATTCCCTTTAAATAATCAGGACAGACAGGAAGTTCCATGACAGGGCGAGATACAAGACTCCATCTTGGATCAGGGCGAAAAAGCACAAAGGAAAGTCCGGAATCCTTACACATATATACTGATTCATCCATTCATTAATTTATGATGCTTACAATGTAGTTTTAACCTTATCTTTATATGTCATGATGATTTTTTTTTTGTCATTTTTAGGAAGTTTATGTGGGAAAAGAAACTTTATGCACTATTGATGGTCTCCATTTCAACAGCACATACAACGCAAGAGTCAAAGCATTTAATTCAACAGGCCTTGGGCCTTATAGCAAAACTGTAGTTCTCCAGACATCTGATGGTTTGTACAGAATATGATTTTCACATTTGTATTTTTACTGTGAAGTTATAAGTGAATATCTACATTAGATGGATTTAAAGGAAGCTTGTCTGCCCAAACTAACAGTATAATCTGAGAACAACAGAGCATTGTAGGGTCAAAGCCCCATAAAAATCGCATCTATAAGCTCCAATTCGTCAACGTATTTTCGCCGGGTTGCCTAAAAATATTGCAAGTTTTGGTGTTCTCAAACTAGTTTTACATAGCTCTGCCAAAACGTGCAGAGCTGGGGTGGGACAGGTGGGTGGAAATGGCCATGCCTCTACAGCCTGTCTAATTCATGACAAGCTGTGGCGTATCTAATGCCAGAAATCTTACTCCAGTTCTGCTTCTGTTCTGCAGAAGATTAATTTGATATGCTAATTAGGCTGCCCAGTGCTCTCTTTGTGTTTCCAAAAGACTCAGTACACTGTTGTGCCCACTGGTTTTACAAGACTGAACTCTTTCACTGGTGATTGACAGCACAGGCTTGCCTGAGCTTTCATTACAGACAGCGCTCTCTTAAGGCATGTCAGAATTGTCAATGACCAGTGAAGGAGGAGGGGACAAGCAAATGGATGAAATGGTGCACTGAACCACTTGACTGCAGCAAGGGTGCACTAAACCACTTGGCCACAGCAAGGGTGCACTGAACCACTTGGCCGCAGCAAGGGTGCACTGAACCACTTGGCCGCAGCAAGGGTGCACTGAACCACTTGGCCGCAGCAAGGGTGCACTGAACCACTTGGCCGCAGCAAGGGTGCACTGAACCACTTGGCCACAGTAAGGGTGCACTGAACCACTTGGCCATAACAAGGGTGCACTGACCCACTTGACTGCAGAAAGGCTTCACTAAACCAGTTGGCCACAGCAAGAGTGCACGGAATCACTTGGCTGCAGCAAGGGTGCACTGAACCACTTGGCTGCAGCAAGGGTGCACTAAGCTACTTGGCTGCAGCAAGGGGCACTGAACAACTTGGCCGCAGCAAGGGTGCACTGAACCACTTGGCCGCAGCAAGGGTGCACTGAACCACTTGGCCGCAGCCAGGGTGCACTAAATGACTTGGCCGTGGCAAGGGTGCACTAAACCACTTAGCTCCAGCAAGGGTACACTGAACCACTTGGCCGCAGCCAGGGTGTACTAAACCACTTGTCCGCAGCCATGGGTGTACTAAACCAATTGGCCGCAGCAAGGGTGCACTGAACCATTTGGCTGCAGCAAGGGTGCACTAAAACAATTGGCCGCAACAAGGGTGCACTAAACCACTTGGCCGCAGCAAGGGTGCACTGAACTACTTGGCCGCAGCAAGGGTGCACTAAGCAATTTAATTACCATATATGATTAAACTTCAGTTGCTGCAGAATGGAGGCAGCTGTTTTGAATAGTAAGGGCATTTTTTGGTTGTTGTTTTATTTTTATAGGTGTTAAATTCCGTACAATGCTATATCCTTAATTTATATTGTCAGTTTGGGATGACGGGCTACTTTTAACCCTTTCCCTGCCAAGGACATATCTCTCATGCATCCTTGCAGGGTGGTTACTCAGTAAAGAGGTATGAAATACGTTCAAGCTAATAATTTCCATATCATCTCCATATCTCAGCATGAGTAGAAAAGCAGTCGCACTCAAGAGCAAAATGTTGTGCTAATGAAGTTTCTTTTAATTATTCAATGTATATTTAAACAACACCACATGGACGAAAAAAGGACAAAAAAGTATACCGAGGTAACGTTTCCACCCACAATAGGGTCTTTATCAAACCTCACTGAGGAGTGTCCTTGATAAGGAAATATAGTGTAGACACAGCAAAAGACCCAGCCAGGCCTGAATGGAGGATGTGGTGTGGAGGCCCGGTCGGGTCTTTAGCTGTGTCAACAACATTTTTCCTTATCAAGACTCCTCAGTGAGGTTTGATAGAGACCCTATTGTGGGTCGAAACGTTACCTCGGTATACTCTTTTGTCCTTTTTTCATCCATGTAGTGTTGTTTAAATATACATTGAATAATAAAAAGAAACTTCATTAGCACAATATTTTGCTCTTGAGTGCGACAGCTTTTCTACTTTGTTAAAGTGGGCTTGTTTCCCAGTTCAGTCTGCACCTATCTAATTTATTGAGTGCGCGTCATTCTCCTCTCCATATCTCAGCATGGATTGCAGCTACAGAACGAATCATTCTTAAAGAGAGGCTCAACTTTAAAGAGTAACTATCATTCCCCTGCGTCCACATCAGCACAATATGGGTTACCATGCCCCTGTGCGCTAACGGGACAAAGTGGAATATTTAATGATTTTAAGTAGTCCCACAACCTCATCTCCCCCAGGATAAAATGGGAAGCATCCCAGAAGCCATGAGTTTTTACTTTGTCCCTATGCTAGCGGGACGTTTTTTGTTTCCCTCCCTCCCTACTCCCTTGCCTGCTTATCCAGGTTTTTAGTCTGCTCCATGTGTACTGCTGCCAAGCCCGCGCCATTGCTGAGTGTGCTCTTCTAGGTGAAGTAGCTTCTTCCTGTCAGTACTTTCCATCCACCATTTTTTTGGTGGGATCCACAGTGTCTTCCTGTCTCCTCTATGGGTGCCGCCATATTGTTGGTTGTTTACTGATGTGATTGGCAGACTTCATTACAGGGGGTGGGAGAAGTTCCTCCCTTTCTTTTTTAAGCGTTTTTTCCAGCCTGCATACTTGTGGCTAAGGCTACTCTGTTATGAATGTGCTAGAGATGGTTTCTGAGCAAAGGCTCCCTCTGGTGGTTACAGACAGTACTGAACCTTTCAGCGAGGAATGGCAATCTGGGATCACTGACTGGTCTGATATAAGGGAGGTTCCCTCCCATGATGGTTGCCGGTGATCAATTGTTCTTGTCTCAATTGTGGTTCCTGGTTCATTTGGAAGTTTACTGAGTCTTGCCTGCATCTTCTGCTTTCAGATAAGATATTTTCTGCTTTTATTTTTGTGCTTGCTTTTTGCATAGTTCTCTGCACTTTTGTGGAGGTCAGCGGGTTCCCTCCTGGGTCCTGTGCTCCTCTCAGTTTATTTGTAGCCACTGTTATTTGTTCATTTGCTTTTTCCTGTTTTTTCAGTGGCTGCGGCTTAGTTTTGTTACATCAGAGATCTGATTTAGGTGGTGGAGATCGTGTGATCTCAGGTGTTTTTGCAATCAGAAGAATTGGTATTTTTAGGGGTTTTTTTGGATTGCAGTAACAATCCTTTCCTGTACTTTTCTGTCTAGACAGATTGGGCCCCAGCGTTTACTCATTCTATTTTCTGTCTGTGTCCGTGCTTCTTCTTGTCTAACCGCCATAACATGTTTGGGGGCTTCCTATTTTCTTTGGGGATCTGCTCCGGGGCAGATAGCTTTCCTCTTTCTGCCTTTAGATGTAGTTATCTCTCAGGCTGTGACGAGGCGTCTAGGATCAATGTAGGAACGCTCCACGGCTACCTCTAGTTGTGTGGTTAGTTCAGGTTACTGCAATCCAATAGGTTCCAGCCTCTCTGGTGTATTGCCGTTTTTGCTTTTTCTCCTCAGCTACCCAAACATAACAGTATCGCCGGCCAAACTGAAAATTATATGGTACTCACAGAAGGGAAAAATAGTGTGGACAGAAAAAAAAAAAAGTTGTCAGAGTTGTCAGAGATTTTTTTTTCCTGTTTGTGGCATTTTTTCCCTCTTTTTCTCTGGGTGCTGAGGAGGATTTTTTTTCTCTCTCAATGGAGCTTGCACAGTTGTCTGGCCGTGTGGATCAGCTTGCCACTGAGGTTCGGAGTATTGCTACCTATCTTGCTAGGTTGCTGGTTGTGGAATCTAGGATTCCCATTCCAGCTTTGTTTTTGGGGGATCGGGCTAAATTTCTGAATTTCAAAAATAACTGTAAGTTGTTTTTTGCCTTAAAGCCTAAGTCCTCAGGGAACGCAGCACAGCAGGTTCAAATTGTCATCTCTCTCCTGCGTGGTGACCCTCAGGATTGGGCTTTTTCCCTGACACCTGGGGATCCTGTTTTGAATGATATTGATGTATTTTTTCTGTCTCTGGGGTTATTGTACGATGAACCTAATGTCACTGATCAAGCTGAAAAAACCTTGTTGGCATTAAATCAGGGTCTTGAAGACGCTGAGTTGTACTGTCAGAAATTCCGAAAGTGGGCAGTCCTGACCAAATGGAATGATGATGCTTTGGCAGCCCTTTTTCGGAAGGGGCTGTCAGAGAATGTAAAGGATGTTATGGTGGGATTCCTTGCTCCCTCTGGTCTCAATGATTCTATGTCATTGGCTATTCAAATTGACAGACGTTTGCGTGAGCGCAGAGGTATGTGTGAGATAGTGTTGCCTTGTGAGCCAGCTTCTGAGCCCATGCAGTGTGATGAAGTGACTTCTGGGGCACAGCGTCATGAGTTTCGAAAGCGCAATGGGTTATTTTTCTACTGTGGTGACGCCTCTCATGCTATTTCAGTCTGCCCTAAGCGGGGAAGACGTTTTGCACGCTCAGTTGTCTTGGGTAGTGTTCAGACTAAATTTCTGTTGACTGTTACCCTGATTTGCTCCCTGTCCACATTTTCTGCTCAGGCTTTTGTTGATTCAGGAGCAGCTATTAACCTGATGGATTTTGACTTTGCCAAACGTTGTGGGTTTCCCATGATACGCCTGCGGAAGTCTATGAGGGTTGAACCTGATCATCAGGAGAGTTGCAAATTTTTGGTGGTGTATAATCTGCATGACATTATTGTACTAGGTTTCCCTTGGTTACAGTCTCATAATCCTGTTTTGGATTGGAAATCTTTGTCTGTGACCAGTTGGGGCTGCCAATGTGTTAATGCTGACACTCCTGTTTTTTCTGCCTCTTCCCAGTCTCAGGATGTTCCTGACTTTTTGACTGATTTTTCGGATGTGTTTAGTGAAAGTAAATCCGCATCCTTGCCCCCTCACAGGAGCTATGATTGCGCTATTGAATTAGTGCCTGGTGGTAAATTTCCTAAAGGTCGCCTTTTTAACTTGTCTGTACCTGAACACGATGCTATGCGATCTTATATCAAGGAGTCATTGGAGAAGGGTCATATCAGACCATCCTCTTCACCCTTGGGCGCCGGTTTTTTCTTTGTGGCCAGAAAGGATGGTTCATTGAGGCCGTGTATTGATTATCGTCTCTTGAATAAGATCACTGTGAAGTATCAATATCAGTTACCCTTGATTTCTGACCTGTTTTCCAAAGTGAAAAGTGCTAGTTGGTTTACCAAGCTTGACCTCAGGGGGGCGTATAACCTTATTCGCATTAAGCACGGGGATGAATGGAAGACGGTGTTTAATACCCCAGAGGGGCATTTTGAGTATCTAGTGATGCCCTTTGGGCTCACTAATGCTCCTCCTGTCTTCCAATCCTTCATGAATGATATTTTCAGGGATTTTGTGGATAAATTTCTGATTGTTTATTTGGATGATATCTTGATTTTTTTCCAATGACTGGGACTCTCATGTGAAACATGTTCGGACTGTGTTCCAGATTTTGAGAGAGAATGCACTGTATGTGAAGGGATCAAAGTGTCTTTTTGGCATACAGAAGATCTAATTTCTGGGATTCATTTTGTCTACGTCTGTTATTGAAATGGACCCGGTCAAGGTTCAGGCCATCTGTGATTGGGTCCAACCTACTTCATTAAAGGCTCTTCAGAGATTTTTGGGTTTTGCCAATTTTTATCGTAAATTTATTGGTAATTTCTCCGGTATTGTTAAACCATTGACTGATTTGACCAAAAAGGGTTCTGATGTGGTGAATTGGCCTCCTGATGCAGTTTCTGTGTTTCAGGAACTTAAGCAGAGATTCACTTCTACTCCTGTTCTACGGCAGCCTGATGGTTTTTCTACCGTTTCAGGTGGAGGTTGATGCCTCTGAAATTGGGGCAGGTGCCGTTTTGTCCCAAAGAGATCCAGAGACCTCTAAGAGTAACCCTTGTGCCTTTTTCTCTCGAAAATTTTCTCCAACTGAACATAATTATGACGTGTGTAATCGGGAGTTATTGGCCATGAAGTGGGCCTTTGAAGAGTGGAGACATTGGCTGGAAGGAGCCAAACATCAGGTGGCGGTCCTCGCGGACCATAAGAACCTGGTTTATCTCGAATCAGCCAAGCGACTTAATCCTAGACAGGCCAGGTGGGCCTTGTTTTTCACACGTTTTAATTTTGTGGTTTCTTTTCTTCCTGGCACTAAGAATGTTAAGGCAGATGCCCTCTCGAAGATTTTCTTTGCGGACTCTCCTGAGTTATCTGATCCTACTGTTATTTTGAAAGAGGGTGTAGTTCTTTCCGCCATCTCACCCAATTTGAGACTGGCTCTGGAAGGGTGTCAGGAGGATAAACTTGAGCGATGCCCTATTGGGAAATTTTGTCCCAGACCAGTGGAAGAAGAGTGTGATGTCTGAGATTCATTGTTCCGCGTTGGCTGGTCACCTCAGGATTTTTGGTACCAGAGACTTGGTGAGTCGGTCCTTTTGGTGGCCTACTTTGTCTCGTGACGTCAGGGAATTTGTGCAGTCCTGTGGGACCTGCTCTCGCTCTAGTGGTTTGTTAATGCCATTACCTGTGCCCAAGAGGCCGTGGACCCATGTCTCTATGGATTTTATTTCTGACCTCCCTGTTTCTCAGAGAATGACCGTTATCTGGGTAATCTGTGATACGTTTTCCAAGATGAGACATCTTGTGCCATTACCTAAGTTACCTTCCTCCTCCGAATTGGTGCCCTTGTTCCTTCAGCACGTGGTTCGGTTACATGGCATTCCGGAGAACATTGTGTCTGACAGAGGAGTCCAGTTTGTTTCCAGATTTTGGAGGACATTTTGTTCTAAACTTGGTGTTCAATTATCTTTCTCCTCTGCTTTTTATCCTCAGACAATGGACAAACCGAGAGAACAAACCAGACCTTTGAGACTTATTTGAGATGTTTTGTGTCTGCTGATCAAGATGACTGGGTCTCTTTTTTGCCTTTGGCTGAGTTTGCTCTTAATAATAGGGCTAGCTCTGCCACCTTGATGTCTCCATTTTTCTGCAATTCTGGGTTTCACCCTCGATTTTCTTCGGGAGAGGCGGAGGCTTCTGTCTGTCTGGGTGTTAACTCTGTTGTGGAGCGAATGTAGCAGATTTGGGACCATGTAGTGGAGAGGTTGTCCCTCTCTCAGGAGAAGGCCCAATAGTTTGCCAACCGGCATAGGACTGATGGTCCTCGGTTTAAAGTGGGGGACTTGGTTTGATTGTCCTCAAGAAATATCCCTATGAGGGTTGCATCTCCAAAGTTTAAGCATAGGTTCATTGGACCTTATAAGATCATGGAGATTCTTAATCCTGTTTCCTTCCGTTTGCTTCTTCCAGGGACATTTAAGATCCATAACGTGTTCCACAAGTCCTTATTGAAGAGGTTTGTCGAGCCAGTGGTTCCTATGGCTGCGCCTCCTGACCTGTTTTGGTTGAGGGCAATCTGGAGTATGTGGTTGAGAAAATATTGGATTCTCGTTTTTCTAGACAGAAACTCCAGTATTTGGTTAAGTGGAGAGGTTATGGTCAGGAGGACAATCCTTGGGTGTTTGCTTCGGACATCCATGCTAGGAGACTGATCCGTGCCTATCACCGAGCTCATCCTGATCGGCCTGGTTGCACAAGTGAGGGTTCGGTGACCCCTCCTCAAGGGGGGGGTACTGTTATGAATGTGCTAGAGATGGTTTCTGAGCAGAGGCTCCCTCTGGTGGTTACAGATAGTACTGAACCTTTCAGCGAGGAATGGCAATCTGGGATCACTGACTGGTCTGATATAAGGGAGGTTCCCTCCCATGATGGTTGCCGGTGATCAATTGTTCTTGTCTCAATTGTAGTTCCTGGTTCATTTGGAAGTTTGCTGAGTCTTGCCTGCATCTTCTGCTTTCAGATAAGATATTTTCTGCTTTTATTTTTGTGTTTGCTTTTTGCGTAGTTCTCTGCACTTTTGTGGAGGTCAGCCGGGTTCTCTCCTGGGTCCTGTGCTCCTCTCAGTTTATTTGTAGCCACTGTTATTTGTTCATTTGCTTTTTCCTGTTTTTTCAGTGGCTGCGGCTTAGTTTTGTTACACCAGAGATCTGATTTAGGTAGTGGAGATCGTGTGATCTCAGGTGTTTTTGCAATCAGAAGAGTTGGTATTTTTTAGGGGTTTTTTTTGATTGCAGTAAGAATCCTTTCTTGTATTTTTCTGTCTAGACAGATTGGGCCCCAGCGTTTGCTCATTCTATTTTCTGTCTGTGTCCGTGCTTCTTCTTGTCTAACCGCCATTACATGTTTGGGGGCTTCCTATTTTCTTTGGGGATCTGCTCCGGGGCAGATAGCTTTCCTCTTTCTGCCTTTAGGTGTAGTTATGTCTCAGGCTGTGACGAGGCGTCTAGGATCAACGTAGGAACGCTCCACGGCTACCTCTAGTTGTGTGGTTAGTTCAGGTTACTGCAATCCAATAGGTTCCAGCCTCTCTGGTGTATTGCCGTTTTTGCTTTTTCTCCTCAGCTACCCAAACATAACACTACTCTATAGCTTTTTAACTGGCTTGTCTTATAGCTTGCTATCAGTATGTCATCTTGGGATTCTGCTGGCTGTGCCTATGGCGGCGGAAAAGCGACCTCCAAAAGCCATCACTTGGAGTGTGCTTCCTGCGGTCTACCCCTCCCGGATGGCTGGTCTGGGTCATGTGCAGTATCTGTGTTCCCAGTAATACATGGAACCCATGATTAGAAATGTAGTCATCTGAATAGAAATCCTAATAGGTGGCTTTGCAAGGTCTAATCCCTTACTTTCCAGGGCTCAGAAACGTGCCTGACGTTCCCCCTCTCCTCAAGGAAATGACTCCCAGTCTGAGGACCTTATGGTCATTGATGAGATTAGATCTTCATCATAGGATTCTGAGGAAGAATTGTCTAAGAAAACCTACTTTCCAGCGGAAAAGTCAGGCAGGCTTATTAAAGCTGTGCAGAAGGAACTTCACCCGTCAGAGCTGCCTACCACCTCAAAGTGCCTAGGGCCTTAACTGTGGATGATAAGGTCATGGACCTTATGAAGGTTGAATGGCAAAGACCAGAGAAGGCACCGTTTCAATCTAAATGGTTTAAAACACTCTACCCCTGTATGAGTCTCAATCTAAGGACTGGGCGTCTCCCCCTAAGGTGGATACAGCAATCTCTAGATTGTCCAGAAAGACTATTGTTCCTTTCGAAGATGCTGCAAGTCTTAAAGATCCTATGGACCGGAGAATTGAGGTCTCCTTAAAGAGAACTTATTCCTTGGCAGTTGCACAGTCCTCTGTTGGGATCTCAGCCTATGAAACATCTAGGGACGGTGGCTAGACAGACTGGAAGATGATATTGAGTCCGGGGTCTCCAGACTGGATTAACTTAAGGGGTTTAAGCTTATGAACCTGGTTGTGGATTTCCTGTGCGATGCTTCGGAACAGATGATAAAGTCGGCAGCTAGGACCATGGCCCTGTCCACTGTGGCCTGGAGGAGAGCGTTGTGGCTTAAGCCATGGTCAGGTGACGTACCTTCCAAATACCATCTCTATAATCTGGCATATTCTCCAGGAAGGTTGTTCGGCCAGAAATTGGATTCAATTATGGAGGACCTAGCCGATAACAAAGGCAAGTCACTTCCTCAAAGACAGTCCTTTTGTGGCTTTGCCTCGTCCCATTGGGATCAACTCCGTATTTCACCCCCTAGATATAGAGGAACATATAAGTATGGTGGAAGAAGAGGAGAAACCGCATCTTCCTGTAGGGGAGCTTATAAGAATCCCAGAGCAACCAAAAAAGACTTCTGATGCCAAAAAGTTACCTGTGGGGGGAAGGTTGACACTTTTCTTGCAAAACTGGAAAGATTTTATGAAGGACACCTTGGTGATCAAAATTATAGAGAAATGTTACATTATTCCTTTCATTTCTTATCCCCAAGAAAGGTATTCGGTGTCCAGTACTCTTCCTCCCTCCAGGCAGAAAATTCTAGAGAGATACAGAATTTAATTCTTCTATCAGCCTTGGAACCTGCTCCAACATCCCAGGTTGGAAGAGGCGTATACTCTCCTGTCTTTCTGGTTCTGAAACCATCAGGCAAGTTGCGTCTGATAGTCGATCTAAGGTACCTAAATTGGTTCATTCAAAAGGAAAGGTTCAGGATGGAAACGATCAGGTCCGTCAGATTCATTCTGCAGAGAGGCGATCTTATGGCATCCATAGATCTGAAGCATGCATATTTTCATATACCAATATTTCCCTCACACAGAAGATACTTAAGAATCGCAGTCACCCTCAATGGAAACTTTCGACACTTCCAGTTCAGGGTTCTTCCCTTTGGGATAACCACCGTGCCCTATGTCTTCACCAGGGTGGTATCGGCAATGATGTCCAGGCTCCGTATTCAGGGGATATGAATAATTCCATATCTGGATGATTGGCTGATTCTGGCAGCATCCAACCCTCTCCTTCTGGAGCACCTACAGATTACCCTGAACCTTCTTATGGACTTTGGCTGGATAATAAATACGGAGAAGTTGGATTTATACCCAGACACCCCAAATACTTCCTGGGGTTTGTAATCAACTCTCTAGAGATAAAATTGTATCTCTCTCCCTGGAGGAAGACGCGTATTCTCAACGGAGCATGTTTTCTCTCACGGAGTCACAAATTCCCGATAAGGAGATTCTTAGGGGCATTAACTTCCACTGCCGAGGCTGTTCCTTGGGCCTTAGCCCACATGAGAACCCTTCAGACGGAAGTCCTAAGGGCATGGGACAGAAGTCCTTCCAACTTGGATGCCATGCATGTCCACGGCAACGAGACAAACCCTCTCTTGGTGGCAACAGGCTCCGGATGGCATGAGTCTGGAAAAACCAACCTGGTGTGACAGTGTCACTGGTTTTATATGTGAGGGGAGGTATGTGTCACACAGGATGCTCTCCTGTGTGAACTAAAACCTACTTTATTTAACTGCCAGCATGTTATATGTTGGTAGGTTTACTCTGTTAAAGGAGGTGCGGTTTTATGGGAATGTCAAAGAGGGCGGGAGGCATTCCCCCTACCTCCCCTCAGGGTGTGGCTAAGCAAGGGGTAAAAGCTCAGTCCTGTTTTTTTTTTCTCTGGAGTGTGGTCTGGAGAGGAAAGTCTCCAGACAGTAAAGTGGAAGCTGCAGAGCTTTCCACAAGGACTTTAGCAGTGCAGTTTATGCTACCGAGAGCGGGTGGAACCCACTCATCTATGGACTGAGTTATTGTTTGTTTTTTTTAAGTTTTTCCCGTTTAACCCAGAAGGGTCACGTTTACTTTTCCTGCGAAACCTGCATGAGTTTATGGCTGATAATAAACCAGCAGAAGGAAAACCTGAGAACGTGTGTCCTGAGTCTACCTCCTGGAGAGCCGAGCGAGTCATCTTGCCACAGTTGGTGTGAGAGTGCGTGCAGGATTCCAGGAACACTTGTACCTGCTATAAAGACCGGTGGATGTCCTGGGTGAAGGCTGCCAGCCAGCCAGAGAAGTCCGGCAGCATGGAGGAGCTCGTTAAGCACCTGGTCCAGGCCCAGCAGAGCATGCAGCAGCAACACCTACAGAGCCAGCAGAGCATACAGCAGGCCCAGCAGAGCATACAGCAGCAGCACCAGGAGACGACCAAACTGTTGCTTCAGCAGATCCAGTTGCAGCAAAAGTCGCAGCAGCAGCACCAGCAGGAGGCGCAACAGCAGATACAGCTTTTGGCGGACGCCATCCAGAGCCGGGCGGCCACCCCAGCCCCAGGGCCGACTGATGATTCTCACGTCAGGAAGGCGGTAAGGCAGAAGATGACCCCTGGGGATGATGTAGAAGCATTTCTGACTGTTTTTGAGAGGGTGGCTGATCGGGAGAGACTTCCACCAGCACAGTGGGCAGAGGTTCTGGCGCCATATTTATCGCGTGAACCCCAAAAAGCGTATTTTGACTTGGCGCTGCAAGATGCTAAGGAGTATCCCAAACAAAAGACAGAGATCTTAGCACGTCTGGGAGTAAATATGGCAGTAAGAGCCCAGCGAGTTCATCACTGGGCGTATGCTAGCAACAAACCCCCTCGTTCGCAGATGTTTGACCTACTGCATCTTGTTCAGAAGTGGCTACAACCGGACTCCTCCACTCCGGCCCAGATGGTTGAGCGGGTGGTGATTGACAGATTCATGCATTCCTTTCCCAAGTCAGTACAGACCTGGGTTGCCCAGGGTGATCCCCAGAACGCAGATGACTTTATCGGCCTGGTAGAGAGGTACCAGGTAGTTGAGAGATCTCTTGGGAAACCGGATGCAGTCATTTCTCCCTACTGGGATACCCAAAAGGGGGTGGGTTCACCACGGAAGGGGTCTAGAGCCACCACTGGGGGGCGTCCCACTCCTATTGAAGGTGCCTTTAGAACAGTTGGGAAAGATATAGTTTGCTGGCGATGTCACAACCCTGGACATGTAGCCGCCAGGTGTCAAATATCCCTGAGCCCATGGACTGCAGTCTAGGCCAACGGGTCTCCTATTATGCCTATCCAGCCTGTAGCGTGGACTGTCGACCCGGCGAGGGACCGCAGGCGTGTGCAGTATCCATTAATGGAATAAAAGTGCTTGGGCTGTTGGACTCCGGGAGTCTGGTGACCTTGATCAGAGCATCCCTTCCCCACCAGTTGATCCCTTCCAAAACCCTGGGTGTTCAGTGCATCCATGGTGACGCCAAGGACTATCCCGTGGCCACAGTAACAGTGGGGACAGACTGTGGTGCCCAGTCCCATGAAGTCGGGGTGGTAAAGGACCTGATACATCCCGTCATATTGGGCCGTGATTTTTCCTTATTCTGGGACTTGTGGGGGAAGGAAACTGGACTAAGTAGCATGGGGAAAAGCGAGATCCTTGAAGAAGAACCCCGACAGAGTCACAGAGAGAGGAGTTCCCACTGTGCGTCCTTGTCGGTGATGAGGGTGAGACAGTGACCGAGGAGGCCGACCTACCTGCGTTAGATATGTCCAGAGAGAACATTGGGACTGCTCAAGTTCGAGACCTGACTTTAAAAGGGGCGTTCGACCAGGTTACTGTATGTAATGGGGTTGCCCAAGAGCCGGGGGCTGACACCAGATTTCCCCACTTTGCAGTACAGGGGGAGTTGCTATATTGGGTGGCCAAACTGAGGGGCGGTGAGATAGTGGAACAGCTGTTAGTGCCAGGTCCATACGAGGTGGTGGAGAAAGTCAGCGAGGTTAATTATAAAGTCCACCAGCCTGGCCGAAGGAAGGCACATCAAATATATCATGTAAACCTGCTCAAGCCGTGGCGGGACCGTGAACCTGGGAAACTCCTTGCCTGGGAGCCGCACCAAAAGGCAAGGAACCTTGGGAGGAGGTCACTATTGCAGAGACTCTATCACCGGCCCAGAAGCAACAGTGTCGAGAATTACTACAGCAGAATCGGGAGCTGTTCTCAGAGTTGCCAGGGCATACACAAGTGGTAGAGCATGATGTGCTGACAGAACCGCATGTACGAGTGAATTTGAAGCCGTATCGGATTCCGGAAGCACGCCGGGAGGTGATCTCGGCTGAGGTGAAGAGGTTGTTAGACCTCGGGGTAATAGAGGAGTCAAAGAGTGGGTGGTCGAGCCCAATCGTCCTCGTGCCAAAACCCAATGGAGAGTGGAGGTTTTGTAATGACTACCGTCGGCTAAATGAGGTATCCAAGTGTGACGCGTACCCGATGCCCCGCGTCGATGAACTCATCGAGAGGCTTGGACCGGCGAGGTACATCACCACTCTTGACCTGACGAAGGGCTACTGGCAGATCTCCATGTCCCAGATGGCTAAAGAGAAGACGGCTTTCTCAACACCTGATGGCTGTTTTCAATACAAGCGGATGCCGTTCGGACTACAGGGGGCCCCAGCCACTTTCCAGAGGGCTATGGATCGGATCCTAGCCCCACATAAGAAGTATGCCGCAGCCTACCTCGACGACATTGTGGTCTTTAGCCCAGACTGGGCTAGTCACCTACCCAAACTACAGGCCGTTTTGGACGCGCTAAGGAAAGCAGGATTTACCATAAATCCGAGAAAGTGTGCCATCGGAAAAGAGGAGGCCAAGTACCTGGGCTATGTTGTTGGGAGAGGCGAAATAAAGCCGCAAATCAAGAAAGTGGAGGCAATTCAAACCTGGCCGCAACCGCTCTCAAAGAAGCAGGTGAAAGCATTCCTGGGAATGGTGGGATACTACCGGCGGTTTATCCCGAATTTCGCCACGATGGCCGCCCCACTAACAGATCTTCTAAAAGGCACCAGATCAACCATGGTGAAATGGACGGAAGAAACGGAGACCGCATTTCAAAAGCTGAAGCTAACACTGTGCAAGCAGCCTGTCCTGGTCGCGTCAGACTTTAAGAAAGAATTTGTGGTCCAGACTGACGCATCAGAGGTTGGTCTAGGGGCCAGACTCTCCCAAGAAATAAATGGGGAAGAACATCCCATTCTCTCTCTAAGCCGAAAGCTGTCCTCCTGCGAGAAGAACTACGCCGTAGTAGAAAAAGAGTGTTTAGCCATAAAATGGGCCGTGGATACACTGAAATATTACCTACTAGGCCGGAAGTTTAAATTAGTATCAGACCATGCCCCGTTGAGATGGTTGAGGGAAAAGAGGGGAAAAAATGCTAGGGTAACTAAATGGTTCCTACAGCTTCAAGATTTTAACTTTCACGTGGAGCATAGGCCAGGGAAGTTACATGGGAATGCAGATGCCCTCTCTAGGATTCTCTGTCTGGTGTCAGAAGTTGCCCAAACCCCCGGCTTTGGGCAGAGGGGGGGAATATGTGACAGTGTCACTGGTTTTATATGTGAGGGGAGGTATGTGTCACACAGGATGCTCTCCTGTGTGAACTAAAACCTACTTTATTTATCTGCCAGCATGTTATATGTTGGTAGGTTTACTCTGTTAAAGGAGGTGCGGTTTTATGGGAATGTCAAAGAGGGCGGGAGGCATTCCCCCTACCTCCCCTCAGGGTGTGGCTGAGCAAGGGGTAAAAGCTCAGTCCTGTTTTTTTTTTCTCTGGAGTGTGGTCTGGAGAGGAAAGTCTCCAGACAGTATAGTGGAAGCTGCAGAGCTTTCCACAAGGACTTTAGCAGTGCAGTTTATGTTACCGAGAGCGGGTGGAACCCACTCATCTATGGACTGAGTTATTGTTTGTTTTTTTTATGTTTTTCCCGTTTAACCCAGAAGGGTCACGTTTACTTTTCCTGCGAAACCTGCATGAGTTTATGGCTGATAATAAACCAGCAGAAGGAAAACCTGAGAATGTGTGTCCTGAGTCTACCTCCTGGAGAGCCGAGCGAGTCGTCTTGCCACACTGGATAATTCAAACGACAGACGCCTCAGGAACAGGTTGAGAAGCCCACTTAGGAAGCAGTACCATCGCAGGAGCTTGGTCCAGTACCAAATGCCTCCTGGCTGCCAATGTAAAAGAGCTAAGAGCCATGGGCGGACATACCGCCGTTTCAACCGGTGCGGCTGCACTGGGGCCCAGAGGCTCCAGGGGGCCCCTGCAGGGCGGCTAATAATGAGGGCAATCTGGCTGGTTTCTCTGGGCCTGAGGCTCCGGGGGCCTCTGGCCAGATTGCCCTTATGTGTGGCGGGCAGGGAGCGATCCCAGCAGCTGCGCTGCCTGCAAGAGAAAATAAGCAAGAGCGGAGCTGCAAGGATCCATCCTGCTTCGTGCCCGGCACCTGCGCTTCCTGTCTCTGACACAGAGAGCAGCTGCTGCTGGATGACGTCATCATTCAGCAGCTGGCTGTGCCAGAGCGAGGAAGCAAGGGCACCGGTGATGCTGCGGCTGCGGACAGGTGAGAGGTGCTGTGTGTGTATATGTGTGTGTGTTTTTTGTATGTGTGTGTGTGTAGAGATGAGTGGTGGTGTGTGCATGCGTGTGTGTGTGTAGGTGGAGGAGAGGGGAATGATGGACAGAAGGCAATGATGGGAGTGATGGGGAAAAAGCAATGATGGGGAAAAGGCAATGATGGGGTGATGGGGAAAAAGCAATGATTTGGTGATGGGGAAAAAGCAATGATGGGGTGATGAGGAAAAAGCAATGATGGGGTGATGGGGAAAAAGCAATGATGGGGAAAGGCAATGATGGGGAAAAAGCAATGATGGGGAAAAGGCAATGATGGGGTGATGGGGAAAAAGCAATGATGGGGTGATGGGGAAAAAGCAATGATGGGGTGATGGGGAAAAAGCAATGATTTGGTGATGGGGAAAAAGCAATGATGGGGTGATGAGGAAAAAGCAATGATGGGGTGATGGGGAAAAAGCAATGATGGGGAAAGGCAATGATGGGGAAAAGGCATTGATGGGGTGATGGGGAAAAAGCAATGATGGGGTGATGGGGAAAAAGCAATGATGGGGTGATGGGAAAAAAGCAATGATGGGGTGATGAGGAAAAAGCAATGATGGGGTGATGAGGAAAAAGCAATGATGGGGTGATGGGGAAAAAGCAATGAAGGGGAAAGGCAATGATGAGGAAAAAGCAATGATGGGGAAAAGTCAATGATGGGTGATAGGGAAAAAGCAATGATGGGGTGATGGGGAAAAAGCAATGATGGGGAATAGGCAATGATGGAGTGATGTGAAAAAGCAATGATGTGGAAAAAGCAATGATGGGGTGATGGGGAAAAAGCAATGATGGGGTGATCAGGAAAAAACAATGATGGGGTGATGAGGAAAAAAGCAATGATGGGTGATGGGGAAAAAGCAATGATGGGGAAAGGCAATGATGAGGAAAAAGCAATGATGGGGAAAAGTCAATGATGGGGTGATAGGGAAAAAAGCAATGATGGGGTGATGGGGAAAAAGCAATGATGGGGAAAGGCAATGATGGGGAAAAAACAATGATGGGGAAAAGGCAATGATGGGGTGATGGGGAAAAAGCAATGATGGGGTGATGGGGAAAAAGCAATGATGGGGTGATGGGAAAAAAGCAATGATGGGGTGATGAGGAAAAAGCAATGATGGGGTGATGAGGAAAAAGCAATGATGGGGTGATGGGGAAAAAGCAATGAAGGGGAAAGGCAATAATGAGGAAAAAGCAATGATGGGGAAAAGTCAATGATGGGTGATAGGGAAAAAGCAATGATGGGGTGATAGGGAAAAAGCAATGATGGGGAATAGGCAATGATGGAGTGATGTGAAAAAGCAATGATGTGGAAAAAGCAATGATGGGGTGATCGGGAAAAAGCAATGATGGGGTGATGAGGAAAAAGCAATGATGGGTGATGGGGAAAAAGCAATGATGGGGAAAGGCAATGATGAGGAAAAAGCAATGATGGGGAAAAGTCAATGATGGGGTGATAGGGAAAAAGCAATGATGGGGTGATGGGGAAAAAGCAATGATGGGGAAAAAGCAATGATGAGGTGATGGGAAAAAGCAATGATGGGGTGATGGGGAAAAAGCAATGATAGGGGTGATGGGGAAAAGCAATGATGTGGAAAAGGCAATGATGGGTAAAAAGCAATGATGGGGTGATGGGGAAAAAGCAATGATGGGGAAAAGGCAATGATGGGGTGATGGGGAAAAAGAAATGATGCGGTGATGGTGAAAAGGCAATGATAGGGTGATGGGAAAAAGCAATGATGGGGTGATGGGGAAAAAGCAATGATGGGGAAAAGGCAATGATGGGGTGATGGGAAAAAGCAATGAAGGGTGATGGGGAAAAAGCAATGATGGGGTGATGGGGAAAAGCAAAGATGGGGAAAAAGCAATGATGGGGTGATGGGAAAAAGCAATGATGGGGAAAAGGAAATGATGGGGAAAAAGCAATGATGGGGTGATGTAGAAAAGCAATGATGGGTGATGTGGAAAAAGCAAGGATGAGGTGATGGGGAAAAAGCAATGATGGGGTGATGAGGAAAAGGCAATGATGGGGTGATGGGGAAAAATCAATGATGGGGTGATGGGGAAAAAGCAATGATGGGGTGATAGCGAAATGGCAATGATGGGGTGATGTGGAAAAAGCAATGATGGGTGATGGGGAAAAAGCAATGATGGGAAAAAGGCAATGATGAGGTAATGGAGAAAAAGCAATGTTGGGGAAAAAGCAATGATGGAGTGATGGGGAAAAAGCAATGATGGGGTGATGGAAATATGCAATGATGGGGTGATGGGGAAAAAGCAATGATGGGTGATGGGGAAAAGGCAATGAAGGGGGTGATGGGGAGAAGTCAATGATGGAGTGATGGGGAAAAGGCAATGATGGGGGTGATGGGGAGAAGGCAATGATGGGGTGATGGGGAGAAGGCAGTGATGGGGAAAAAGCAATGATGGGGTGATGGGGAAAAGGCAATGATGGGGGTGATGGGGAGAAGGCAATGATGGGATGATGGGGAAAAGGCAATGATGGGGTGATGGGGAGAAGTGTTGTGAATGTGTTAGAAATGAATTCTGAGCAGAAGCTCCCAATGGTGGTTACAAACAGTACTGAACCATTCAATGAGGATTGGCAATCAGGAGTTACAGCCTGGTCTTATATAAGGGAGGTTCCCTCCCATCATGGTTGCCGGTGATCAATTGTTCTTGTCTCAACTGTTGTTCCTGGTTCACTTGGAAGCTTGCTGGGTCTTGCCTCTTCTCCTGCTCTCAGATAAGATATTTTCTGTTTTTTGTTTTTGTGCTTACCATTTGCATATTTTTCTGCATTTCTGTGAGGTTAGCCAGGTTTCCCCCCCCCCCACTGGGGGCTTGGGCTCCTCTCAGTTCTTATGGAGCCACTGTTATTTGTTCATTTGCCTTTTCCAGTTTTTTCAGTGGCTGCAGCTTAGTTTTGTTACACCAGAGAACTAATTTAGGTGGTAGAGGTCGTGTGATCTCAGGTGTTTTTGCAATTAGTAGAGTTGGTATTTTTTTAGGGTTTTTTGGATTGCAGTAAGTGTCCTTCCTATCCTTTTCTGTCTAGGAAGATTGGGCCCCAACGTTTGCTCATACTATTTTCTGTCTGTGTCTGTATTTCCTCTTGTCTAACCGCCATTACATGTTTGGGGGCTTCCTATGTTCTTTGGGGATCTGCTCCGGGGCAGATAGCTTTCCTCTTTCTATCTTTAGGTGTAGTTAACCTCTCAGGCTGTGACGAGGCGTCTAGGACCAACTTAGGAACGCTCCACGGCTGCCTTTAGTTGTGGTGGTTAGTCAGGGTACTGCAATCCAGTAGATTCCAACCTCTCTGGTGTATTGCCGTTTTTGCCTGCTCTCCTCAGCTACCAAATCATAACAGTATCACCGGCCAAACTGAAAATTATATGGTACTCAACAGAAGGGAAAAATAGTAAAAGGAAAAAGAAAAAAGGAAGTTGTCAGAAAATTTTTTTTTTCTCTGTTTTTTGCATTTTTTCCCTCTTTTTCTCTGGGTGCTGAGCAGGATTTTTTTTTTCTCTCAATGGAGTTTGCACAGTTGTCTGGCCGTGTGGATCAGCTTGCCACTGAAGTTCGGAGTATTGCTGCCTATCTTGCAGGGTTACCGGTTGTGGAACCTAGGATCCCCATGCCAGATTTATTTTTGGGGGATCGAGCTATGGCTGCGCTATTGAATTAGTGCCTGGTAGTAAATTCCCTAAAGGTCGCCTTTTTAACTTGTCTGTACCTGAACATGACGCTATGCGGTCTTATATCAATGAGTCATTGGAGAAGGGTCATATCAGACCATCCTCTTCACCTTGGGTGCCGGTTTTTTCTTTGTGGCCAAAAAGGATGGTTCATTAAGGCCGTGTATTGATTATCGTCTCTTGAACAGTATCACTGTGAAATATCAATATCCGTTACCCTTGAATTCTGACCTGTTTTCCAGGGTGAAAAGTGCTACTTGGTTTACCAAGCTTGACCTCAGGGGGGTGTATAACCTTATTCGCATTAAGCACGGGGATGAATGGAAGACTGCGTTTAATACCCCAGAGGGGCATTTTGAGTACCTAGTGATGCCCTTTGGGCTCACTAATGCTCCTTCCGTCTTCCAGTCCTTCATGAATGACATTTTCAGGGATTTTGTGGATAAATTTGATTGTTTATTTGGATGATATCTTGATTTTTTCCAATGACTGGGACTCTCATGTGAAACATGTTCGGACTGTGTTCCAGATTTTGAGAGAGAATGCTCTGTATGTGAAGGGATCAAAGTGTCTTTTTGGTGTACAGAGGATCTCATTTCTGGGATTCATTTTGTCCCCATCTGTTATTGAAATGGACCCAGTCAAGGTTCAGGCCATCTGTGATTGGGTCCAACCTACTTCATTAAAGGCTCTTCAGAGATTCTTGGGTTTTGCCAATATTTATCGTAAATTTATTGGTAATTTCTCTGTTATTGTTAAACCATTGACTGATTTGACCAAAAAGGGTTCTGATGTGGTGAATTGGCCTCCTGAGGCAGTCTCTGCATTTCAGGAACTTAAGCAGAGATTCACTTCTGCTCCTGTTCTACGGCAGCCTGATGTTTCTCTGCCATTTCAGGTGGAGGTTGATGCCTCTGAAATTGGGGCACGTGCCGTTTTGTCCCAAAGAGATCCAGAGACCTCTAAAAGTAACCCTTGTGCCTTTTTCTCTCGAAAATTTTCTCCAACTGAACGTAATTATGACGTGGGTAATCGGGAGTTATTGGCCCTGAAGTGGGCTTTTCAAGAGTGGAGACATTGGCTGGAGGGAGCCAAACATCGGGTGGTGGTCCTCACGGACCATAAGAATCTGGTTTATCTGGAATCAGCCAAGCGACTTAATCCTAGACAGGCCAGGTGGGCCTTGTTTTTCACACATTTTAATTTTGTGGTTTCCTTTCTTCCTGGCACTAAGAATGTTAAGGCGGATGCCCTCTCGAGGAGTTTCCTTGCGGACTCTCCTGAGTTATCTGATCCTGCTGTTCTTTTGAAAGAGGGTGTAGTTTTTTCCGCCATCTCGCCCAATTTGAGACTGGCTCTGGAAGGGTGTCAGGAGGATAAACCCGAGCGCTGCCCTATTGGGAAATTGTTTGTCCCAGACCGGTGGAAAAAGAGTGTGATGTCTGAGATTCATTGTTCCGCGTTGGCCGGTCATCCCGGAATTTTTGGTACCAGAGACTTGGTTAGTCGGTCCTTTTGGTGGCCTACTTTGTCTCGTGACGTCAGGGAATTTGTGCAGTCCTGCGGAACTTGCTCTCGCTCCAAGCCTTGCTCTCGCTCTAGTGGTTTGTTGATGCCATTGCCTGTGCCCAAGAGACCATGGACCCATATCTCTATGGATTTCATTTCCGACTTCCTGTTTCTCAGAGAATGACCGTTATCTGGGTGATTTGTGATAGGTTTTCCAAAATGATACATCTTGTGCCATTACCTAAGTTGCCTTCCTCCTCCGAATTGGTGCCTTTGTTCCTTCAGCACGTGGTTCGGTTACACGGCATTCCTGAGAACATTGTATCTGACAGAGGAGTCCAGTTTGTTTCCAGATTTTGGAGGACTTTTTGTTCTAAACTTGGTGTTCAATTGTCTTTCTCCTCGGCTTTTCATCCTCAGACCAATGGACAAACTGAGAGAACAAACCAGACATTGGAGACTTATCTGAGATGCTTTGTGTCTGCTGATCAAGATGACTGGGTCTCTTTTTTGCCTTTGGCTGAGTTTGCTCTTATAATAGGGCTAGCTCTGCCACCTTGATGTCTCCATTTTTCTGCAATTTTGGGTTTCACCCTCGATTTTCTTCGGGACAGACGGAGGCTTCTGTCTGTCCAGGTGTTGACTCTGTTGTGGAGTGTATGCAGCAGATTTGGGACCAGGTAGTGGAGAGGTTGTCCCTCTCTCAGGAGAGGGCCCAGCGGTTTGCCAACCGGCATAGGACTGATGGTCCTCGGTTTGAAGTGAGGGACTTGGTCTGGTTGTCCTCAAGAAATATCCCTATGAGAGTTGCATCTCCTAAGTTTAAGCCTAGGTTCATTGGACCTTATAAGATCATGGAGATTCTTAATCCTGTTTCCTTTCGTTTACTTCTTCCAGGGAAATTTAAGATCCATAACGTGTTCCACAAGTCCTTATTGAAGAGGTTTGTCGAGCCAGTGGTTCCTATGGCTGTGCCTCCTGACCCTGTTTTGGTTGAGGGCAATCTGGAGTATGTGGTTGAGAAAATATTGGATTCTCGTTTTTCTAGACAGAAACTCCAGTATTTGGTTAAGTGGAGAGGTTATGGTCAGGAGGACAATTCTTGGGTGTTTGCTTCGGACATCCATGCTAGGAGACTGATCCGTGCGTATCACAGAGCTTATCCTGACCGACCTGGTTGCCCAAATGAGGGTTCGGTGACCCCTCCTCAAGGGGGGGGGTACTGCTGTGAATGTGTTAGAAATGAATTCTGAGCAGAAGCTCCCTCTGGTGGTTACAAACAGTACTGAACCATTCAATGAGGATTGGCAATCAGGAGTTACAGACTGGTCTTATATAAGGGAGGTTCCCTCCCATCATGGTTGCCGGTGATCAATTGTTCTTGTCTCAACTGTTGTTACTGGTTCACTTGGAAGCTTGCTGGGTCTTGCCTCTTCTCCTGCTCTCAGATAAGATATTTTCTGTTTTTTGTTTTTGTGCTTACCATTTGCATATTTCTCTGCATTTCTGTGAGGTTAGCCAGGTTTTCCCCCCCCCCCCCGGGGGCTTGGGCTCCTCTCAGTTCTTCTGGAGCCACTGTTATTTGTTCATTTGCCTTTTCCAGTTTTTTCAGTGGCTGCGGCTTAGTTTTGTTACACCAGAGAACTAATTTAGGTGGTAGAGGTCGTGTGATCTCAGGTGCTTTTGCAATTAGTAGAGTTGGTATTTTTTAGGGTTTTTTGGATTGCAGTAAGTGTCCTTCCTATCCTTTTCTGTCTAGGAAGATTGGGCCCCAACGTTTGCTCATACTATTTTCTTTCTGTGTCTGTATTTCCTCTTGTCTAACCGCCATTACATGTTTGGGGCTTCCTATGTTCTTTGGGGATCTGCTCCGGGGCAGATAGCTTTCCTCTTTCTATCTTTAGGTGTAGTTAACCTCTCAGGCTGTGACGAGGCGTCTAGGACCAACTTAGGAATGCTCCACGGCTGCCTTTAGTTGTGGTGGTTAGTCAGGGTACTTCAATCCAGTAGATTCCAACCTCTCTGGCGTATTGCCATTTTTGCCTGCTCTCCTCAGCTACCAAATCATAACATAGAAGGCAATGATGGGGTGATGGGGAGAAGGCAATGATAGGGGTGATGGAGAAGGCAATGATGGGGTGGTAGGGGAGAAAGAAATGATGATGGGGTGGTGGGGGAAGAATGCAATGATGGTGGTGGAAAGGGCAGTAATGGGGGTGTTGGGGAGAGGAAATGATGGAGGTGGTGGAATGGGCAATGATGGGATGGCAGGGAAGAAAGCAAAGATGGTGGGGCAGAAGGCAATGATGGAGGTGGTGAAGAGGGCAATGATGGGGTGGGGAGAGGACAGTAATGGGATGGAGGAGGACAATGAGGGGTGTGTGGGATTGGGATGGGAAGAAGGGGGACTTAGGAACAGGGGGAGGTGGAGGAAGACATTATCACTTATGTCTAACACAGTCCCTTAGTATATAGTGTACTAACTAATTCTGTATAACACCATCCTTAGTTACATAGTTTCCCTTTTTTATTATGTATAACACTGTCCCTTATTACGTACCATCCTCTCTAGTTATATATGGTGCCGTCCCTTATTATATAGCTTCCTCTGCTGTTATGTACAGAGCTGTCTCTTACATAGTGTATTCTTGTTAATTTTGTTATACACAACGCTCTATTTTATTACATAGTCCACTCTCTTTTTAGATATAAAATGACTGCTGATCGAGGAACCGGTGACCAGATTACCAGTCCATCAGCTCCTCCATTAGAAAGGAATCTTTCCCATTCTCCATCAGCCATCATTGCATTTTACAGCTAACAGGAGAGGACGGTATGTAATAAAAAACAGGGCTCTATATAATCCAATATGTAAGGGACGGTACTGTACATAACAATAGAGAAGACTATGTAATATATATACATGTATGTGTGTGTGACTATGTAGCTTTGTCGCCATAAAAGGAAAGGTGCCCAGACATATTTCTTGCACAGGGGCACCAAGCTGTCAGTGTCCGCCCTGCTAAGAGCCGTTTACTTTGCTCTTCAAAACTTCACAGATTCCCTGAGAGGTCAAGCGGTGATGGTCAGCAACGACAACATGGCCTGTGTGTGCTATATAAACAAGTAGGGTGGCACAAGATCTCCCCCTCTCAGGGCAGAGGTGGCTCGAATTTTCCAGTGTGCAGAGTCAACGGTAACCTGGTTATCGGCTACTCATATCCAAGGGAAGCAGAATGTCCTCGCCAACAGACTCAGTCGGAATCTATTTATTCCGGGAGAGTGGTCACTGAAACCAGAGGTGTTCAAACTGATTTCACTAAGGTGTGGTCACCCAGAAATCGACCTGATGGCGACCAGGGAGAATGCCAAGGCTGTGAATTTCTTCTCCCTATATCTGGAGGACAGCCCAATGGCAGTAGACGCAATGTCAATTCCATGGAGTTTCAGACTGGCTTATATTTATCCACCAACTTCCATGATTCCAAGGGTATTGATGAAGATCAGACAGGATCAAGTGTCTGTCATAACCATCCTACCGTTCTGGCCAAAGAGATCGTAGTTCACTCTCCTCATGACAATGAGCCATGGCCAGTTCTGGAAGTTTCCCCTCCAACAGAACCTGATTTCAAAGGGGCCGGTTCTGTGTCAGACCCTGAAAGCTCTCAATCTGACAGCATGGAGGTTGACCGCCCCTTATTGAAAACTAAAGGTTTTTCAAATAGGGTGTTGGATACGCTAGCTCACTCTAGGAGTGATGCAACCAACAGGTCCTACGCACGGATAAAGAAAATCTTTTTCTCTTGGTGCTCAATGAGATCCATCAACCCTGGGGAACTTTCCATTCCACAGATTTTAGAATTCTTGCAGGATTGATTTGACAGAGGACTTAAACCTCGTACCATCAGAGTCCAGGTTGCAGCTATCTCTGCTTGTCTTAGAAGACGCCTTACAGAATCTCCAGAGATCAGAGATTATCTGAAGGCCATTTCAAGAACAAGACCTCGAATTTCGAAACCAGTTACCCAGTGTGACCTCGGCTTGTTGCTCAAACAGTTAACTAAGGCACCATTTGAACCCCTAATCTCAGTAGAATTTAAATTCCTGACCCTCAAGACTGTTCTCTTGCTAGCAGTCACCTCGGCCAAAAAAGTGAGTGAGCTTTAGGCTATGTCCTCCTGGAAATCCTACACTGTATTCACACAGGATAGGGTTAATTTGAGACTTCTTCCTTAATAATAAATAAATAATCTTTATTTTTATATAGCGCTAACATATTCCGCAGCGCTTTACAGTTTGCACACATTATCGTCACTGTCCCGAAGGAGCTCACAATCTAGATTCCCGATCTATATGTTTTTGGAATGTGGGAGGAAACCGGAGTACCCGGAGGAAACCCACGCAAACATGGGGAGAACATACAAACTCCTTGCAGATGTTGTCCTTAGGGGACTCGAACCTAGGACTCCAGCGCTGCAAGGCTGTAGTGCTATCCACTGTGCAGACCAAAATTTCCAACATCCGAGAATCTGAACCAGATGATCTCTCTTCCAGCTTATGTTCCTGAAGCAGCATCATCCCAGGAGGAAGATCTCTCTACTCTCGATGCCGTAAGATGTCAAAGTTTACATCGAAAGATCTCGGGCATTCAGAAAGGATGAAAACCTCCTGGTACCTCATTCAGGAAAGTTCAAGGGGAAGAAGGCCTCAACACCTTCCCTTTCGAGATGGATTTGTGATTGCATTAGGCTGTTGTATCAAAATGCCAACGTTCCACCTACTCAGTTCACCGTTGCCCATTCCATTAGGGCAGTGTCTACTAACCAGTCTGAAAGGGATTCGGTGTCTATTGACCACATATGTCGCTCAGCTACATGGTCAACACCAATGACCTTCTTTAAATACTATAGGTTAGAAGCTTCCTCTGCTCCATCTACCACCTTTGCCAGATCTATTCTAGACTCAGTCTCAATCCCTCCCAAATAAAGGATATGTGCTAGATCCCATATTGTGCTGCTGTGGACAAAGCGGAAGATTGGATTATTGTGTTAATCTGTTCTCCCCTAGTCCAACAGCAGCACAAGGCTCCGACCCTGTAAATTATGTGTTACTAATTTTGTGCTATTAAACTGATGGTTTCTGGGATGCTTCCCCTGGGGAGATGAGGGGGTGGGACTACTTAAAATTATTAAATATTCGACTTTGTCCTGTTAGTGCACAGGGGCATGGTTAAGTCATATTGTGCTGCTGTTGGACTAGGGAAAAACAGATTAACACAATAATCCAATCTTTTATTTTGTTTCCATAAATCAATAATACACATGAAAAAACAGAAAATTCGCAATTCATCTTATTAGAGAAATCTGCTTCTTTCTCCTTCTGGACTAATCATTAATTCCCATAATTCTAAATTAACAGGTAAAATCTGTATTCAGTGAAGACATATTTTCCCATTACTGTGATAGGAGATGATAATTGGTACTCATAAAGTTCTATAGAGACCGGTAACTGTTGTTTAGGGAGAACTTGCAGTGCTCCATCCATAGAATTTTAAAGGCACCATCTGCCATCATTTATCTCAATAAAACAAAAATATGTCTTCACAGAATACAGATTTTAGATTTATCCATGAATTGAGAAAGAAAGATCAACCCATGATATGAAAGAAGCACATTTCTCTGACAAGATATGCAATGCCTTGAAAAAGTATTTATACACAGTGAACTTTTCTACATTTTCTAATGCTACGCCCGTAAACGTAAATGTTTTTTATTGGGATTTTATGTGATAAACCAACACAAAGTAGCAAGTATTCATGAAGTGAAAATGAAATGATATGTAGTTTGCTAATTATTTTAAAAATATAAATCTGAAAATTTAGACATGCATTTGAATTCAGCCCCCGTGTTTCAACACTTCGAAGTACCACCTTTTGCTGCAAGTACTGCTGCAAGTTTTTTGACGTATGTCTCTACCAGTTTTACAAATCTAGAGGCTCAAATTTGTACCCATTTTCATTGTAAACTAGCTATAGATCAGAGAGATTAGGTGGAGAGCGTCTATGAACAACAATTTTCAAGTATTTTCTCAATGAGATTTTAACTGAACTGGACTTTTTCTGAGATATGCAAACACATGAATATGCTTCAATGTAAACCATTCCATTGTAGCTCTGGCAGTATGTCTTGCATCCTCTAACAGGTTTTCCCCAAGGATTGCCCTATATTTAGCTCCATCCCTCTTTCCATCAACTCTGACTAGATTCCCTGTCCCTGCTGAAGAAAAGCAACCCCACAGCATGATGCTGCCACCACCGTTTTTGACAGTGGGAATGGTGTTTTCAGAGTGATGTTCAGTGTTAGTTTTCCGCCACACATAGCGTTTCACATTTAGCCACAAAAGCTCTCCTTTGGTCTCATTTGACCAGAGCATCTTCTTCCACATTGTAGCTATGCTCCCTACATGACTTTTTGCAAACTGCAAAATGGACTTATTGTGGCTTGCACTCAAAAATGGCTTTCTTCTTGCCACTCTTTCATAAAGGCCAGATTTGTAGAGTATACGACTAATTCTCCCACATGGGCCTCTTGGCTGCTTCTCTAATTAGTGCTCTTCCTGCGTGGGATGTCAGTTTACATGGACGGCCATGTCTTGGTTGGTTTTCAATTGTGCCTTACTGCTTCCATGTTTGATTGATGGATTGAACAGTGGGACTATTTTTTTTTTTATAACCTAACCCTGATTTACTCTTCTCTACGACTTTATCTCTGACCTTTCTTGTGGGTTCCTTGGTTTTGATGATGCTGTTTAATTTTTTTTTTAATAACCTAACCTTGCTTTACTCTTATCCACAACTTAATATCTCACCTATCTGGTGGGTTCCTTGATTTTGATGATGCTGTTTTATTCCTAATCTTTATTTTTTATGTAGCGCTAACATATTCCGCAGCGCTTTACAGTTTGCACACATTATCGTCGCTGTCCCCCAAGGGGCTCAAAATCTAGATTCCCTATCAATATGTTTTTGGAGTGTGGGAGGAAACCGGAGTACCCGGAGGAAACCCACGCAAACACGGGGAGAACATACAAACTCCTTGCAGATGTTGTCCTTGGTGGGATTTGAACCTAGGACTCCAGCGCTGCAAGGCTGCAGTGCTACCACTGAGCCATCGTGCTGCCTGGTTATGGTTATACTGGGAGTAGATTACACAAAGTTGGACTCAATTTACTAATTTGGTGACATCTGGAGGCAATTGGCCACTCAAGATTTTATTTAGGTATATCAGACTACTGGAGACTGAATACCAATGCACATCCTTCTCAGACATATATTTTTAAGATAATTACAAAATAATGTATCATTTCTTCTACACTTCACAAATACTTATTACTTTTTGTTGGTATATACACATAAAATCCAACAAATTACATTTAAGTTTGTAGGTGTAACGTGGAAAAATGTAATTAAATTCACAATATATGGATACTTTTTCGAGGCTCTTGAAAATAACATAGCAAAGTTGCTTATTTCCATTGTGTTCTTTTGATGTATTAATATAAAAACTAAAATGATGATTACTCTTTAAAAGAATTGCTTCAGTATTTTCTATCCAGCCCAAGATATCAGGTATTAGGGCTCGTTCACATGAGCATATAACTTGAACGAGAGCTGTCTGATGTTTTATTGTTTCACACTCGGACCAATGTTATACTATGTGACAGTGCAGATCTGGGTTTTTTTCTACAGACCACAAATCAGATCACCACACCCATTCAAATGTAAAATATTGCACTGCACTCGGATGTAATTTGAGTGCAGTCTGATTTACGCAAACTCAGACTGGAGAAATTAAGTTCTGCATGTTGCTGTGCTACGATTTTCCATCTGAGAGAATCAAATCACACTAAGCTGACACTCGGCTCAAACTCTGATTAGAGTTTAATTTGAGTGTCATTTACATCACATGAGAGAATCAATGCTCATGTGAGCGATCCCTTATAGGGACAGCTACATGTGTGTGGCAGCTTAAACTCCCAACTCTCACTTTATGGGCTCGTTCACACAGCCATATAAACTGAAAAAGAGTGGTATCCAATTTATTATAGGATAGCACTCGAATCAATGTTATTCAATGGGGAGTGCTTTATTTTCCACTGACAGAATCTCTCTGTTAAAAGATTGCAGCATGCGATGCCATATAGAGCCACAGTGTGGCTTCTCATTTTTACAGATAAATTACAGTTCTGTAACTGTAAATGGTCGTGAAAACTGTAAATGGTTGTGAAAATGGTTTGCTGAATAAAACAATGGATTGCACATGGATGACAAGTGAGAAAAAGAATCATACCACTTTTCTGGATGAAAACTGTAGCGATATTTTATACTATTGTGTGACCCTATCCTAACCAATGATATTGCAGGCTGGGTCTTGACTAGCGAGAATCTCAAATTCATAATGATTCCCCAAATAATTTGTAACTGTGATTCAGGCTAAGATACAACCTTGTCATATACCCTTCTCATGAAACCCAATAATTGGGTTTTATGGTAACAAAGGTGATAAAATCTAATACATGAACACATACAATACTCAGTATAACTTAGTTCTCCCAATTTGAAAAGTAAGATTGTCATCAATATTTCAGTGAATACAAGAGCAATTTCTAAAATTTTGAAAAGATTGAGTTTCAAAAATGACCTCTTTTAGAGCATTGATGCTGGATGGAAAGTGATGCTCAACTTCTTTCTTCAGAATTCTACAAAGGTATTTCAATTTGGTTCAGACCATGAAACACGCTTGTCCATTGAATCACTTCACAATTTTCTTCTTTAGAAATGTTCCAAATGTGTGTTTTGGATTATTGTCTTATTGGAAAGTGCATGTCTACCAAGGGCACAGAGTGATGATAGCATCGTCTCTTTCAATATAGAGCAGTACATCTGTGAATTCATGACACAGTCAAGGAAACATAGCTCCTTAACACCAGCAGCACTCATAAAGCCCCACATCAGACACTGCCACCGCCATGTTTTACTGTAGGTGCCATGCATTTAGAAAAAATGCCCATCTACTAAGAGCATGGAGCGAGGATAGAATTTTTCTCATTCACTATAGAGCAGTATCTCTGTGAATTCATAATACCATCTATGAACTGTAGCTCCCCGACACCAGGAGCACTCATGCATCACATAAGGTCACTGCCACCACCATGTTTCACTGTTGGCACCATGCATGGAAAGAAGCAGAAAGAGTATGTGAAGTTTATTCGAACGTCCATGACAGCACTACAGAGAGAGGGGATCCGCCCCTTAGGAACAGGGAACCTACAGATATAAAAGGGCGGCACCTCTCCCACACATCAGTTGGTTTCCTGTTCCTAAAGGACGGGTTTCCTACAGATGAAGATCTTCAGGAGGACCCAGGCCGGCCGGTCGACCCAGGTAGCGGGGGGGGATCTCCTACCTCGGCCGGTGCGGAGCCCCTGGAAGCGCCACGGTGGGTCCGGGTAGGATTCCACGGCAGTGTGCGGAGCAGGTGGAGCAGTATCCAGAGGATCTCTGTCTCCCAGCCAGCGCCGGTAGGTAAGTATTCCCCCTCTCCCTGGTCCCGATGCCTTCTCCCTGTCCTCTCCTGTGGTCCTGTCATGGTGGGGGCCTCTTAAGAGGTGCAGCCGTGATTTTTAAAAAAAAAAAAAAAAAAATTATTTTAAAATTTGAATTTCCCGCCGCGTCACTGCTGTGAGCGGCGCGGCGGGGGTTTTTTGAATTTCCCGCTGCGCGTCACTGTTATGGACGGCGCGGCGGGGGTTTTTTGAATTTCCCGCCGCGCGTCGCTGCTATGGACGGCGCGGCGGGCAGTTTTGAATTTCCCGCCGCGCGTCACGGCTATGGACGGCGCGGCGGGGTTTTTGAAAAATTCAGTCGTGCGCCGCTGTTGCAGCAGCGCGGCTGGGGTTGGGGGAGATCTCCGCTCGGAGGGGCGATGCAGCGGGGGATTATACTTACCTCCATCGGTATGGTGGGGTCCGTGCGAGCGGGGGAAAAAAGGGGGCGGAGTCTCCACCACCGGAACCGGAAGTGAGACGCCGGCCGGCGTTTTTGAAATTTTTGGCGGCTGCATCATCAGACGGCGCCTGCTGTGGGGACGGCAGGGAGGTACGGGGGGGGCCGTGGGGCGGGGAGTAGGAGGGGGTGGACCCCTGGCCAGACCTGCTGATCCGGATATCCGGGGGAGGATATAAGGAGCCTAGGAAAGAGGTAAAGCGCTTCTGCCCCATTTTGTTACGATGGACACTGCAGAGGCTCCCTCGGTGCAACAGGAGAGCCAGCAGCAGCAGACAGAGCGCTCCTCTTCAATGGCCAGGAGCACCAGCCGCAGAAGTTCCGCAGCTGGGAAAAAGCCCCCTCCCCGTGATCCGGTACCTACTGCTGTACATTCTGGGTAAGAGATCGTCAGATTTAGAATACCCAGTAATACAGTTTTTCCCCATTTTGTGTCTGTTACTAGGGGAAGAAGAGTTCGGTGAAAAGCAAGCACAGGGAATGTGCCTTTTGCGCTTGCCCTCTGCCTGACGCTTGCCCTAAGAGGTTGTGCCAGCCGTGCATGCAGCAGACGGTAGGGCATTTTTAAGGGGAAGGGCAGGGGCATGGGATGACATAGTAAACCCCCCCCTATGCCCCTTCCCTTTTTAGATAGCGGAGGAGACTCCAGATTTCACCGAAAGCCTGAAGGAGATAATAAGAGCAGAGTTGAAAGCGTCCTCAAGACACGGAGAATTTTCCAGGCGTAGAACTGTACCGTTTTATCTGATTCAGAGTCACCTGCCGCCCATGACAGGGGTGAAGTTGTGTCAGGACCCTCCTCGCCTTCCTCTTCGGCTTCCTCCTCGTCTTCTACGGAAGACGCTACCCGTTTTTGTTTTCCCTTGGACCAGATAGACAAATTTGTCAAATCAGTTAGGTCCACCATGGGGGTAGAAGAGGCGAAACCAGAGCTCTCAGTACAGGATCTGATGTTTGGTGGTCTAGATCCAAAAAAACGGAGATCCTTTCCACTAAACAGTAGCATCCAAGGCCTTATAGACAGAGAGTGGAAGAAGCCTGAAAAAAGAGGCTCCTTACCCCAAGCGTTTAAACGGAGATATCCCTTTGAAGATCCCCTGACGGGTAGATGGGATAAGGCCCCGAAGCTGGATGCAGCAGTGGCGAAGGCTTCTAAAAAATCCTCCATCCCATTTGATGATATGGGGTCTTTGAAAGATCCACTAGACAAGAAGGCAGACTCCTTCTTGAAAGGCACATGGGAGATGTCGGCAGGTGCCCTGAGGCCGGCGGTTGCAGCCACTTGCGCAGCCAGGTCATTGATGGTCTGGCTAGACCAACTAGCATCCCAGTTAACAGATGGAACCTCCAGGGGGACAATTCGGAAGACCTTGCCAATAATTCAGAATGCGGCGGCTTTCCTGGCTGATTCCTCAGCGGACTCAGTAAGAATGGCTGCCAGAGCGGCAGGGCTGTCTAATGCAGCACGAAGGGCATTATGGCTGAAATGTTGGCCGGGCGATATTCAAGCCAGATCTCACCTCTGCTCCATTCCATGTGACGGCGAATATCTTTTTGGCCCGGTCCTGGACGAACTTTTAGAAAAGGCAAGGGACGACAAGAAAAAGTTTCCCAGTCTATCAACCCCTTCCTATAAAAGACCTTTCAGCAGAAGGAGGTTCAGCTACCGAAGGTCGTCCAGGGAACGAGCCAAATGGGATGAAAAGAGGCGAAGAGGTACAGGGTTTATGTTTAGAGGTCCACCTAGGGAAACAAAAAAACCCTCGCAATGACTAGCAATGCCGGTAGGAGGCAGATTGAAGGCCTTCTACCCGGCCTGGTCGGAAATCTCAAACAGTAGCTGGATCCTTAACATCATAGCTACAGGGCTGCGGTTAGAATTCTCCTCGGTACCTTGGGATAACTTTAAAATTACCCCACTCAGGTCATCGCCATCGGAGCAGGCCGCTCTAGAGTTGGAGGTTCAGGAGCTTTGCGCTAAGAATGTCTTAGTGGAGGTCCCAGAAGCAGAGCGGGGTAAGGGGTTTTACTCCCCTCTGTTTTTGATCCATAAACTGGATGGGTCTTTTAGAACAATTATTAATTTGAAAGCCCTCAATAAGTTCCTGATTATTCACCCATTTAAAATGGAAACGGTCAGCTCAGCAATAAAGCTTCTGTTTGAAAATTGCTTTATGGTGGTGTTAGATCTGAAAGACGCTTATTACCACATACCGATCCATATGGAGTATCAGCGTTTCCTCAGAGTAGCAATCCAGATGGGGGAATCACTGCGACATTTTCAATTTAGCGCCCTTCCCTTTGGCTTGGCGGTTGCCCCACGAGTGTTCACTAAGGTTATGTCGGAGGTCATGGCCCACTTACGTGAATCAAATATGCTCATAGTCCCCTACCTTGACGACTTTCTTATCATAGGAAAGACGGCAGAGCATTGCCTAGAGCAACTGAAAAGAGCGATTTCTACCTTAGAGCGGCTGGGATGGCTAATAAATACCAAAAAGTCTCGTTTGAATCCGATGAGGGTTCAGCAATTTCTAGGGCTAATTCTGGATTCACAAAATCAGAACTGTAGTTTACCGTCAGACAAATTAATTCTCTTACGGTACTAGGTCCTAAACGTTGCCAATAACCCCTCCATGTCGCTTAGGAAGGCCATGTCTCTTTTGGGCTCCCTCTCGTCCTGCATTCCCGCGGTTCGGTGGGCCCAATTTCACACAAGGGCACTGCAAGCTGAGGTCTTGCTGTATCAAAATTTGCTAGGTGGTTACCTGGAAGGCCAGCTATCCTTGTCCCAGGCTGCTATAAGATCCCTGGATTGGTGGAAGAATGAGGCAAACCTGTCTAAGGGGGTTCCCTGGGAATATGACATATCCCGAATAGTCACAACAGATGCTAGCCCCTCTGGGTGGGGGGCTCATATGGGGGACGTTATGGTTCAGGGCTCATGGGAGCAGGATCAAATTCAAATGTCTTCTAATATGAAGGAATTAGCAGCGGTAGAGCTAGCGATTAAAAAACTCCTTGTCTATCTACAGGGTCACCACGTTCGAGTGCTCTCCGACAATCGGGTCACAGTCGCATACATCAACCACCAGGGTGGTACTCGTTCCGGTCCTCTCATGGAAGTGGCGAGGCGCCTACTTCAGATAGCAGAACGACACTTTCTTTCTCTAACGGCTCTACATATAAGGGGAGAAGAAAATACCAAGGCGGACTTCTTAAGCCGCAATCTCCTGAGCCAAGGAGAGTGGTCATTAAAGACTTCCATCTTCGACCTAATTGTGCGGAAATGGGGTCTACCGGAAGTAGATCTCTTTGCTACCAAAAGCAACAGGAAAGTGAGACAGTTCTGCTCTCTGAATCCCAAAGAACGCCCTCTGGCAGTGGACGCTCTTCTATTACAGTGGGATTTCAATCTAGCCTACGCATTTCCTCCCCTGTCCTTACTTCCCCTAGTATTGAGGAAGGTCAGGAAGGACAGGGCAAGGATAATATTAATCGCTCCTTTTTGGCCCAGGAGGGCATGGTTTTCATGTCTCAGAAACATGTCGATAGCCGACCCGTGGGTCCTGCCGGACATTCCCGATCTGCTCTCCCAAGGTCCAGTCTACCATCCTCGAGTAGCGGGCCTCCACCTGACGGCGTGGATTTTGAACGGTCGCTGCTGAGAGATAAGGGGTTTTCTGCTAATGTAATTAATACTCTCCTTAAAAGCAGAAAAGAGGTTACAACTAGGATCTACGCTAGGATTTGGAAGAAATTTCTTCAGAGCTCGGCGGTTGTAGCAGGGGACACAACACCGATAACCCAGATTCTAGAATTCCTACAAAAGGGTCTGGACTTAGGTCTCTCCACAAGCACCCTTAAGGTGCAAGTTTCAGCTTTGGGGGCACTCTTTAGTTGCAACATCGCAAATAATTACTGGGTCAGTAGATTCATTAAAGCTGCGGGTAGGTCGAGACCCATAGTGAAGGTGAGAATCATGCCATGGGACTTAAATCTTGTTCTCACTGCTTTAACAGAGCCCCCTTTTGAACCTATATCAGCAGCATCAATAAAAATTCTTTCCCTTAAGACCGCTTTCCTGGTAGCATTAACCTCGGCTAGGAGGGTAAGTGACATCCAGGCACTATCTAGACTATCTCCTTACACTCAGGTCCTGAATGACAGGATAATACTTAGACCGGATCCGGCATACCTACCTAAGGTGTCTTCCGTTTTCCACAGAACACAGGAAATTATTCTCCCTTCGTTCATCCCTAATCCATCTAATCAAAAAGAGATGAAACTTCATACTTTAGATGTTAGAAGATGTCTGCTGCAATATTTGGCAGTCACTGATCCCTGGAAAAGGGACAATGCATTGTTTGTCTCTTTTCAAGGAATTAACAAAGGCCGTAGATTAACAAAGAGCTCATTGGCCAGATGGATTAGGGAAGCAATTTCTCTGGCATACACCTCGAGGGGCAAGCAGCCACCTGAGAGGCTAAGGGCGCATTCCACTCGAGCTGTGGCGACTTCATGGGCAGAAAGGGCAGAAGTCTCGATTGACCAGATATGTAAGGCAGCTACGTGGTCTTCTCCACACACGTTTTACACTCATTATAGATTAGATTTGGGTGCTTCCTCAGACCTTTCTTTCGGACTAAGGGTGCTGCAGGCAGTAGTCCCTCCCTAAATAGTTATTACTCTCTGTAATTCTCTCTGTAGTGCTGTCATGGACGTTCGAATAAAGTCTAAGTTACTTACCGTTAACGGTATTTTTCGAAGTCCATGACAGCACCCTTAGATTCCCACCCAGGTTCTATGTGCACTTCTTCCGCTTATGTAGTCCACATGTAATAAACAATTGATTAATGTTACTGTGTGATGCATAAAATTTTTTTGCTGTATACCATTTAACCTTGATGTCCTCTTATGCTCTGTAATCCAACTGATGTGTGGGAGAGGTGCCGCCCTTTTATATCTGTAGGTTTCCTGTTCCTAAGGGGCGGATCCCCTCTCTCTGTAGTGCTGTCATGGACTTCGAAAAATACCGTTAACGGTAAGTAACTTAGACTTTTCTGTAAGAAGCAGACAGAAGTGTGTGACATGGAAGATGCCCAGCATACATGATGTGATGGCATTTTAGGCATAGGTGTCTGCTGATAACTCCCGTGCCTATCATGATGGTACTTCTATGAAAGCCAATCTCTAGCTGCCATTCATAGGAGACCGTGATTTCTGCTATATGCAGCAATACTGAAGTATTTCTGCATATAGTACAATCAGCTTATTGTATGTCCAAGTCCCCTAAGCAGACTGCAAAATACAGTAAAAAGTTTAAAAAAGTAAGTATGGAAAAGATAAAAAAAATACAAAAAATCTAATTTCCCTTGTTTTCACTCCACAGTGCAAAAAATGCAATAAGAAGTGATCTAAACATGTTATCAACCCCAAAATGTCATCAATAAAAACAACCGCCCAGGGGAACAAAAAATAAGTTCTCACACATCTCCATAAAAAACTGAAAACCGAAAATGACGACATGCAACAATTTTTTCATGTATTGCAACACTATAGCAACCCTGTTTGCCTGTGAGCTGGAAGCTGAAGCTGAGAGGAACCTGCAAATGTGTCAGTTCTAACCACGCACAGCTCTGCAGTGAGATCAGGAGAGCAGAGCGTGGGCCATTACACATCACACTGATAACCATTACACTTCTCACTGGTATCCATTACACATCTCACTGATAACCATCACACATCTCACTTGTAACCATTACACATCTCACTGATAACCATCACACATCTCACTGGTATCCATTACACATCTCACTGATAACCATCACACATCTCACTGGTAACCATTACACATCTCACTGATAACCATCACACATCTCACTGGTAACCATTACACATCTCACTGATAACCATTACATATCTCACTGGTATCCATTACACATCACACTGATAACCATTACACTTCTCACTGGTATCCATCACACATCTCACTGGTAACCATTACACATCTCACTGATAACCATCACACATCTCACTGGTATCCATTACACATCACACTGATAACCATCACACATCTCACTGGTAACTATTACACATCACAGTGATAACCATTACACATCTCACAGGTAACCATTACACATCACACTGGTAATGCCTCCTTATTTAAAACAAGCTCTGGAGGCAGATTCTCATACAGATTCGTGTCAGGCCCATAGATCTTAACAGCTCATTTACATATTAAAAAACATGGATCTTTTTGGAATAACATATCAAGGCATCCTTTTGTTCAGCTTCCCATGACCTGCTATTTTGGAAGTGCTAATGATACACTGATCTGTTTCCTTCCAGTGGCCTTTTTCACATTTGATTCGAACACTGCACATCGGGATATCGTTTTGTCCAATGACAACATGACAGCGTCTTGCAGCAGTTATGATGACAGAGTGGTTTTGGGCACAGCTGCATTCTCCAAAGGAGTTCATTACTGGGAGGTACAAGTTGACAGATACGACAACCATCCTGATCCAGCTTTTGGTGTTGCCAGAATTAATGTAGTAAAGGATATGATGCTGGGAAAAGATGATAAAGCCTGGGCCATGTATGTGGATAATAACCGCAGCTGGTTCATGCACTGCAACTCTCATACTAACAGGTAAGTGCCAAGAAGGTCACATAGCATGAAAGTCTTATGATATTCTTAAAGAGTTCAAGTTCATGACATGATCTCTACGGCCATGTTCCCACGAGTATTTGGGGAATTTTTGATGTTTCAGTTTTTCTGTCTCATTTCTGCACCTATTATGTAAATTACATTAGTTGCAGGTTTTTTTACAGGTGTTTTTGTCATCAGTTTTTCACTAGAGTTACATTGCTGATTTTGATCCGACACTTGATTAAATTTTGCACAGACCAATCGGTTTGGGGAAAGAAAGACATGACATGTGAACAGCCACATAACCTGTCATAAGTACTAATGACATCCATGACCAGAGTGGTCAGCAATCTTATGTGACAAGCTGCTGTGTGAATGAGGCCTGAGCTCCACACTGCATGTTTCCTGCAGCAATGAACATTCCATGCTCACTGCTCTCTATATAAGAAGGATAACCCACCCGAGGTTCACATCTGACACCGTATTATGCCAAGTTGTTTTACGGTAAATATGAATTTTATTTACAAATGATTTATAGACATCGAAAATATGCATGTAGGTTTTTAGTGCGTTTCCGTAGCAAAAATGCTTTGACAACGTGTCCAATTCACACACAACTTTATTGTTTTATCAAAGCAAATTCCAGGAATTGTCAAAAACAAAGCAATTTTAATAAATACTTGACATTCCGGAGCCAAAAACGGAATCCGAAAAAACAAGATAAAAATGCATATAGAAAAAAGCAGAAAATTGGCAGAATCAAAAACAGACTCCTCATTGTGGGAACTTAGCCTTAAAGGGGTTGTCCACTTTCAGAAAACACCTACCACAAGCGCAAAAAAACCCCCCAAAGATTATTTGTGTTTTCCTCTCCGCTCTAGTGGACCCTCCCTGTTACTGCCCTATAGCTTATCACATGTACCAACGTGCCCCCTGCAGAAATCACATTTCCCATGCCTTAAGCCTCGTTCAGACCTGTGTTTCCAGCACCGATACAATTTCTGGGTGTCTGTATTTTCATACAATGTGACATCCATTACTATCCTCGGGGCTTGATGTCAACTGACAATACAAAGGTGACATCAACCCCCCCAACTATCACCCCACTTGCTACAGCTACAGGGTAAGTGGGAAGAGTGAGGCTAAGTGCCAGAATTGGCACATCTTGGAGATGTGCCTTTTCTGGCATGGCTGAGAGCTGATGTTTTTAGCCTGTGGGGGCCAGTATCAATGGCCACTTCCTAGACTATTAATATCAGCCTGCAGCTGTCTGCATAGCCTTTGCTGGTTATTAATTATAGGGGGACCCTAATTTTTTTTTAGGGTCCCCCATTTTAATAGCCAGTAAAGGCTAAGTATACAGTTGTGAGCTGATATTAATTGCCTGGGAAGCTTCATGGGTATTACCCCCTTCCCAGGCTATAAACATCAGCCCCCAGCCGTCGACTTTCCCTCTTCTGGTTACAAAAATTACGCAGGAGCCCACGCCATTTTTTTCAGAAAAAAAAATATATTTTATTAAATACATGTACAGTAAGCTGCACACACACTGTACTAGTTTTTTTTTGTCACAGACATCTGTATATCTACCTATTCTATATGTATTTGCTGTATGTAATCCATCTATTCTATCCTGTCGGCTCCTGTTGTAATTTTACAGTACGCGACTGCTGAATTGCTGGCTTTTCATCTATGTAATATATATATATATATATATATATATATATATATATATATAATATATATATATATATATACAGTACAGACCAAAAGTTTGGACACACCTTCTCATTCAAAGATTTTTCTGTATTTTCATGACTATGAAAATTGTACATTAACACTGAAGGCATCAAAACTATGAATTAACACATGTGGAATTATATACTTAACAAAAAAGTGTGAAACAACTGAAAATATGTCTTATATTCTAGGTTCTTCAAAGTAGCCACCTTTTGCTTTGATTACTGCTTTGCACACTCTTGGCATTCTCTTGATGAGCTTCAAGAGGTAGTCACTGGAAATGGTTTTCACTTCACAGGTGTGCCCTGTCAGGTTTAATAAGTGGGATTTTTTGCCTTATAAATGGGGTTGGGACCATCAGTTGTGTTGTGCAGAAGTCTGGTGGATACACAGCTGATAGTCCTACAGAATAGACTGTTAGAATGTGTATTTTGGCAAGAAAAAAGCAGCTAAGTAAAGAAAAACAAGTGACCATCATTACTGTAAGAAATGAAGGTCAGTCAGTCCGAAAAATTGGGAAAACTTTGAAAGTGTCCCCAAGTGCAGTTACAAAAACCATCAAGAGCTACAAAGAAACTGGCTCACATGAGGACCGCCCCAGGAAAGGAAGACCAAGAGTCACCTCTGCTTCTGAGAATAAGTTTATCTGAGTCACCAGCCTCAGAAATCGCAGGTTAACAGCAGCTCAGATTAGAGACCAGGTCAATGCCACACAGAGTTCTAGCAGCAGACACATCTCTACAACAACTGTTAAGAGGAGACTTTGTGCAGCAGGCCTTCAAGGTAAAATAGCTGCTAGGAAACCACTGCTAAGGACAGGCAACAAGCAGAAGAGACTTGTTTTGGCTAAAGAACACAAGGAATGGACATTAGAACAGTGGAAATCTGTGTTTTGGTCTGATGAGTCCAAATTTGAGATCTTTGGTTCCAAACACCGTGTCCAGACCTGAACCCAATCGAGATGGTTTGGGGTGAGCTGGACCGCATAGGGAAGGCAAAAGGGCCAACAAGTGCTAAGCATCTCTGGGAACTCCTTCAAGACTGTTGGAAGACCATTTCCGGTGACACCTCTTGAAGCTCATCAAGAGAATGCCAAGAGTGTGCAAAGCAGTAATCAAAGCAAAAGGTGGCTACTTTGAAGAACCTAGAATATAAGACATATTTTCAGTTGCTTCACACTTTTTTGTTAAGTATATAATTCCACATGTGTTAATTCATAGTTTTGATGCCTTCAGTTTGAATGTACAATTTTCATAGCCATGAAAATACAGAAAAATCTTTGAATGAGAAGGTGTGTCCAAACTTTTGGTCTGTACTGTGTGTATATAATATATATATATATATATATATAATATATATAATATATATATGTGTGTGCGTGTCACTGACATGTATACAGTGGGTTCAGAAATTATTCAGACCCCTTTAAATTTTTCACTCTTTGTTTCATTGCAGCCATTTGGTAAATGCAAAAAAGTTCATTTTTTTTCTCATTAATGTACACTCTGCACTCTATTTTGACTGATAAAACCCAGAAATGTGGAAATTTTTGCAAATTTATTGAAAAAGAAAAACTGAAATATCACATGGTCATAAGTATTCAGACCCTTTGCTCACTCATATTTACGTCACATGCTGTCCATTTCCTTTTGATTCTCCTTGAGATGGTTCTACTCCTTCATTGGAGTCCAGCTGTGTTTAATTAAACTAATAGGACTTGATTTATAAAGGCACACACCTGCCTACATAAGACCTCACAGCTCACAATGTATGTTAGACCAAATAAAAATCATGAGGTCAAAGGAACTGGCCAAGGAGCTCAGAGACAGAATTGTGGCAAGGCACACTTCTGGCCAAGGTTACAAAAGAATTTCTCCAGTACTCCAGGTTCCTAAAAGCACAGTGGCCTCCGTGATCCTTAAATGGAAGAAGTTTGGGACCACCAGAGGTCTTCCTAGACCTGGCCGCCCAGCCAATCTGAACAATTGTGGGAAAAGAGCCTTGGTGAGAGAGGTAAAGAAGAACCCCAAGATCACTGTGGCTGAGCTCCAGAGATTCAGTAGGCAGATGGGAAAAAGTTCCACAAAGTCAACTATCACTGCAGCCCTCCACCAGTCGGGCCTTTATGGCAGAGTGGCCCGACGGAAACCACTCCTCAGTGGCAGACATACGAAAGCCCTCATAGAGTTTGCTAAAAAAAAAACACATGAAGGACTCCCAGACTATGAGAAATAAGATTCTCTGGTCTGATGTATATAGAACTTTTTGGTGATAATTCTGCTCATCACCTGCCCAATACAATCCCAACAGTGAAACATGGTGGTGGCAGCATCATGCTATGGGGTGTTTTTCACCTGCAGGCACAGGACGACTGGTTACAATTGAAGGAAACATGAATGCGGCCAAGTACAGAGATATCATCTCTTTGCTGTGAACTGTTTCTAATGATAAGGAACATTTAACAAAAGAGAAACTATTGAAAGTGTAGGGACCTGGCTACGGTCCTACATCTCAGTGGCTGGCGCAGAGCGGCAGAGTCATGGCACCTGACCTGCGTCAGCATCCACTGATGGCTTTGCTAAGAATGCTGATGACTTTGAAGAAAAAAGCTGTGTACGGTGTGAAGCAGAAGGACTGTTAAGACAAATGAATCAGCTTGAAATTGGTATTAATACCACCTTCTGGAATGATATCCTGCAAAGAACAGTTGTTACTAGTAAAAATCTACAACATGCAAAAGTCGATCTAAACACTGCTGTGGCGTCACTGACCAGCTTATAAAAAACTATGTCGCATCAAAGCGTGACTCCTTCAAAATTGATGAAAAGCAAGGCGAAGAGCTGTCTGGTTCATCTGAGTATGTTCAGACTATAACTCGACACAGGCACCGAAATGTGTGTCTCAATAAATTGGATTATGGCCATACGGAAGAAGTACAAATCAGCCCTTCTAAAAAATACAGAACAGAAACTTTCCTGCCTATCATTGATCAGTTTATCACTTCTCTTGACCAACATCTTCAAGCATATAAAGATAGGCTATATCAAGCAAATTTAGCTTTTTTAGCCATCTGAAAGAATTGTCTTCAGACGAGCTTAAGGCCACAGCAGAGCAACTCGTCAGGTCTTATTCAGATGACTTGGACATTACATTTATCGATGAACTGTGTCAGTTTGTAACATTTGCCAATCTATTCACAGACGAGGAGCCAAAAGATATCAGCACTGAACTTTTCATGTACAAGCTTATCATGGAAAAGGGTGTGCAGGACACTTTCCCAAATATTGAGATAGCTCTAAGGATATATCTAATTTTGATGGTAACCAACTGCAGTGGTGAGCATTCCTTTTCAAAACTCAGATTAGTTGAAAACCGATTAAGAACATCCATGAAGCAGGAACGACTTGTAAATTTGGATATCATGAGCATCGAGTCAGATATACTGCGTGAATTGGACTTTAGTGACATAATTAGTGATTTTGCAGCACGAAAATCAAGGAAAGTGCCTGGATTGTAAAAAATGAATGATTTTACCTGAATTACACTGCGTAAATGATTTTTGTTAATAAACTTGCATTCGTTTTATTTTTGTGTTTTTGCATTACATATTGCAACACCTTGCAAAATGGGCATCGGGCCACCCACCTCTTAAATCCAGCCCTGATTGAGCATCATCTTTGGAGAGACCTGAAAATGACTGTCTATCAACATTCACCATCCAACCTGATGGAACTGGAGAGGATCTGCAAGGAAGAATAGCAGAGGATCCCCAAATCCAGGTGTGAAAAACTTGTTGCATCATTCCCAAGAAAATTCATTGTTGTACTAACACAAAATGGTGCTTATACTCAATACTGAGCAATGGGTCTGAACACTTATGACCATGTGATATTTCAGTTTTTCAATAAATTTGCAAAACTTTCTACATTTTCGTTTTCTTTTTCAGTCAAGATTGGGTGCAGAGTGTACATTAATGAGAAAAAAATGAACTTTTTTGAATTTACCAAATGGCTAAAATGAAACAAACAGTGAAAAATTTAATGAGGTCTGAATACTTTCCAAACCCACTGTATCTGTTCTATCTATTCTATTCTTACCTGTCAGTGCGATTTTACTGTATGCAGCACATGAATTACTGGGTTTTCAAAGGACATCGGTGTGTAAAAGTCTGACAGCACTCTCATGGTCCGAGCGCTGTGCTATTTTTTACTTGCACCCATAGGATTGCATTGGCGAGTCTCGGCAACAATCGAGTGCAGTTCGATGTTTTACACGCACTCATAGAATTGTACGGGTGTTTGCGATCCGATCGCATGCATTTGCAGCATGCTGCGATTATTTTCTCATGCCGAATCGAATGCCATCGCATAGTATAAAATTGGTCTGAGGTCCATCTTATAAAACATAGGGTAGCACTCAGCCCTATTATGTGTTTATGTGAGAGAGCCCATATAGTGCGTCATTTGTGTCTTAGTCTGTCAGTGAAGAATACAAAGGCTGTCACCATCAGAAGATATATGCTCCTCAGTATTGAAATTGTAATACTAAAAAGTAAGGAATTGAATTCTAAGAATATGTTCACACGCTGTGTTTTTCTTTCTGCAGACAAAACCTGCTCCACTTGTAGTAAAAATGCATGCAAAATTCAGGTTTTGCTCCTTTTTTTGCAATGTTTTAGCTGCAGATTACAAATTTGATTTGTCAGTACATGTTTAATAAAGTTAGTTTTATTCATCAAAAATGGAGCAAAACTTTCTCATTGGTTTCTATGGCAGAAAGGACGCTGCAAAAACGCTGAAAGAAGTGACATGCTGCAGATTTCAAAGACGCTGCAGTTGTCAAATTCAGTCAGGAAAAAGTGTGTGACATCTTATGACTTTTGCTGGTGCTGTAAAAGGCAGATTACTGGCATAAAAAAGCTGCAAAAAACACACTGCATGTGAACATACAGTACAGACCAAAAGTTTGGACACACCTTCTCATTCAACGATTTTTCTGTATTTTCATGAGAATGAAAATTGTAGAATCACACTGAAAGCATCAAAACTATGAATTAACACATGTGGAATTATACATTACACTTTACAAAAAAGTGTGAAACAACTGAAAATATGTCTTAAATTCTAGGTTCTTCAAAGTAGCCACCTTTTGCTTTGATTACTGCTTTGCACGCAGAAAAGGTGAACGGATGGACTCTACATGCCTGGTTCCCACCGTGAAGCATGAAGGAGGTGGTGTAATGGTGTGGGGGTGCATTGCTGGTGACACTGTTGGGGATTTATTCAAAATTGAAGCGGTGAGCGGTCCAGCTCACCCCAAACCATCTCGATTAGGTTCAAGTCTGGTGACTGTGGACACCAGGTCATCTGGGGTAGCACCCCATCACTCTCCCTCTTGGTCAAATAGCCCTTACACAGCCTGGAGGTGTGTTTGGGGTCATTGTCCTGTTGAAAAATAAATAATGGTCCAACTAAACGCAAACCGGATGGAATAGCATGCTGCTGCAATATGCTGTGGTAGACATTCTGATTCACTATGCCTTCAATTTTGAATAAATCCCCAACAGTGTCACTAGCAAAACACCCCCACACCATCACACCACCTCCTCCATGCTTCACGCTGGGAACCAGGCATGTAGAGTCCATCCGTTCACCTTTTCTGCGTGCAAAGCAGTAATCAAAGCAAAAGGTGGTTCCTTTGAAGAACGTAGAATATAAGACATATTTTCAGTTGTTTCACACTTTTTTGTAAAGTGTAATGTATAATTCCACATGTGTTAATTCATAGTTTTGATGCCTTCAGTGTGATTCTACAATTTTAATAGTCGTGAAAATACAGAAAAATCGTTGAATGAGAAGATGTGTCCAAACTTTTGGTCTGTACTGTACCTTAAAAATCACAGGATCAATAGACATGTTAATGATATGCAAATGATGGAAAAAATGATAACAAATTTTCAAAACATCTCACTTTATCTAGTGTGAGTGGCATGGTCAAAAATACACAAAATTTCCAATTTTTAATGCTATCAATATGGTACTTAATAATTGCCTGAGGATTGTTCTGTTACGTTGAATGCACTTGGCTAACAAATCAACAAGATCCGCTGGTGCTTGATGGGAGACATGCCTGAAAACACTGTAGGAAGGCTATGGGGGCATGTTTATCACACTTAGGCTGCTCACAGTAACACCAGCAACATTAGGCCTGGCAAAAATGCTCCTAGGACATTTTGGAGAAATGGCTGTAACATTAGTTCCATGGCCAAATCAATATAACGATGAGCTGTGGGTGTACTTGGATTGAAGGCTAGAAGGATACTGCTTATGTACCTTATGCCACTGAGGAGGGGCCTGGAGGTGGAGGGGGGCCCATCGACACAAGCGACTATTTCAACTGGATGTACGTTAAAGGACACACATTCAGCTCAAATATATTGTGGCACAGGGGACCCATTGGCTCTCTGCACTGTAATACATGCTGCCAGCCAATTGTAGGTTGGCAGCTGACGTTGTTGCGCATGCTGTCCTGTGCCGGATGAAGAATAGAACACCACGCGTGGGAACTGGGGGAAGGTGAGAATAATCATTTATTTCTTTTAATGTGTTGGAGAAGAACAGAAGAGGGCACATTACCCATGAAAGAGAACCAGGATGAGGCACATTACACCAGGAAGAGGCCCAAGATGGGGCACATTACCCCAGGATGGGGCAAATTACACAAGGAAGGGGTCCAAAATTGGGCAAATTAGTTCAGGAATTGGCCCATGATGGGGCACATTACCCCAGGAAGGGGACCAAGATGGAGCACATTAACTTTGGATTTTTCATATTTCCCCAGGAAGGGGACCATGATGAGACACATTACCCCAGAAAGAGGACCAGGATGGGAAATATTACCCTAGAAAGGTGACTAGGCTGGGGCACATTACCTCTGAATTGCTCACATTATCCTAGAAAGGGGACCAGGATTGGGCACACTATCCTATGATTGCTTACATTATCCTAGGAAGGGGATCAGGATAATGCACATTACACCAAAAATGGTCATATTTTCTCAGGAAGGGCACCAGGATGGGTCACATCCCAGCAGGGGAACCAGGATGAGCCACATTACCCCAGGAAGGGGACCAGGATAGGGCCCATTATCCCAGGATTTCTCATATTATCCTAGGAAGGGGACCAGGATGGGGCACATAATTCCAGGAAGGCAACCAAGATGGAACACATTATTCCAGGATGGGCCCAGTATGGGGGACATTATTACTGGAAGACTTAATACTACTGATAGCATCCTCTCCCACCCATCCACCCCCATTTCATTATAAAACTCTGATAAAGAATTCTACCACCCAATAATTCATTATGACTCTATAAGGGACTTCATGATTATAATGAATGTGTATGTGGGGAGAGACACAGGACTGGGATTAAGACTATGTGCACATATCCAGGATTTGCAGCAGAAAATTGCGCTGCAAATCACGATGTATTGGCGGGAAAAACGCTGCATAAAATACGTGGTTTTTATGTTAATTTTTACATTCATTTTTCTTGCATATTTTTCCCTGTATGGGTGAAAAACACTACAAGAACTGACATTATGCATATTTTAATGTGCGGGAAAAAAAGCAAAGTGTGCACATAGCCTTCAAATTAATTGGGGGAGAGTCACAGTGATTTATTATATTTATTGGATGCGGAAATTATAGTTAAGGAGGGCACAGCTTTGGCTTATCAGTTTAATGGTTTGAATGGTGTGTGGTTAATAGTAAGTAATGGTGGGGTACATATTTGTATTCAGAGGCGCAGTGCAGGGGATTTTTTATTAGGGAAAGAAATGTATGTATACATTATATATCATTATAATCATGTATGTGACCTATTTTTAGGTCTGCAGTTATTGAGACGTCAGCGGTAACTGGATGTAAGTATTTATTCTCTATACTGTGTGACTTAGAGTAATTCTGTTATTTGTAAAATGACCTCCCTTAGGCCACATTCACACATTCATGTGAAATGTCCTTGTGCTGACAGAATTTTTTTTTATCAAAAGGCACATGGACTCGTTATCTAGATCCATTCACATATCTGTGAAAATCACAAATGAGATCTGCAAGACTCATAGCATGTCTATTTCTCATCCGATTTTAAAGGCATACTCTATGGGTCTGTATTCACAGTCCTCTCTATTTATTACATAGTCCTCTCTTGTTAGACATAAGATGACTGCTGATGGGGCAACATCTGACCAGAACACCAGTCCATCAGCTCCTCCATTAGAAAAGAATTGTTCCCATGCTCCATCAACCGTCATTTCAGTATGTATATTGTAGCCTTTCCGGGGGTTTTAGCTCTGAGATCGCTGTCTGGGTAGACAGAATGGCATGGAAACAGTTCATTCAGACAGCAATTATGGTAAAAACTGGCCGCAACCAGTTTTATTAAAGTCCACAGCACACAGATAAAACAAAGCATAAACAAAAGACCTAGGCTTGTCTAGCCACTAATTACACTTATGTAATGTCCCTTTCTATCAGGAACCCAGACTCTATCAGTCTGTGCCCAAAACAACACATATGATATATGTTACCAGTATGGAGTCTCCCAGATACTCCTCCTTATGTCTGAAGGTCCACCCGACTTCCAGACTTGAGAAAGATCCACTCCTATTCAGTAGTCATTATGCTGGAGGTTCACAGAGACACTCCTGTGTCCGGGGTCCTTCCTGCACCCAGACTGAGACGGCTCTCCTCCTCTTCAGTAGCTTATCCGCATGTATTCTCACAGAGACTGCTTCCTTGTGCCAGGACACCTCTCTGTGTCCAGGCTGAAGACAGCTCTAACACTCTTGGCTTATCCGCATGGATTCTCATAGAGACTGCTTCCTTGTGCCAGAACACCTCTCTGTGTTCAGGCTGAAGACAGCTCTAACACTCTTGGAGACTGTTTCTTGTGCCAGGACACCTCCCTGTGTCCAGGCTAAACTAGCTCCCACACTCTTGGAGACACCTTCTGTGCCTGGACCCCTTGTCCAGACTGAATGAGCTCTCAGATTGTGTTTGCAGACACCTACTTCTGGTCTCCTAATCAAGACCTGAGTAGTTTCAGGCCTGTGCTGCAAGTGTGTGCTGAATGTGAGGTGTAGTGACCTTTCTCTACCACTAGGTTTACAAAGCCACACATTTCCCTTATACCTAGGCGAAATGCACACCCCATTCAACACACATTCCTTCACTGTCTCACATATCCCCTCCCTCTTCTCCAGACCGGAGGGCTGGTCATCCAGACCGGAGGGCTGGTCAACAATCCAACAGAGACAGTGACCTCTGGACCAGTCATGGCCCTCATCAACTTCATCCTCACCACTGTCATAGCCAACATCAGCTTTCTCTTCATCTGAAGCATCCGCACTACCCTGTACCCTCCCAGGCCTATGCTCTCTGCGGGCCTCGGGTATCCTGCACGGTTTCATCTTGACCTTAGGGCCGGGCTCATTTTCGATATAGTGCCTGGCCAGAGAAGTACGACCCGACACATCAGAACACTTCTGCTGACTCTTCCTCAGAAACTCACGTACCTCCTGTCCCTGGTGCACTGACCCTGTGTCACCAACTATCACAGAAGGTATAGGGGGTCTTTCACTTTTCTCCAGTTCCCCACTTTCAGGCTCTTCTGGCAAGACATGCCCAGAAGCCCCACCGTCCGTCCCACACTCTACTTCCTCAGTCACATCTGGCTCACTGTCAGGGCTATACCCTTCATTTTCATTCATATCCTGCTCACTTTCAGGAGTATAGAATTCATTCTCATTCATATCCTGCTCACTTTCAGGAGTATAGAATTCATTCTCATTCACATCCTGATCTGGAACCTTAGTTAACATGTCATCCACAACATTAACTTCATCATCTGGTCCCTCAAGTATGTGACTATGTGACAACCCCAGCACTATACTTCTATATAGCTCAGGTACTAGGAGCTGACTCACGACCTCTCCCTGGACTTCAGTGTCCCTAAACAATAGGTTATTGTTCATGGCAGCATGAGGAAACCTCTCCTCAGAGCCAGGCTCTTGGGGAACCTCATTCAGAACAATTACATTTTCCTGTGTCGCTTTAAGAGTGGGGTCTCGCACCGGCTCTCTCCCAAAATTGTCACAGGACACAGGCAGGTCAGGGACACTCGGTTCCCGAGAACCACCATCCTCGTCTCCCAACATTACCTGCAAAGAAATTTCATCTTTATCACGGTCATCATCAGTATCATCACTATTATGATTAGCATCATCATCATTATCAATATCATCATCACTATCACACAAGATAAACGGCCCACTAACATTGTGTTCCGCCCCTCGGGACTGCGTACCCTCAGTAGGGGCTTCATCACACTGTCCATCAGAATCACCCTTCCCCAGAGATCCTTAGACCGGGGAAAGTCATTACACAACACAACGGGGTGCACCAGGTTCTTCACTACCCCCACTTCACATGAAACCTCCCCGAGTTTAGGGACCAAGTCCACGGCAGTCTCTGGGTAGACTTTGGTGTCTCCATGGATGCACACCATACTCAAGTGCTTATCAGGGATGAAGTTCCTATCAATCAGGCTGTCACATACGGAAGTCACTGGACTCTCTGAGTCCAAGAGGGCCTGCGCTGAGCAACCATTTGTAACCACCGGGGACACCTGTGGTCCAGTCTCTTCGGTTGCGGTGGTCACACACACAGGTTCTGCGCAGAGAGAGAGGGATCTGCCAACATCACGGCACATAGGCTCCCCCTCTAGTGGACAGTTGGCTGCAATTTCACGACAGCTCCAACACTGTCCATCACACTCTCCCACCCACATGTCCCCTCGGGCCTGAACCCGCTTATCAGCATACCCCATGTCCCCAACAGCTGGAACGCTCTTACCGCGAGAGTTCAGCGTCCGGGAACTCTGAAGTGACGTCCGCTCAGACGGCTGGTCACGGAGGCAGTCTTTGGGCCAAAGTACCTTTCTCTCTGTACCTCAGGAGGAAGTGCTCGGGTGTAACGGTCCACTGTCACCTTTTCGACCCTTTGGGCAGTGTTGCTGACGGCAGACTCCCAACTGTGTCTCCAGTCATGGACTCTCCTGGCACGGGCTGCAACCGTAACACCCAGCCGGGTAAGAATCGCCGCTTTCAACTTGGCATAGTCTTCGCTGTCCTGCTTGCTCAGGTCAGCCCAGACTTTTTGGGGTTCCCCAATCAGATAGGGTACGACCGCCATGGCCCATTCAGATAGTGGCAGATTCTCCTTCTCTGCCAGTCTCTCAAACCTAGTAAGATATACCTCCACATCATCATGAGGTGTCATTTTTCTCAAGGACCGTCTTACCGCCTTCTTTATAGCGGACAACGCCGGTGCCTTCACAACATTACTTCGGGACGCGGCACCGAAATCCTTTTTTGGTGCTGTCATCTGCTCAACAAATAACCGGTTATTCTCCTGCTGCTGCAGGAATTGCTGCTGGGCTTGCTGCATGTGCTGCTGGTGCTGCAGGCGCTGCTGCTCCATGCTCTGCTGCATGCTTCGCTGGGCCTGCACCAGGTACTCAACGAGCTCCTCCATACTGCCGGACTCATCTGTATCAATCACAGCAGTCTTATGTTGCATATTAACTTGCGCCATTTGTTCAAACAGTGCCTCCATGCTGTCAGATATCTCTGTCTTCACAACGGCAGACTTCAGTCAAGGCATACACACTACACAGCTTTTTTCCACAGAAAATTCAGCCTTGCTGTGCAAACACCCTTTTTTTTTTTTTTCTTTTGCAAAGTCTATTAGGGCTACTGTCTCTTTAAGACTGCTCCACAGACGTTTCTCTTGCTGCTGCACATTCCACAGTCATTTTCACAACAAGTTCAGCTTTGCTGTGCATACATTTTCTCTCTGCAGACCCTATCAGGGCCACTGTCTCTCCAAGACTGCTCCAAACAGACGTTTCTGCTGACACACTTTTTTTTTTTTTTTTTCTGCTGCTATTTCAATAGACTTCACCTTTAATGCTGTCTCTCGCCACTGTGCTGCATGCACACTCCAGCACTAACTGTATCAGGCACTGCGCTGCCCCAGCATTCTCCGCCAATTGTAGCCTTTCCGGGGGTTTTAGCTCTGAGATCGCTGTCTGGGTAGACAGAATGGCATGGAAACAGTTCATTCAGACAGCAATTATGGTAAAAACTGGCCGCAACCAGTTTTATTAAAGTCCACAGCACACAGATAAAACAAAGCATAAACAAAAGACCTAGGCTTGTCTAGCCACTAATTACACTTATGTAATGTCCCTTTCTATCAGGAACCCAGACTCTATCAGTCTGTGCCCAAAACAACACATATGATATATGTTACCAGTATGGAGTCTCCCAGATACTCCTCCTTATGTCTGAAGGTCCACCCGACTTCCAGACTTGAGAAAGATCCACTCCTATTCAGTAGTCATTATGCTGGAGGTTCACAGAGACACTCCTGTGTCCGGGGTCCTTCCTGCACCCAGACTGAGACGGCTCTCCTCCTCTTCAGTAGCTTATCCGCATGTATTCTCACAGAGACTGCTTCCTTGTGCCAGGACACCTCTCTGTGTCCAGGCTGAAGACAGCTCTAACACTCTTGGCTTATCCGCATGGATTCTCATAGAGACTGCTTCCTTGTGCCAGAACACCTCTCTGTGTCCAGGCTGAAGACAGCTCTAACACTCTTGGAGACTGTTTCTTGTGCCAGGACACCTCCCTGTGTCCAGGCTAAACTAGCTCCCACACTCTTGGAGACACCTTCTGTGCCTGGACCCCTTGTCCAGACTGAATGAGCTCTCAGATTGTGTTTGCAGACACCTACTTCTGGTCTCCTAATCAAGACCTGAGTAGTTTCAGGCCTGTGCTGCAAGTGTGTGCTGAATGTGAGGTGTAGTGACCTTTCTCTACCACTAGGTTTACAAAGCCACACATTTCCCTTATACCTAGGCGAAATGCACACCCCATTCAACACACATTCCTTCACTGTCTCACAATATATATATATATATATATATATATATATATATATATATATATATATCTACATATAAAACAAGAGAGTACGCTATGAAATAAAGATAGTGCGCTATAAATAACAAAAATAACAAGGGAATCCAATACGTAAGGAATGGAGCTGTACATAACAAGAGAGGGCACTGTAATAAAGGGTGGCAATTATACATAATGAGAGGACACTGTATTTTTGGAGCTTGGTTGGCATAAAAGGAGGAGGGTCCGAACACATTTCTTGCACAGGAGCCCCAAGCTATCAGTGTTTGTCCCTGATGCCACCTTACATCATAAAACTGGGAATAGGACTAGTGTGATGCTCCCTTGTAAAGGCTTATTCACGGTGTTGCCCATGTGGTCTCCAGACCAATCTATGGTTATTATTGCATCTAATACAAAAGTGAAGAGGTCAGGCCTCTATTTCAACCTCCATCGCCATCTATCACTGCTACATGATAGCCTTTGAGACATGTGGCGTGAGGTCAATAGAACACCTGTAACTGACAGTTAGGCCAATGTCACACAAACATCTTCTTATGGTTTATGTAGACACTGTTTGATGTCTTAGGCATGATTTGTGATGTGTAATTTCACTTTCAATACAAAAGTTGATTAATTGTAAAACCAGTGGTACGGCTGTTTCTCCAAAGTGTTGCAGGAGCCGTTGTTATTAGCGACAAAGCAAATCTACATGTTGTTCATGCCACTGTGAGCAGCCTGTGCTACCAAAGTTTGCAGCGCCCCCAAACGTATCTCTTATTGAGGACATCTGGGACATCATTGGTCAGCAATTGCAAAGGGAGCTTCCAGTATGATTTTCGTGCGCAAGCGCATTCAGCATAACAGAAAATTCCTCAATAATTAATAACATCAATGATAGCATGATAAGGTGTGTAAGTGTGTATTTGTGCACATTGTAAGCTGAAGAAATCGAGATGTTTATACACACACACACATCTACACACTGTACATTGTATTGTAAAATGTAGACTTGGATTCAGAGTATCTACTGTTTTCTCATTACTACGTTTACAGAACAGAAGGAGGAGTGAGCAAAGGGACTGTAGTTGGCATACTCCTGGACCTTAACAAGCACATACTAATATTCCATTTAAATGGGAGGCAGCAGGGTCCTGTAGCATTTGAGAACATTGATGGTGTGTTCATGCCAGCAATAAGTCTCAATCGAAATGTACAAGTAAGTAAATCTACACTAACAAACCTCTAAGATTCTCTCAAGTTTATCCTTGCTCGGATTTTACCTGTATTGTTCATTTCACTACAATAATAATATTAACCCCTTCATGCAAAATGAGGTAACTGTATGTCAAGATTATGCTTTCCCACTATCCAATGTACAGTTATGTCACAGGTATGGCACAGGCTCAGGAGTTGTGCCTGTGCTGACCGTAACGTGAATGGTGTTTTAAAAGAATGCATAAAATAAATTTAAAAAAATGTAAGTTTCTAGTTTATTTTTCCTACTAAAGAGTGTAATAAAAAAAATATTAAAAAGTTGCATATACCACAAAACAAACACAAAGGAGTTACTGATTTTTACAAATATATCCCCTCTAAAAGACCGTTGTCAAATAGAGACAAGAAGAGATCCAAAAATATTAAAATAACATTTATTGAAATACCATTTAAATCCAGTGTATATAATAAAAGAGCAACAAAATGTCTCACCACAAGAAGGCACCAACACTATAATCACAGACCATAATAAAGACAGAAAAACTAATAACATATAATTAGAACCCAATAGCTACCAGATATATTTGGTGCCATATAAGACCTTCATGATAGCATAAAGTGCATAGTGCGCTTCACAGTGAAGAGAAGGAACAAAAAAGCAACCAGATGCAATACTAAATAATGGGTTACTACCTGGAGATCAGAAAAGTGTGGTGACTCCCCACGCCAACGCGCGCTTCACCGCTGGCTTCTTCTTATTGTACAAAATAATACATAAAACTATGCACAGTGACTGTCAAAAGTTTGGACACACCTGTTCATACAATGGTTTTCCTTGTATTTATTAGAATGTGAAAATTGTAGATTTAGACCAAAGGAAGTAAAACCACGAAACAAGAAACACACGAGAAACAAACCAGAATATGTGCTAAACTTTAGATTCCTCAAAGTCCCTCCTTATTTTACTTTGATGGTAGCTTAACATTTCCTTGTCATTCTCTCAAACAACTACATAAGATAACATGGCCTCCAAAATCAACCAGCCACAACCCAATTGAGATGAATTGGAGTTGGACCACAGGACAAAGATGAAGCAGCCGCCAAATTCGCAGCACCTCTGCAAATGCTTTCAAGGTAACTACCTGATGAAGCTTCTTGAGAGAATGCCAAGGGGGCGTAAAGTTGTCATCAGAGTAAAAGGTGGGTACTATAAAGAATCTAATGTTTACCTTCAGTCTGAATCTACATTGTGATTGTTCCAATAAGGAATTGCCATATTCATACTAATCTATAGAATAAAATTAACATTTAATTTGTGTAGAGAATAATGTAAAATTTAAAATGCAAAAAAAAACACCTGAATTGGCATTTTGTTTATATTCCTCCTTATAAAGAGTTAATAACAGTTTATTAATAAATTATATTTTCGCTAAAATGATTCCACTGATAAATGCAACTAATCCTGAAAAAATAAGATATATGACTATGTCGCCCAAAAAGTGAAACTCTTAGACTATGACAATAAAAAAAAAAAAATTTGTCCTAAAAGCCAAAACTCACTGTGATGATAAGAGGTTAAGGATTATTATAAGAACAGGCATTGAATACCAATCACATACATATTACCGCATAGACTACTTCTTTAAAGTATTTTCCTTTTATAATAATAATAATTATTTTCCGGCGTATAAGACGACCGGGTGTATAAGACGACCCCCCAACTTTTCCAGTCAAAATATGAGACTTTCTTAAAAGTGGGGGGGTCTTCTTATACGCCGGGTGTCATCTTATACAGTGGGAGTGGTCCCGATTATGAATGGCGGGGGCGTCTCAGAGGGAAGGTGTTGTTACCTCATCGTATTAGTACTGCTTTCTGCGGGTCTAGGCACTGGGGGGCGGCGTCGTCGGCTCCTCTTTCAGTAGCCTGGGGGGCTCTGTGCTGGGGAATGGCGGTGGCTCCTCTTTGTGCAGCGAGGGGCTCTGTGCTGGGTGACGGCGGCGGTGGCTGTTTGCGCAGAGTCGGCGCTCTGCAGGCATTTCCTCAATCCCCGGAGGCCCCGGCAGCTCCATTGCTGCGACGCGGTGGCCTTCAGGAAAATGACTGCTGAGGGCGGCGCATGATCAATTTCAGATCTCGTCTCCCAAGATCTTGAGATGAGATCTGAAGCTAGCATGCAGCAGCCATTTTCCCGGAGGCCAATGGAGCTGCTGGGGCCTCCGGGGATTGAGGAAATGCCTGCAGAGCATTAAGCGTTAAGAGAGATATTGAGGCCTTCAGGTACAGATAAAATATCTAATAAATGGATGAAACATATGCAAGATGAAGAACTTGAACATAAAATATTACAAGGGTGGATACTAATAAGGAAAAATATTATTAATGAACAGTGGAGGGATAGCCAATTCAGGATAATGCACAAAATAATATGTGGCTTCAACATACAAGCAAATCCATGGAATCCGGATAGACAGACAAGTTGTCCCAAATGTAATACACCTAAAACAGATATGGAACATGGCATGTGGTCATGCCCCAGAACACAAGAGTTCTGGAAAGAGGTCCATGTGCAGATGAGCGGGTTTGGGTTGATATTGATCCAATATGTTGGCTGTTCCATTATACATTAGATAAAACGAGAGGGAGCCATCTACATGAACTGTTTCACACTATAGCAATGGTAGCAAAGCGATTGATTTTGCAGTACTGGCTTGCCAAATCACTTCCAGGGGCAAAGGAAGTTAAGGCAGTGATATTATCCACTCTATATTTGGAAAAAAGAGAAACAGAAAGGAACAAAGACAAACTGATGAGAAGGTTTTTTAAGAAGTGGAGAGCGTTTATGGAAACGTCACTGTCCACTTCAGATACAACCGTATATGTTCCAACCCCATGGATAGAGATGAACACCTTGGTCGCCTTAGAAAGACCTTTTTAAATCAGGGCTACCATCCAAGAACAATTGAAAACCAAATTACAAGAGCCACCAGAATATCAAGGAATCACCTGCTACATTACAAAACTAAAGAAGAAAATAACCGGGTGCCTCTAGTGGTCACCTACAATCCAAATCTGGAGGTGCTAAGGGGAGTTGCACGGAAACTACAACCTTTACTACAAAAAGATGCCCGATTACAATCCATATTTCCAGACTCCCCACTACTGTGTTTTAGGCAGCCCCCAAATCTAAGAAGCATCATTGTCAGAAGTTCCCTGTCCTCCGCAACAGCTGCAGGAACCTCTCCTTGCAACCAGAAGAAATGCAAAACCTGCCCATTTATAATGACCACGGACAAGATAAAGATCCCCAACTCCCATCGAGACTACAAGATACCAGGTACTTTCAGCTGCATCACATCTAATGTGGTGTACCTAATTATATGTACTAAATGTCCAACTGGGGGTCTGTATGTGGGAGAGACCGGGAAAAAACTGAGAACAAGGATGAATTCTCATCGCCACACAATACTCCTTATCTATGAACTGTTCCAATATTTATGCTCATCCCTCTGCCATAATGACTATTCTGCTTCACGTCACTTGTCTTACCTATTGCATTTTCTCTGTGCTGTTTTGTGTATAAATATGTGATTCTTCAGATTTTGTATTAGTGATGAAGAGACCTGAGTAGTTTCGAAAGCTTGCAATTTGTTACCATCTTTTCAGTTAGCCATTAAAAGGTATCAACCACTGAGGACTCTCAACTCTAAATATTTTTCTATCTACTGGCTAACACGGTACAAAGATATACATCTTTACTGTGTCCACTTTGGAAATTAAAGAGATAATGTTGCCTTTTATTAACTCAGATTGGTATCTTTCAGCGGACCTGGGAGATAGTTTAGATAAATTAAAGTATATGACATGAGAAATTCATTATATGATATATAGTTGGAAGACTCAATTAAATCTCAATCAATACAAATTCATATAGTGGTGGACTTAAGGGGAAATATTATTATTGCTGGAATTATTATTTTATTTGTATTTGTTATTATTTGATATTACTGCTTGCAGTATGTACGCTTGAGATCTATGTGAGTCATGACACTAATGTAATATATGTGATGCGTACGATATTTTGTTAATTTGTTGGAAACCAACTAAAATGAGTTTAAAAAAAAAATAATAATAATAATTTTATTTCTATTTCGCTGACATATTCCGAAGCACTTTACATTTTAGAGGGGACTTGTGCAGACAATAGACATTACAGCATAACAATAAACACAGATCAAAACAGATACCAAGAGGAATGAGGGCCCTGCTTGCAAGCTTACAATCTATGAGGAAAAGGGAGACAAGGAAGGTAGATGGTAACAATTGCTTTCATTGTTCGGACCAGCCAAAGTGTAAGAATAGGGTGTTCATGTAATGCTGCATGAACCGGTTATCAGCTTAAGCATCTAACAATACAGACACTGAAGGCTATTAAATGCATAAAGCATGTGAGAGCATGATGCAAGGAACCTGGTTATGGTAAAAAATTTTGAATGGGCCAACAGGGATAGTTAGGTTAATGTGTTGTGGCAGTAGGCCAGTCTGAACAAATGCGTTTTTAGGGCTTGCTTAAAAATGTGGGCATTGGGGATTATTCGTATTGACCTGGGTAGTGCATTCCAAAGAATTGGCACAGCACGTGAAAAGTCTTGGAGACTGGAGTGGGAGGTTCTGATTATTGAGCATGTTAACCTCAGGTCATTGGCAGAACAGAGGGCACGGGTAGGATGGTAGACTGAGATGAGGGAGGAGATGTAGGGTGGTGCTGAGCCATGGAGTATTTTGTGGGTGAGGGTAATAAGTTTGTACTGGATTCTGGAATGGATGGGTAACCAGTGTAATAACTGGCACAAGGTAGAGGCATCGGTATAACGATTGGTGAGGAATATGATCCTGGTTGCAGCATTCAAGACAGATTGGAGAGGGGAGAGTTTGGTAAGAGGGAGACCGATTAGTAGAGAGTTACAATAGTCCAGACGAGAATGAATAAGAGAAACAGTAACAGTTTTTGCAGAGTCGAAAGTAAGAAAGGGTCGAATGCTAGAAATATTTTTGAGGTGCAGATATCAAGAGCGAGCCAGTGATCTGATATGTGGGGGGGGAATGAAAGCCCTAAATGAAGTATGACCCCCAAGGCAGTGGGCATTTTGTTGGGAGAATGGTGGAACCACACACAGAAATGGCAATGTTGGGCATAGGTACATTAGTAGAGGGAGGAAACACAAGGAGTTCAGTTTTTGACAGGTTCAGTTTAGAGGTAGGACATGATGTTAGAGACAGCGGTAAGACAATCACTGGTGTTTTCTAAAAAGGCAGACGTGATATCAGGAAAAGAAGTGTATAATTGGGTGTCATCAGCATAAAGATGGTACTGGAAACCAAATCTACTGATTGTTTGACCAATAGGGGCAGTATACAAAGAGAAGAGAAGGGGGCCTAGAACCGATCCTTGAGGAACCCCAACAGTAAGGGGAAGATGAGAGGAGGAGGAACCAGCAAAAGATACAGTGAAGGAGAGATCAGAGAGATATTAGGAGAACCAGGAGAGAACGGTGTCCTTGAGGCCGATGGAGCAAAGCACAGTGAGGAGAAGCTGATGATCCACAGTGTCAAATGCTGTAGAAAGATATAAGAGAATTAGCATGGAGTAGTGACCATTAGATTTAGCTGTTAGTAGATCATTAGAGACTTTAGTAAGCAAAGTTTCAGTAGAGTGTAAAGAGAGGAAACCGGATTGTAGAGGGTCGAGAAGAGAGTTATCTGAGAGATAGCGGATAAGATGGGAGTGGACCAGACGTTCCAGGAGTTTGGAGATGAAGGGAAGATTACAGACAGGTTTAAAGTTAGCAGGACAGTTTGGGTCGAGGGATGGTTTTTTAAGTAATGAATGTATGATGGCATGCTTAAATGAAGAGGGAAAGATACCAGAAGAGAGAGAGAGGTTGAATATTTTGTTAAGTGAGCGGTGACAGCAAGGGAAAGGGACTGGAGGTGATGTGACGGAATGGGGTCACTGGTGCAAGTGTTCAGGTGAGAAGATGCAAGGAGTCTGATTATTTCTTCTTCTGTGACTGGTTAAATGTCAGAGAGTGAGCTAGGTGCAGTGGGGGAGGGAGGGCAATGCATGGTATGAGGGGATTGGGAGATAATTTCCTGTCGGATATGGTCATTTTTTTCTTTGAAATAATTGGCCAGATCGTCAGTATGGAGATCCGTGGTTGGGGCCTGCACTCTTGGGTTGAGTAGAGAATGTTATTGGATAGTGAGGTGATGAGGGTGTTGAAATAGATTTGTTTGGAGAGGTGAAGGGCAGTGTTGTATGTTTTAAGCATAAACTTATAATGGATGAAATCTTCAGGTAGATTGGATTTTCTCCACAGACGTTCGGCGCACCTGGAGCACCGTGTTTGCAGCGTGTGCCACGGTTGTCGCCTTCCGTGCCGTATTATTGTATGTATAGGAGGTGCAGTTTCATCCAGGGCACTTTGCAGTGTTTCGTTGTAATTCTTCAGTGCAGAATCAGGACATGAGAGGGAGGAGATAGGGGCCAATGATAACTGCAAGTTCTTCATAAGTTTCTGGGTGTTAATGGCCTGTATGTTTCTATAATTGTGGAAAGTAGTGGTGGCTTGAGCGGGATGGCAGTTTTTGATAGAGAATGAAAGAAGGTTGTGGTCAGAGAGTTGGAGAGGTCAGTTTGTGAAATCATCTACTGAGCAAAGCTGAGGGGAGACAAACTTGAGGTAGTTTCCGTCTTCATGCGTTGGAGAGTTAGTAATCTGCGAAAGGCCGAACTGAGGAGGTTAGAGATAAAAGGTGAGTGGCAGATGGGGAGAGGGGAAAAGCAATGTGGATGTTTAAATCACCCATGATGAGGATGGGAATGTCACAGGAGAGAAAATGTTGAAGCCAGGTGGCAGAGTGATCCAGAAACTGGTGGGAGGAGCCCGGAGGATGATACACCACTCGCATGGAGAAGGGGATGCAGAGTCTGACAGCATGGACCTCAAAAGAAGGGAAGACAAGTGATGGTACTTGAGGGATAACCTGAAAGGTACATTTGGGTGATAGAATAAGACCAACGCCTTCACCTGACCTGTTGTCCGATCTTGGGGTATGAGAGAAGTGTAGGCCACCATATGAGAGAGCAGCAGCGGTGGTGTCTGACTGTTGGATCCAGGTTTCAGTAAGAGCCAGGAGGTTAAGAAAATTAGAAAGGAAGAAGTCATGGCTGAAGGAGAGCTTATTACACACAGAGCAAGAATTCCAAAGGGCACAATGGACAGAAGGCATGCAGGGAATATTAATAAGATTAGAGGCTTTTCTGAGTGTAGCAGTTGAGGGGTTTGGCTTACTATAACATGGGGGGCCAAGGTTGGGAGAGATATCTCCTGCGCCTAGGAGAAGGAGGATAGAAAGAGTGAGCAGATGGTTAAGTGATTTGTGAGAGCGTCTCTTGTGTTGGATGGTGGGACTGAATGGATCTATGCTGTTTAGCAATGTGAAAAGAGAATGAGTGCTATACATAGGAAAGGAGAGGACTGAGGGGCCAATATCGATGGAGTGTAAAGAGTTAATGCAAGAACTGTGGATGTGAGCGAATGCAGCAGCCAGGATACAGATTATACAAATGCATATGGTAAATATTTGTTGTAGTCCAAATGTACTGTGATTAGGTTTGTTTAAATGTCTTACCTGTCTCCTGCCCTGTCTAACTGTCATGGTGTAACTGCCAAGTACTTTGATAAAATGTACTTCGATTAAATGTACATAAATGCTAACCCCTGCATAAATGCTTCCCCAGTCTATGTCTCAATATATAGGAGGCTACCTCTAAGATCTCTCACTATTTTACCTCGTTAGCAATCAATCAACTAAGTTAAGGCAGCAGTAGGCCATAAATGAACTAACAAACAACTATGCAGGCCTACATGGATCATAAACCTCTTTGAAAAAGTTGCATGACCTTACAATATAAAGGGACAAGCAGAGTAAATTGAAATGCCTAAATACCATTACATATGCTTGCAAAGATGAAAAGGAATAACTGGACACATTTAGGATCAGTGCAAGAGTTGAATACCATTAGATGCTGCTTGCTGACATAAAATAGAGTGACTGGACACATGCAGGATCAGTGCATAAATATGTTCATACTCTGTATGTATGGACAGAAGCAGTGTTGCATACTGTGCAGCCACCTGTGGGCCCCATAAGGTAAGGGGGCCCTCTTTCACCTCCAAGGCAGCAAGCATCTTCTGTCACAGACATATAGGCTATGATTCAACAAGATGAGTGTTGTTCATGCCAGTGTTGTTGAAGGGGCATATTGGAGACACACGTGCCTGATCATTAAGATACACATGTCTGTTAACCCCTTCATTACTTTATAATTTTCTGTTTTTCGTTTTTCCCTCCTCATTTCCCAAGAGCCATAACTTTTTCATTTTTCCATCCCCATCCCCTTTTCCATTTTATCATGTGATGCACTGGAAAGCTGGAAAAAAATTCCAAGTGCATTTAAATTGCAAAAAAAAGTGCAATTCCGCAATTGTTTTTTTTTTTAATTATCATGCTCACTATATGGTAAAACAGACCTGGTAATATGATTCTCCAGGTCAGTACAAGTATGCAGAAACCAAACATGTATAGGTTTTTTAAAAATAATAGGTATGGGACTTTTAAATACCGTATATACTCATGCATAAGTTGACCTGAGTATAAGCCGAGGCACCTAATTTTGCCAAGAAAAACTGTTAAAGTGAAAAAAAGAACAGCATTCCATCTGGACGATTGTGAAGAATAATCAAGTACTTTATTCTGCCATAATGCAACGTTTCGACCCAATGGGTCTTTTTCAAGCATACATGATCCATAAAATGGTGGCCCTATATAGTGTGGTGGAACAAGCTCACCAATCAACTACAAGATACTGCCCACTTACAATCTCAATCTCATATTGTTACAATTACCTTTTAATACCCATAACAGTGTATATATAATAATCCATAACTGGGAGAAAAAAGACATACATGATATATACAGTCATGGCCAAAAGTTTTGAGAGTGACACAAATATTATATTTTCACATGATCTGCTGCCCTCTGATTTTTATGTGTGTTTGACAGATGTTTTTATCACAGACAGAAATATAATTGCAAACATATGAGTAACAAAAGCTTATATTGACAGTTAGAATGAGTTAATGCAGCAAGTCAATATTTGCAGTGTTGACCCTTCTTCTTCAGGACCTCTACAATTCTCCCTGGCATGCTCTCAATCAACTTCTGGACCAAATCCTGACTGATAGCAGTCCATTCTTGCACAATCAATGCTTTCATTTTGTCAGAATTTTTGGGTTTTTGTTTGTCCACCCGTCTCTTGATGATTGACCACAAGTTCTCAATGGGATTAAGATCTGGGGAGTTTCCAGGCCATGGACCCAAAATCTCTATGTTTTGTTCCCTGAGCCATTTAGTTATCACCTTTGCTTTATGGCAAGGTGCTCCATCATGCTGGAAAAGGCATTGTTGATCGCCAAACTGCTCTTGGAGGGTTGGGAGAAGTTGCTCTTGGAGGACATTCTGGTACCATTCTTTATTCATGGCTGTGTTTTTAGGCAAGACTGTGAGAGAGCCTATTCCCTTGGCTGAGAAGCAACCCCATACATGAATAGTTTCAGGATGCTTAACAGTTGGCATGAGACAAGACTGGTGGTAGCGCTCACCTTGTCTTCTCCGAATGAGGCGTTTTCCTGATGTCCCAAACAATCGAAAAGGGGATTCATCAGAGAAAATAACTTTACCCCAGTCCTCAGCAGTCCACTGCCTGTACCTTTTGCAGAATATCAGTCTGTCCATGATGTTTTTTCTGGAGAGAAGTGGCTTCTTTGCTGCCCTCCTTGAGACCAGGCCTTGCTCCAAGAGTCTCCACCTCACAGTGCGTGCAGATGCACTCACACCTGCCTGCTGCCATTCCTGAGAAAGCTCTGCACTGATGGTAGCCCGATCCCGCAGCTGAAACACTTTTAAGAGACGGTCCTGGCGCTTGCTGGTCTTTCTTGGGCGCCCTGGAGCCTTTTTGGCAACAATGGAACCTCTCTCCTTGAAGTTCTTGATGATGTGATAGATTGTTGACTGAGGTGCAATCTTTCTAGCTGCGATTCTCTTCCCTGTTAGGCCATTTTTGTGCATTGCAATGATGACTGCATGTGTTTCTTTAGAGATAACCAATGATGCCAAGCACCAGCCTCCTTTTAAAGTGTCCAGTGGTGTCATTCTTACTTAATCATGACAGATTGATCTCCAGGCATGTCCTCATCAACACCCACACCTGTGTTAATGGAGCAATCACTGAAAAGAGGTTAGCTGGTCCTTTTAAGGCAGGGCTGCAATGATGTTGAAATGTGTTTTGGGGGATAAAGTTCATTTTCTAGCCAAATATTGACTTTGCAAGTAATTGCTGTTAAGCTGATCACTCTTTATAACATTCTGGAGTATATGCTAATTGCCATTAGAAAAAGTGAAGCAGTAGACTTTGTAAAAATTAATATTTTTGTCATTCTCAAAACTTTTGGCCATAACTGTACAATAAATATAGCAGCCAATCAGATATCAGTCAATTAAATCGCTATTGGGAACCATAGTCCAATCTGTGCCTTATCCCGTGTTTCACATATGCTCACAGCCAATCCCCAGTCATTTCACTAATAGTGTATAAAAACACCAAGTCCCATGTCATATCCTCTCAGTATGATTCAGTACTTACAATGAGATCACCTGTGCCTATCACTCCTTCACACTGCAGCGTTTGTGTCCCCCAGCGTTACAGCTGACAGGATATTGGCGATTTAATTGACAGTGATATCTGATTGGCTGCTATATTTATTGTATATATCATGTATGTCTTTTTTCTCCCAGTTATATATTATTATACATACACTGCTATGGGTATTAAAAGGTAATTGTAATAATATGAGATTGATGTGATTTTGTTTTTTTATATTGTAATTATGATGTAAGTGGGCGGTATCTTGTAGTTGATTGGTGAGCTTGAGCCACCACACTATATAGAGCCGCCATTTTATGGATGATGTATGCTTGAAAAAGACCCATTGGGGTCGGTCGAAACGTTGCATTATGGCAGAATAAAGTACTTGATTATTCTTCACAATCGCCCGGATGGAATGCTGTTCCTTTTTTCACTTTGATGGTTTGTTCTCCAATTGGGTCATTGGACTTAGAACGTGCATTCGATATTGATGTGCTAGCAGCTGGCTATCATATTTTTATTGGATGGACTTGGACCCTGGCCGGCTTGTACCATAGGACAATGGAATCCTCTACTAATCCAGAGGTGGTTGATCTGGATGCTGTCTGTGGTTTTTCTTATACTGAAGACGATGCTCTCAGGATACTGTCTGGCACCTCTACTGAGAATTCATTTTTAATGTACCAACTGTTGATATGCTCAAGAAAAGGTTTGAGTCGGAAAAAAGTCGACTTATTTCATTTGAACTGCATGCTATTACTCTCACAGAGTATTATAAGGTGCGTAGAATTCCCCGTGGTCTGCGGCCGCATTTGCGACCTACATTGCTTTCTGATAATATACCGTTTTGTACTAATTTGAGGCTATCATTAACAAATTTTCATTTGATCTGATGCTTCTGAATATCTGAAAATGGAGATGGAGTCTATCAAAAAAAAATTGTGGATAAGTTGAATAACCAATTGACCACGCAAATGACGACACAAGATTTTGATAGCTTCAAAACCCAATTGGAGACTAACCTTGTTAAATTTTGTGGTGATTTGGAAGGAAAGAAACGTATTAAGTGGTTTCGAGACACTGAAGATTATAAGACTGGATGAGTGTTTTCTTGGCATGCTGGTGTCCAATCCTCCCACAATAGGAGATATAAATCTAATCAGACAAGGAGATGGAGGAAATCAACCACTAAGAATGACCAACATTTTGGCTTCACTACAGCTGAATCAGATTCCACTGATGACTCTGGTGCGACTACCAATTTTTTAGGACAAGAGAGTGGAGACAGAGAGACATTTCTAAAAAAAGGAGGCGCAGAGGGGTAAGAAACACAGGAGGAAGAAGTATGGGCCGTCCACAGAGATCGACACGCAATTTCTCCATGCGGACGAGGAACATGGATTTGAAGCAGAAGGACAATTAGATAATATCGATAAAAAAGAATTGGTGGTAAATATATCATCTTTAATATTGACAGATATTGAGTATGATGTTTTAGCTAGAGGATTGTCTTTTTGTCCCTCTAGTGTTCCAAATTCGTTTGACATTGAATGTGATTTGTTCTAATTTATCAGAAGGTTACGTTTAACAGCTCATTTCTCAGATACCCTGAAAGGTGCAGGTTTGTTTAATAAAAGTGATTTTCAGCCGCCTTCGAACAATCACTTTGTTGAATCATATGTACAGTTGGTGGAAAGGGATATGGCAAAACTGAGAAATAATTTTTCTATAAGGGCAGTCACAATCTCTCTTTGGAAGAGAGACAGGCAATAAAGGATCTGTCTAGTAATACCGCTATAACAATTAAATCAGCCAATAAAGGCGGTGCGGTTGTTATTATGGACAGCGACAAATATAGAGAGGAGATTTTTAAACAGCTTGCAGATGAATTTGTGTATGAGAAACTGGTGTCTGATCCAACTACAAGTTTCAAAAGAGAGCTACAGGCTCTGATCGATGAATCTCTCTTGGATGGATTGATTGATCAGAAACTGTCTGAATATTTAATGGTGCATGCTCCTGTGGTCCCCATATTGTATACATTACCAAAGATCCACAAGGATCTGCAAGATCCTCCAGGGCGCCCCATTGTGTCAGGCAGGGGATCTCTATTCAATGGTGCTGTTATTTTTCTTGACAAAGTACTACGTCGCTTTGCGACATCTGCAAAGTCTTACATCAGAGACACAAGTGATTTTTTATACAAAATCAATGGTATTGAGGTATCAGAGACGGCATTATTGGCATCCTTTGATGTCGTCTTGTTATATACTTCAATAGAACATGAGAATGGCTTACATGTGGTCGATGTGGTGCTGCTGAGCTCGGATGTGGCTCCAAGATGTGCACGACTGGTCGTCACTCTGCTGGAGTTCCTCCTCAGGAGGAACTACTTCCTCTTTGGGGATGATTACTACCGGCAGAGGCGGGGTACCGCCATGGGGTCCAATGTGGCCCAAACTTATGCAAACATCTATATGGCGGTATTCGAGGACCAGTTTGTGTACAAGTCCATCTATTGGTGCCATGTCCGGGCCTGGTGGCGCAACATCGATGACGTATTTGTCATCTGGGATGGAAGCTATGAGGATCTTCATTGCTTTCAAGATGAGATTAATGGGGTTTTATCGGAGTTGAAATTTACATTGAGTTGCTCTTTGGAGGGGATACAGTTTTTGGACACATTAGTATATAAGAGAAATGGAACTTTGGAAACAGATCTATTTGTGAAGGCCACCGATAGGAATAACTTACTTCTATATAACAGTAATCACCCTAGGAAAATGGTTGATTCTCTCCCTTGGAGTCAGTTGCTCTGGGTTCGGAGAATAGTGTCAGATGAAGATAGGGTAGACCATAGGTTGAATGAGATGTGTGAAAAATTTCTGATGCGAGGTTACCCAAGACAAGAGATTATGAGATATAAAGATAAGGTGAAGACTATATCAAGAAGAGCTACTTTTGATAAACGAGTGGATTTAGCCCCTAAACGAATAACTTTTGTCTCTACCTATGGTCCTGCCAGTAAACAGATTGGCAATATTGTGAGGCGTCATTGAGGTTTACTTCAGAAGGGTCTACCGAATGTACCTGATTTTGTTCCTTTCCCTATTTTTTCTTATAAGACAGGCAAAAATTTGAAAGATGGCTTGGTGAAATCGGATGTGGGCTCCTTAAAAGGCTCTGTTCAGACTACCTTATGTCCTCCTAGGAGTGGGAACTTTCCCTGCTTAAATTGTGCGTGCTGCAGCAATATTTTGAAGGGTGATTGTTTTTCTCACCCACATACTGGTAAGAAGTACCACATTAAAAACAGATACACTTGTACCTCTAGTTTTGTTGTGTATTTATTGGTATGCCCATGTGGGCTAATGTATGTGGTTGAGACTACAATGGAAGTTAAATGTAGAATAAGCAAGCATAAAAGCACGATAAGGACAAAGGTATTAGATCTACCTGTATCAAAACACTTAAGTGCATTTAGAAATTCTGCAAATCAACTCAGATTTAGGGTGATAGATGATGTGCCAGTGCAGGGGAGGGACTGATTAAAAATCCTCAAAAAAAAGGAGATGAGATGGATTTCTACTTTAGATACAATGTATCCAAGAGGACCAAATTTGGAGTATAATTTGCAGGTTTGTGACTCTTAATCTGTTTCCCTCTGGTATAGGGGTGTCGTCTGATGTATAGGATTCATTTTTTGTTTGTGTTTTGTTGTGTTTTTTACCTTTTATTTTCATTTTTCATTTATTTTTTTATATAGATTTTTTCCACCGTTTATGGGGGGTGTGGAGTAGACATAGTGATTTAGAAGTTCAAAGTAGGGCAAATAAATGTTGAAGATTGTTCTATGTCCCCCCTTCTTTTCACAAGGCCATTTGTAGATCTAGCGATATAAATAGATTCAATTAAAAATATTTTTTTTGGTATTGAGTTGTATAGTGGGTGCTTACATAGGAATAAAAAGAGTAATCATAATGAGGATACGGTCATAGTGGAGTATTGCTATGGAAACAAGTTTGTTTCTTGTGCCCATGTCTCTATAACAGAGGTATGGTCAGCTGACTGTTACCATAGGAACGTTCTGTATCCTTTCTGTTCGGTGTCTGTGCAGGAGAAGCGGTCATGTGATTTGATCAGGTGACCGCTCTTGTGTTGGCGCCCTGCAGAGCATGCGTGGTATACACAGGAAGTAAAGTAGCGATCTGTGTATGTTAGTTCCTGTCAGCTATAATGCTGGGGGACACGAATGCTGCAGTGCGCAGGAGTGATGGGCACAGGTGATCTCATTGTAAGTACCGAATCATACTGAGAGGATAAGTGTCGGGATTATATCGGCTTTTGTGATTTGACATGGACTTTGTGTTTTATACACTATAAGGGTGTGTTTCCAAGGTCAGGAAACACTTAGTAATTGCTGCATGTTTGACGCTGTGCGCTGGGGCAGCGTCAAACACGCAGCGTCCAGATGTTACAGCATAGTGGAGAGATGTGTATCTTCGTACCGTGTTAGCCAGTAGATAGAAAAATATTTAGAGTTGAGAGTCCTCAGTGGTTGATACCTTTTAATGGCTAACTGAAAAGATGGTAACAAATTGCAAGCTTTCGAGACTACTCAGGTCTCTTCATCAGGCATAGACTAATACAACATCTGAAGAATCACATATTTATACACAAAATAGCACAGAAAAAATGCAATAGGTAGGACAAGTGACATGAAGCAGAACTGTCATTATGGCAGAGGGATTAACATAAATATGACTAGTTCATAGATAAGGAGTGAAGGTTTTATTACCCTCTGATTGGGGTCTGGTATTGTGTTGTGATGACCCTAAAAGGTCAGGGAGGCAGATTCCTTAATTGTTGTAGAACGACATAAAAAATCTGGGATATATTCATCCCAGCACTAAGAGTGTCAAAGATCATCATAAGTTTATATTCCCAGACTTTTCTATCCTTCTCAGATTTGACTTTCCACTCCTTCCAAAGCACTGTGTTTCCTAATCGTGGAAACACAGCCTTAGTGAAATGACTGGGGATTGGCTGTGAGCATATGTGAAACATGGGATAAGGCACATATTGGACTATGGTTCCCATGTCAATTTAATTCTCTGTGATATCTGATTGGGTGCTATATTTATTGTATATATCATGTATGTCTTTTTTCTCCCAGTTATATATTATTATACATACACTGTTATGGGTATTAAAAGGTAATTGTAATAATATGAGATTGATGTGATTTTGTTTTTTTATATTGTAATTATGATGTAAGTGGGCGGTATCTTGTAGTTGATTGGTGAGCTTGTGCCACCACACTATATAGAGCCGCCATTTTATGGATCATGTATGCTTGAAAAAGACCCATTGGGTTCGAAACGTTGCATTATGGCAGAATAAAGTACTTGATTATTCTTCACAATCGCCCAGATGGAATGCTGTTCTCTTTTTCACTTTGATGGTTTGTTCTCCAATTGAGTCGTTGGACTTATAACGTGCATTCGACATTGATGTGCTGCTGGCTATCATTTTTTTTATAAGAAAAACTGGTAAAACATATTGACTCGAGAACAAGCCGAGTATGCATTGTCCCCTCATCCCTATCCTTGCATGCAGGGCTCCTCATCCCCATCCTTGTATGCATGGCTTATTATTCCCGTCCTTGTATGCATGGCTCCTTATCCCCATCGTTGTCTGTATGGCTCCTCATCCCTGTCCTGGTATGCATGGCTCCTCATCCCTATCCTTGAATGCATGCTCCCCATGAGAAAAGCATTAAAAAAAACCTGGGTCATCCTTGTAGAGATGCTGCAGCAGCTGGATTTTGTAAGGGTGCCATTTGTGAGTAGCTAATATCTGCCGAAGATATGTTTGACTGATGCCAGAACGGCACGCTGAATTTTCAGAATAGGCAAAACAAAAATTGGAACAGGACCCTCAGTTTACACAGAACATTATGTTCAGTGATGAGGCAAACTTTTTTGGGTGGACCATTTATATGGATACGCCTAAATAAAATGGGAATGGTAACAGTTTTGTTGCATAGGATGTCTTGTATTAAAATCTGCTGCAATGACCCAGGTACTGCATTCACCAGACATCAACACAATTTCTATCCGCTCCTCACGTGTTGACCTCTGCGATATGTCAATGGCTCTAAACAAAGAGGAACTTGTAAATAACTCATGAAAGAATAAAGTTACGTTAAAACCAAGCATACCATTGTTTTTCTTGTGAAATTCTCAATAAGTTTGATGTGTCACATGACCCTCTTCCCATTGGAAAAAATAAAGTTGGATCCAAAATGGCTGACTTCAAAATGGCCGCCATGGTCACCACCCATCTTGAAAAGTTTAACCCCTCCCATATACTAATGTGCCACAAACAGGAAGAAAATATCACCAACCATTCCCATTTTATTTAGGTGTATCCATATACATGACCCACCCTGTACAGTAATTACCGTATATACTCGAGTATAAGCCGACCCGAGTATAAGCCAACCCCCCTAATTTTGCCACAAAAAACTGGGAAAACTTACTGACTCGAGTATAAGCCTAGGATGGAAAATGAGATTATGCCCTATATGCTGCCCATGTATTTGTCACGGGTGTGTCGCCACGAAGATCGTCACGATTACACAGCCTGACTTCTCGCAGCTGAGTTTTTGGTGCTTTGTGTTTTTCGGCAATGAGGGAGTTAATTCTCTCTCTCTGTGCTAGATGAGGCCCAGCCTCGCCCAGCTGCAGTCAATGCTGCAGTAGTGGGACTCCTTCAAATACCTGCCGGTCTGTTAGGGAAGTTGTTGGTGAAAGCATTCCTTGCAGACAAACAGAGCGGCTCGTGGTATTTTGGAGTTTGGAGTGAAGTGTACTTGGTGTGGTTTTTTCCCTTCCTCGCTTTATCATTTATCTCCTTACCCGTTGGTGTTCCCTCTGTTGTTGTGGTGCGAGCTTTTGTATGCAAGGTGTTTTTTGGTTTTCCCCTTGTACTGTCTCGTTCGTCTAGTACTGTGTGTTGGCTTATATTATCCTGTCCCCTGTTGTTGTGATCGGGGTCCTTCTCAGGACTAGATTACTGAGGTTCAGGGATCCTCAGGAGGTAGGGGTTACGCTGGCGGCCTGGACCTCTGTACCTTTAACAGTACCTCCAGGTAGAGGGATTAGTCAGGGCCCCAGCTTAGGGTCAGCTTAGGCCCCTGACCTCCTGTACGCAGAGACAGCGTGACAGTATTATGCCCCAATAGATGCTCCATAGATTGTGCCCCCATAGATGCTCCATAGATTGTGCCCCCATAGATGATCCATAGATTGTGCCCCATAGATGCTCCATAGATTATGTCCCCATAGATGCTCCATAGAGTGTGCCCCCATAGATTATGCCCCCATATATGATCCATAGATTGTGCCCCCATAGATGCTCCATAGATTGTGCCCCCATAGATGCTCCATAGATTGTGCCCCCATATATGCTCCATAGATTGTGCCCCCATAGATGCTCCATAGATTATGCTCCATAGTATAGGCCTCAATTGCTGCCGCTGCTGCTGCAACCGAAAAAAAAGACATACCTCTCGTTGCAGGTGGCCAGGTGCCTGTGTCCTGAGCAGGCGGGGACACCGGCACGCTGTTGGGTACAGGTGCCGGTGTCACCGCTCGCTCAGGGCCCCAGCACCTGAGACATTTACCTGTCACCGGGTCCACCGCTGCTCGCCGCTGTCTTCCGGGTCCTCCAGCAGTCAATGATCAGGCAGAGGGCGCGGCGCGCAGTAACCACGTCATCGCGCCCTCTGCATGAACATCGCAGCAAGAGGATGCGAGGACACAGCGGCGAGCAGCGATGGAACGGGACAGGTAAATATCGCTTATACTCACCCTTCCGCCGGTGCGTCTCTGCCCTGCTCTTCTCCCACGGTCCCGGCGCCAGTGTTCAGCGGTCACGTGTTACCGCTCATTAAAGTCATGAATATGTGCATATTCATGACTTTAATGAGCTGTACCAGCTGACCGCTGAACACAGGCGCAGGGACCGTGGGAGAAGAGCAGGGGCTGCAGAGACTGCGCCGGCGGAGGGGTGAGTATATAGGACAGCTGCACTCCCCCGCCGACCCCTGGTATATGTATAAGAATAAAGCGTGTGCACTGCAGTATAAAGAGGTGCCTGAGTAGGTTCCCAATCCAAATAGTATATAGTAAAACTCGGCACTCAACTTTGAGAAAACGTGGTAGTATTTATTGTAGTCAGTGATGTCAAACGTTTCGGTCCCAAGGGACCTTCAACAGTGACTATACAAAAAATAATATTATATGGTGAGTAAATTAAATTTGAAAGTTGCATAACCGATGCTAAACAAAGTATTTACACGTGGTCATTTAGATTAATAATAGGAGTATATCAAATGGAAGAAGACAATAATGGTTCAGTCGTTTCAGCATAGTACAACAGAAAAAATGCACATACCGTAGATCACAGTTAGATATAATTATATTGCCAGAGCGATTCTATTTGCCCATAATGACCTGGAAATGATGGTGGTGGTATAAGTGAGAAATAAAACTGTATATAGTGAGTGAGCAAAGTGGAGTCTCTTATGCTTACCCCAGGAATAACACACTAGGAAATTGCGGTAATCCCCGCTCGTTTGGTCAAGTGCTGTGGAGTGACATGTGTCAGAGACGTATAAGAAATATATCAAGCTAATAGTCTAGGTCTGTGTATCATGCAGTCAAAATACACATACCATATAGTACAGATGTGGGGGTCTGACATACGTTCAGATTGTATATTAGGGTCTGTAATCATGAAGGAAATACATATTTATCATGTAATAGATGAATTCCCACGTGACTTAAGTGTGAGGAGAGATACATTAAAGAGAGTTACCGGTAGTGGAGGTTTGGTATACCTAAGATGAGGTATATGCTGTTTCCTGAGAAGATAAAATCAGCAGGTATATGAACTGAGTGTAACTAAGATGAGCGCTCGAACCTGGAGGACGGGACCATGTACCTTACCCTGAATCAGAAGTATCGCGGTGTCCACCGCTGGATAAATGCAGGCAGAGGGTTATGCATGACGGTTGTTTTATAGGAGAGTGAATGAGGCATTTCCTGGTTCCGGGTGAAACCGTGTGACCGGAAGTGACGTACCCGGAAGTGAGGTAAGCGCTCCACATGCGTTCCAGTGATGCGTACAGTGGGTGTGCTTGCCAGACGGAGCATGCTCAGTAGGGAAAAGGCAGTAAGATCACCTCACGTAGTCTGATAAGGTGATAATAGGAAGCGGAGAGTGGGTAGTGGTCTAAGTGCCCAAAACATTTCCTCTGGGGTCAATATAGGCGGCTCTGATTCAGGGTAAGGTACATGGTCCCGTCCTCCAGGTTCGAGCGCTCATCTTAGTTACACTCAGTTCATATACCTGCTGATTTTTATCTTCTCAGGCAGCAGCATATACCTCATCTTAGGTATACCAAACCTCCACTACCGGTAACTCTCTTTAATGTATCTCTCCTCACACTTAAGTCACGTGGGAATTCATCTATTACATGATAAATATGTATTTCCTTCATGATTACAGACCCTAATATACAATCTGAACGTATGTCAGACCCCCACATCTGTACTATATGGTATGTGTATTTTGACTGCATGATACACAGACCTAGACTATTAGCTTGATATATTTCTTATACGTCTCTGACACATGTCACTCCACAGCACTTGACCAAACGAGCGGGGATTACCGCAATTTCCTAGTGTGTTATTCCTGGGGTAAGCATAAGAGACTCCACTTTGCTCACTCACTATATACAGTTTTATTTCTCACTTATACCACCACCATCATTTCCAGGTCATTATGGGCAAATAGAATCGCTCTGGCAATATAATTATATCTAACTGTGATCTACGGTATGTGCATTTTTTCTGTTGTACTATGCTGAAACGACTGAACCATTATTGTCTTCTTCCATTTGATATACTCCTATTATTAATCTAAATGACCACGTGTAAATACTTTGTTTAGCATCGGTTATGCAACTTTCAAATTTAATTTACTCACCATATAATATTATTTTTTGTATAGTCACTGTTGAAGGTCCCTTGGGACCGAAACGTTTGACATCACTGACTACAATAAATACTACCACGTTTTCTCAAAGTTGAGTGCCGAGTTTTACTATAGACCCCCTGGTATATGACTCGAATATAAGACGAGAGGGGGACTTTCAGCCCTAAAAAATGGGCTGAAAATCTCGGCTTATATTCGAGTATATACAGTAAATGGTGAAAAAAATCTGAAATTTGTAAGAAATTTTTTATTTTTTCTTGCTTCTGTTAGCATTTTCAAAGACCCGTAACGTTTTCATATTTTTGGAATCTGGGGCTATGTGATGGCTTATTTTTTTGTGTGCCGAGCTGATGTTTTTATTGCTATCATTTAGGGTAGATATCGCCTCTTATTGCATTTTGTTGGAATGATGCATCGACGAAAAAACGTAGTTCTGGCGTTTTGATTTTTTTCCTCGTTATGCCATTTATCAATCAGATTAATTTATTTTATATTTTGATAGATCTAACTTTTACAAACGCAGTGATACCAAATGGGTATTTTTTTTAATTGTTCTATTTTCAATGAGAAAAAAGAGGGGTGATTTGAACTTGTGTTTATTTATTTATTTTTTATTTATTTTACTTTATTTAACCCCTTCATACCCGAGCCGGTTTTCACCTTCGTGACCGGGCCAAATTTTACAATTCTTACTACTGTCACTTTATGTGGCAGGGAACACTTCAACGGATCCCACTGATTCTGAGTTTGTTTTTCCATGACATAACTTCATGATAGTGGTAACATTTGTTCGATATGACTTGTGTTTATTTGTGAAAAAAATTGGCAAAAATGTGGAAAGTTGGCAAGTTGTCTACTTTACATCAGCACAATTTTTTAAACATTTTTTAGGAATTTAGAAGGTCATAAATTGACCAGTGATTTTCTCATTTTTACAACAAAATTTACAAAACCATTTTTTTAGGGACCACATCCAATTTTAAGTGACTTTTAGGGGTCTAATTGACAGAAAATACCCAAACAGGTTTAAAAATTGCACCACTCAAGGTGCTCAAATCCTCATTCAAGAAGTTTTTTAACCCTTCATGTACTTCACAGGAACTAAAGCAATGTGGAAGGAAAAAATAAACATTTAACTTTTTTCACAAAAATGTTAAATTAATTTTAATTTCACAATGATAACCATAGAAAATGGACAACAAAATTTGTTGTGCAATTCCTCCTGAGTACGCCGATACCCCATATGTTGGGGAAAAATACTGTTTGGGTGCACAGCAGAGCTCAGAGGGGAAGGAGCACCATTTGACTTTTTGAATGCAAAATTTGTATTTTTCGGACCATAAGACACACTTTTTCCTCCAAATTTAGGAAAGTGTGGGGTGCGTCTTATGGTCGGAATGTAGCATGTGGGGAGGGGGCAGCAGCGGAGTGGGATCACAGGAGGCATGAAAATGTCCTTGCTGCAGGAAACAGCTGGGGAAACCAGTGGTCCCGATACTTAAAGTGAAGTGAATATTCATGAGCTGCTTCCCCGCCCACCTGTCAGTGCCCAGCAGTGGGTTGTGAGCAGGAAATGAATATTCCTTCACTTAAACAGCAGACCCATATGGTTTCCCCAGCACCAGATTCCTGCAGCAGCTGGGGAGATCTGTGTCTGAAGGAGAAGGAGACTGCAGTTGGCAGGAGCAGAGTGCCACAGTGGTTCCCCGCATACCTGACAGCACAGCCTGGAGGCTGTGCTGATGCTATGCTAAATGCTCCTGTGGAGGACCTCTGCTGAGGTCATAAAGAGGGTGGGCTGGAGCATCACATGACCGCACAAAGCCCTGCCTCTTCATGATGTCATCAAAGGTCCTGCAAACACCGCACTAGAAACAGTGCGGCTTCCTCTTACATGATCTGTGATGAGGTCATAAGAGGCTCTGTGCGGTCATGTGAATGTACATTACCTCACCACAGTGTGGCTGATTGGCTGCAGGACCTGCACTGAGCCTGTACAACAAAGAATTAAAGTTAGTAATTACAGCACATAAAAATGCACTCTGCCACTCCTGTGGTGGACTATAACTCCCACCATCCCATCGGATCTGCAGGACTTGCTGGGAGTTATAGTTCTCCCATGGGATCTTAAAGCAGCTCACCAGTGTTATTTTTCAGTACTGGAGTGGTGCTTTAAATATAAACCCTGTGCCCCCATTCTTATACTCACCCTCCAGCGTCTTCACATACTGTAGTACTTTACAGACACCACACTGGTCCCGCAACACCATCTTCTACCCTTTGCTTCCAACATAATAACATACTATTATATATAATAACACGTCATATGATAGTATGTTATTTATGTTATTAAATATTTTACCACATTTTTTGCTTCAAATATATTTTTCCCTATTTTCCACCTCTAAAACCTGGGTGCGTCTTATAGTTGCAATTGATGAATCAGGCAAAAACATCTGGAATGAATAAACTCTGTCCACAAAGCAGAAAACAAAAAAAATAGCCAAACACATATAACACAAACCCAAAAAAGGAGCAAATAGAATAATGAGTAGGGTGTAAACAAAAAAAAGGCACAAAACAGGTGGCAAAGGCAATGACGAATCAGGGCCTAAGGCCGGGGTCACACATGCGAGAAACTCGCACTATTCTCGGGCGGGTCTCTTGCATGAACACTCTGCACTGCCACCGGCACTCCGACCGGACCATGCGGCTGCATAGAAATACATGCAGCCGCACGCTCTGGTCCGAGTGCCGGCGGAAGTGCCGGGTGGTCATGCTAGAGATTCGCACGAGAATCGTGCGAGTTTCTCACATGTGTGACCCCGGCCTAAGGGTATGTGCACACGTTGCGTATTCTGCTGCGGATCCGCAGCGGATTTTGCCCTCTGGATCTGCAGCAGAACTGCAAGTGATGTACAGTACCATTCTAGTCAATGGAAATCAAAAAACGCAGTGCACATGCTGGGGATTTTTCAGCGCAGATTTGCTGCGGATTTAAAACTGCAGCATGTCGCTTCTTTTGTGCAGATCCACAGCGTTTTGAGACCTGCTCCATTATAGGAATCCACAGGTCTCAAAATGCAGGGGAAATCCGCACAAAAACTGCAGTAAATCCGCAGGTAAAACGCAGGACATTTTACCTGCGTATTTAACAAAATCTGCGCAGAAAATTCCACAGCAGAATTCGCAATGTGTGCACATAGCATAAGAGTTTCATTCTCCTGCAGCACCACTGCATTGACTGAAATGTTAACTAATAATTTACCATGTTACAGGGAATCTGTCAGTAAATCGTTTATATGGGCATGCAGGTCAAAGGAAGCTGAATAAAGTGATACCTTGATACAGACAATATTTTATTCCAGAGTAAATGATTAGAAAAAATGTATACACTGCTCAAAAAAATAAAGGGAACACTCAATAACACATCCTAGTTCTGAATGAATGAAATATTCTCATTGAATACTTAGTTCTGTACAAAGTTGAAAGTGCTGACAACAAAATCACACAAAAATCATCAATGGAAATCAAATTTATTAACCAATGGAGGCCTGAATTTGGAGTCACCCACAAAATTAAAGTGGAATGTAATGTCCTTAAAACAAGTCAAAATGATGCTCAGTAGTGTGTGTGGCCTCCACGTGCCTGTATGAGCTTCCTACAATGACTAGGCATGCTCCTGATGAGGCGGCGGATGGTCTCCTGAGGGATCTCCTCCCAGACCTGGACTAAAGCATCCGCCAACTCCTGGACAGTCTATGGTGCAACGTGACATTGATGGATGGAGCGAGACATGATGTCCCAGATGTGCACAATCGGATTCAGGTCTGGGGAATGGGCAGGCCAGTCCATAGCTTCAATGCCTTCATCTTGCGGGAACTGCTGACAGAATCCAACCACATGAGGTCTGGCATTGTCCTGCATTAGGAGGAACCCAGGGCCAACTGCACCAGCATATGGTCTCACAAGGGGTCTGAGGATCTCATCTCGGTACCTAATGGCTGTCAGGCTACCTCTGGCAAGCACATGGAGGGGTGTGCTGCCCTCCAAAGAAATGCCACCCCACACCGTTATTGTCCCATGGCAAACCGGTCATGCTGAAGGATGTTGCAGGCAGCAGATCACTCTCCATGGCGTCTCCAGACTCTGTCACATCTGTCACATGTGCTCAGTTTAAACCTGCTTTCATCTGTGAAGAGCACAGGGCGCCAGTGGCGAATTTGCCATTCCTGGTGTCCTGTGGCAAATGCCAAGCATCCTGCATGGTGTTGGGCCGTGAGCACAACTCCCATCTGTGGATGTCGGGCACTCAGACCATCCTCATGGAGTCAGTTTCTAACCGTTTGTGCAGACACATGCACATTTGTGGCCTGTTGGAGGTCATTTTGCATGGCTCTGGCAGTGCTCCTCCTGTTCCTCCTTGCACAAAGGCAGAGGTAGTGGTCCTGCTGCTGGGTTGTGTCCCTCCTACGGCCCCCTCCTCATCTCCTAGTGTACTGGCCTGTCTCCTGGTAGCGCCTCCAGCCTCTGGACACTATGCTGACAGACACAGCAAACCTTCTTGCCACAGCTCGCATTGATGTGCCATCTTGGATGAGCTGCACCACCTGAGCCACTTCTGTGGGTTGTAGAGTCCATCTGCTACCACGAGTGTGAAAGCACAACCAACATTCAAAAGTGACCAAAACATCAGCCAGAAAGCATTGGTACCGAGATGTGGTCTGTGGTCCCCACCTGCAGAACCACTCCTTTATTGAGTGTGTCTTGATAATTGACAATAATTTCCATCTGTTTTGTATTCCATTTGCGCAACAGCATGTAAAATTGTCAATCAGTGTTGCTTCCTATGTGTACAGTTTGATTTCACAGAAGTTTGATTTACATGGAGTTATATTCTGTTGTTTAAGTGTTCCCTTTATTTTTTTGAGCAGTGTATATTTGCCCTACTATTGTGTGTACAGTACAGACCAAAAGTTTGGACACACCTTCTCATTCAAAGATTTTTCTGTATTTTCATGACTATGAAAATTGTAGAATCACACTGAAGGCATCAAAACTATAAATTAACACATGTGGAATTATACATTACACTTTACAAAAAGTGTGAAACAACTGAAAATATGTCTTATATTCTAGGTTCTTCAAAGTAGCCACCTTTTGCTTTGTTTACTGCTTTGCACGCAGAAAAGGTGAACGGCTGAACTCTACATGCCCAGTTCCCACCGTGAAGCATGGAGGAGGAGGTGTGATGGTGTGGGGGTGATTTGCTGGTGACACTGTTGGGGATTTATTCAAAATTGAAGCGGTGAGCGGTCCAGCTCACCCCAAACCTTCTCAGTTGGGTTCAGGTCTGGTGACTGTGGAGGCCAGGTCATCTGGCATAGCACCCCATCACTCTCCTTCTTGGTCAAATAGCCCTTACACAGTCTGGAGGTGTGTTTGGGGTCATTGTCCTGTTGAAAAATAAATGATGGTCCAACTAAACGCAAACCGGATGGAATAGCATGCCGCTGCAAGATGCTGTGGTAGCCATGCTGGTTCAGTATGCCTTCAATTTTGAATAAATCCCCAACAGTGTCACCAGCAAAGCAACCCCACACCATCACACGACCTCCTCCATGCTTCCCGGTGGGAACCAGGCATGTAGAATCCATCCGTTCACCTTTTCTGCGTGCAAAGCAGTAATCAAAGCTAAAGGTGGCTACTTTGAAGAACCTAGAATATAAGATATATTTTCAGTTGTTTCACACTTTTTTGTAAAGTGTAATGTATAATTCCACATGTGTTAATTCATAGTTTTGATGCCTTCAGTGTGAATGTACAATTTTCATAGTCGTGAAAATACAGAAAAATCTTTGAATGAGAAGGTGTGTCCAAACTTTTGGTCTGTACTGTATATATAAGACATCATATAACAGATATCCAGATATCACTTGATTCAGCTTCCTATGACCTGCATGCCCATGTAGACGGCTCAGGAGGGATGATCCTATTGATAGACTCTAAAAAGTATAAATATGTCTTGTGAGCACTCATTTGCCTATGATGTGTGCAGAAATTGTCAGAAATTGTATGTTCACATGTGCTCAACATGCAAAACCCTCAAAAATGCTAGCAAGTGCAGTATGTGTTGTGTGTGCTCTCAACTATATTGTTTTTTATGTAAAAATGTCAGACTTATTTCTGTTGATTTGTGCCCCCACAGGTTACTCTTCATACAGGCCTGGAGGTGCCGACAATCTTCAGGCAGACAAAGGCGGTCACAAACCTTTAAATTTTGGTGCATCATTTCATGGGATACTCTTTTATAACTGGCTTTTACCATTACAATTGTAACAGTCAATATTTGCTAAAAATGCTAAAATGTAAGTCAGCAAAGAGATGAGTAAACAATAATCAAATTTGCAAATAAATAATGCTAAACTATGTAGCAATTATTTATTTTCTCTTGAAAGACAAAATAGGCATTGTTGTTTAAATGTTCTGTTCTACATAAATCAGACACAATCCAAATCTGCGTGTTTATTCAATCATATCCAGGGATTAAAAGATATGGATCTTAGAAATATGTGTTTTGTTAATAAGAGGGTACTTCTACCTGCCTCAGGATCACACTTTGTAGTTGCATTTTGTCTCTATTTTCTTTTTGCTTAACCTTTAATTTTTTCTTTTAATTGTTAAGCGGTTTATTTTACATTCAGTGTGATAGTTTTGTAATGTTTACTTCCATTATTGCTTCTTTGTACATTATTAGATTTTTGATCCTTAATTTTAATCAATCCCTTAAATGGTCATGTTCTAAATGGTTAATTGTTATCATGCTATGTAAAACACAGAATTTGTTGGGTAAAACTAATGGTTTGTGTAGTTTGTGATAAATTATGTATTATATATGTGTATTTAAATGCAGCCTTTGGTGCTAAACTGTATAATGACAGTCCATGTACTATGGTCTGAATGTGGCCTGATAGAACAAAAGTGATTCCAGGTCATGGAGAAACTGTCTGGTCTTACAGGCATGTTGGATACAGGGTGAGTAACTACAGTAGTGTAAAGTTGGCCATAGATGTTAGAGTTTGTTGTCTCTCTCATTCAGACAACTTGAGCAAACCGCACGAACAACAAACCAAATGGACGTTGGTGTGTGCTGAAGTCTGCCATGGCTCAGTGCATATACGAGTGCCTCCAAACAAGCAGCGGCCATTGTCATACTGTACCTGGCCTGTCAGAAGTGTACTTGCTTATTTCAATGACTGATCATCATCAGCCAGCAAGTTCAAGAACAGCCAATGCTATACCACGAATAGCTGATATATTCAGCCTGTCCACTTTTTTCCGGCAGAAATCTGTTGGTTGTTGGACTCTTTTGTGTTAAATATTGATTTTGTATCATTTGCTCAAGTTTTCATCTAATGTCTATGGCCAGTTTCAGTCTTTACAGAGTTAATGAAACCTTTCATGATCAATTTAAAGCTGTGAGTTGGGCTCATTGATGTGAGAGCTGTTTAAGTGCTAATATCATGGAGTCTGTTAATATATACAGTATGTTAATATGCTCTTTAGATATGTGGACAGTTTCACGTGCGTTATAAACATTAACCAATTATTGTGCGTCCGAATGATTAACGCCAAGTTAATTTAATATATGTGTTAATGAATTCAAGATAAAAGAGCCAGATTTTCCTGTTTTGCCTTTTACCAAAAATGCTCTATTCATTTATGTATATTGCTCATCCCCGCTATAAAAAAAAATAATTAAAACTTGATAAAAAAAAACCTTAATGACCTTCTAATGTTTGATATTCAGAATGAGGTTAGATCTTGCAGTTTCCCTGCACGTGCTGCTCTATCAGCTCATCCTCTGCAGCCACAGCGTCCTCACAATGATGATCTCTCTGATCAGATCCTCATTGGTTAGACATTGTAGTCCTAGAATACCCCTTTATTGTTTTTGTATTTTCTATGGCCTAGGGAGATTTCAGAGCCAGAGCAGTGTACATTTTAGAATATATATCTGTGTACGGAGACTTGGATAAAAACTCCTTCAAGTTTTATTACAAAATAACTTGCTTACTAATGTGATAATATTTATTAACTCATTAATTTGCTAAGTTATAAACAGGCACCTATGAAAAAGATCTGGGACACTGACCTGCAAGAACACAGAGCTTTACTGTTGTCATAGAGACACCGAATAATAATTCAGATTTCATATTTTAACCATAAAATGTAAAATTAAGTAAGCATTCTTAAAGGGGTTTACAGCATTTTTATATTGATGGTCTGTTAGGATAGGTCATTAATATCAGATCATTGGGGATTTGACACCTTGCAACCCTGCCAATCATGTTACTCGTGTCAGCTGGATGTGATCAGTTGCGAGCCGGACAGCACACTGTATAGTGGCCAAAGCAGGCAGGTTGATGCACTCCCATTTTATTTGAATAAGGTTGTTGTACAATACCCGACTGTTACCACCAGAGCCGGACAAGGTTCTTTGTGCTATAGGCAGATGAAGCCGATGGGGCACCCCCCCCATGAACCCTCAGGCACCATGTAAATAAATGGGTCAGAGATTAAGGTAACAGGACCCCTAATGCACCCACCTCCTCCTCCTCCTCCTGATAGGTCAGGTAACAAGCTCTGACGACCACTACCACTAGAAATGTTATCTGTTTCACCAAAATACACCAGCAAAAGTAAAAAAAAAGTGTTGTACTTTAGAGGTAAGGCTCAACAGGGAGAGTGTTTTCATAGTTAGATATGGAAGAAACTAGTGAGTAATAGCGCAAATAGGGTGATACCCATCATACAAAAGGTCATTGAACAGGGGTGTAACGTTCACCTTGTTTTGTTGCAGTTCCAACAATGAATATGATTGAACAGCTGCTGCAGACCATGAGTGATTGACAATTAGGATAGTAGAAGGAGATGGAGGGCTTTCCTGCGCTGCTCTCAATTTCCCTCAAAGAATAACGGAAAATCAATAAGATAAAAACCTTTGTTTATTCTGTAATGTGCATCTACACCACAGAATAAACAAATGTTTTCATCTTATTGATTCTCCGTTATCCTTTATGGGATATTGACAGCAGCGCAGGAAAGCCGTCCATCTCCTTCTTCTATCATAGTTAGATATGGAATCATTCATAGCTTACTGATCATTTATACAATGAGGGAAAAATAGCAATATTCATCTCTGACAACCTATAGTTTAAATGTCAAAGGACAGTCATGGAAACTATTACTCAACTATAATGAGGACAGTTTGGCTTCAATTAAGGTGTGCAGCATTTGACGGATATCCCAATAGAAGCTAAACAGATCCCATTATAAAGAGATACGTATGATGGTTTATCATGCAACAAAAACAGTTTGTAACAAAATTGATAGTGGTTCTGGTACTAAATTCCTGTATGGATTGTGGTTCTGGTGACATTTTCATGTACTGATGGTGGTTCTGGTCTCATGTTCCTCTTCTGATGGTGGTTGTGGTGACATCTTCATATAGTGATTGTTGCTCTGGTGCTGTATTCATGTACTATTGATGAATCCTGTGATGTATTCAGATAGTGAAAATGATTCTGATACTGTTTTCATCACCAGAACCATCATCAGTACATTAATATGCAATCAAAATCATCATCAGTACATGAATACGTCATCAGAGCCATCAACAGAACATAGAAACAACACTAGAACCATTATTAGTACACTGTTCAAAAAAAATAAAGGGAACACTAACACAACACAATGTAACTCCAAGTCAATCACACTTCTGTGAAATCTACCTCTCCAGTAATAAAGCAACACCAATTATGAATCAATTTATCCTGCTGTTGTGCAAATGGGACAGACAACAGGTACTTGTTCGGCAATTAGCAAGACACCCCCTATAAAGGAGTGGTTATACAGGTGAGGACCACAGACCACATCTCAGTACCAGGGCTTTCTGGCTAATGTTTTGATCACTTTTGAGTGTTGGTTGTGCTTTCACACTCGTGGTAGCATGAGACGGACTCTACAACCCACACAAGTGGCTCAGGTAGTGCAGCTCATCCAGGATGGCACATCAATGCGAGCTGTGGCAAGAAGGTTTGCCGTGTCTGTCAGCGTAGTGTCCAGAGGCTTGAGGCTCTACCAGGAGACAAGCCAGTACACCAAGAGATGTGGAGAGGGCCGTAGGAGGCAACAACCCAGCAGCAGGACCGCTATCTCCACCTTTGTGCAAGGAGGAACAGGAGGAGCATTGCCAGAGCCCTGCAAAATGACCTCCAGCAGGCCACAAATGTGCATGTGTCTGCACAAACAGTTAGAAATTGACTCCATGTGGATAGTCTGAGGGCCCGATGTCCACAGATGAGGGCTGTGCTCACAGCCCAACACCATGCAGGCCAATTGTCATTTGTCAGAGAGCACCAAGATTGGCAGATTTGACATTGACACCCTGTTTTCTTCACAGATGAGAGCAGGTTCACACTGAACACATGTGACAGACGTGACAGAGTCTGGAGATGCTGTGGACAACGTGGGCAGTGGGTCAGTAATGGTGTGGGGAAGCTTGCCTTTGGAAGGCCGCACAGCCCTCTATGTGCTAGCCAGAGGTACCCTGACTGCCATTAGGTACCGGGATGAGATTCTCAAACCCATAGAGAGACCATATGCAGGTGGCGTGGGACTTCAGTTCCTTCTGATGCATGACAATGCTAGGCCTCATGTGGCTGAAGTGTGTCAACAGTTCCTGCATAATGAAAGCAATGATGCTATGGACTGGCTTGCCAGTTCCCCAGACCTGAATCTAATCGAGCACATCTGGGACATCATGTCTTGTTCCATCGACGAACGCAAAATTGCACCACAGACTGTCCAGGAGTTGACTGATGCTTTAATCCAGGTCTGGGAAGAGATCCCTCAGAAGAACATCCGCCGTCTCATCAGGAGAATTGCCCAGGCATTATATGGAGGTCATACACATCCGTGGAGGCCACACACACTGCTGAGCATCATTTGCTTGTCTTGAGGCATTTCTACTGAAGTTGGATCAGCCTGTAATTTGATTTTCCACTTTGATTTTGAGTATAATTCCAAATCCAGACCTCCATGGGATATTAATTTTGATTTACATTGATAATTTTTATGTTTTATTGTTCTCACCGCATTCCACTATGTAATGAATAAAGATTTGAAACTGGAATATTTAATTCAGTGATACCTAGGATTTGAGATTTTGGTGTTCCCTTTATTTTTTTGAGCAGTGTATATTCATAGGTCCCTAGAACCATCGTTAGTAGATAAATGAATTACCAGAACCACTATCTGTACATTAATTTATAACCAGAACCTTCATCTGTTCATGAATACATCACATGAATATATCTGCATATGAATACATCACCAAGTAATGTCAAGTTAGGCCCATATACGCTTGTATCTCATGAACCTGCAACTCTCAGTGTGTCCTTAACAAAAGTAAGGAGATGCTGGGAGTTGTTGTTATCAGTCATTATCAGACTGTGGACCTAACAGGAACCATATATGAAATGTAGTCGGTATCAACAAGTAAACATTTACATCCAGGTATCTTCTAGGTGACATCTTACCTGATTGAGAAGTTTCTTTCGTTTCATCTCCATCTTTTCCAGATGCCATGGTGACTTTCCACATCCAAACTCTTCTCTGTAGACTTCCCTCTTTTCTGTTCTTCTGCAGCACATCCCGAAATGCCCCTTCATATTTTGCAATTGTCCATATTTTGACCTACTGTAAATAAGCCTCATGGTACACAGTCTGCTCTTATGAGCTACAGCTGCCACACTGTCCTCCGCTGTCTGACTTTACAAGCTATAACTGCACCACTGTCTGCCATTATCAGCTAGAACCGCCACACACTGCTTCAATGAACCATGGCATATACCATGGCTGTCCCAATTTTACGGTTTTCACTTACACTCTCTATAGCTTCACACTGTCACCCTGCTATGCTAACCTATCTCCATACTGTGCCCCCATTTCACGCTACTCCCTCTCCATATTCATACTGTGCCTCTTTTCATACTATGTCCACATCATTCCCACCACGTTGTCCTCTCCAAACCGTACCCTCTCCTCACACTACTCCACATTATGATGGTCACCACAGCAGCCCATGCTGTATAATATCCATAACTACCCCTATTATACACTATGATGCCCGTCACAGCCCACCATGCAGTATAATGTCCACCACAGCACCCCGTTATATAGTATGATAGTTCCCAGAGCACGACATAGTATTAGGCCCCCAGTCACCGATACAGTATAACGGCCCCACAGCCCCTTATATACAATATAATGTCTTCCACAGCACTAATTCAATATAATGGCCCTACATCCTCTTATATACAGCATAATGTGGAAAAAAATTGAAAAAGACACTAATGTTGCCCTTGACTCCTGGACTGCTTGCTTGAACGGTCTTACACTTGGGAACCATGAATGCTACACCATACGAGTGATATCCAGCAATAGCAGAGATAGATAAGTGGCTCGTACCGTCCTGTAAAAAAGTAGTTTTATTTAAATCAAGTTGAAAACATGGGTGCAGGAGGCTATGAGCAACTATAAGGCGCCAATCCATTACTAATCCTATAGTCATATTGTAAATAAACACACAGCAAAAATAAAGTCCTTTATTTGAAATAAAAAAAAGTTTCACTTTTTTATTTAAAAATAACAAACACAGTTATACTCATCTTACACCTAATCTCAGATGCCCTTGTCCTCTGTAAAAGAGAAAAAATAAAACACCATAATACTCAACTTAATGCCTAATCCGTGATGCCCTTGTCCACTGTAAAAAAAAAAAAAGCAACCATATCTCTCACCTGTCTGATGTTCTGTCCCAATGCTGTAATCCATGTCTGTGATAAATGGTTTTCAACCTGGACGGTGCCAAGATGTGAATGTCCATGCTGAAAACCCAGCTCATAATGAGATGCTGCGAGCGCAGCCTCAGTGACTTGCAGTGACCTCTTCGAGGTTACCACAGGTCACTGAGGCTGGCAGACCAATGAACTGCTGTGACCTCAGTGAGATCACCACTAGCACCGTGAGAAGAACTCTCATGGTGCAACACTGAGCTTAGTGAGTTAATTACAGTTCATTGGCCCAGCTGGGAACGCAACCTCAGTGACCTGAGGTAACCTCCATGAGGTCACCACTAGTCACTGATGCTCGCAGCAGCTCATACTCTCGTGGTTTTCAGCATGGACGGTCACATCTTGGCACATGGATTACAGGGTGGAACAAAATGTCGGACAGGTGAGGAAGATGGTTGTTTTTTATTTTTTTACAGGAGATCAGGACTTTAATGGAATCGTCGTTAGGTGAGTATAGCTGGGTTTGTTATTTAAAAAAAAAAAAAAAAAGGTAAAACTTTTCTTTATTAAAAATTCCTTTATTTCAAATAAAGGAATTTATTCTGTGTTTATTTACAATAAAACTATGAGATTAGTAATCTATAGGTGTCTTAGATGCGTCTCCATTACTAAATCGTGGGCTTGATGTCACCTGTCAACACAAAGGTGACATCAACCTCACAAATATTAACTCTACTTGCCACCGCCACAATGCAAGAGGGAAGAGCCAGGCAAAGCTTCAGAAATGGCTCATCTAATTGATGCGTATTTTCTGGGGCGGCTGCAGACTTCTATTTCTAGGCTGGGGTGCAATATCCATGGCCTCTTACCAGCCTGAGAATACCAGAAGCTAGCAGTCTGCTTTAGCTTTGGCTGGTTGTCAAAAATAGGGAGAACCCCACACCATTTTTTTTAATTATTTATTTAAATAATTTAAAAAAAACGGCATGGGGACTGCTCTTTTCTTGATAATAAACCATGCTAAAGCTGAAATCTGAGGGTTGCAGCCTGCAGCTGTCAGTTTTGCCTGGCTGGTTATCAAGAATACAGGGTAACCCATGACATTAGAAAAATATATATACAGTATATATATGTATTTATAGTGCTGGCTCTGGCTGAAGAATACTCCCATGAGCAGATGCCATGACAGAAGGTGTAGGCTGATGGGAGTAGTACTACTCCTTTGTGACCAGAGGTAAGCTTTTTACCTCCAGTCACAGCTGCAGGTTCATGCTGTCATCTGAAAGCATGGGAATCACAGTGCTCTAATGGTGGCAATCTTACTGCTGATCAGAGCCATAGGTGTCTCTCGAGCTGTCATGCAGATAACCTCTCTTGGCACATCACAAGTAATGAAGGCAAAATAGCAATGCCAGAATGTAGAGCTCCAACAGCTTAGATTACCCTACCCAAAAGATCCAAAAGTGCAAGAAAACTTAACCAGCGCCCATGTAGATGGAGAAAGTGCAAATTAAGTTCTTTATTGGACCAGCGGCATATTACACCACATAACTTCCAACAGCAAAGGTCTTTCGTCACATCACAAAAGCCTTTGCAAAGTCAGCTATGTGGTATGATATACCTCTGGTCCAATGAAGAACTTCTTTTGCACTTTCTCCTTCTACATGGATGCTGGTCAACTTTTTTAGCTCTGCACCTAGAGGAGCTTAATTTGTCCCTATTAAAAATAGATTTGCGTATTTTTTCATCTGTTTCATAGGGAAGATTCTTAAAATAAGACCCACTTATGATGCCTACATGGCTTCAAAAGGACAATGGACAAGGGGTTATCTTTGTCAAACATCCCTTTTAAGAAGGAGTTTAAGAAGAGCTATGAATATTTGGATTGGACCTATCTCCTAGAGGCAAATTAATTTTTTTTGCTGTTGCAAAATATTAATTAAACCTTTATTAATGATGATGAAACTAATATCAATAATAATTAATATAATCATAATAATTTGGATTAAACTATCAAAATCAAAAGTTGCAGTGTTACAGATCTCTCTCTCTATACAGTGTGTATATATATATATACACACACACATACGCATATATATATATATACAGTATATATATACATACATAGTTGTGTGAGAACGTGTTTGCCCCCTTCCTGATTTCCTGTTTGACACACTTAAATGTTTTAGGTCACCAAACACATTAAAATATTAGACAAAGATAACACAAGTAAACACAAAATGCAGTTTTTAAATTAAGTTTTAGATATGGCTTTTATACCTTTTACAGACTAATATATGTCAATTACCTAGTTTCTCATGTGTTCCAGAATTTCTTTGGATAGCGGCATGATGTCTAGCTTTTGAGGATCTTTTGCTCTACTTCACTTTGTCAGGCAGGTCTTATTTAAGTAATTTCTTGATTGAGAACAGGGGTGGCAGTAATCAGGTCTGGGTGTGGCTAGGGAATTTGAACTCAGCTTACCAAAGATGTAATAAACCACAGTTAATTTATGTTTTAAGGGGAGGGCACAATCACTTTTTCACACAGGGCCCTGTAGGTTTGGATTTCTTTTTCCCTTAATAATTAACACCTTCATTTGAAAACTACTGTGAGAAATGGGAAAATGATATTTTGACTTCTGATGGAATTCCCATCAAGATAAGTTTGGCCCAAAAATACTTGCTTCAGACCAATCAGCCCCCTCACTTGGCATGCATTCCCCAAGGCCTTAAAAAGCATTGCCTTGTTATTCTTTAATTAAACCACAAGGAAGAAGCTCTTTGAAGCTCTTAACACAAGGGTGTGAACTCTTCTGCAGCTACACTGGACTCTTTTGTCTGACTGAAGCACATGGAGACACTGTGGCACAACAAGGCTCTGAGGTACTGAATCTGGAAAATGACCTATAATAACAGAATGCAATACCTCTGAGACTAGCCGAGCATATAATCGGAATCGGCATTCTACTCCCCATGTCTGGCAGCCACCTGTAGTACTCTGCGTTATTGAGTTATAAAGCATAGTTAACAGGAATTACACACGGTAGGCATATTTAGTCTCTATTCACAGATAAAATCCAGTGGAACCCAGGGGCGGCGCCGCCGACCCATTCAGAGCTTCGGGTGGAAAGTTATGAGCCATCCACGGTTTTGGACAGAAAATCATATTCTCAGAGATGGGAGGAGAGAGACTGCACAAGCTCAGGGGTGGGCACAGAGTGTGGGAGGTAACAGCCTAGGAGATATAAGGCAGTCCCTCATTTTGGACTTAGTTTTTCTACTGGCAGGAGGATCCGTTAGCTAGCGCAGCCAGGAAAGGCCTGCAACTAAGATTTGGACTGTGACCCATCAGTGCCTCCCTGTGGTCACATGCTACATAACACGGTAATTGCAACCTATCTATACCCTACCCTTGTACTACACTCCTGACTGCATACTTGTATCTTGTTCTGTAAATATATGCCTGTATATTTCTAGTGCGCCTTTTCGGCAATTAAATATAAAATTAATCTTAGGCTGCTCTTTTATCTAGATACTATCTAGATACACGAATATACTATCTAGATACACAAATCCCCACGTCCGCACACTCCGTTGTATATTATATGCTACCCGGGTTGGTTTCTGACCTGATATAAGCTGTTGTCGCATGCGGCTTATTTCGAATAAGGAACTGGTGGCAGTATACCGTACTGGTTAGTGATGAACTCTGACAGTGACGGCCTGGAGGTTTATATATATATCCCCAGCCTAGTGATATATATTCCCCCTCACTGGGAGCGCCTCAATAACTTGTACATTTAAGGGAAGCCTTTCCGGCAACTATTTGCCCTCGGTACAGTTCCCTGACTGACCTGGGGCAAGTGGTGGTGCCAGAGAGCTGATCCCTGCTGCGTCCTCTCAGTTCCCCCGATATGAGCGAAGTCGACACCCCTTTCCCCTGTGAGATCCCTCATAACTACATCTTGTGTTTACTTGTGTTATCTTTCGCTAATATTTAAATTTGTTTTGTTATCTGAAACATTTAAGTGTGAAAAAGCATGCAAAAGAATAGGAAATCAGGAAGGGGGCAAACATTTTCACACAACTGTATATATATATATATATAGTTTAGTAATTACCTCTTTGTATTTTACCCATTAATGTAAATATACATTTTAATAAAAAAAAATGTTCCTAGTCCATTTTAATTTTAGTAACCCTACTAACATGAAGATATCGATTACCTATCTTCAGCATAGGTCATCAGTATCAGATTAGTGAGGATTCGACACCCTGCAACCCCACAATATGCTGCACTGTGCATAAACAGTGAGCAAAGATGAAAAGCACACCTCAGTTCAGTGTGTCCACCTGGCTGTCACAGGAGCTGAAGACCGCTAATAGTATACCTGAAGCATACCTGCAGCATGTTGAACAACCCCCAATCATTTACCTCCTAAGATTTGGTCATCAAGCCTGGGAAAACTCCTTCAGCATTGACAATAATTCTATGTCTACTTGAGTGACAGAACACCTTTATTGCATCAACCATCTTTTTTTATTTGGCGTTGTATATATTCAGCACTTCCGAGGTGTCCTCACTAAGAGAACACATATCACTGCGACCACTGTGAGACATAGTTCCGGGGACATTGTAGATCACACTACCAGACCATTCCATTTTGTTTCTAACATATAACTTGAAGAGACCTCGCTGTGATTATTTTACTACTGCATGGGAAGTGGCTTCTTTTGCGAAGATCCAAGCAATGTCTTATCATTAAATTTCCTTTAAATTTCCTTTAGTGTTTGTTAATGTAGAGCCTGTAGTATACGTGAGGTATCTTGTGTCACTGTTTTTTTAAGAACTTCACATTGTGCATATTATCAATCATAGTTCCTTGTTCCATCATGGCCAAGTCATGATCCCATGGGACAGAAGAAAAGGTCATATTACTTCAATGAGAACGGTCATGAATGTATTCCCCATGAAATAATAATTGTACAGCATTTTTCTTACAGCTCTGCACTATACCATTCCTCTTTTTTTTCTGTGAAAATTACTAGTTACCGTAATTGACAATTTGGGGTTACCATTTTACTTGTCAATAGGTTGTGTCCCAATAAAGAAATCAGGTGCACTACATGAAAGGGCATAAATGGCATAAGTGCGGGTGCTGCAACATGCACAAGAAGGAAATGTATCAAAAAAGGGGAGATAAAGTCAATGCATTACCATAGCGCACTCCTGGATGAGAAAAAGGTCAAAATACTTTATTAAGGACTGACACAAAACACCAAGATGATTAAAAACACTTAAAAACAATGTGAAATAACACAATCACATCCCTGGAATAGAGTCCATATATGAATCAGTATGACCTGTGACACAGATGAACAAACTCATGAACATACCATAGGGGTCTATATACAGAGTTGTATATAAAAGGGACCTTTCCTGCTAGGGCGACTCAGATACACAATATCAAACAATATCAGTAACCGTAGATGGGCGTCCCCCAGAACGGTGATAAAGTGCATGCAAAATGTTGGACCCAACATGAAAAATCATAAGCAGTTGGAAGCAGTTGGGGAATAACAACTGCTGTAATGTATTATCCATTTATTTTGATTTAGCCCCACTAATAGACTTATACCTTGGGTTGTTTACCATCATATTTAACTCTTTTTGGCTCCCACATTACATGCATACATATTGTACACACTCCTTTACATTCCAGCAGTTGTTTTTCACCAACTGCTTCCACCTGCTTATGATTTTTCATGTTGGGCCCAACATTTTGCATGCACTTTATAACCATTCTTGGGGACACCCATCTACGGTTACTGATATTGTTTGATGTTGTGTATACTGCATACCTTGTATTGGTTGTTTCTCTTTTCTCTGAGTCGCCCTAGCATTAAAGGTCCCTTTTATATACAACTCTGCATATAGACCTCCTATGGTCAGGGCCGCCATCAGGGCATTACTGCACTTACTGCTGTATGGGGCCCGGTCAGCATCAGTACACAGTCCAGGGCACCGCTCTTGTGCTTCTGTAAAACCAGAAACGTCGGGGGGTGGACTCAGTGCAATCTGTACTTACTGCTCTGGCAACTGCTTCATCCCTAGTATGTCCTTCATCCCTCCTGGAGTTCATAGGATTGGAGTCAGAGCCCAGGATAACTTCAAACAAATCAGATTTATTTTCCTCCGGACACAGCACATCCAAAACACCATTAGCACGTTTGACACAGTACCAGCAATACATCGTCTACAGCTCCACTTAGCTTCTTTAGCTACACCAGAATGGACCACAAAGTAACTGTGGGACGAAGAGCCCAGTGAAAACGGCACTTCGATCTCTTTCCCTGGAACCGACTTCAGTCCAGACACGGAAATACACATCTACTAGTTCGTCCACTCCCTTCTGGTTATCCTGCCCTTGTACTCGCTGGTGGCCCACTTGACTACTTCTTCAGCACTCACACTTTTGCTGACGTTTCCACAGTGGTTCATCCACTGGCTTCTCTACTTCTTCAGCCCCAGACTTTGGCTGACATTTCCACAGTGACTCATTCACTGGCTTCTCTATTGCTGCCAATACCATACACACTTTTACTCTAGTGTGTCAGCTACACGGCTCAGGACCAGGGACGTCCGAGCAGTATCAAAGTCCACCCCCAACAGACGATCTCTTGGAAATCCCTCCCCTAGTTCCCAGGCGACACTTCTCTACTTAACCCTCTAGTGTCCTACAAGTGTGCTTTATTATGAATGTGCTGCGTGCCACCACCTTGTGTCCTTCTTATTAATTGCACTGTCCCTAACTTGTAAATCACGATATGGCAATAAACTCATATATACAGCTTACACAATTTACACAGATACGAACATACGGGACATACACGTAAGGCAACATGAACAGGCAAAACGGTAATATCAACATTTACAGGGCTAGGCCCTGACCTCCCTTACATACCCCCTTCCTAAAACCATTGCTGTCCCCGGCAATGTCAAAGCAGTACTAAGCATGTTACGATCAAAGACAAATATTCTGTAAATTTTTTTTAAAACGCAACATTTTTAATCATGAGAGGTAGAAACCTGTCAGAAAAACGTCCACACATATAAAAAAAATCTTCATTAAGAAAACAAAAAAAATGTCCTCCCTCCTTCCTATGAAGGGAGGACTACACTACAAAAACTTTCAAACAAGGTCCCGTAAACCACTATAGGCTCTCCGAAGGAGTGTCACAGGGTTCCCTTTTCCTGGGGGATGCGGAGCAGTCCCTGTGGGGTGCAACCCGTGCACTAGAAGGGAAAAGGGCCAAGGGAAGTTCAACGAGGGGCATCCTGCGCCGTATCTTCGCTAGCACCCATGGCCTTGGTGCGGGTTGAAGGGGATGCTGCAGCTGCAGAGTCTCCATGCTGAGAGGGATCTGGGACAGAGATGCCCTCACTTGCCTCTGCGCGTGGGCCCGTATCACCTCCGGAGGGTTCACTCTCCCCTGGGCACAGAATGACGGCCACAGCATAGTAGCCATGGGGGCAGTACTCTTTGAAGAATGAGACCCAATCTCCCACTTGTAAGGCCCTTCCATGCTTGATGGAGCCAGCGTTATCGTAGACCTTATTATGAGTGCCTTCTTCCTCAATAAAACTGTAGCCACACTCCACATTTGTGTAGACCAGCTGACCGTAGGTGCGGCGGGCTGGCATCGCCGCTTCCCCCTTCTGGTGGAGGAGCGACCAAATTTCTCGCTCCTTGGCCTTTCTTTGAGCAATGATGTCCGATATCCAGACAGACGGAGGACGGGCCTGGCGGTTTCAGGGGACGTCTGGCGGGTGCTCGGTGTCGTGGACTTTGGGTCTCGTGTCCATGGCAACATGAACAGGCAAAGCGGTAATATCAACTTTTACAGGGCTAGGCCCTGACCCCTTACACTTCTGCTGATCGGCCCCATCGCGCACTAAAATACTGTGCACTGCGGCGCACACGTCGGCGCTGGGGCCCGGAGCCTTTTTGGAGCTGTCCACGTCCATCCTACTTAGTCGGCTGCGCAGCTCCTGCTCGGCTGTAGCTAGATTGTATGGGCTCCTGGCAGGTCCTGACTACAGCCCATACATTCTAGCTGTCTCAGTAGTGAATTCACTAGAATGCATGGGCTCCCGGCAGGTCCTGACTATAGCCCATACATTCTAGCTGCTTCACTGCTGAAAACACACTAGACTCTCGGGAACGACAGATAAGTATAAAAAAAGTTTTTTGTTTTTTTTTTAAATGGGTTGAGGTGGGGGAGTGAGACTGCAGTTGATGAAGTGTGTTTGAGGAGGTATTGCACATGATGAAATGATAGGGGGCTGCAAATGAAGTAAGGGGGACTGCAAATGATAAAGTGAGGGTGATGGGAACTGCAAATGATGATGTGGGGGTGATGGGGACTGTAAGTGATGATGTGGGGGTGATGGGTCTGCAAATGATGAAGTGGGGTGATGGGACTGCAGATGATGAAGTGGGGGTGATGGGGACTGCAAATGATGATGGGTGATGGGGACTGCAAAAGATGAAGTGGGGGTGATGGGGACTGCAAATGATGCGGGTGTGATGGGGACTGCAAATGATGAAGTGAGGGTGATGGAGACTGCGCATGATGAAGTGGGGTGATGGAGACTGCACATGATATATGGGGGTGATGGGGACTGCAAATGATGTGTGGGTGAAGGGGACTGCAAATGATGATGTGGGGGTGATGGGGACTGCAAATGATGTGGGGGTGATGGGGACTGCAAATGATGATGTGGGGGTGATGGGGACTGCAAATGATGAAGTGGGGTGATGGGGACTGCAAATGATAATGTGGGGGTGATGGGGACTGCAAATGATGATGTGGGGGTGGTGGGGACTAGAGTTGAGCGATACTTTCCGATATCCAAAAGTATCGGAATCGGAATGGTATCGCCGATACCCAAAAATATCGGCGATACCCGATACCGATACCGTAAGTCCAATGTAAGTCTATGGGAACAAAATATCGAAATTAAAAAAAAACCATTCTTGCCTTGTAGGTTAATTGTACATGAAGCAAAACAACAAAGAGTAATGTAGAATGTATTGGGGGAGGTTGAGGAGACATTAAAGGCATAGATGTTTAACCCAATCCAATGGAATAGCATTAATTTTTTTTTTTTTAGGAAATACGTTCGGATTGACGAAGAAATTGACAATGTTGTTAACCTTTTTTCTATTTTGGCAAATATGTATGTTTCACAACTTCCATGCTCTTCACCTTTTTAACTTTTGCCACACTTTCTCCTTCATAATCTTCAGCAGCATCATCTTTGTCATCAAATTATTCTTCATCTTCACCTTCTTTATCTTCTTCTAAAACTTCTTGCTTTTCATCTTTTTGTTAACATTACTCATATTGTTCTTTTTAAACTATTATTCTTCTTCATATTATAGTCCTTCATCTTCTTCATCATATTCTTATTTGTGACATAGATTCCTGTACTTGTAATCTGTAAAAGTATGATTTTTTCATCGTTCCGTTCTTGCTGCCACAAAAGATTTAAATTACAACAGTATTTGTCCGTGTTCAGTTTAGCCTGCAGCATCAGGCATTTACCAGGGGCACCACGAGGAGGAACGGACTCACCCCCATACACTGCTTAGTCTTCTTCTGCTTATAATTTAGAGCATATATTTTGTTCTTCATTTTGGTCTTATACTTCATGTTCTTCTGCTTTTAGATCTTCTGCTTATTGTTCTTGTGTCTCTTGTTCTGTATCTTGTATTTGTAGCACAACCTTGTACCAGCTGATGTTACTGGGACACGGTTACTAAGCAGGAGGTACCTGTGCTCCAAAGCACTACCAAGGACAAGCAGACATTGCAGGAACTCGGATACCGAGATGGAGGCACCTAGGCCAAAGGCACTGCGGAGAACCAGTTGACGGCACTGGAACCCCGACGGGTAGCAGAAGGTACAAGAGCCAATGCAAGTAACGAGGACCAGCTGACTGTGCTGGAACCGTAGGGGCAGCAGAAGGAAAAGAGCCAATGGCACAACCGAGGACCAGCTGACGTTACTGGGACACGGTTACTAAGCAGGAGGTACCTGTGCTCCAAAGCACTACCAAGGACAAGCAGACATTGCAGGAACTCGGATACCGAGATGGAGGCACCTAGGCCAAAGGCACTGCGGAGAACCAGTTGACGGCACTGGAACCCCGACGGGTAGCAGAAGGTACAAGAGCCAATGCAAGTAACGAGGACCAGCTGACTGTGCTGGAACCCGTAGGGGCAGCTGAAGGAAAAGAGCCAATGGCACAACCGAGGACCAGCTGACGTTACTGGGACACGGTTACTAAGCAGGAAGTACCTGTGCTCCAAAGCACTACCAAGGACAAGCAGACATTGCAGGAACTCGGATACCGAGATGGAGGCACCTAGGCCAAAGGCACTGTGGAGAACCAGCTGACGGTACTGGAACTCGGACGGGTACCATAAGGCACCCATGAAAATGTAAGTTGACAGGCCGCAAGCCGTCTGCAGTTACCAAATTACACAGTCCTACAGTGGGTGCTTGTCCTATTTTCACAACGGAAAGAGCCTTTATTTACATATCCCACAGCACACATAGGAATCACCTAAACTGCAGGCACCATAGAGTCGGATAACCGGAATGCAACATGACAGGACAACTTATTGGAGGCTAATTTACGTTGACACTGCCAGGAAATAGCTGTGGTGCTGTAACCAGGGTGGGCATGAGTCAGTACCCATGCCAATTACTTCCAAGCAACAACTGGCGGTGTTGGAGCCCAGGGATGAGAGGAGGACAGGGTGGAGGCAGCATGACTTTTTGTCGTACACACAGCAGGGGAACAGCTGCCATTACTCAACCCCAGTAACACAGGAGCAAGTGTTGACTGTGCTAACAGCACTTACAGGCAACAACTGGCGGTGTTGGAGCCCAGGGTCCAATGCATCGACTTCAATTGCTTCCACCTCCTCTCAGGAACACAGCACTGTTGATCAACCATCTGTCTCTTCACCGCCTTCCAAATTGCCCAGTCAGTCAGAGAGTTCTGTACAGGAGCCAGCTGAGTCTCTGCTTCTGTTCTCAGAATCTGTTGGTTTGCAAACAGGGGCACAGCCAAGCAGCATTCTGGAATGTGAAGAAGAGGGAGTATGCAGTGATGCGCAACAGCTGTGTCTCTCTGAATCTGAAGAGGCGGGTGAGACAGTGCCGATGGTCAGCACACCGCAGAACGCATCTGATGATGATGAGACTCAGGTGCCAGTTTCTGTTGAGCATGGTGGTGGCCAGACCACCCAACAGCAGCAGGTGTTGGAAGAGGTTAGTGGAGATGATGAGGTCCAAGACCCAACATGGCGTGAGGAACAGGAAGGTGGTGGTAGCAGCTCTGAGGAAGCGATTGCCCCAACGGTACAAACAGGAGGGAGAGTTAGGCTGCATACTCTGTTGCCTGTAGCCTCCATTTTGGCACCTGTTCGGATTTCTCTTACAAAAGTCTAAACGGACGCTCCCAGGACTTGCACTGCGTGGTCCTTTTTTCACACACTTGCAGATGATATTTGCTATGTCAAATGCAAGCTGTGTAATCAAAAAGTAAAAAGAGGTAAAGTGTCAGTAACCTCAATACCACAAATATGTGTAAACATGTGTGGAGAAAACACGTAGTTGAGTTACAAAGACACACTGAAGATGTACAGTCTATAGAGAATCACTGCACAAGTTTAACTGCATATGTCATGGTTAAATTTGAAATTTTTATTGCACACTTGATGTGAAAAAAGAAAATAGTTATGAGACTACTGACTGACGTTTTGGGCAACGCAGTGGCCTTTATCAAATAGTCGCTGGAAGAGATAGAAAAATTTACAGTCAATGACAATGTATAATATATACAATATATACATAGGGTGAAGAATATATATACATAGGAATTAGGCAACATGTTAAACATTTGGGTGATACTGTAGAACACGGAGAATTATCCCTCTAGGGTATGTGGGTGGATAATGTAGTTTTTTGTTGATTTTTGGGAGTGTGTAGAAAACAGGGGTGATGGGGTATTGAATATTAAAGGAATGTCATAGTCTTACAGTCTGTGGTGATCAATTAAAGATGTTTTGTCAGGATACGATCAATTTTTTGACAGATATAAAATGTAGGGTCACAATTGAGTTGTCTGTAGGTTAGGTTAACTGACAGTTGTCTATGAATTTCGGCAATAGATTGGGTCTTATTCATAATAACGATAGCACCCCCCTTATCTGCTGGTTTAATAATAATGTTGGGGTTATCTTTCAGAGATTTTATGGCTTGTTTATCTGTGGGTGTCAGGTTGTGGCGTATCGGGTGTAGGCCCAATCTCGGCAAACCATCCACGAGCACAGGCTCTGAATGCTGGCATTGCAAAACTCCTGTCCCTTGAAATGCTGTCATTCAGACTGGTGGAGACTGACAGTTTACGGAACTTAATGGCATTGGCAGTCCCACAATACAATGTGCCAAGCTGATTTTATTTCAGCAGGCAAGCCGTCCCTGGTCTGCAAAAGCATGTTGTTGAGGTTAAAATTAAACATGCGCTACTAAACTCCGTCAGTAGCAATGTCCACCTGACCACCGCTGCGTGGACCAGTACCCATGGCCAGGGACGATACCTTTCCCTTACTGCCCATTGGGTCAATGTTGTGGAGCCGGGTACAGATCTTGCGAGTGGCGCTGTACGTGTTCAGGCAACTACAAGGATTGCGGGAATCAAGTCTGTACACATTGACTCCTCCTTCTCCAGTTCCTCAGAAACATCATTGCAGGAGCCGTCACGGTCTACCTCCACATGGACCCGTGAACGCTTAATAAGAATCTTTAGTTATATAGCGCCAACAGATTACGCAGCGCTTTACAGTTTAACAGTTTCAGAACACAAGTCATAAGTAACAACGTTACCAATACAATAATGAAAGCAATATAATCCGCACATGCTCGTGAGAGCTTACAATTTACAAATATGTGGGGGAGATACAAAGTACAGGTGTTTATATACAATGGTGTATTTAGAATGATGGCCCAGCCATTTTGAGGGAGTGAGGGATGGATGGAGATAGTGAATGGGCTACACACACACACAGTTACACATAGAATGACTTTGATTAGTGAATGTGATAGGCCGCTCTGAACAAATGTGTTTTGAGTGTGGAAGTAGGGCTGTTAATGGGGATGTTGAAGTCTCCAAGGATAAGGGTTGGTACTTCTGAGGACATGAAAGTGCGGCAGCCAGGCAGAGAAGTGGTCAAGGAACTGTGTGGGCGAGCCTGGGGTCCGATATATTACCGCTACTCTGAGGGAGAGGGGACGAAAGAGCCTGATGGTGTGGACCTAATAATTTGCAAAATCTTAATATAAAATTTACATGTTACATATTTACATCTAGTATAAAACATTTAACCATTAAGCCTACTTACAGAACAAGGAAGTGTAAAAAAACTTGTGGTTTAAAAAAAAAGTGCAAATAAAATGTGAGAAGGGCAGTGTAACAAATAATTTAGGAAAAAGATAAACTAACATCAAGTGCTGTGTGCTGTGTAAGAGCCAGACACATTAACATGAAATCAGTCTGGAATAGCGGTGATTTTCTCCCCATAACCCGAGTAACATTCTGGGGAGAGGGGTGTAGAGTCAACGATCAGCAACTAGCTACGGTAGATCAAATACCTGAAAAAAAAAAAAATTATTTAACATTCATAAGATACATTGTATTTAAAAAAAAAAAAAAAGAAATTTATTTAACATTCCTAAGATAATTTTTTTTAAAACATAAAAACTATAATACACAGCAGGATCTTTAGTAAAAACCAGACTTACCACTGTAACCTCTTAATCCTTGCAAGCTTCAACACAACGTTGACAAGGTACACAGCAGGGGTGGTCGGTCTCCTAGACAACGAGCAAACTCCTTCATGTTGAGAGAGGCCACCATCTCCTTAGCTTTCTGGTACTTTTCTGTGGGAATGAGCTTGTCTCCAACCAGCCAGGAATATCCATTGAATGGCACACCATGGTTTGGTATTAGCACCCAGTACCAAAAGTGAAGCCAACCACAGTTCCCATTTCTCATGAACTTTATTTGATATACTGGCTGGCCAAACATTAGTTTCTCACAAAGGAGCTGAAGACCCTGAGTGGTAGTAGGTGCAAGTCTCTCCAGCATGACCTGTTTGTTAGATATTTGCCGTCTACACCTAAAGAACATCTCTAGAATCCGCCCTTTTCTCACCATGGAAACAACAAAAACCCTCACTGTAGCATTGATCCACTCCCGCCTGGACTACTGCAATGCTCTATTACTTGGCCTCCCCATTACTCGACTATCCCTCTCCAGTCCATCCTTAATGCAGCAGCCAGGGTCATCCATCTGGCTAATCGGTACTCGGACGCGTCCGCTCTTCGCCAGTCCTTACACTGGCTGCCCATTCATTATAGGATCCAATTCAAAGTACTGGTTCTCACCCACAAAGCTCTCCACAGTGCAGCACCCCCCTACATCTCCTCCCTCATTTCTATCTATCGGCCTAACCGACTGCTGCGCTCTGCAAATGACTTTCGACTAACCTCTGCAGTAATCCGTACCTCCCACTCCCGACTCCAAGACTTCTCCCGCGCAAATCCTCTGGAATGCTCTACCACAAGAAATTAGGACTATCCACAATTTGCCTGGTTTCAGGCGCTCCCTCAAAACACATTTGTTCAGAGTGGCCTATCACATTCAATAACCAAAGTCGTTCTATGTTTAAGTGTGTATGTGGAGCCCATTCACTATCTCCATCCATGCCTCACTCCCTCAAGATGGCTGGACCATGATTGGAAATGCACCATTATATATACACACCTGTACTTTGTATCTCCCCCACCTCATTGTAGATTGTAAGCTCTCACGAGCAGGGTCGGCTTATTTTGCTTTAATTATTGTATTGTTAACGTTGTTACCTATGACTTGTGTTTTGAAACTGTTAAAGTGTAAAGCGCTGCGGAATATGTTGGCGCTATATAAATAAAGATTATTATTATTATATCAAAGGGAGAAGAGGATTGGGCCTTGACAAGGTGCCCGATTGCATCTTAAGTGTTATTGAATGTTGGAGCCAGTCCACCGTATAAAAGCAGCCATAGAGTGTCCGGGTACCTGCTTGGATTTCGATCAAAATGAAGACTACTTTGATGTACATGTACACCAATTCGAGAAAAATGACAAGGATGAGGCAGTAAGACACGCTCAGCAGAGTACAAGCAGCATTGCTTGAAGAAGTAACTTGAGCGTGATCAAAATTGAATAAATTAAAATCTCAGACTACAGTGAACACAACTCTTAGCTGTGAAAGGGCTTTTTGTGTCCTTCTACAGTGTTTTCAACCAATGTATTGGATACGGATGGAAGCACGTCACACTATAATTTCAATTGAATGGAGCAGCAAGAATTACACTAAAGAAAAAAAAAAAAAAAGAGTGTGAGAGTGACATGTGCAGATGCCTACATACAGCGTTGTATGCCGAGCAAACTGCAGCGCATCACCTGCACTCACACACACACCTTGCAGAGCTGTGAAAAAAACACTGCAAGGCAAAAGGAAGATGTACACAGCGGTTGGTAAACTAGCCTGCCTAAAGCACAGTACACAAAATCGCAATCTCTAACTGTCCCTCAGAGTCAGCAGAGCAGCGTTCTGTCCCAAACTGAATTAACAGCACAGTGACGCTAAAATGGCGGCTTTATCCGGCAACAATACCTTCCTTGTGTCACGGTTAGGGTAGCGTGTGTCTATTATATGAGTGTCTGTAAAATGTAACGTTACGCAGACTTATTCTGCCCTTGGGACACAAAAAATAAGACAGCAGTAATCATTTACTGTATAAAACTCCACCTATGCGCAACAAAACAAGCACGTTCCCTCTTACGGTTCCTGCGCTGACATGTGAGTAGGGAGTTTGGAGACGTTTCTGAATTTATCCCAGGTATCCAAGCATATCAGGCCGATAGGAGAGCATTAAAACCACCCACGGTGGTGACTTAAATATGGTGAATCGAACCAGTGAAGAACTGTAGGTCGATGCGAATGAATGTGCGATCACATGACACACGTTTATAATAACCCTTGCTAGACACGAGTAACTTTGTAGACATTTGGACACACCTGAACCCAGATGGCAGTGAATATTCATTCTATTCGGCGCCACATGACTCTTGGTCCAGAATAGATTATATATTGCTAGCACAGGAGCTATTAAGGGGAGTGGAAGAGGCAGATGTGCACAACGTAGCTATATATGACCATGCGCCCGTATCAGTGACCCTGCCAGATATGGTGCAGATGGGGCCAAACCAAACTTGGCGCTTCCCGACCTATTTGTTAATGGATGAGAAGTTTCGACATCATGTGAAGCAATGGTGTTTTTAATATGTAAGGGATAATGGAGATACTAGGGATAGGCCGGAACTTTTATGGGCAGCAGGGAAAGGAGTAATGCGCGGGAAACTAATAGGTTATCAGACAACGCTAAAAAGAAGATCGCGACAAACTACTCGCAGGCTAGCAGGATATTACGCGATAGGTACACGGCAAACAAGACAAGTTCATCAACACAGGTTAAAAATAGATGTAAGCAGGCTAAGGCTGACTTACACGTATGGGTATATCGACGAGAGACAAGCAGTAATAACAATTATAGAGCCGATGTATATCGTTATGGTAGCAAATGAGGGAGACTATTAGCACGACTAGCGAAAGGAAATCACATTCGTCATCAACATATTACAGCGTTAACGAATAAACATGGGATCATGAACACAGACCCTCGAACCATAAACACCATTCTACAAGAATACTACTCAGACTTATATAAGGTGGAACATACGGATAGTGCGGAGGGTAACACCTTTGTAGATGGAATACGGTTACCATCCATCACAAACTATCAGCTTCTCCTTTTAAAAAAACAAATTGAGGTGACGGAAGTGACAGCGGCGATAAGTTACTTTAAATACGGGAAAGCTCCAGGACCTGACGGGTTTACAGCCAAATTATTAAAATTATTGAGTGAGGATATCCCGTCCACATTGGTACGCACCTTCAATCATATATTGGAGACAGGAGGGTTGCCCAGCCATTCAAACATGTCACACATGAAGTTGCTACTAAAACCAAACAAACCTTCACATCTGCCTGGATCCTATCGTACATTCTCACTCATTGACCATTATATCAAGATTTTGTCCAGGATCATGGCAGATCTTTTGAGTAGCATTGTTCCTACGCTGATAGGGTGATCACAAGTGGCCTTTGTTAGCTACTTTGTTGGCTACTATCAGTCTCACTATGCATAACACATGTGGGCAGTATTACCTTTGCCTTCGGTGGAGTAGGAAAACACCTCTCCTATCGAAGTGTTGGGGAGATGGAAGATTTGACACCGGGACCTGAATTGTAATACTTAAATGTGACAGGTGACAAATTTGTTAAGGGGCAACTCCGCGGCCCCTACGTTGAGTCTAGCCCGTGAAAATTTACTGGTTGTCAATGGGAAACCCCAACACCCCGGGGCAGCTACAGTATTTAAACAATTAGAGCTGAACCAAGATTTGCTGTATCAGGTTTATAAAATACATGTTGAAATTTTTTAGCAATTGCTGCTACCGCAGTCATATCGGAGGTTGGTAATGGACTTAGCGCATGCGCATGTACTAGGGTGACATTTGTGCCAAAAGAAAACCCTACACAGAATTATACAACGGTTTTACTGGCTGGGGGTCTATCAAGAAGTTAAACGGTATTGTAACTCTTGTCGCATGCGCCAGGTACACAGTCCTCAGCCTCATTTAGTGAGTCCCTTGGTGCCATTAAAAATTTTAGAGGTCCAGTTTGAGAGAATACCCATGGATCTGGTGGAGCCGGTTAATAAATCAGCAAGGGGTCATCAACGGGGCAATAAAAGGGGCACTGTGTGGGTCACCAGTTTTGAGCACACCCGAGTTCAAAAGAGAATTCATTGTCCAGACTGATGCGTCAGAGGTAGGTCTGGGTGCCGTGTTGTCTCAGGACTGGAGCTTAACGGGGAGGAGCATCCCATTAGTTTCCTGAGTCGAAAACTTACTCCATCAAAAAACAGAGACAGCATTGTAGAGAGAGAGTGCCTGGCGATAAAGTGGGCACTGGAGTCGTTGCGCTACTATTTGTTGGGGATAACATTTTGTTTTGTAAATGATCATTCCCCTGTGACTGGCAGTGTTGTAGCCCAGGGAGTAGAGTTCAGGTGGTAGAAAGATGAACATAACAGGAGACTTGGAAAACGTTGGCAAACAGTTATTTAATCTGAAAACGGACAGGCAAATTCAGGTGAGATCCATGCCTTGTTCATTTTCAGAAAAATAAGCCGGTCTACATTGTCTGAGGATAGTCGCATGCGACGGTCTGTTAGTACACCACCTGCAGCACTAAAGACGCGCTCAGATAATACACTGGCAGCAGGGCAAGCCAGCACCTCCAAGGCATAACACACATCAAATACAAATATAACAGTAATAATAATATTATTAATAAAAAATGAAATTGCACACACAGTACACAGACACAGCTCATATATGTGTATGAGAGAGTGTTTCTGTGTGTAGTTCATGCCTCTAGCCTAGAAGATCAGTCTTGCTAAAATCTTTAACACTGACCCCTGTTCTGTTCTTAAAATGGTGGATGCTGAACTGCTTCTCAGCCCCCTCATACACAATCATTATGTGGCACTGCTGGGCTCAGTCAGAGGCATCAGATTGAACTAGGCTGTCCAGAGTCATTCTCAATAGAACATTTTGTTCAGCAGTTCATCTAGTTCATTTAGTTCAGAGGTCACATGATGCATTTCCTATCAGCTCCTCACAGGATAGGGTGGAGAAAAACTGAACTAAATGAACTAATCTTTTGAACTAATCTTTTCAGTGAACTAGTTCATGGTGAACTAATCACCAAAATTAACTAGATTTCCCATCACTATGGTGTACACCTTGGTGGCGCTGTGACAAAACTTCGCCACATTTGTAACATACAGCTCTTGCCCTGTGCAGAGGCGCTGCTTGTGCTCCCTCTTCTTGCAGAGGTGTCTACAATGCCTCGACGCACAGAGCTGCTTTGTAAAGCAGTAGCAGCGGCAGCGCTCTCGGCTGGAATGGAGAACATTATGGATTTCAACAGTGTGTCTTGGTCCTCCAGCATTTTACGGTCCCGGTTCAACGGTGTGATGAGGCTTTGTAAGTTGTCCCGGTAACGAGGGTCTAGGAGGGTGTACACCCAATAATCTGACGTGGTGAGAATGTGGCCGATGCGGCGGTCGTTTCTCAGGCAGTGCAGCATGAAATCAACCATGTGCTGCAGACTCACAACTGGCCAACAAACGCTGTCCTCTGGAAGGGCGTCACACTAATAGATTTTTGTAAATTTAAAATAGAATAAAGCAGCAGCAATTTTTGAAAAATTACAAGGATGAGCCAGTGACACACACTCAGCAGAGTACACGCAGCGGTGGTTGAAGTAAGTGGAGCGGGATCTACACTCCTACAAAAAAATTAAACCTCAGACTAGAGTGAACACTGAAACACAACTGTTCACTTGCTGTGAAAGGCCTTTTTGTGGACTTCTATTATGTTTGCAAGCAATGTATTGTATTTTGATGGAAGAGCGTCACACTAATAGATTTTTGTAAATTTTAAATAGAAGAAAGCAGCAGCAATTTTTGAAAAATTACAAGGATGAGCCAGTGACAGACGCTCAGCAGAGTACACGCAGCATTAGTTGAAGTAACTGGAGCGTGATCTGCACTCAAAAAAAAAAAAAAAAATCACAGACTGCAGTGAACACTGAAACACAACTGTTCACTTGCTGTGAAAGGCCTTTTTGTGGACTTCTATTATGTTTGCAAGCAATGTATTGTATTTTGATGGAAGAGCGTCACACTAATAGATTTTTGTAAATTTTAAATAGAAGAAAGCAGCAGCAATTTTTGAAAAATTACAAGGATTAGCCAGTGACAGACACTCAGCAGAGTACACGCTGCGGTGGTTGAAGTAAGTGGAGCGGGATCTACACTCCTACAAAAAAATTAAACCTCAGACTAGAGTGAACACTGAAACACAACTGTTCACTTGCTGTGAAAGGCCTTTTTGTGGACTTCTATTATGTTTGCAAGCAATGTATTGTATTTTGATGGAAGAGCGTCACACTAATAGATTTTTGTAAATTTTAAATAGAAGAAAGCAGCAGCAATTTTTGAAAAATTACAAGGATGAGCCAGTGACAGACGCTCAGCAGAGTACACGCAGCATTAGTTGAAGTAACTGGAGCGTGATCTGCACTCAAAAAAAAAAAATCACACTGCAGTGAACACTGAAACACAACTGTTCACTTGCTGTGAAAGGCTCCTTTCTGTACTTCTATAGTGTTTGCAACCAAGGTATTGTATACGGATGGAAGCTCGTCACACTATTATTTCAATTGCATGGAGCAGCAAGAATTACACTGAAGAAAAAAAAAAGAGTCTGTCAGTGACACGTGCAGATGCCTACAGACAGCGTTGCATACAGAGCAAACTGCAGCGTCACCTGCACTCACACACACCTTGCAGAGCTGTTAAAACAACACTGCAGGCAAAAGGAAGCTTAAGGGTGAGTTTCCACGGTCAGGAAACGCTGCGTGTTTGGCGCTGTGCGCTGGCGCAGCGCCAAACACGCAGCGTCCAGATGTTACAGCATAGTGGAGGGGATTTCAAGAAATCCCGTCTCCACTATGCGTAACAATACGCAGGTGGCAAACCTGCGTAAACGGACATGCGGCGCGTCTTTTTAGACCGCAGCATGTCCTCGCGTATTGCGGCGACGGTGCGTCGCCGCAACAGAATATTACACAGGGCTATGTAGCCCTGCGCTCTTTCCGGAGTGTGTTCCGGAGGTGTCCTGAACACCTCCGGAAAGATCGCGCGTCATAAAGGGGGCGGGGCTTAGACGGAGCGGAATTTCCGCTCCGTCCAAAGCGCTATGGTTCCGGACCGTGGAACCATAGCCTTACACAGCCGGTGGTAAACTAGCCTGCCTAAAGCACAGTACACTAAATCGCAATCTCTAACTGTCCCTCAGAGTCAGCAGAGCAGCGTTCTTTCCCTAACTGAGTTCACAGCAGAGTGACACTAAAATGGCGGCGGCGCCTTTTATAGTGCATTCTGACATTTCAGCATCCAATCACAGCCATGCCATTAGTTAACATGACCGCAGCAGTACAGGATGTGCCCACACTTCTTAGGATTCCTCATTGGCTGACTAAAATCACATTGCCTCTCAAAGAATTATGGGAACTTCCGATTCCGGTATACGATATATGAAAAATATTGGAACTAAGTATCGGAATTCCGATACAGCGAATATCGGCCGATACCCGATACTTGCGGTATCGGAATGCTCAACACTAGTGGGGACTGCAAATCATGATGTGGGGGAGATGGGGACTGCAAATGATGATGTGGGGGTGATGGGGACTGCAGATGATGAAGTGTGTTTGAGGGATTCTGCACATGATGAAATAATAGGGGGCTGCAAATCATGAAATAAGGGGGACTGCAGATGTAGTGAAGGGGGATAGGGGACTGTAAATGATGAAGTGGGGGTGATGGGGACTGCAAATGAAGTGAGTGTGAGGGACGGGGGACAGCATTTGAATTGAAGGTGGGGGAGAGCAAATGGTGAATTGAAGGTGGGGAGAGCAAATAATGATGAATTTTGATGGTGGGGGGAGTATATGATGTATTGAATTTGGGGAAGAGCAGTTGATAATGAATAGAGGATGGGAGAGAGAAGACATGACAATGAATTTTGGCAGAAGAGCATGTAACTATAATGCATCGGGGTAAGGGTTAGAGCGGGAGGTACATAGTGGGGGGCATTGAGGATAAAGTGACTGGTAATGAATTAGGGGAAGAGTACAGGTGCTAATTAATTTATATATTAAATGGGGAAAGTGGCTATGAACAGGTAGTAGGGGCAGATTATAACTTATATTTGGAATGGTGGGTTGCATAATAACCAATTATATATTAATGGTGGGTGCATATCAGTATTCAGATGTGCAGTGTAGAAGAAAGGGAAAAAGTGGGGAATGTGCTCTGGAAGTGGTTGCTCTAGATAACAGTGTTATTTTATGCAGAGACGAGTCCTGGCTGATATATGACAGTCTGTGCTGGATTAAAAAGAAATGCAAAGATGAAGGACTTCAGCTAGAGACGTCACTGGTGAGTCAGTGTGTTACCTGTACACTGACACTATACACTGTACACTGTATACAGAGATCCTGTGTATAATGTTACTGGTGATGATCACTGTATTACCTGTACACTATACACTATATGCAGAGCTCCTGTGTATAATGTCACTGGGGATCCCTGTATTACCTGTCCACTGACACTATATACAGAGCTCCTGTATATAATTGCACCGGTGATCACTGTATTACCTGTACACAGACACTGCATACTAAGTACAGATCTCCTGTGTATAATGGCACTTATAGTGCTAGTATTTTTTTAAATTAATGATCAGTATTGTACTATTCAGTCACAATGTGTTGGTAATATGTTGTCTGGCCATGGTGTGGTGGTGTTTGTTCCTTGTATGTGCTATTATTCGGTCACTGTGTGGTGGTAATATGTGTTCTGGTCATGGTGTGGTGGTATTTGTTCCTTGTATGTGCTAGTATTGGGTCACTGCGTGGTGATGACATGTGGTCTGGTCATGGTGTGGTGGTATTTGTTCCTTGTATGTGGTTGGTCACCATGTGGTGGTAATATGTGGTCTGAACATGGTGTGGTGGTATTTGTTCCTTGTATGTGATATTATTCGGTCACTGTGGTGGTAATATGTGGTCTGGTCAGGGTGTGGTGGTATTTGTTCCTTGTATGTGCTATTATTCAGTCACTGTGTGGTGGTAATATGTGGTCTGGTCATGTTGTGTTAGTATTTGTTCCTTGTATGTAGTTGGTCACCATGTGGTGGTAATATGTGGTCTGGACATGGTGTGATGGTATTTGTTCCTTGTATGTGGTATTATTGGTCATTTTAAAAATTGGAAAATAAATAAAAATATACCTAAATTGTATTGCATATTTTAACAAATGTTTAACAGGTTAGCGTAGAGTAGGACCCGGCCAAAAGAGTCTACCATGTCGTGGTGGCGGCTTAAAAAATCTTTTGGCCAAAACAAAAAAGCTGCTGGCTATGTGTGTGATCTGGTGATGGAAACTGTTAATGTGTGATTGGTGAGAAATTGAGTTTTTCCAAGAGAGAGTGGTGGGGCTGTGGACAGTTTGAGGGGTGGAGGCGGGGCTGGGGTGGAGCCTGGGCAGAGTCTCAAGGGGCCCCGAAAATCTTGCCAGTATGGGGCCCCAAAATTCCTAGTGGCATCCCTGCCTGCCTATGGTATGTTCATGAGTTTGTTCATCTGTGTCACAGTTCATACTGATTCATATATGGAATCTATATTCCAGGGATGTGATTGTGTTGTTTCACATTGTTTTTAAATGTTTTTAATCATCTTGGGTGTTTTTTGTATGTCCTTAATAAAGTATGTTGACATTTTTTCTCATCCTGGAATGCGCTATGTTTATGCATTGACTTTTTCTCCACGTTTTTGATAGGCTGTGTCCCAAAACACCCCAACACCACCAGTCTGACTGGGCCTTGGCATGTATTTCCAGGAAGAGTAAGATTGGGTTCAGCCAACCATATTAAAAAATGTAAAATCGAGCAAGTCACAACTGCAAATTGCGGCCATGACATGCTCTGTGTGCTTGTCACCATTGCAGACCAAAGTAAGAGCTGCATTTCATTGCACGCATTTTTATGGTCCATAAAATGAACCAAACTAGTGGATGCTGTGATCTTTCTCCATGCAGACCATCGGAAAGTTGTCCACTGGCTACAATGTAACCGTGTGCTCTCTGTGTGCAGTCCGTGGTACACAGAGACAGCACACGGATCGACTATATGCTCATTTGCACAAATTCCAACCAGCAAAATGTGGCGTGTTCTAGGAAAAGATACCTCGGAATAGATATTTTATGGAGAATGCAAATATTAACTAACACAGACCTGTCCTACAGACACTTGTTCCGACTCTCAAAGACGTTATTGCATGTTCTAGTGCTGCTTTTATTTTATACATCATTATGAAGCATGGAAGATGGTCATAATTGTTGGCAAGGTATAAAAAGGATTAGTTATTCAATCTTGTAGTCCGCTTTCAAAGACAAGGTTTTTCTCTTCATGGGTGCTCGTTTCTTATTTCTCATACCGTCTGGAGTAAAACCACAAAACACATATCCAGCCCTGCACCTATTTTTTTTTCTTAAAGAGAATCTCTTCCCCGTGGCTGTTTTATTAACCTAAATCATGTTGTTGCACAGTAGCTTGAGTAGGAAGACAAATTTAGGGTAAACGTTGGGAATCCTCATTTCACAACACAAACTGCATACATGTTAAAGGGTTTGTTCCTATTTTCTGAAGGAGCCAATCCCCAGCTTTTTGATTGGGATCAAAAGTGGCAGGTCAGGCTAGCAGCATAGGCACGCTGCAGGCCTGACCTCGGTGCTCCCAGCTGGTATATGAAGTCGCCTTCCTTCTGCATCATCAGGAAAGCAGTGAGACTGAAGCTGGCTGTGATCGGGGCTGGCCTCAGTGTAGTGTTCACAAGCTCACCATGAAGGAGCTTGTAAGCAGTGCATGTGTTTGGCCACCGAAGAAAGACCTTGGCAACGAGCAGTAAACAATACAATGAAAAAGTCTCATATTATGAGAACGGAAAGGAATTTTAATTAAAACTAATTAGCAAAATTGCTTATTTTTACAAGAAAACAATTTCTATCTAAACAGTTGAGAATAATGATTTAATTAAATACCTTATACTTAGTGAGATTGGTGTACTTACTTTGAAAATCTATGTCAGAATGGATTTATAATGCGTTTTGAAAGTTTCCCCCAATTTTAAAATGAGCTTCTAATGTCTGTATTGATGAGCCAAGCACAGTCTATTCCCCACCAGTATAATATGGACACTTTATAATGTTAATAAAGGTGTCACTACTCGCAAAAAACACATAAACACATTGTGCTGGAGACAGTTTATATATAACATATCAAACAGTAGATTGGCACTCATCATGTAGTATAATAAAATAGCTTATGTTCTTAGCATGGTCCACAGGTGTACAAAAAGGACATTAACCAGCCGGTGAGCAGGGTTTATTATACTACATCATGAGTGACAATCTACTGTTTGATATGTTACAATTGAGAAGCGCCACTCCGGTTCCCTTCTCCTTTGCTCCTTTTTTAGAAAGTGGAACTGTCTTTAGATTTCACAATACAGAGCTGCCATTTGTCAATCAGGTAAGTGGGACAAGGTCGAGTTTACCTCATGTACACTTGAGCTTTTTCAATCTCCTTTCACATTTGTAAAATGCTCATTTTAAGGTTGGGGTCACACTTGCGAGTGTGATGCGTGAAACTCACGCATAGTCTCTCGCATCAATACCCAGCACTGCCGCCGGCACTCGGGACCGGAGTGTGCTGCTGCATAGAAATACATGCAGCTGCACACTCCGTTCCCGAGTGCCGGAGGCAGTGCCGGGTATCGATGCGAGTTTCTCGCATCACACTCGCAAGTGTGACCTCGGCCTAATAGGAAAAGGAAAACTTTCAAAGTAAGTATAGAAGCCTCATCAGGTACAAGTCATCTCATTAATGATGTATTCCACTTGCATTGTGAAATTCGGTGACAACTCTTCTGCAAATTGATATAAGAACAACTCTTGAAAGTTTGTTTCTAATCCTCTAATCCAATGATATTATAGTTCGTAACTTGATTGTAGATATTAGATGATGAGGGAATGGAGCTACACCTGTTGCTTGAGTTATTTTTGAGATGAAATATTACAGAGTGGAGATGTCTTGACAAGCAGCAGATTTTGCTAGACCTGTTCATTTGCTATATTAGGTGCTCTTAGACTTCGCTTTATTTGTGTTGTTTATGCTTTGCCTAATTCATGACATCAAGAGCGGTTTACTTTTATATTTACTTTCATATAAATAAAATCCAATAATGTCTTTTCTAATTTTGTACTGCTTCATCAATGTTTCTAAGCCATTATTTGGGGAGCTCTCAGTTGTCCCCCAACGCTCTTTCTCACTTTGTGAGAATGTGATCTATGTTGCATACATGTGGTTTTACAGATTTTGAATAAAATTCTTAAAATACTGCCAACAATCAAGTCTCAGTTTATTGTCTTACGATTTCCTATGACATCTTATGGTTTCTACTGTATGAAATGATGAGAAAAAAATATTCCTGTTAACAGAGGTTCATGTTCAAAGGTTAGAGATTCAGTTTGTATCTCATTAAAGCTGTCCTTTTACATCCTTAGGCTATATTCACACGTTGCATTTTTGCTGTGCTTTTTATGTGCAGTAAGAAACTTGCTGCAAAAAAGCTGGATTTGCTTGGTTTTTGTTTCTTTTTTTGCTGCATTTTTGTCATGCTACATTTGTTTCTTGTGTATGCTGATAAAGTTTAGTGCCCCCCAAAAAAATCTGCTTCTACAACAGGTTTTGGTACAAAAAATGCAGCAAAACCTGATACCTGTGTTTTTTCACCACACATTGCTTTCAATGGGTGAAAAAGGCTGAACAAATGCTAAAAGTAGTGACCTGCTCTAATCTGCTAAGCCCAAGGTTTTGCACAAAATACTGAGGACAAAAAAACTAAGCTTTGTGCATAAGATTTCAGAAATTTCATAGACATACAGTACAGACCAAAAGTTTGGACACACCTCATTCAAAGATCTTTCTGTATTTTCATGACTATGAAAATTGTAGAATCACACTGAAGGCATCAAAACTATGAATTAACACATGTGGAATTATACATTACACTTTACAAAAAAGTGTGAAACAACTGAAAATATGTCTTATATTCTAGGTTCTTCAAAGTAGCCACCTTTTGCTTTGATTACTGCTTTGCACACTCTTGGCATTCTCTTGATGAGCTTCAAGAGGTAGTCACCGGAAATGGTCTTCCAACAATCTTGAAGGAGTTCCCAGAGATGCTTAGCACTTGTTGGCCCTTTTGCCTTCACTCTGCGGGCCAGCTCACCACAAACCATCTCGATTGTGTTTAGGTCTGGTGACTGTGGAGGCCAGGTCATCTGGTGTAGCACCCTATCGCTCTCCATCTTGGTCAAATAACCCTTACACAGCCTGGAGGTGTGTTTGGGGTCATTGTCCTGTTGAAAAATAAATGAAGGTCCAAGTAAACGCAAACCGGATGAAATAGCAAAGTTTTCCCAATTTTTCGGACTGACTGACCTTCATTTCTTAAAGTAATGATGGGCACTCGTTTTTCTTTACTTAGCTTTTTTAGCTTTTTTCTTGCCATAATGCACATTCTAACAGTCTATTCAGTAGGACTATCAGCTGTGTATCCACCAGACTTCTGCACAACACAACTGATGGTCCCAACCCCATTTATAAGGCAAGAAATCACACTTATTTAACCTGACAGGGCACACACCTGTGGAGTGAAAACCATTTTCGGTGACTACCTCTTGAAGCTCATCAAGAGAAGGTGTGTCCAAACTTTTGGTCTGTACTGTAGCTGGTACTGCAAAACACAGCTAAAATTAGCATAAAAAATGCTGAAAAAACAGACCAAAAACGCAAATATGTGAACATACACTTAAAGGGAATCTGTCAGCAGATTTTTGCCACTTAATCTAGGAGCTGAGTTTTATCCGCAAGAGGCTATCACTAAAAGACTAGTAAACCTGCTGTCATGTAGTCCTCAACACTCATGCGCTCAGTATAACCCCAGCATCACCACTGATAAGCAGATTTTTGCCTATGCACATTGTATACAGAAAATAATCAATTAACGATGGGGACAAGGTCATATAGAGCTCAGTATGAAAACTGATAAATCTGCTGCAGATAAAACTGTGATTTTATCAAATCTGCAACCCTGCAGCCCAGTTAAGTGATATATCGCTGAATTCTGAGTCTCTCAGATTGGGTGGAAAAAACTTTTTAAATAAGTTTTCGGCTAGTTTACAGAAGGTAGAGTTACATATAATATAAAGAAACAAGCTATACTAACCTCCTGAATTCATACTCCACTCAACCGCTGCTGTTCTTCTCTGACCATAATTCACCTGACACTGCAGCTAATTGTTAGCTCAGCTTTGAGGACACTAGTGGTCAGTACATCCTCAAATCTGGTCCAGTGCAGAAGCAAGGGCAGATTTTAGTGGTGATTTTATATAGCAATCTTTAGTCAAAAATAAAGTAGTTGTCAGTTTTCAAAGAGCTGATTGGTTTGACAATAGCAAACTCAGCATTTCTTACCAGCTGACATTCCAGCATCGCCTCGCTGTTTTTCCCCGCTGGTCTTTTTTAATTTTACTACGTCGGTGAAATCACGACAACAGCACTGGGCTCTTTGGTCTTATGCCATCTACCTTGGCTTAACTGCTTGGCTGCCACGGTCATGTAGATCAGGGGTCCCCAACCACCGGTCCATGGCCCATGACCAGACCGGCAACAGAACAGCAACGGCCCGTGGAGCCATGCTCTGAATGCTGGACACGCTGGGAGCCGGCAGCTGTAGCACTGTAGTGACAGCTACAACCGCCGGCTTCCAGAACCAGAAGTCATCGATACTCACCTTCCGTCGCTGCATCCCTGTCCCGGCGCAGCAGCTGCATCCTATGCTGAGCAATCACGTAGTACCGCTCATTAAGGTCATGAATATGGACGCGACTCCACTCCCATAGGCGTGGCATCCATATTCATGACCTTAATGAGCGGTACCACGTGACCGCACAGGATAAAAGCTGACACGCAGGGATACAGATGCAGGGAAGTTCAGTGACGGACGGTAAGTATGATGGTAGCCCAGCGGAGCCATGCATACAAGGATGGAAGTGTGGAAGCCATACATGCAAGGGTGGGAGCAGAGCCATGCATACAAGGATTGGAGGGGGAGCTGAGCCATGTATATGTGTAGCCCTGGTGTGAAGGCACACGCAATACCCTGGAGGATGTGTGGAGAGATAGCAGTTTAATGCTCAATGAACATTCATTCCAACACACTTAGACACGCCCACAGGTATAAAGTCTAGTCACAGGGAGTGTTCAGAGAGTAGTTCAGTCAGTGACTCGGAAGAGTCAGGAAGTGCAGTCTTTGTGCAGTTCAGAGAAGTGGAGGCCAGTAAAGGTGGGCCAGATCACCTCAGCCTGGTCAGAGCTGTGCTCCACTGATAGACAGACTGAGACATCTATTGAGGAGAGAGGAGTGAGTTGCAGATATACTTCAGTCTCCTGTCCCAAGGACAGTGAAGGTTCAGAGACGTGCTCCTGCCTAGAGGATTACTGAGATTCTGGCAACAAGCTCAAGAAAGAAGTTAAGAAAGGGACTGACTTTTATAACCTTTGAAGTGAGGAATGCTTATGCTACAAGCGCGGACAAGGCGAAAGGCACAGTGGAAGGAATTAGAAGTGCTTTAGGATTGGAGAAGTCCTGCACATTGTCACCGGTCACTGGGGACCGAAGGATCACTATAGCTTCACGCATAGTGGTAGGAAAACCAGAGGCTTACCGGACCTTAGGTCGCGGCAAGCAGCCCTTGGAGTGTCGGTACGTAACTGGGGTCAGGGGGAGTGAGAACCTTGAGCCTGATCAGCAAGAATAGGAACTCAGCTCTCTCACAGGAAGGCTCCGACCACAAAACTGACCGGCAGTACAGCTTTGAAATAGCTGGAGTTTATAGAGGGAACTACGCTTTATGCTGGTTGGACTCATCATTGTGAAAGTAAAGGAGGCCCCTAACTTGTCCAGCTGCTACCTCAAAACACATCCTCCTTTGGATCAGCCTCCCTGGGACCTGCCTAACCATCTTACAAGTAAAAGGTATGGAAAGACGCTGACGGTGTGAGACTGAGTTATTTAATTGCATGCCTGCACAACCCCACCATAACCATCGACCTGAGGGAAGAGTCCCACCTGTAGGGGACCCGACATCTAGCTGCCTCACTATCCCCTCAGAGATCTACAGCAGCGCTGGTACAAATTACCAGAGACTACAGGTGGCGTCACGAACTGTATATAAATCTATCCCCTGTAAATATTCCCCCAACATACGCCAGACCGCCAGGGCCACAGACCGAGCCACCGCTACCCGTGACAACCCCATAGACTTCCATGGGCTCGGCTCTGAGTACCCCATTGCCCTGGTAATCCACAATTGTGGTGGTGGGTCGACACAAAACTTTGGCGTCACGAACAAGATGCGAAACTCGCAAAATTGCGAGCCCTGTGTGCCTGTGGAGGTGTTTTTGTGGAAAAGGACTGTTTGCTATTTTTGGCGCTAAAATCCGCCATTATGCCGCCAATTTCGCGCCCTCAGGCGCTGGAGAAGAAGGTGGGCGTGGATTCGTGGGCGTGTACCCCCCTGTGGCGCGAAGAAAATGCCTGCCCTCTCAAAGTGCCACTACAACATGCGATCCTGCCCTACAGCAAAGGAGGTCCGCCTCCTCTTCACCTTCCCTGCGAAGAGGAGGAGACGCAAACCCCGCCTCCACGGAAGAGACCGGACGTCTCTAAAAGAAGAAGGGAGACGGTTCTGGAACATCATGGAAGCAGGACGTGTGCAGCCGAGCAGGGAAGCGGAGGAAGGCAGGCCCCGCTCCCCAGCCAAGCTGCCACTAGAACCGGAACCATCCGTGGTCCTGCACCTGCAGCAAGCATTGCTGGAAATTAAAGAAGAAAATGCACGACTGAAAAAGATGGTCCAGCACCAACCTGGATTTGAAGAGATTGAGAGACGCCGGCGTACCCAGGAGCAGCGGCGGCTGTGGGACGCGGTGTTCTCTCCCTTCGACGACCCCTCACGTCTGGAGTTACCGAAACTTCTGCTGCCCAAGGCAAAGGAGCAACCGGAGGCTATCCCCAAAAGTACCGATCCTGATCCCACCGGTGAAGCGGTGGAGGCGAAGGAGGTTGAGGAAGTACCGCCAGTTCCGGAACGCCCGCCCGGCCAGGAGGCCGCAGCAGATGATCGATCCCCGACAGGGACACCGGAGGGGTCCTGTCCGTCGTTACCAGACGTGGACTGGGACGAGATGGCGCGCCTGGATGACGTCGCCTACACCGCCCAGTGGGAACGTGAGTGGCAGCGCCGTGAGGAGAAACAGCAACGCCAGCAGGAAGAAGAGCGGGAAGCTCAGCGCAACCGACAGCGGCAGCATGCAGAGCTGATCGCGGACAAGGAAAGTGTCCGTAGAGAAAAAGGTACTCTGAGGGAACCGCGGCGGCAGGGGTGTGTGACAGAGTTCCAGCTCCGAAAGGGCTGGGGCTTCATCAGAGAACCGGGCCTCTACCCAGGGGTCTTTGTTAGTCGCAGGGACGTAGAATCCCACCTACCGCAAGGCCATCCCGGGAGGGACCTAATTAATGGAGACATTGTCACATATACACGGCACTGGGGTATGAAGGGATGGTATGCCCTTAACGTCACAATCGTCCGTGACCCCGTCCCCGACGCAGGTAACGTCACCACTACCGCAGCGTCCCCGTCTCAAGCTCAAACAGCACCAGGCCGTGCCCCAGCATCGCCCCCTGCAGGCTCCTCGCAAATGGAAGCAACATCTGCATACTCTTCATTATCTTGTCCTGCTGCATCGCAACCTGCGACCCAGACCACATCTCAATCTGCAGTTTACACGACGACGCGCACGGCGACTATTTCTGCATCACGAGAGCAAGTGGCCATTACAGTAACGCAAACAGCGTCTCATAAAGTGAAAGCACCCGTTGCGCCCCTAGAGGTTCGTACGAGAACTGTAGCGACTCAAACCCCAATAGCAGGTCACGACTTGTTAGTCATGGGATCTAGGGACCATCGCATTGTTCCAGCCCCCGGGATGGAAAGTGTAACCGAAGTTAACAAAGAAATGTGAAGAACGGTAGGACCCAGACAGGGTTTACCGCAACTAAGAAGATGTATATAAGTTTTTATAAAAGTGAAGATAGTTTTTGCACAGTTAATATGAATATATGATGTTTATATATATTGAAT
>JARQOD010000005.1:405855651-405901924 GCA_033576555.1 Oophaga sylvatica | reverse complement strand
AAAGCACATACACAAAATCGAAATCTTAACTGCCCCTCAGAGTCAGACAGCGCGTTCTGTCCCTTACTGAATTCACAGCACGTGAGCAAAATTTGGCGGGGGCCCCTTTTTTAAAGTGCTTCTGACACATTTCAGATCCAATCAAGCCATGCCTTATTAACTACCGCACAGTACAGGATGTCCCACACTTCTTAGTTCCTCATTGGCTGACAAAAATACTTTCCCTCTCAAAAAATTATGGGAATTTTTCCGATTGGGTATACGATATAGGAAAAATCGAAACAAAGTATGAACGGCCGTGAGCTAATGGGCCCGATACCCGATACTTACGTTTTTCGTATCGTCAACAAGTTGCAATCCATATATAAAAGTTGTTGCAACCGACTCTAACAGCACCATGCAGCCATTCAAAAAAGGGTTAGCGGGGAGAGGGGACAAAATCTTCGGAGCAGCATTCAAATCAAACTCTAAAAAAGGCTTCGCTTTTTCCCCCACTTTTTACATACTCTAGTTGTCTGTCGTTGCAGAAATATAATGACAAAAAAAAGTTTTCAAACAATTTTTTTGTTTCTGAATGCAACATAATTTTTTATCAAACATTTCTCAAGTGTGTCTATCTACTTTTTTGTCAAAAAATTTTTCCCCTTGGCTGCTTTTAACACACTAATAGGAAAAAAAGTAAGAAGCAAACCCTTTTCCCAAGGTTAATTTCAGTTCGCATTCGCCGCCCAGACCCGCAGTTCCCCGAACGGTTTCCAACAAAGTATACAAACCCATTTAAATTTTCAATGAGAGGGAAACCAAAACTTATAAAACAATTCAAAAAGCAGGGCCCGGCGTCACACCCGGCATACCCGGACAAGTCCCGGGGGCCCCTGAGCTGGGGGGGGGGGCCCACTCGCGTTGGGCACCACGCCAAGAGGGTTCTGGGGGAGCGCGGGGACCCCCTAAGAGCGGTCCGCATGTCTCCCGGGGCGTTTCTGCTGCCCCCTGGATTGGGAATCGGCTGTTCTCAGTGCCGGCTGTCAAGCTGACAGCCGGCACAAAGAAGCTGCAGCACGCCGGCTCTTAGAGTCCATTGATCAAGTGTACTTGCGTCTTTCAGACGCGAGTACAACTGAAGCTGACATCAGCAGAATGATCATGTCATGTGATCACGCTGCTGAAATCACTTTCCGGCAGGCAGAAGAGAGCAGGAGATCTGTGGTACGTGCTCCTGCCTCGTGTGTCTGTGGAGTTGCAGATTCAGAGTTTAAGGGGGATTTATTGTTTGCTTGTGTGTGGGTGGAATTCCTTCTTTGTGGGGGGATTATTCAGTGTGGAGAGGGTATTTAGGTATTTATTATTTGTGTGGAGGGGGGATTATTCTGTGTGGAGGGGGGATTTATTATTTGTGTGGAGGGGGGATTATTCTGTGTGGAGGGGGATTTATTATTTGTGTGGAGGGGGATTATTCAGTTTGCAGGGGGATTATTCAGTGTGGAGGGGGTATTATTTGTGTGGAGGGGGGATTATTCAGGTGGGAGGGGTCTTATTTGTGTAGAGGGGGATTATTCTGTGTGTTGGGAGATTATTCAGTGTGAGGGGGATTTATTATTTGTGTGGAGGGGGATTATTCAGTGTGGAGGGGGTATTTATTATTTGTGTGGAGGGGGGGGATTATTCTGTGTGTTGGGGGATTATTCAGTGTGAGGGGGATTTATTATTTGTGTGGAGGGGGATTATTCAGTGTGGAGGGGGTATTTATTATTTGTGTGGAGGGGGGATTATTCTGTGTGTTGGGGGATTATTCAGTGTGAGGGGGATTTATTATTAGTGTGAAGGGGGGATTATTCAGTGTGATGGTGGGATTAGGGTTAGGGGGGTGTGTGTGGAGGGGGGCGCAAAACTGAATTCTTGCCCTGGGTGCCAGAAAACCTAGATACACCTCTGCCAGCGCCCGTTAGCGGAGGAGAGCGGTGTTAGCGCCGCCACTGGGCCCCCCCGGCACAATACTTACCTCTCCCCGTGCCTCCGCAGCTCCGGTGTCTTCCACAGCTCCGGTGTCTTCCGCTGCTCTGCACTGTGACGTCTCAGGTCAGAGAGCGCGATGACGTCTTTCCACAGCGCCCTTTCCTGAGCCGTAACAGTGCAGAGTGCAGCACAGTGCAGAGGAGAGCTCCATATTTTGTATGGAGCATTATATGGGGACCAGTATTCTGTATGGAGCAATTTATGTGGTCCAGTATTCTGCATGGAGCATTATTTGGGGTCCAATATTCTTTATGGAGCATTATATTTCTGGTCTGTGTTAAAAGGGGCCCACTGAGACTCTTTCGCCCGGGGGCCCATAAAAACCTGGAGCCGGCCCTGTCTCAAAGGGTGACAAAAAGCTTTCCAAACAGCTAAAATTAGGGGCAGACACCATGAAAAGTGGCAACAATTGACTCACAGTCAGAGGCGTAGCTAGGGTTTTGGTTTGGGGGGGGGCGAAACTTCTGAGTGGGCCCTAACAAGAGAACCTTAGCAAATGACCGCGCTTGTTGCCAAAAATAATCTACATATAAAAAGACCAATATTGATATTAACGCCATATTGTCAGTGGTAAATAATACCCGTCCGACAGAACATATAATAGATTACAGTAGAGTTACTGATAATGACTTACAACTGACGTTCTTTCTGATGGAATTGTTCACTTTTCTGGCAGGCACGGTACTGCATAGAGAACGAGCCTCTGACTGCGGAGCCCCTATGGGAAAAGCTAGTAGGAAACTGTGTAGTGCCAATTCACCCCCTTCCCACTACTCCCCCCAGGTGATGCACTAATTGGTATGCCAGCTGTCCAACCGGAAGAAAGAGGAAGGGGCGTCCGGCCACACCCACAAGGGTTAAATTCAGGTGCCCAGGGTCAGGAACCTCCTCTTTCTCCCGGCTGACCACCTGGAAGTTGTTGTCCTGGAAGCTGTCGTCGTGTCCCTACAACCATGTCAGAAGCCATGATCGAGGCCCTGCGGCAGAGAGCAGCACAGGAAGGTGAGCCATGGTTACAATCCCTTATGTCCGGCCTAGGCATTCACCTTCCTGTGCCTCTCACGAACCCCTAGCCTCCCTTCAGGTCTCCTCACCGTCCCCCGGGGCCCCGTTGTCCCCAACCTATAACCCGGTCACATGGGCCACGAGTTCCAGTCTCCTACCGTCCCCACTCCTGGGCTACCAGTCCCCTCCCCCCGTCAGCAGACTCACCACCCTCGTCCATCGCGCTGGCAGGCGATCTCCCCTCTCAAGCACTGCACGCGTCCCCGGCCGTCGGGGCTCCTGCCTTTGACGTCTCGGCGCCGGGGCCGGGTTGATGCTCTGCGCGCTCCTCTCGCCCCCCCGAGCGTCTGCACTTTGGTGGGGTCCCCTCAGGTGCAGCTGCTGGTGGCAAGGGGCCCGGCCACTGGGCACTGTCGCGCCGGGCGTCCATGATCTCCATCCTCACTGTCACGTTTGGGCAGGCCTCATCTTTACAGAGCGCAGCACGAGCAGGCGAGGCCCTGCCCACTTCCTCCCAGAGTGCAGTGCGAGCCCGTGAAGCCCCGACCACTTCCTCCCTGAGGGCTCACACTGCTGCCCAGAGCTCTGGGCAGGCCAGAGTGGCCCCGCCCACCGCCGCAGCTGTCCTCAGGCTGCACTGGCCGCGACGCCAGGACCCCCCACACTCTCCCCTGCCAGCTTCACGCAGCGCGGTCGCCAGATCCGGGCGTACCATGATGGATCCTATGCGGCGGGGAGCCTCCCCTCCCTTATGTCCGTGCACCCCCCCTATTCCAGCCCACTCACCCAGTCCTGAGCACCCTCATCCAGCGCTGCGCAGGCATGGGAAGCACCAGCCACTTTGCCACTAAGCGTTGCGCTGCATAGGCCGCGCTCCTAAGCCCCCACTGCCCCCTCCCGGGGGGTCTCAGATCTCGCTCTGCCAGAAGCCACCCCAGCGCAGACCTCCAGTCGCCCACGGCCTGGCCTGTTACGTCCCTCCTGCCGGCATAGAGGCTATGCCCGCACGGGGGGTGCCGGGGTCAGGCCATACAGCATTCAACACGGTCACAGAGCACACTGACCGGTCCAACCCGACCGACCAGCACGCTCCGCAGCCATCACAGTATAAAACAAGTATGGTCGCATGCAACACGAACACGCCAATAATAAACGGTGCAGCGCCAACACCCCCAAACACTCAGACACAAAGTGATGACCTTTTTAATACAGCCTCCCCTGTCCCTTCTGGCACATCCCACGCGGCTAGTCTCGCCGCCTTAGCGCCAACACCATCATCATGCCCCACTCCCCCAGTCTCTGCTCAAAGCCAGTGCAACCCCCCCTTTAGACCCGCAATAACTGCCCCGACACATTCTCTAACCACGACCGTATACGCCGCAGACCGTTCCCATCCTCCTCCGAAGACTCCCGACATCACGCTCGTCGTCCCCCTAACCCCCACTATTCCCCCTATCGACGCAGACGCAGTTCACGTAGGTGCCGCCACAGGTCTCGGTCCGCTAGATGGCGTTCTCTATCCACATCAGGATGTTCCGACGGTTCTGAGAGCCAAGAAAGGCGGTACCATAGAAGGCGGCGGTCACCTCCAAGATCCAACGGCATCGAAGGGGGGGTACCATCTGCACCCCCCAAGGCCGGAGCGACACCACCCGTGGTAACCGCTCAGGCTCGGGCGCAGGGCCGGCGTCAGCACCCGGCATACCTGGGCAAGTGCCGGGGCCCTGAGTAGGCGGAGGCCCACTCGCCGTCGGGCACCCCAGCACCCGTTAGCGGTGTCAGTGCCACCACTGGCCCCCCCGCTTGCTCAGGGCCCCGGCAGTAGCCGACGCAATACTTACCTCTCCCCGTGCCTACGCTGCCGCAGTTCCGGGCTCCAGGGGGCGCCTGCACCGGCACTTCCTCTCACAGCAGCGCCGCTGAATGACGTCATCATTCAGCGGCCGGCTGTGGCAGAGAGGGCGCGGACGCCGGACAGGTGAGGTGTGTGTGGTTTTGTGTGTGTGCCTGCGTGTGTGTATGTGAGAGAGTGCTGTGGTGCTGTATGTGTGATGGTGATCGGGGGAGGCAGTGATGGTGGTGAGGAGAGGCAGTGATGGTGGTGAGGAGGCAATGAGGATGGGGAGGCAATGATGATGATAATAATGATGGGGAGGCAATGATAATGGGAAGGCAATGATGATGATGTATAATAATGTGGAGGCAATTATGATGATGATGATGGGGAGGCAATGACAAAGGGAAAGGCGATGATGATGATATTAATGGGGAGGCAATGATGATGATGATGGGGAGGCAATGATAATGGGAAGGCAATGATGATAATGATATTAATGGGGAGGCAATGATAATGATGATGATGGGGAGGCAATGATAATGGGAAGGCAATGATGATGATGATATTAATGGGGAGGCAATGATGATGATGATGGGGAAGCAATGATAATGGGGAGGCAATGATGATAATGATGGGGAGGAAATGATGATGATGATGATGGGGAGGCAATGATGATGATGATGATGGGGAGGCAATGTGATGATGATGGGCAGGCAATGATGATGATGGGGAGGCAATGATGATGATAATGGGCAGGCAATGATGATGATAATGGGGAGTCTTTCCACAGCGCCCTTTTCTGAGCCGTAACAGTGCAGAGCACAGCACAGTGTAGCGGAGAGCTCCATATTTTGTATGGAGCATTATATGTGGTCCAGTATTCTGTATGGAGCATTATATTGGGTCCAGTATTCTGTATGGAGCATTCTATGGAGGATGGCGGGTGACATCCTGCATGGGGTATTATATGGGTGATGAGGGGGAGACTATGTGGTGCCCATAATATTGTATGGAGGACTGTACTGTCCAGTCTGTACTGTGCGCTGTGAGGATTTGGCGATTTTTGAGCTATTGTACAATTTACAATAGGTATCAGTCATGTAATGGAAGAAGAGAAGTGTTTGGTGTTGTGCTATACCCATATTTCTCTGCAGTATCTGTGCATCATGAATCGTGGTCTGTGTTAAGGGGGCCCACTGAGACTCTTTCGCCCGGGGCCCATAAAAACCTGGAGCCAGCCCTGCTCGGGCGCATGACGGGCCTCCGCTGTCACACGGCACATCCTTGGAAGCCGGTTGGGAAGATTCACCCCCATCCCCACGGTCTACCGGCCATCCCCAATGCACTGCTACAACAGGAGCCGGAGGAGTCACTCTCGCCAAAGCACACAGCTGTCTCCAACAACCACGTGCTGCGTCATTGGTTACGTGCCAGGGAGCCCCATCTCCGCCTCCCTGGGCTTCCGGCCAACATCAAGTGATCGCTACAGAGGGAGCCGGAGTCCCTCCACCGACGGGAGACACTCAGCCTGCGTCTGACAGCAGTAAGTGCGCGGAACTCAGCGAACACCACACCACACACAACATAGGAGAGAATTAGCATCCACTATCAGGGCCGATAGTCCACCAACTGACTCGCTCTGCTGGATCAACTGACGCAAGGACAGCACCTCAATCAGCTAGCCTTCACAAAGAGCATTTTTCTGTGGAATTAGCCCGCTAGGTGCACACGTGGATTTAGAAATAAAACCAAAAATATGGAATAACGATTACGTGGCCATATGGTCACTATTATCAGCAGACCAACAGTCCGTAGATAAGGAGAGGAGGACAGGCGAACGGTTATACGACAGAAATATACCGAAAATAGCGCAAACAATGAACAATTGGCTTCAGGACTTCGCAGTCCTAGGCTGCATTATGGGCCAAAAACATTCAGAACGCTGTTCCGAACTATTTATCTACCTGGACCTAGTATATAATTCATATAAGTCCCACGGCGGGTCAGCATGGAGGCGGTACGACGAAGAGTTCCGCAGGCGGCTGGCCATGCAACCCGACATGGGCTGGGGTGTAAAAGCGACGGATGTTTGGCTGCGGCTTATGCTATCCCAAAAACAGCCCCCCTTTTTGTCAATGGCCACTAATTACCCAGCTACCGCAGGCCAAAATTCAGTGGTTCTACGGAGACCAGGGGCCTGCTTGCTGTATAACGAAGGGTACTGCAGCTTCCACTTGGCCTGTAAATATAAGCATGACTGCTCTGCCTGCGGAGGTGGACACCCTGCAGCAAGGTGTACACGCCAAGCAAACACGACGTCAACAAGGCTCAACCCCGGTGAACGTAACCGCAATGGGCCCCTGGCTAGGCCTCTACCCCCATAAAGAAACGGCGCCGCAGCTCTATCACGGCTTCAAATTCGGCTTTTTTATCCCCTTCAAATTTAGTCACGCACCAACTTTGGCGAATAATCTAAAATCGGCGCGTGAATTCCCCGAGATCCTACGGCTAAAAATTGAAAAAGAGGTGGAGTTAGGCAGGATGGCGGGCCCATTTAAATCGTTGCCTTTCAGGAATCTACGAATCTCACACTTAGGCATCGTCCCTAAAAAAGAACTGGGAAAATATCGGCTAATACACCACCTCTCATACCCTAAAGGCGATTCGGTCAAAGACGCGATAACCCCCGAAGAAGCGTCCGTAACTTACGCTTCGTTTGACAAGGCGGTCGAACTGGTATGGACAGCTGGGCCCGGTGCCTTGTTGGCAAAATTTGACATAGAGGCAGCATTCTGCCTATTACCCGTTCACCCCGAGTGCTTCCACCTATTATGTTGCAAGGTGGACCAGCTCTTTTACTTTGACATGTGCCTACTGATGGGTTGCTCCATCTCTTGTCACTATTTTGAGCTGTTCAGTACTTTCCTGGACTGGGTAGTACGTTACGAAACAGGCAGTAATTCGACGGTTCATTACCTCGACGATTTCTTGTTCGTCGGACCAAAAGACTCAAAACTTTGCTCCTTCCTTCTCCAAAAATTTAAGTTTCTAACCAGTCAATTCGGCGTACCACTCTCAACAGAAAAAACAGTCGGCCCATGTAATGTACTGCCTTTTCTTGGCATTGAAATAGATACCAAGGCTATGGTTTTTAGATTGGCAGTGGACAAATTGCAAAAAACCCTGCAAATGGTAGACTTCCACGTAGCTAAAAAAGTCACCCTCCAACAGATGCAGTCTCTGCTAGGTTTGCTCAATTTCGCATGCCGCGTAATGCCGGCGGGCAGAGCCTTTTCACGCCGATTATCGCTGGCAATGAAGGGCATCTCCCAGCCAGGCCATAGAATTAGATTTACTCGCACACTTAAGATTTGCTAGTCTGGAGAACATTCCTAAATTCCTACAACGGTCATACCTGCGTCATGTCACGAGAAACGCTAAGCAAAGATTTAGGACTAGCAGCGGGAGGAAATGTCAAAGATGTTTTGTGGCAATTTACAAAAACCAATGGTGCAAAGGCAACTGGCCAGCCTTATGGATCACAGCCGGCTGGGGTCGCGACCCAGCCCTGCACGAAGTATTCACAATAATAGCAGAAGTCGAGCTTTGGGGCGCACAACTAGAGAACATAAACATCAGATTTTTAACTAAATACCCGCGAACCGCAAAGAGCCTAAACAGCATGTCTTCTACATCCACGCCTTTACTCGCCCTCTTGCGCTGCCTAGCGCTGCTATGCTTGAAACACAACATCTGGTGTTGTGCCACAGTAACATCGGCAGTTGATGATAACCTTGTTAACTCTCTGTTATCTTCCGATTGGCAGGCCTTCAAAGATCTCCTCCCCAGCGCGTGACCATCGGGTCTCCAGTGTCCAGCACTCCTTTTGGACACGGTAGCCAATCAATGATGCCACTGATCCGCGCTTCGGTTACACCGGCTACCTGACAGGTTTACGGCAAGCCGTGGGACGAGTGGTGCTCATTAATTCACGGTAGACCGGTCGATAGGTGTGATCGGGCAAGATGCGAGATGGTGTTTGAACTATTAAATCAGCTCAGGCAAAGAGGCGCATCAGGAACATCAGCACAGCGTCATCTTTCAGGAATAACCTTTTCTTCCAGCTAATGGGGTGGGCGGATGTGACAAAACAATTTTTCATCAAGCAAGCCTTTAAAGGCTGGAAAAGGCTCCAACCTAGTCAGGAGTGTCGTCGCCCCATCTCTTTGAGGCTATTGCACGATATTATCACAATTTCCCCATCGGTATGCAAGTCCCAATACGAGTCCACCCTAATATCGGCCGCGTTCGCCATCGCCTTTTTCGGAGCGCTTCGTATTAGCGAGCTAGTGCCGCGGTCAAAAACTTCATCGGAAGGCGGCCTAATCAGCAAAGACCTTGTCATATGCAGCAACGTACTGCGCATTAGGGTGCGTAAATCTAAATGCGACCCCGCCGGTAGAGGGACATGGGTCCTCGTTAAGTCGTCGGATGTCCCGTATGCCCACTTAACATAGTCAGACGTTACACGGTAATAAGACACGCGAGTAAATTCTTTCTATCACATGCGGACGGGTCCCCCCTTACTAAATACCAGTTCCATGCAATTTTTAATCAGTGTCTAGAAGCAGTGGGCGTTGATCCGAAGGAGTACGGGACGCATTCCTTCCGAATAGGGGCCGCCACTGAAGCAGCTAAGGCCGGCATTCCAGAGGCCGAAGTGCAACGAATGGGTGGTTGGAAATCCGCATGCTTCGCCAGATACATAAGACCTGACTTGCTCAAGTAACAAATTTTGTCTCTTTCAGGCGTTCGTAAACCCGTAGTTTGGGTAGTAGGACAATCATACATCCACTGGGCCAAGAAAAGGGCCGAAATTAGGCCGGGCGGTGTGAATTTAGGCTTCCGGAACGTGGAGGTCAATTGGAGAGGGATCAGGGGGCTACAATGGCAAAAGGTGTTCCCGGAAATAGTCGACATTGCCAAGAGGGCCAAAGGGTCAGTTATATTAGTATTACATGCCGGCGGCAACGACCTGGGTAAACGGAGATGTGTTGAGCTCAGTACAACGATGACAGCCGATACTGAGCGCTTTTTCTATCTTTTACCGGAGATGATATTGGTGTGGTCGTAGATGGTGCCACGAACGGTCTGGCACGGAGCTCAGGACCCTAAAGCCATAGAGAGATCAAGAAAAAAGGTCAATCTTAGAGTGGCGAAATACGTAAAAGGAAAATATGGCATTGTAGTTCGCCACTACCAACTGGAAGGCGACAACTCAGCGTTATTAAGGTCTGACGGTATTCACCTCACGGACATCGGGCTCAACATATTTCTGTCAGGTTTACAGGACGGAATTGAACAGGCCTTAATGCTGTTGGGTGGGGGTCAGAGTCCTGTGTAGGTTGTACACATGATCCTCCGTGTCGGAAGTCTAGAGAGGGACAAAGGTTCGTAGCCGCTCATTGGCTTCCCGCCTGTCGGTCGTGGACTGGGCCTTCGGCTGTGAGCCTGTTGCAAGATGTAATTGCCCCTCCCTGCCGATCAAATTAATAAACTATGACCTACCTTGTTCAACCCATCTAGACCTGTTTGCGTTGTCTTTCCGAGATTGGTGGGAGGGGGAAGGCACTGTTTATGACACACGGGCCTCTGCAGTCTGGCAGGCACGGTACCGCATAGGGAACGAGCCTCTGACTGCGGAGCCCCTATGGGAAAAGCTAGTAGAAAACTGTGAAGTGCCAATTCCCCCCCTTCCCACTACTCCCCCAGGTGATGCATTAATTGGTATGCCCAGCTGTCCAACCGGAAGAAAGAGGAAGGGCCGTCCGGCCACACCCACAAGGGTTAAATTCTGGTGCCCAGGGTCAGAACTCTACTCTTTCTCCCGGCTGACCACCTGAAAGCTGTTGTGATATTTGGGGCCATCGGTGCAGATGCTTTCCTCCTCTGAATTCTGTGATTCTTTGGAGCAGACCTCTGATGTCCATGGAATAAAATATGTGAGAAGCTCTTCAGAATCTCCCATTTGTGAGGGGAAACAAGGGTGATTGGGGTGTCACCTCTGAGGAGTGTATTGTGTAATGTTAAGGTGAAGGAAGAGGAGGAGAGGCCACTTGATGCAGCGCTTGCCGTCCACTGGATCACATGCTCTTTCTGAGCCTCATCTAGAAGGCATACTGCTGTGTGGCTGACAAAGAAAGGGAGTGGAGTAGGATGGCCAGTAACAGTTGTCAGTGGTCTTTGGATAGGACGAGACAGTGTTTGTTCAGTTGAACTTTCATTCACATTAACATCTAACCCATGTACACGTCCAAGACCAAACCTATTCCCCCCTACACGATGACCTCGCTTTTTCCCCCACTCATGTTGTAAGTAGCTTTCCCCTCTTGTACACTGCTGTTTCACAATCTTAGGCGCACAGCTGTCAGTCACATGTCACTAAATGAACAATCAGTAACAGGCCTAACAATTTTTAAGCGGAAATCCGACCTTCTGATTTGCCACTGAAACACATTTTTAGCACATACTACTGTATTTGGAGAAACTAATTGGCCCTCCAAGCTGCAACCCAATATTAGTCCTAACTAGAGTTGAGCGAAACAGGTCGGTCAGATTCATAAGTCGCCGACTTTCACCAAAGTCGGGTTTCGCTGACCGAAACCCGACCTTAGCGTGAAGACGGCCATGCGGTCAGCAAAACGAGCACCAAAGTCGGATTTCCCAGAATGCTTGCAGGCGCCTTTTCTTTAGCCAATGAGCAAGGACGTACACTGTGGGCAACGAGATGACATGTGCAGCGTCCACCACCATCTGCATTGCAGTGATTGGCTTGCTTTGGGGGGCGTCATAGTGTCTATAAAAGCCCTGATCGCCGATCTCCATTTTACTTCTGCCGATTTTAACAGTATGGAGAGGTTGCTGTTTATCAGTAGGGAGAGAGTTAGGGCTGGAAAGAGAAGTTCTTCTGTGCTTGTGCTGATAGCAATTGTGCTGTACAGTTAGTGTGCAGTGACAGGGGAGGATTTTTTTGTGTGCAGCAGCGCTGGTTATTAGGCTGCCTGCTAGCTGTATTGCTGTGTGTACACTGCTGTGCAGACTGCTTTTTACACAGCACTAATACTTTTATTCTTTTTTTCTGCACAGTTACCGAGCGTTCATTTTTTCCTACACCATATAGAGCTGTACGCTCCTCACACACTACCATGTACTGGCTGGTATCACGGACAAATACATGCTGACTATCTGTGTGTGACTCCAGAAATAAATACGGAGATTTAAATTTTCCCCTACACCGTATACAGCTGTATGCTTCTGATACAGTACCGTATTTCTGCTGTTTTTATTACGGTCTAATCTATACTGAGTGAGCGTCTGTGTGTGACTCCGGAAATATATACAGAGATATAAATTTTTTCCCTACACCGTATACAGCTGTCCGCTTCTGATACAGTACCGTATATCTACTCTTTGTATTACGGTCAAATCTATACTGAGTGAGCGTCTGTGTGTGACTCCGGAAATATATACAGAGATTTATTTTTCCCCTACACCGTATACAGCTGTACGCTTCTGATACAGTACCGTTTTTCTGCTTTTTGTATTCTGGTCAAATCCATACTGAGTGAGCGTCTGTGTGTGACTCCGGAAATATATACGGAGATTTAAATCTTCCCCTACACTGTATACAGCTGTACGCTTCTGATACAGTACCATATTTCTGCTGTTTGTATTAAGGTCAAATTCATACTGAGAGAGCGTCTGTGTGTGACTCCGGAAATATATACGGAGATTTAAATTTTTCCCTACACCGTATACAGCTGTCCGCTTCTGATACAGTACCGCATATCTGCTCTTTGTATTACGGTGAAATCCATACTCAGAGAGCGTCTGTGTGTGACTCCGGAAATATATACGGAAATTTACATTTTCCCCTTCACCGTATACAGCTGTATGCTTCTGATACAGTACCATTTTTCTGCTGTTTTTATTACGGTCATATCCATACTGAGTGAGCGTCTGTGTGTGACTCCGGAAATATATACGGAGATTTAAATTTTTCCCTACACCGTATATATCTGTACGCTTCTGATACAGTACTGTATATCTGCTCTTTGCATTACGGTGAAATCCATACTGAGAGAGCGTCTGTGTGTGACTCTGGAAACATATACGGAGATTTAAATTTTTCCCTACACTGTATACAGCTGTATGCTCCTCATATAGTACCATATATCTGCTGGTATTTTTGGTACATTTTCCCAAACATGAGAAAGTATGGTGGAAGAGTGTTGTGAACGTGTTGGAGATGACTTCGGAGCTGAAGCTCCCTCTGGTGGTTGCTGAGGTTATTGAACCTATGTTGAACAGCAGAAGTCCACCACCTGCTATGGATGAATGGTTATCAGGTGGGATGGACTGGCCTGATATAAGTGAGCTGACCTCCCATGATCCTCGCCGGTGATCAATTGTTACTTCCTGGTCTTGGTTGGAATTCAGCTTGCCTTTCTGCAGTCTCCTGCTAGCTTTCAGATAAGTTACTTTCAGTTTTTTTTACTGTGGTTTGATTTTCCTGGTTTTTGCTGCCTTGCTTTTTGAGTTCAGCCGGGTCCCCTTTGAGGGCTTGTGCTGATCTCTGTTCTCTTTTTGTATTTGTTCTTTTGCTCTCTCCTTGTGATTTTTTACTGCTGGGTAGCTGCGTTTTCTCACCAGAGATCTGATATAGGTGGTCGAGACCGTGTGGTCTCAGCATTTTTGGATTCAGCAGTGCTGGAGTTTTTCCTAGGGTTTTTCTGGGTTGCAGACAGTATTCTCTCCTGTGCTGTCCTATCTAGACAGTTTTTGGGCCCCAGCATTTGCTCATTCTATTTTCTGTCTGTGTTCATGTTTTCATCTTGTCTAACCGCCATTATATGTTTGGGGGCTTCCTATTCTTTTGAGGCTCTACTCCGGGGCAGTTAGCTTTCCTATTTCCATCTTCAGGGTAGCTAATCTCTCCGGCTGTGACGAGGCGTCTAGGGCACCGTAGGAACGTCACACGGCTGCTTCTAGTTGTGCGGTTAGTTTAGGGGTTTGCAACCTATTTGTTCCCAGCCTCTCTGGCGTTTGCCTGACTTTGCGGTTTGTTGCTTCTGCCTCCTCAGCTACCAGAACATAACAGAATCACTGGCCATACTGAAATTCTATGGTACTCAACAGAAGGGAAAAAATAGTAAAAGAAAAAAAAAAGTCAGAGTTGTCAGGAATTTTTTTTTTTTTTGTTACATTTTTTCCCTCTTTTTTCTCTGGGGACTGAGGAGGAATTTTTTTCACCAATGGAATTCAAGCATTTATCCGATCGTGTGGAGCAGCTTGCTGCTGAAGTTCAGAGTATTGCTATCTATCTTGCTGGGTTGCCTGTCGTGGAACCTAGGATTCCCCTGCCAGATTTATTTTTGGGGGATCGGTCTAAATTTTTGAATTTTAAAAATAACAGCAAGTTGTTTTTTGCCTTGAAACCTAAGTCCTCAGGGAACGCAGCACAGTAGGTTCAAATTGTCATCTCTCTCCTGCGCGGCGACCCTCAGGATTGGGCTTTTTCCCTGACACCTGGGGATCCTTTTTTGAATGATGTTGATGTGTTTTGTCAGGCTCTGGGGTTGTCGTACAATGAACTTAATGTTACTGATCAAGCTGAAAAAACCTTGTTGGCATTGAATCAGGGTCAAGAAGCCGCAGAGCTGTATTGTCAGAAATTCAGAAAGTGGGCAGTCCTTACTAAATGGAATGATGATGCTCTGGCAGCTCTTTTTCGGAAGGGTCTGGCAGAGACTGTAAAGGATGTTATGGTGGGATTCCCTGTCCTCTCTGGTCTCAATGACTCTATGTCATTAGCTATATAGAATATAACTTGGCACTCAATGGAGAATGACAGAACAAAAAGATAGTTGCTGTGGTTTCTTTATTTGCATCCGACCCAGATCAAAAAGGTGTACAATTTTGAACGTTTTCGGCCATACAATACTGGCCTTCATCAGAATAATATATGTACAAAACTGAAATATAATAAATTAACAAACACATTAGTGTCAATGGTAACAGAATGCAAAAAATAAAATAAAATAAAACAAACAAGGTATATCACACAATCAATTGAAAATACTCAGTCAAAAATAGAACAACAAAGCATCAACGATTATAAACAGCACGAAACGTATCCAGGAGTGCTTGGTGGATATATGTGACCGTAACGTTAAGGAAAAAATAGTCTAAAATATAGACAAAGAAAGTGATGAATAATTGCCTAGTACAGAAAGGATATAGTGATCCCATATTGATTGTGATGAGATTTGCCCAAAGTAAAAATAAGGATAATGCCTAAAGAAAAAGAAAAAATACCTGAAAAGACAATAACATGTTTAGCATGTGACAAAAACCACTTGTAAAGTGTGTACCCAGTATGGGGAGAAAGGAAAGGGTTAAAAGATACAGTTAATACCTCATAGGAACACAGATGGCATCTAAATGGAAAAAGAACCACACTAATAGAAGGCAGCTGTTGATAAAGGTAAGTACAAAAACACAATAAGATATTGCACTGCGGGTAGATATGTGGAAGTATATATGCTGGAGAATGTAGGTATTCTACCTGAATGCTGGCACCGGTGAACCAGAGAGTAGCGCTTTTGGCTAAGTCTATAGCGACAGGAGAGCGCTAAAAGGAAAGGGAAAATAAATGGACTATATAGTAATTAAAGGTAAAGATAAAATGGGGCAGGAGTCCGGCAATATGCCTCATCTCCTAACATTACCTGGAGCCGGGTGCTGCAGCGTGTGGGAACCGTCTGCTAGTAGGACGCTGTCTGCATCATACTTCTGGGTATAAAAGGACACATGGTGCCGCGCCATGCTGACGCGATCATAGTCAGATGGTATCCGCAGTTGGACGGGCGCCTGCGCAGTATGCAGAGCAGCCCAGGCTAAAATGCCATATCTGGAAGGAGTCAGCTGATATCGCGTCATACTGACACGTTCATAATCACCCAATGTCTGCAGAGTGACGGGCGCATGCGCACTATGCAGAGCGGCCGAAGCTACAATGCATAATAGTGTGGTAGGAATGGAGAAGCTACTGACAATATATCGTAATTAAAATAGTAAAGTGGGTAAGAGTGGCAAAGAAAAAAGGTCAATATATGCGAGGTAAAGCTGCCAAGAGGGCAGTGAGTAGATAGAACAGGGTGCTGCTATACTGTACCATGGTGGTAGATAGTGGCAAACATGAACACAGAAGGAGATCATCGATTCTAAGGAGGAAGAGATAAGCGTTAGAGAAATAAGCAACACAGAATAACCTCTATATACAGAAATGAATCCACTGAATTGTGAGACAAACATTATGTTGTAGAGAAATGTAACATAAACACCAAACCTCTATGTTATAAAGTATCTACTATGGCTATATGAAAGCTACTTATAAAACAGCGGACACATCGTAATCCCTATTCAGGCCTTTAGGTTCTAATGTCAGATATGGCCTTGGTCAGATGTGACATCATTTTAAGTGTGACATCTTTGAAGTGTTACATCAGAAATATATCCAGAAATAGTCCAGAAATCGGTCAGAAGGTAAGAATAATCCCTGTCTTCTAATTTTACATGCCTTTCCTTTACCCTGCTCTTTAACCATGTTCACATTTGCCCTCACCGTTTTTGCTCCACTAATCTTCACTCTCCTTCGCTACCCCCAAACCCCTGCAAGCTCAAACCAAATAACTGTCTCCCCCTCTCTTTTACCCCCCCACATCGCCTCATCTGCAGACCTGCTTCTTAACCTCAGACCTCTCCCACTAAAATATAACGTAAGCCGCTCACTCTCCTTCACCCATCTGCTTTCCCTTTCTCTGCTTCTCACTGCTGGCGACATATCCCCCAATCCTGGCCCTCCCTGCCTCATACATCCCACTAATCCTCACCCCTATACTTCTCACAGTAAGAGAAACTACCGCAATCCCTCACACTTAAAAACCTGTGCCACTAAACCCTACCCCCAGCTTTCTCTCTCTGGAGCACTCTGGAACGCCCGCTCCATCTGCAACAAGCTCCATGTGACCCACGATCTCTTTACCTCCCGCAACCTCTCCTTCCTGGCCCTCACTGAGACCTGGCTGACGCCTGCTGACGCGGCCTCCCCTGCTGCACTGAGTTACGGCGGCCTCCACTTCACCCACACTCCTCGCTCTGGCAACAGACATGGTGGAGGCGTGGGTTTCCTTCTTTCTAATAACTGCTCCTTCAACCGTATCCAAACCCCATCCTCCCTCATCCTCCCTTCCTTTGAGGTCCACTCGGTCCGTATCTACTCTCCCTCTAATCTCCAAATTGCCGTCATATACCGACCACCGGGCTCAGCCACTGCCTTCATTGACCAATTCTCCAGCTGGCTTCTTCACTTTCTCTCTGCTGACATCCCCACCATTATCATGGGTGACTTTAACATCCCTATTGACACCCGCCAGCCAGCAGCCTCCAAGCTCCTGTCACTTACTTCATCCTTTGGACTTACTCAGTGGTCCTCCACAGCCACCCACACAGACGGACATACATTAGACCTCATCTTCACTCGCCTCTGTTCCCTATCTAATCTCACAATCTCTCCCCTTCCCCTATCAGACCACCACCTACTCACCTTCTCATCCCTGTCCTCTTCACCTGCCCTGTTGTGAATGGGTTTGAGATGAGTTCTGAGCAGAGGCTCCCTCTGGTGGTTACAAGCGGTACTAGTGAAGATTGTGAGGACTGGGAATCAGGTGTTACTGACTGGTCTTATATAAGGGAGTCATTTTCCCATCAGGGTTGCCGGTGATCAATTGTTCTGGTCTGAATCCTTCATTCCAGTTTCCCTTGTAGCCTGCTGTGTCGTGTCTGCATCTCCTGCTTCCAGATAAGTCTTTTTCTTCTTTTGTGTTTGTGCTATATTTTTGCATTTTGTCCTGCACTTCTTTGGGGGCCTTCTGGGTCCCCTCCGGGGGCTTCTGCCTTCTCAGTTTAATTCAGCCACTGAGTTTTGTTCTTTTGCTTTTTCCAGTTTTTTCAGTGGCTGCTGTTTTGATTTTGTTACACCAGAGAGCTAATTTAGGTGGTAGAGGTCGTGTGATCTCAGGTGATTTTGAAATTAGTAGAGTTGGTGTTTTTCAGGGTTTTCTGGGATTGCAGTAAGTACCCTTCCTATCCTTTTCTATTTAGATAGTTTGGGCCCCAGCGTTTGCTCATACTATTTTCATCCTGTGTCTGTATTTCCTCTTGTCTAACCGCCATTACATGTTTGGGGGCTTTCTATTATCTTTGGGGTTCTGCTCCGGGGCAGATAGCTTTCCTATTTCTATCTTTAGGTGTAGTTAGTTTCTCAGGCTGTGACAAGGCGTCTAGGACCAACGTAGGAACGCTCCACGGCTGCCTCTAGTTGTGGTGGTTAGTCAGGGTACTGCAATCCCATAGATTCCAACTGCTCTGGTGTATTGCCTTTTTTACCTGCACTCCTCAGCTACCGAAACATAACAGTATCACCGGCCCAAAAAATTGAAAATTGTATGGTACTCACAGAAGGGAAAAAATATTGTGATAGAAAAAAGGTTGTCAGAGTTGTCAGAGATATTTTTCTGTTTGTTGCATTTTTTTTTTTTTTTTCCCTCTGTATCTCTGGGTGCTGGGGAGGATCTTTTTTCCCAATGGAGTTTGCACAGTTGTCTGGCCGTGTGGATCAGCTTGCCACTGAGGTTCGGAGTATTGCTATCTATCTTGCTGGGTTGCCTGTTGTGGAACCTAGGATCCCCATGCCAGATTTGTTTTTAGGGGATCGAGCTAAGTTTCAGAATTTCAAAAATAATTGTAAATTGTTTTTTGCCTTAAAATCTAAGTCCTCAGGAAACGCAGCGCAGCAGGTTCAAATTATCATCCCTCTCCTGCGCGGCGATCCTCAGGATTGGGCTTTTTCCCTGATACCTGGGGATCCTATTTTGAGTGATGTTGATGCGTTTTTTCAGGCTTTGGGGTTATTGTACGATGAGCCTAATGTCACTGATCAAGCTGAAAAAGCCTTGTTGGCATTAAATCAGGGGCTTGATGACGCTGAGTTATACTGTCAGAGATTCCGTAGGTGGGCAGTCCTGACCAAATGGAATGACGACGCTTTGGCGGCCCTTTTCCGGAAGGGTCTATCAGATAATGTAAAAGATGTTATGGTGGGATTCCCAGTCCCCTCTGGTCTCAATGATTCTATGTCATTAGCGATTCAAATTGACAGACGTTTGCGTGAGCGGAGAAGTATGCGTGGTATGGTGTTGCCTTGTGAACCAGCTCCTGAAACCATGCAGTGTGATAGAGTGGTGTCGGGGGCACAGCGTCATGAGTTTCGAAAGCGCAATGGGTTATGTTTCTACTGTGGTGATGCCTCTCATGCTATTTCAGTCTGCCCTAAGCGGGGAAGACGTTTTGCACGCTCAGTTGTCTTGGGTAGTGTTCAGACTAAGTTTTTATTAACTGTCACTCTGATATGCTCTCTGTCCTCATTTTCTGCTCAGGCTTTCGTTGATTCTGGAGCAGCTATTAACCTGATGGATTATGATTTTGCTAAACGTTGTGGGTTTCCCTTGATACCCCTACAGAAGTCTATTCCCCTACTGGGGATCGATTCTACCCCTTTGGCTGAGAATAAACCCCAGTTTTCTACTCAGGTGATAATGAGGGTTGAACCTGATCACCAGGAGTGCTGCAAATTTTTGGTTCTATATAATCTGCATGACATTATCGTGCTGGGTTTCCCTTGGTTGCAGTCTCATAATCCTGTTTTGGATTGGAAGTCTGTGTCTGTGGCCAGTTGGGGCTGCCAATGTGTTAATACCAACACTCCTGTTTTTTCTGCCTCCCCCAAGCTCAGGATGTTCCTGACTTTTTGTTTGATTTTTCTGATGTGTTTAGCGAAAGTAAATCTGCATCCTTGCCTCCCCATAGGAGCTATGACTGCGCTATTGAATTAGTGCCGGGTAGTAAATTCCCTAAAGGTCGCCTTTTTAACTTGTCTGTACCTGAACATGACGCTATGCGGTCTTATATCAAGGAATCATTGGAAAGGGTCATATCAGACCATCCTCTTCACCCTTAGGTGCCGGTTTTTTCTTTGTGGCCAAAAAGATGGTTCATTAAGGCCGTGTATTGATTATCGTCTCTTGAACAATATTACTGTGAAATATCAATACCCGTTACCCTTGATTTCTGACCTGTTTTCCAGGGTGAAAAATGCTACTTGGTTTACCAAGCTTGACCTCAGGGGGGCGTATAACCTTATTCGCATTAAGCACGGGGATGAATGGAAGACGGCATTCAATACCCCTGAAGGGCATTTTGAGTACCTAGTGATGCCCTTTGGGCTCACTAATGCTCCTTCCGTCTTCCAGTCCTTCATGAATGACATTTTCAGGGATTTTGTGGACAAATTTCTGATTGCTTATTTGGATGATATCTTGATTTTTTCTAATGACTGGGACTCTCATGTGAAACATGTTCGAACTGTGTTCCAGATTTTGAGAGAGAATGCTCTGTATGTGAAGGGATCAAAGTGTCTTTTTGGCGTACAGAGGATCTCATTTCTGGGATTCATTTTGTCCCCATCTGTTATTGAAATGGACCCGGTCAAGGTTCAGGCCATCTGTGATTGGGTCCAACCTACTTCATTAAAGGCTCTTCAGAGATTTTTGGGTTTTGCCAATTTTTATCGTAAATTTATTGGTAATTTCTCGGTTATTGTTAAACCATTAACTGATTTGACCAGAAAGGGTTCTGATGTGGTGAATTGGCCTCCTGAGGCAGTCTCTGCATTTCAGGAACTTAAGCAGAGATTCACTTCTGCCCCTGTTCTACGGCAGCCTGATGTTTCTCTGCCATTTCAGGTGGAGGTTGATGCCTCTGAAATTGGGGCAGGTGCCGTTTTGTCCCAAAAAGATCCAGAGACCTCTAAAAGTAACCCTTGTGCCTTTTTCTCTCGAAAATTTTCTCCTACTGAACGTAATTATGACGTGGGTAATCGGGAGTTATTGGCCATGAAGTGGGCTTTTGAAGAGTGGAGACATTGGCTGGAGGGAGCCAAACATCAGGTGGTGGTCCTTACTGACCATAAGAATCTGGTCTATCTGGAATCTGCCAAGCGACTCAATCCTAGACAGGCCAGGTGGGCCTTGTTTTTCACACGTTTTAATTTTGTGGTTTCCTTTCTTCCTGGCACTAAGAATGTTAAGGCGGATGCCCTCTCGAGGAGTTTCCTTGCGGACTCTCCTGAGTTATCTGATCCTTCTGTTATTTTGAAAGAGGGTGTAGTTCTTTCCGCCATCTCGCCCAATTTGAGACTTGCTCTGGAGGGGTGTCAGGAGGATAGGCCCGAGCGCTGCCCTGTTGGAAAATTGTTTGTCCCGGACCAATGGAAAAAGAGTGTGATGTCTGAGATTCATTGTTCCGCATTGGCTGGGCATCCCGGAATTTTTGGTACCAGAGACTTGGTTAGTCGGTCCTTTTGGTGGCCTACCTTGTCTCGTGATGTCAGGGAATTTGTGCAGTCCTGCGGGACTTGCTCTCGCTCCAAGCCTTGCTCTCGCTCTAGTGGTTTATTGATGCCATTGCCTGTGCCCAAGAGACCATGGACCCATATCTCTATGGATTTCATTTCCGATCTTCCTGTTTCTCAGAGAATGACCACCATCTGGGTAATTTGTGATAGGTTTTCCAAAATGATACATCTTGTGCCATTACCTAAGTTGCCTTCCTCCTCTGAATTGGTGCCGTTGTTCCTTCAGCACGTGGTTCGTTTACACGGCATTCCTGAGAACATTGTGTCTGACAGAGGAGTCCAGTTTGTTTCCAGATTTTGGAGGACTTTTTGTTCTAAACTGGGTGTTCAATTGTCTTTTCTCCTCGGCATTTCATCCTCAGACCAATGGTCAAACTGAGAGAACAAACCAGACATTGGAGACTTATCTTAGATGCTTTGTGTCTGCTGATCAGGATGACTGGGTCTCTTTTTTGCCTTTGGCTGAGTTTGCTCTTAATAATAGGGCTAGCTCTGCCACTTTGATGTCTCCGTTTTTCTGTAATTCTGGGTTTCACCCTCGATTTTCTTCAGGACAGACGGAGGCTTCTGTCTGTCCAGGGGTTGACTCTGTTGTGGAGCGTATGCAACAGATTTGGGACCAGGTAGTGGAGAGGTTGTCCCTCTCTCAGGAGAAGGCCCAGCGGTTTGCTAACCGGCATAGGACTGATGGTCCTCGGTTTAAAGTGGGGGACTTGGTCTGGTTGTCCTCAAAGAATATTCCTATGAGAGTAGCATCTCCTAAATTTAAGCCTAGGTTCATTGGACCTTATAAGATCATGGAGATTATTAATCCTGTTTCTTTTCGTTTGCTTCTTCCAGGGACATTTAAGATCCATAACGTGTTCCACAAGTCCTTGTTGAAGAGGTTTGTTGAGCCAGTGGTTCCTGCTGCTGTGCCTCCTGACCCTGTTTTGGTTGAGGGCAATCTGGAGTATGTGGTTGAGAAAATATTGGATTCTCGTTTTTCTAGACGGAAACTCCAGTATTTGGTTAAATGGAGAGGTTATGGTCAGGAAGACAATTCTTGGGTGTTTGCTTCGGACATCCATGCTAGGAGACTTATCCGTGCTTATCATAGAACTCATCCTGACCGACCTGGTTGCTCAAATGAGGGTTCGGTGACCCCTCCTCAAGGGGGGGGTACTGTTGTGAATGGGTTTGAGATGAGTTCTGAGCAGAGGCTCCCTCTGGTGGTTACAAGCGGTACTAGTGAAGATTGTGAGGACTGGGAATCAGGTGTTACTGACTGGTCTTATATAAGGGAGTCATTTTCCATCAGGGTTGCCGGTGATCAATTGTTCTGGTCTGAATCCTTCATTCCAGTTTCCCTTGTAGCCTGCTGTGTCGTGTCTGCATCTCCTGCTTCCAGATAAGTCTTTTTCTTCTTTTGTGTTTGTGCTATATTTTTGCATTTTGTCCTGCACTTCTTTGGGGGCCTTCTGGGTCCCCTCCGGGGGCTTCTGCCTTCTCAGTTTAATTCAGCCACTGAGTTTTGTTCTTTTGCTTTTTCCAGTTTTTTCAGTGGCTGCTGTTTTGATTTTGTTACACCAGAGAGCTAATTTAGGTGGTAGAGGTCGTGTGATCTCAGGTGATTTTGAAATTAGTAGAGTTGGTGTTTTTCAGGGTTTTCTGGGATTGCAGTAAGTACCCTTCCTATCCTTTTCTATTTAGATAGTTTGGGCCCCAGCGTTTGCTCATACTATTTTCATCCTGTGTCTGTATTTCCTCTTGTCTAACCGCCATTACATGTTTGGGGGCTTTCTATTATCTTTGGGGTTCTGCTCCGGGGCAGATAGCTTTCCTATTTCTATCTTTAGGTGTAGTTAGTTTCTCAGGCTGTGACGAGGCGTCTAGGACCAACGTAGGAACGCTCCACGGCTGCCTCTAGTTGTGGTGGTTAGTCAGGGTACTGCAATCCCATAGATTCCAACTGCTCTGGTGTATTGCCTTTTTTACCTGCACTCCTCAGCTACCGAAACATAACACTGCCCCCTATGTCCAGCCACTGGCACATCCTCGCAGAAACCTCGCACACCTAGACATTCACAGTCTCTCAGACTCTCTCCTACCTCTGTCCTCCATATCTTCACTCCACGACACAGACAGCGCCACCACTTTCTATAACACCACCCTCACATCTGCCATAGACTCAGTCGCCCCTCTCACGCACGGCAAAGTGCGACGAATCAATAGGCAACCCTGGCACAACAATCTCACCAAATAACTTCGACAATCATCCAGGGTCGCGGAGCGGCATTGGAAAAAAACACGCCTGCCAGACGACTTCACTGCTTTCAAACAAGCTACACTTGCCTTCAAAATAGCCCTCACCTCTGCTAAACAGACCTATTTTGCAAACCTTGTATCTTCATTATCCTACAACCCAAAACAACTGTTCAGCACATTCAACTCTCTCCTCCGCCCACCACTGCCACCTCCAACTCCCCTCATCTCTGCCGAGGACTTTGCCACCTACTTCAAAAATAAGATCGACCAAACAAGGCAAACCTTTACTGTTCCACCACCCCAACCACTCCATATACCAGACCTTTGTCCTTCCCTACTAACCTCCCTCTCCAACATCACTGAAGAAGAGCTTACTCACCTCCTTTTCAAATCTCACCTCACCACCTGTGCACTTGACCCCATCCCTTCCCACCTGCTCCCCAACCTCACTAACACGCTCATCCCAGCCCTAACCCATCTCTTCAACCTATCGCTATCTTCTGGTACCTTTCCCTCTGCCTTCAAACATGCCACCATCACACCCATCCTCAAAAAAACAAACCTTGACCCAACTGCTATGCCCAGCTATTGCCCAATATCATTGCTCCCGTTTGCTTCCAAACTCCTTGAGCAGCATGTCCACGCTCAACTTTCCTCCCACCTCTCATCTAACTCTCTCCTTGACAGCCTCCAATCTGGCTTCCGCCCCCACCACTCCACTGAAACTGCCCTGACCAAAATTACTAATGACTTACTCACAGCTAAAGCTAACAGACAGTTCTCCATCCTCCTCCTCCTTGACCTGTCATCTGCCTTTGACACAGTCGACCACTGCATTCTGCTACAGATTCTTTCTTCCCTTGGCATCAAAGACCTTGCCCTGTCCTGGATCGCCTCTTACCTTTCCGACCGCACATTTAGCGTCTCCCACTCCCACACTACCTCCTCATCCCGCCCTCTCTCTGTTGGAGTCCCTCAAGGCTCTGTCCTGGGGCCCCTACTTTTTTCCATCTATAACCTTGGCCTAGGACAACTCATAAAGTCCCATGGCTTCCAGTACCACCTGTATGCGGACGACACTCAGATCTACCTCTCTGGCCCAGATGTCACCTCTCTGCTGTCCAGAATCCCGGAGTGTCTATGAGCCATATCCTCCTTCTTCACCTCTCGCTTCCTAAAACTCAATGTTGACAAAACCGAACTCATCATCTTTCCTCTATCTCATGTATCTTCCCTACCCGATCTATCTATTATGGTAAATGGCATCACGATCTCTCCTGCACCTGAAATCCGCTGCCTCGGAGTAACTCTCGACTCTGCCCTGTCCTTCAAACCACACATCCAAACTCTTTCCACCTCCTGTCGCCTCCAACTTAAAAACATTTCCAGAATCCATCCCTTCCTCAGCCCTCAATCTACTAAAACTCTTGTGCATGCCCTCATCATCTCCTGCCTCGATTACTGCAACATCCTCCTCTGTGGCCTCCCCGTCAACTCTCTTGCACCACTCCATTCTGTCCTCAACTCTGCTGCCCGACTAATCCTCCTCTCCCTCGCTACTCCCCTGCTTCTCCCCTCTGCAAATCCCTCCACTGGCTCCCAATTCCCCAACGAATCCAGTTCAAACTACTAACACTGACTTACAAAGCCGTCCACAACCTGTCTCCTCCCTATATCTCTGAACTAATCTCCCAATATCTTCCTTCACGTAATCTTCGACCCTCCCAAGACCTCCTACTATCCTCCACACTTATTCGTTCCTCACACAACCGCCTCCAAGATTTCTCACGAATTTCCCACATTCTCTGGAATTCCACGCCTCAACATGTACGATTATCCACCACCCTTGGATCCCTCAAACGGAACCTGAAAACCCATCTCTTCAGGAAAGCCTAGAGCCTGCAATAACCATTCCGCCTCGCCGCCACCACCCGAGCTTCCGCCTCGCTGCCACCACCAGAGCTGCCGCCTCGCTGCCACCACTACCAGAGCTGCCGCCACCACCAGAGCTGCCGCCTCGCCACCACCAGAGCTGCTGCACCCCGACCTTCTGTTTTTTCCCCATTATCCTGTAGAATGTAAGTCCGCAAGGACAGGGTCCTCTCCCCTCTGTACCAGTCTGTCATTGTAAATTTGTTTACTGTAAACGATATCTATAACTTTGTATGTAACCCCTCTCATGTACAGCACCATGGAATTAATGGCGCTATATAAATAAATAATAATAATAATAATAATGTTTGGAAGGTGAAGATCCAGAAAGCTTCTCTTTTTTTAAGGGTCTTAAACCTGTTCAATCCTTGCCTATTGATATCTATTTGTTCCAAAACTTGGAATCTGAGTTGGGAAATGTTGTGATTATGTTCCTGAAAATGATTAGGGAGGGAAGATGTGTTTTCTTACATCGAATGTTGGACTTATGTTGGGATATTCTATCCCTAACCGCCTGAGTTGTTTCCCCTATGTAGGCGAGTCCACACGGACACTTGATTAGATATACAACATGAGAGGACTCACACGTGAAAAACCCATGGATAGGAAAACCTTGTCCCGTATGGGGGTGATATGCCTTGGGGCCCTTCTGCACATTGTTGCACTGCAGGCAGCCTAGGCACGGGAAAGTCCCCTGTCACTGGGTACGTAAAAATGTCTGCTTGGGGACAGTGTGTCGTGAGCCTACATCCGCCCTAACCAGTTTGTCTCTGAGATTACGCGGTCGACGAAAACAACTAAGAAAAGGGACTTGAAATTCTGATATCTGAGGATAGCTCTTGGTCAGAATGTTCCAATGCTTCCTGATGGATGATAATACCAAATTAGAGAAGGGGTGATATGTGGTAACGAATGGGACTCGTTTAGTGTCACAATGAACCTCACTCGTAGTTCTACTACACTTGGCTTTTGATAGTACAGATTGTGGATAGCCTCTACGGAGGAATTTGGTTTCCATTTCTTGTATCCTACACTCCTCACCTCATCGTTGGAGACTATTCTGTTCACCCTCTCAAACTGTGATAAGGGAATCGAATTCTTCATAGCGGGAGGATGACAACTACTATCACAGTTTGAGAGGGTGAACAGAATAGTCTCCTTCTCTAATTTGGTATTATCATCCATCAGGAAGCAACATTCTGACCAAGAGTTATCCTCAGATATCAGAATTTCAAGTCCCTTTTCTTAGTTGTTTTTGTCGACCGCGTAATCTCAGAGACAAACTGGTTAGGGCGGATGTAGGCTCACGACACACTGTCCCAAGCAGACATTTTTACGTACCCAGCGACAGGGGACTTTTCCGTGCCTAGGCTGCCTGCAGTGCAAACAATGTGCAGAAGGGCCCCAAGGCATATCACCCCCATACGGGACAAGGTTTTCCTATCCATGGGTTTTTCACCTGTGAGTCCTCTCATGTTGTATATCTAATCAAGTGTCCGTGTGGACTCGTCTATATAGAGGAAACAACTCAGGCGGTTAGGGATAGAATATCCCAACATAAGTCCAACATTCGATGTAAGAAAACACATCTTCCCTCCCTAATCATTTTCGGGAACATAATCACAACATTTCCCAACTCAGATTCCAAGTTTTGAAACAAATAAATATCAATAGGCGAGGATTGAACAGGATTAAGACCCTTAAAAAAAGAGAAGCTTTCTGGATCTTCACCTTCCAAACATTAGAACCTAAAGGCCTGAATAGGGATTAGGATGTGTCCGCTTTTTTATAAGTAGCTTTCATATAGCCATAGTAGATACTTTATAACATAGAGGTTTGGTGTTTATGTTACATTTCTCTACAACATAATGTTTGTCTCACAATTCAGTGGATTCATTTCTGTATATAGAGGTTATTCTGTGTTGCTTATTTCTCTAAAGGGTATGCCACACTAAGCGAGATCGCAAACGAGATCGCTAACGAGATCGCAATTGCATCACAATTTATGATGCAGTTAGCGATCTCTTTAGCGACTTAACTGTGTGTGACATGTAGCAGCGATGTGGCCCCTGCTGAGATGTCGCTGATCGTTTGTAAACATTCTGAGACGTTTTTTGGTCATTGGTGTCCCGCTGGTGAGCCTGAATCGCTGAGTGTGACACCCTTTATGAACGACCACCAGCATCGCAGGTGGGACTAGATTTTCCCAACGACCGCAGAGGTCGTTATACAGATCGCTGATGAGATGTGTTTGGAATCACAGATCGCTGATGAGATGTGTTTGGAATCACACAGCTAAGTCGCTAACGAGATCGCTACTGCGTCATAAATGGTGACGCAGTAGTGATCTCGTTAGCGATCTCGCTTGCGATCTCGTTTAGTGTGGCATACCCTTAACGCTTATCTCTTCCTCCTTAGAATCGATGATATCCTTCTGTGTTCATGTTTGCCACTATCTGCCACCATGGTACAGTATAGCAGCACCCTGTTCTATCTACTCACTGCCCTCTTGGCAGCTTTACCTCGCATATATTGACCTTTTGTCTTTGCCACTCTTATACCCTCTTTACTATTTTAATTACAATATATTGTCAGTAGCTTCTCCATTCCTTCTGAGTTAATACCACACTATTATGCATTGTAGCTTCGGCCGCTCTGCATAGTGCGCATGCGCCAGTCAATCTGCAGACATTGGGTGATTATGAACGCGTCAGTATGACGCGATATCAGCTGACTCCTTCCAGATATGGCATTTTAGCCTGGGCTGCTCTGCATACTGCGCAGGCGCCCGTCCCACTGCAGATACCATCTGACTATGATCGCGTCAGCATAATGTGGCACCAGCGTCGGACTGGCCCACCGGTGGGCCCTGGCATCTGGGGGGCCCTGGCACCTGCTGGCATACAGGGTCCAGTTGCCTAGGGCCCCCGCTGCTCTAGGGGCCCCCAGCCGGTGTCATGTCGCTAATAGCGGCACACCACGCAGCTGCCATAGGGGCCCCGTGCCAGCGGAGCAGCAGCGGGTGACAGGAGGCAGGAGCCCCTGTCCCTGCTGCTAAAGAGAAATGAATATTCATTGCTTCCCATGCCCACATGGGTGTGGGAAGCAGTGAATATCATTACTTACCTGTCCCGTTCCACCGCTGCGCCGCTGTGTCCTCGGGTCCTCTTGCTGCGATGTTCAGGCAGAGGGCGCGATGACGTGGTTAGTGTGCGCCGCGCCCTCTGCCTGAGCATTCACTGACGGAGGACCCGAAGACAGCGGCGCTCAGCGGTGGAGCGAGTGACAGGTAAATCTCTCAGGTGCCGGGGCCCTGAGCCAGCGGTGACACTGGCACCTGTCCCCCATAGCGCCGGTGTCCCCGCCTGCTCAGGACACCAGCACCTGGCCCCCAGCGACGAGAGGTGAGTATGTCTTTTTTTGCAGCAGCAGCAGCTGCGGCAGCATAAAGGGGCCTATAAAATGCAGCATCTATGGGGGCACAGTCTGTGGAGCATCTATGGGGGCATAATCTATGGGGGCATAATCTGTGGAGCATCTATGGGGGTATAATCTACGGGGGCATAATCTGTGGAGCATCTATGGGGGAATAATCTGAGGAGCATCTATGGGGGCACAATCTATGGAGCTTCTATGGGGGCATAATCTAAGGAGCATCTATGGGGGCACAATCTATGGAGCTTCTATGGGGGCATAATCTAAGGAGCATCTATGGGGGCACAATTTATGGAGCTTCTATGGGGGCATAATCTAAGGAGCTTCTATGGGGGCATAATCTAAGGAGCATCTATGGGGTCTTAATCTATGGAGCATCTATGGGGGCATAATCTATGGGGGCATAATTTATGGAGCATTTATGGGGGCATAATCTATGGAGCATCTATGGGGACATAATCTAAGGAGCATCTATGGGGGCACAATCTATGGAGCTTCTATGGGGGCATAATCTATGGAGCTTCTATGGGGGCATAATCTAAGGAGCTTCTATGGGGGCATAATCTATGGAGCATCTATGGGGGCATAATCTATGGAGCATCTATGGCGGCATAATCTATGGAGCATCTATGTGGGCATAATCTATGGAGCTTCTATGGGGGCGTAATCTAAGGAGCATCTATGGGGGCATAATCTATGGGGGCACAATTTATGGAGCATCTATGGGGGCACAAGCTATGGAGCTTCTATGGGAGCATAATCTAAGGAGCATCTATAGGGGCATAATCTAAGGAGCTTCTATGGGGGCATAATCTAAGGAGCATCTATGGGGGCATAATCTATGGAGCTTCTGTGGGGGCATAATCTATGGAGCTTCTATGGGGGCATAATCTAAGGAGCTTCTATGGGGGCATAATATAAGGAGCATCTATGGGGCATAATCTATGGAGCATCTATGGGGGCATAATCTATGGGGGCATAATCTATGGAGCATCTATGGGGGCACAATCTATGGAGAATCTATGGGGGCATAATACATGGGCAGCATATGGGGCACAATCTATGGAGCATCTATGGGGGCATAATACATGGGGCAGCATATGGGGCATAATCTCATTTTCCAACCTAGGCTTATACTCGAGTCGATAAGTTTTCCCAGTTTTTTGTGGCAAAATTAGGGGGGGTCGGCTTATACTCGAGTATATATGGTATCTATCTATTATCTATCTATATCTATCTATATATATATATATAGCATTATACCCTATGGGGGGGCAGCATTATCCTCTATGAGGGGGGCAGCATTATCCCCTATGAGGGGGCTGCTTTATAATCTATGAGGGAGGCTACCCCAACTCCTGCTACATAATTAAGACATGTACTACCTTATATTATACCCTGATATTAGTGTGTTTTACTGCACAATTGGTGGTCTTGTATTTATTTCTATGTAGCTACATAGTGGGCCCCAAGAATGATTTTCTCTGGTGGGCCCAAGGTGTTCCAGTCCGACGCTGTGCGGCACCATGTGTCCTTTTATACCCGGAAGTATTACGCAGACAGCGTCCTACTAGCAAACGGTTCCCACACGCTGCAGCACCCGGCTCCAGGTAATGTTAGGAGATGAGGCATATTGCCGGACTCCTGCCCCATTTTATCTTTACCTTTTTATACTATATAGTCCATTTATTTTCCCTTTCCTTTTAGTGCTCTCCTCTCGCTATAGACTTAGCCAAAAGCGCTACTCTCTGGTTCACCGGTGCCAGCATTCAGGTAGAATACCTACATTCTCCAGCATATATACTTCCACATATCTACCCGCAGTGCAATATCTTATTGTTTTTTTGTACTTACCTTTATCAACAGCTGCCTTCTATTAGTGTGGTTCTTTTTCCATTTAGATGCCATCTGTGTTCCTATGAGGTATTAACTGTATCTTTTAACCCTTTCCTTTCTCCCCATACTGGGTACACACTTTACAAGTGGTTTTTGTCACATGCTAAACATGTTATTTTCTTTTCAGGTATTTTTTCTTTTTCTTTAGGCATTATCCTTATTTTTACTTTGGGCAAATCTCATCACAATCAATATGGGATCACTATATCCTTTCTGTACTAGGCAATTATTCATCACTTTCTTTGTCTATATTTTAGACTATTTTTTCCTTAACGTTACGGTCACATATATCCACCAAGCACTCCTGGATACGTTTCGTGCTGTTTATAATCGTTGATGCTTTGTTGTTCTATTTTTGACTGAGTATTTTCAATTGATTGTGTGATATACCTTGTTTGTTTTATTTTATTTTATTTTTTGCATTCTGTTACCATTGACACTAATGTGTTTGTTCATTTATTATATTTCAGGTTTGTACATATATTATTCTGATGAAGGCCAGTATTATATGGCCGAAAACGTTCAAAATTGTACACCTTTTTGATCTGGGTCGGATGCAAATAAAGAAACCACAGCAACTATCTTTTTGTTCTGTCATTCTCCATTGAGTGCCAAGTTATATTCTATATTGTTATTTGGGCTGGAGACCCTACTTGTGCACCAGATACTTATAATTTTCTCTGAGTGCCGTGTTATTTACTCATATTGTTTTTCTGCACACGGGCACCATTGATCATGTCAAGTGAAACCTTTTTCTATAACGATTCAGAAACCGCTGAAATACTATCCAGAGTTACTGCTTTCAGCAGTTTTTTACAAGTCCCCACACAAGAGATCAAGAATCGGGACTTTGAATGCGAGACCAGGAAGTCTGTGAATTCAGAATTGCATATCATTACATTAGCTGAGTACCTAAAGGTCCATAGGATCCCAAGAGGTCTGAGGGTTCCTTTACAACCAACCTTTTTTAAGGACGACAGGGAATACTGCACCAAATTTGAACATATACTGAATAAATGTTCATTCGATTTGATGACGCTTACCGTTTCCTTTCTACAAAAAAGCCTAGACTCCACCAAAACACAAATAACCGCCATCGAGACACAACTTTTGAGCACCATGTCTCAGGAGGCATTCCAGGAATTAAAAAGCAAGAATCAAGATTTACTGAATACCTACAGATTGGATGTGGAAAAAAGGAAGAGAGCCAAGTTTATCATGGACACGGAGGATTACCTCCAAAACCGCGTATATCAGTGGAGAGATATGAACCGGTTTTCCAGACGACACAATTCCCAAAGTTCTTCTGGTTCGGCAGACAGCAGGCCGGGTACCTCAAGTTCCACCACTTCCGGCTTCTCTTCTTCTTTTTTAGGCAGCAGCCGAGGCCGTACAAGAGGCAGACGAGGCGGGGGGGGGGGGCAATGTCACAGGGGACAACAGAAATTAGATGTCCACAAGATCCCAGGTAACACCCCCCCTCTAGTCGTCAACATCTCGTCAAAAAACCTTGACGCCCACCAATTGACTACACTGCAGAAGGGCCTCTCTTTTTGTCTGTCTTATAAATTTAACGTTTTTGAATTGAATATGGATGTACAGAGGTTTTTTCGCAATGTATGTTTACGTGCTCATTTTTCCAAACAGGTACCTGCAACCCCCGCACACATTGTGGGTTCCTCCTTACTTGATCTTCAGGGCCTGGGCATAAGATTGACCAGCACCTTCATGCCCCCCAAAAACAATCCACCAGTGGAAACATTTATCTCACTGGTGGACAGGGACATCAATAGATTTATACATGACATCAGTTTGGGGAAATTTCATTTTCAGACAAACCTCTCTGCACCTGAGAGATCCTCTTTAGAGTCATTATCTTCAGATAAAAGTCTAATTATTAAACCGGCTGACAAGGGTGGGGCCATAGTTGTCATGGACAAAAGTGACTACATGGCAGAGGCTCTCAGCCAATTGAACGACAGGGAGGTCTACAGGTCTATATGGTGTAATCCTTTACAAACTATCACTTCTAAAATTAACTCCACTGTGGACCTTCACTTTCATAAGGGTATCATCGACAAAAAATTGAGAGACTATCTCATTAAAAAGGATCCCATTACCCCCATATTTTACATTCTACCTAAGATCCACAAAAGATTACACAAACCACCCGGCCGCCCTATTGTTTCATTTACTGACTCCGTTCTCTCACCATTGACCATCGTACTGGAGAAAATTCTGACACACCTAGTCAAACTTACCAGATCTTTTTTGCTTGATACAAATGACTTCCTACTACTTATCAGATCACTGGGTCCACTCCCTGGTTCCGCGGTACTCGCCACATGGGATGTCAGTAGCCTCTACACGTCTATTACCCACATTAAAGGTATGAGTGCTACGGATAGACTCCTGCACCAACATGGTACCAACATTAATATCAGACATTTTTGTGCTGATCTTCTGGAACTAGTTCTCAAGGAGAACTATTTCCTGTTCGAAAACACCTACTATGTACAACAACAGGGGACCGCGATGGGCTCGAATATGGCGCCCCTTACGCTAATGCATATATGTCTATTTTTGAAGATGATTTTGTCTATAACCACCCTCTCTTTCAGAAACACTCCATCATTTGGCGTAGATACATAGACAATATCTTTTGTATCTGGGATGGTCCCACTGAGTCTCTAATACAGTTCAATGAACAACTCAACAGCATATGGCCGGAATTAAAATTTTCCCTACAATACAATAGTAACACCATCAATTTTCTTGATACATTGATCTGTAAGGACCACGGGGGTAACTTGACTAGTGATCTTTACAACAAACCTACTGATAGAAACAGTCTTCTACACTTTAGTAGTTGTCATCCTCCCGCTATGAAGAATTCGATTCCCATATCACAGTTTGAGAGGGTGAACAGAATAGTCTCCAACGATGAGCTGAGGGAGTGTAGGGTACAAGAAATGGAAACCAAATTCCTCCACAGAGGCTATCCACAATCTGTACTATCAAAAGCCAAGTGTAGTAGAACTACGAATGTGGTTCATTGTGACACTAAACTGTTATGATTTGATAGCTGAGGAGAGCAGGCAAAAATGGCAATACACCAGAGAGGTTGGAATCTACTGGATTGCAGTACCCTGACTAACCACCACAACTAAAGGCAGCCGTGGAGCGTACCTACGTTGGTCCTAGACGCCTCGTCACAGCCTGAGAGGCTAACTACACCTAAAGATAGAAAGAGGAAAGCTATCTGCCCCGGAGCAGATCCCCAAAGAACATAGGAAGCCCCCAAACATGTAATGGCGGTTAGACAAGAGGAAATACAGACACAGACAGAAAATAGTATGAGCAAACGTTGGGGCCCAATCTTCCTAGAAAGAAAAGGATAGGAAGGACACTTACTGCAATCCAAAAAACCCTAAAAAAATACCAACTCTACTAATTGCAAAAACACCTGAGATCACACGACCTCTACCATCTAAATTAGTTCTCTGGTGTAACAAAACTAAGCCGCAGCCGCTGAAAAAACTGGAAAAGGCAAATGAACAAATAACAGTGGCTAAGATAAACTGAGAGGAGCACAAGCCCCTGGAGGGGACCTGTCTGACCTCCACAGAAGTGCAGGAAAAAATGCAAAAAGCAAGCACAAAAATAAAAGCAGAAAATATCTTATCTGTTAGCAGAAGATGCAGGCAAGACTCAGCAAGCTTCCAAGTGAACCAGGAACCAAAGTTGAGACAAGAACAATTGATCACCGGCAACCCTTATATAAGACCAGTCTGTAAATCCTGATTGCCAATCTTCACAATCTTCATTGAATGGTTCAGTACTGTTTGTAACCACCAGAGGGAGCTTCTGCTCAGAATTCATTTCTAACACATTCACAACAGTATCCCCCCCTTGAGGAGGGGTCACCGAACCCTCATTTGGGCAACCAGGTCGGTCAGGATGAGCTCTGTGATATGCACGGATCAGTCTCCTAGCATGGATGTCCGAAGCAAACACCCAAGAATTGTCCTCCTGACCATAACCTCTCCACTTAACCAAATACTGGAGTTTCCGTCTAGAAAAACGAGAATCCAATATTTTCTCAACCACATACTCCAGATTGCCCTCAACCAAAACAGGTTCAGGAGGCGCAGCCATAGGAACCACTGGCTCGACAAACCTCTTCAATAAGGACTTGTGGAACACGTTATGGATCTTAAATGTCCCTGGAAGAAGTAAACGAAAGGAAACAGGATTAAGAATCTCCATGATCTTATAAGGTCCAATGAACCTAGGCTTAAACTTAGGAGATGCAACTCTCATAGGGATATTTCTTGAGGACAACCAGACCAAGTCCCCCATTTCAAACCGAGGACCATCAGTCCTATGCCGGTTGGCAAACCGCTGGGGTCTCTCCTGAGAGAGGGACAACCTCTCCACTACCTGGTCCCAAATCTGTTGCATACGCTCCACAACAGAGTCAACACCTGGACAGACAGAAGCCTCCGTCTGTCCCGAAGAAAATCGAGGGTGAAACCCAAAATTGCAGAAAAATGGAGACATCAAAGTGGCAGAGCTAGCCCTATTATTAAGAGCAAACTCAGCCAAAGGCAAAAAAGAGACCCAGTCATCTTGATCAGCAGACACAAAGCATCTCAGATAAGTCTCCAATGTCTGGTTTGTTCTCTCAGTTTGTCCATTGGTCTGAGGATGAAAAGCCGAGGAGAAAGACAATTGAACACCAAGTTTAGAACAAAAAGTCCTCCAAAATCTGGAAACAAACTGGACTCCTCTGTCAGACACAATGTTCTCAGGAATGCCGTGTAACCGAACCACGTGCTGAAGGAACAAAGGCACCAATTCGGAGGAGGAAGGCAACTTAGGTAATGGCACAAGATGTATCATTTTGGAAAACCTATCACAAATCACCCAGATAACGGTCATTCTCTGAGAAACAGGGAGGTCGGAAATGAAATCCATAGAGATATGGGTCCATGGTCTCTTGGGCACAGGCAATGGCATCAACAAACCACTAGAGCGAGAGCAAGGCTTGGAGCGAGAGCAAGTCCCGCAGGACTGCACAAATTCCCTGACGTCACGAGACAAAGTAGGCCACCAAAAGGACCGACTAACCAAGTCTCTGGTACCAAAAATTCCGGGATGACCGGCCAACGCGGAACAATGAATCTCAGACATCACACTCTTTTTCCACTGGTCTGGGACAAACAATTTCCCAATAGGGCAGCGCTCGGGTTTATCCTCCTGACACCCTTCCAGAGTCAGTCTCAAATTGAGCGAGATGGCGGAAAGAACTACACCCTCTTTCAAAATAACAGCAGGATCAGATAACTCAGGAGAGTCCGCAAGGAAACTCCTCGAGAAGGGCATCCGCCTTAACATTCTTAGTGCCAGGAAGAAAGGAAACCACAAAATTAAAACGTGTGAAAAACAAGGCCCACCTGGCCTGTCTAGGATTAAGTCGCTTGGCTGATTCCAGATAAACCAGATTCTTATGGTCCGTGAGGACCACCACCTGATGTTTGGCTCCCTCCAGCCAATGTCTCCACTCTTCAAAAGCCCACTTCATGGCCAATAACTCCCGATTACCCACGTCATAATTACGTTCAGTTGGAGAAAATTTTCGAGAGAAAAAAGCACAAGGGTTACTTTTAGAGGTCTCTGGATCTCTTTGGGACAAAACGGCACCTGCCCCAATTTCAGAGGCATCAACCTCCACCTGAAATGGCAGAGAAACATCAGGCTGCCGTAGAACAGGAGCAGAAGTGAATCTCTGCTTAGTTCCTGAAACGCAGAGACTGCCTCAGGAGGCCAATCCACCACATCAGAACCCTTTTTGGTCAAATCAGTCAATGGTTTAACAATAACAGAGAAATTACCAATAAATTTACGATAAAAATTGGCAAAACCCAAGAATCTCTGAAGAGCCTTTAATGAAGCAGGTTGGACCCAATCACAGATGGCCTGAACCTTGACCGGGTCCATTTCAATAACAGATGGGGACAAAATGAATCCCAGAAATGAGATCCTCTGTACACCAAAAAGACACTTTGATCCCCTCACATACAGAGCATTCTCTCTCAAAATCTGGAACACAGTCCGAACATGTTTCACATGAGAGTCCCAGTCATTGGAAAAAATCAAGACATCATCCAAATAAACAATCAGAAATTTATCCACAAAATCCCTAAAAATGTCATTCATGAATGACTGGAAGACGGAAGGAGCATTAGTGAGCCCAAAGGGCATCACTAGGTACTCAAAATGCCCCTCTGGGGTATTAAATGCCGTCTTCCATTCATCCCCGTGATTAATGCGAATAAGGTTATATGCCCCCCTGAGGTCAAGCTTGGTAAACCAAGTAGCACTTTTCACCCTGGAAAACAGGTCAGAAATCAAGGGTAAAGGATATTGATATTTCACAGTGATATTGTTCAAGAGACGATAATCAATACACGGCCTTAATGAACCATCCTTTTTGGCCACAAAGAAAAAACCGGCACCACCCAAGGGTGAAGAGGATGGTCTGATATGACCCTTCTCCAATGACTCCATGATATAAGACTGCATAGCGTCATGTTCAGGTACAGACAAGTTAAAAAGGCGACCTTTAGGGAATTTACTACCAGGCACTAATTCAATAGCGCATTCATAGCTCCTATGGGGGGGCAAGGATGCAGATTTACTTTCGCTAAACACATCAGAAAAATCAGTCAAAAAGTCAGGAACATCCTGAGCCTGGGGAGAGGCAGAAAAAGCAGGAGTGCTGGCACCAACACATTGGCAGCCCCAACTGGTTACAGACACAGATTTCCAATCCAAAACAGGATTATGAGACTGTAACCAAGGGAAACCTAGTACAATAATGTCATGCAGATTATACAGCACCAAAAATGTGCAACTCTCCTGATGATCAGGTTCAACCCTCATTATCACCTGAGTAGAGAACTGGGGTTTATTCTCAGCCAAAGGGGTAGAATCAATCCCCAGTAGGGGAATAGACTTCCGTAGGGGTATCAAGGGAAACCCACAATGTTTAGCAAAATCAAAATCCATCAGGTTAATAGCTGCTCCCGAATCAACAAAAGCCTGAGCAGAAAATGTGGACAGGGAGCAAATCAGGGTAACAGTCAACAGAAATTTAGTCTGAACACTACCCAAGACAACTGAGCGTGCAAAACGTCTTCCCCGCTTAGGGCAGACTGAAATAGCATGAAAAGCGTCACCACAGTAGAAACATAACCCATTGCGTCTTCGAAACTCATGACGCTGTGCCCCAGAAGCCACTCTATCACACTGCATGGTTTCAGAAGCTGGTTCACAAGGCAACACTATTCCACGCATACCTCTACGCTCATGCAAATGTCTGTCAATTTGAATCGCTAATGACATAGAATTATTGAGACCAGAGGGAGCAGGGAAACCCACCATAACATCTTTTACATTCTCTGACAGACCCTTCCGAAAAAGGGCTGCCAAAGCATCATCATTCCATTTGGTCAGGACTGCCCACTTTCGGAATTTCTGACAGTATAACTCAGCGTCCTCAAGCCCCTGATTTAATGCCAACAAGGTTTTTTCAGCTTGATCAGTGACATTAGGTTCATCTTACAATAACCCCAGAGCCAGAAAAAATGCATCAACATTACTCAAAACAGGATCCCCAGGTGTCAGGGAAAAAGCCCAATCCTGAGGATCGCCGCGCAGGAGAGAGATGACAATTTGAACCTGCTGTGCTGCATTCCCTGAGGACTTAGGTTTTAAGGCAAAAAATAACTGTAAGTTATTTTTGAAATTCAGAAATTTAGCTCGATCCCCTAAAAACAAATCTAGCATGGGGATCCTAGGTTCCACAACCGGCAACCCTGCAAGATAGGTAGCAATACTCTGAACTTCAGTGGCAAGCTGATCCACACGGCCAGACAACTGTGCAAACTCCATTGAGAGAAAAAAAATCCTCAGCATCCAGAGAAACAGAGGGAAAAAAAAATGCAACAAACAGAAAAAAAAAAAAAATCTCTGACAACTCTGACAACTTTTTTTTTTTTCACACTATTTTTCCCTTCTGTGAGTACCATATAATTTTCAGTTTGGCCGGTGAAACTGTTATGATTTGGTAGCTGAGGAGAGCAGGCAAAAACGGCAATACACCAGAGAGGTTGGAATCTACTGGATTGCAGTACCCTGACTAACCACCACAACTAAAGGCAGCCGTGGAGCGTACCTACGTTGGTCCTAGACGCCTCGTCACAGCCTGAGAGGCTAACCACACCTAAAGATAGAAAGAGGAAAGCTATCTGCCCCGGAACAGATCCCCAAAGAACATAGGAAGCCCCCAAACATGTAATGGCGGTTAGACAAGAGGAAATACAGACACAGACAGAAAATAGTATGAGCAAACGTTGGGGCCCAATCTTCCTAGAAAGAAAAGGATAGGAAGGACACTTACTGCAATTCAAAAACCCTAAAAAAAATACCAACTCTACTAATTGCAAAAACACCTGAGATCACATGACCTCTACCACTAAATTAGTTCTATGGTGTAACAAAACTAAGCCGCAGCCACTGAAAAAACTGGAAAAGGCAAATGAACAAATAACAGTGGCTAAGATAAACTGAGAGGAGCACAAGCCCCCGGAGGGGACCTGGCTGACCTCCACAGAAGTGCAGGAAAAAATGCAAAAAGCAAGCACAAAAATAAAAGCAGAAAATATCTTATCTGTTAGCAGAAGATGCAGGCAAGACTCAGCAAGCTTCCAAGTGAACCAGGAACCAAAGTTGAGACAAGAACAATTGATCACCGGCAACCCTGATGGGAGGGAACCTCCCTTATATAAGACCAGTCTGTAACTCCTGATTGCCAATCTTCACAATCTTCATTGAATGGTTCAGTACTGTTTGTAACCACCAGAGGGAGCTTCTGCTCAGAATTAATTTCTAACACATTTACAACACTAAACGAGTCCCATTCGTTACCACATATCACCCCTTCTCTAATTTGGTATTATCCATCAGGAAGCATTGGAGCATTCTGACCAAGAATTATCCTCAGATATCAGAATTTCAAGTCCCTTTTCTTAGTTGTTTTCGTCGACCACGTAATCTCAGAGACAAACTGGTTAGGGTGGATGTAGGCTCACGACACACTGTCCCCAAGCAGACATTTTTACATACCCAGCGACAGGGGACTTTCCCGTGCCTAGGCTGCCTGCAGTGCAACAATGTGCAGAAGGGCCCCAAGGCATATCACCCCCATACGGGACAAGGTTTTCCTATCCATGGGTTTTCACCTGTGAGTCCTCTCATGTTGTATATCTAATCAAGTGTCCGTGTGGACTCGCCTACATAGGGGAAACAACTCAGGCGGTTAGGGATAGAATATCCCAACATAAGTCCAACATTCGATGTAAGAAAACACATCTTCCCCTCCCTAATCATTTTCAGGAACATAATCACAACATTTCCCAACTCAGATTCCAAGTTTTGGAACAAATAGATATCAATAGGCGAGGATTGAACAGGGTTAAGACCCTTAAAAAGAGAAGCTTTCTGGATCTTCACCTTCCAAACATTACAACCTAAAGGCCTGAATAGGGATTCCGATGTGTCCGCTGTTTTATAAGTAGCTTTCATATAGCCATAGTAGATACTTTATAACATAGAGGTTTGGTGTTTATGTTACATTTCTCTACAACATAATGTTTGTCTCACAATTCAGTGGATTCATTTCTGTATATAGAGGTTATTCTGTGTTGCTTATTTCTCTAACGCTTATCTCTTCCTCCTTAGAATCGATGATCTCCTTCTGTGTTCATGTTTGCCACTATCTGCCACCATGGTACAGTATAGCAGCACCCTGTTCTATCTACTCACTGCCCTCTTGGCAGCTTTACCTCGCATATATTGACCTTTTTTCTTTGCCACTCTTACCCACTTTACTATTTTAATTACGATATATTGTCAGTAGTTTTTTATTCCTTCTGAGTTAATACCACACTATTATGCATTGTAGCTTCGGCCGCTCTGCATAGTGCGCATGCGCCCGTCACTCTGCAGACATTGGGTGATTATGAACGCGTCAGTATGACGCGATATCAGCTGACTCCTTCCAGATATGGCATTTTAGCCTGGGCTGCTCTGCATACTGCGCAGGCGCCCGTCCAACTGCGGATACCATCTTACTATGATCGCGTCAGCATGGCGCGGCACCATGTGTCCTTTTATACCCAGAAGTATGATGCAGACAGCGTCCTACTAGCAGACGGTTCCCACACGCTGCAGCACCCGGCTCCAGGTAATGTTAGGAGATGAGGCATATTGCCGGACTCCTGCCCCATTTTATCTTTACCTTTTATTACTATATAGTCCATTTATTTTCCATTTCCTTTTAGTGCTCTCCTCTCGCTATAGACTAAGCCAAATGCGCTACTCTCTGGTTTACCGGTGCCAGCATTCAGGTAGAATACCTACATTCTCCAGCATATATACTTCCACATATCTACCCGCAGTGCAATATCTTATTGTGTTTTTGTACTTACCTTTATCAACAGCTGCCTTCTATTATTTTGGTTCTATTTCCATTTAGATGCCATCTGTGTTCCTATGAGGTATTAACTGTATCTTTTAACCCTTTCCTTTCTCCCCATACTGGGTACACACTTTACAAGTGTTTTTTGTCACATGCTAAACATGTTACTTTTCAGGTATTTTTTCTTTAGGCATTATCCTTATTTTTACTTTGGGCAAATCTCATCACGATCAATATGGGAACACTATATCCTTTCTGTACTAGGCAATTATTCATCACTTTCTTTGTCTATATTTTAGACTATTTTTTCCTTAACGTTACGGTCACATATATCCACCAAGCACTCCTGGATACTTTTCGTGCTGTTTATAATCGTTGATGCTTTGTTGTTCTATTTTTGACTGAGTATTTTCAATTGATTGTGTGATATTCCTTGTTTGTTTTATTTTATTTTTTGCATTCTGTTACCATTGACACTAATGTGTTTGTTCATTTATTATTAGGGTTGAGCATTCCGATACCGAAACCCAGTTCCGATACCTGAAATCCAATGTAAGTCTATGGGAACAAAATATCGGAAGTATTTACCGTACTTCCGATATTTTGTTCCCATAGACTTACATTGGATTTCAGGTATCGGAAGTATCGGAATGCTCAACTCTATTTATTATATTTCAGTTCTATATAATATATTCTGATGAAGGCCAGTATTGTATGGCCGAAAACGTTCAAAATTGTACACCTTTTTGATCTGTGTCGGATGCAAATAAAGAAACCACAGCAACTATCTTTTTGTTCTGTCATTCTCCATTGAGTGCCAAGTTATACTCTATATTGTTATTTGGGCTGGAGACCCTACTTGTGCACCAGATGCTTATAATTTTCTCTGAGTGCCGTGTTATTTACTCATCTATGTCATTAGCTATTCAAATTAACAGACATTTGCGTGAGCTTCGAAATATGCGTAAGATTGAGATGCCTTGCGGCCAGCCCCTGAGCCCATGCAGTGTGATGGAGTGACTTCTGGGGCACAGTGTCACGAGTTTCGAAAGCGTAATTAGTTGTGCTTCTACTGTGGTGACGCTTCCCATGCTATTTCCGTCTGCCCCAAACGGGGAAGACGTTTCGCACGCTCAGTTGTTTTGGGTAGCGTTCAGACTAAATTTCTGTTGACTGTTACCTTGATTTGCTCCATGTCCACATTTTCTGCTCAAGCTTTTGTCGATTCAGGAGCAGCTATAAATCTGATGGATTTTGATTTTGCCAAACGTTGTGGTTTTCCAATGATACCCCTACGGAACTCTATCCTTTTGCTGGGCATTGATTCTACCCTTTTGGCGGAGAATAAACCCCAGTTTTCTACCCAGGTCCTAATGCGGGTTGACCCAGACCACCAAGAAAATTTTTTGGTGTTACATAATTTACATGACATTATTGTACTGGGTTTTCCCTGGTTACAGACTGATAATCCTGTTTTGGATTGGAAGTCTGTGTCTGTGGACAGTTGGGGTTGTCAGTGTGTTAGTAATGACACTCCTGTTTTTTCTGCCTCTCCCCAGTCTCAAGATGTCCCTGACTATTTGACTGATTTTTCTGATGTGTTTAGTGAGAGTAAGTCTGCATCCTTACCTCCTCATAGGAGTTATGATTGCGCTACTGACTTAGTACCCGGTTGTAAATTTCCCAAGGGTCGGCTCTTTAATTTATCTGTACCTGAGCATCATGCTATGAGATCTTATATCAAAGAGTCTTTAGAGAAGGGTCATATCAGACCATCGTCTTCACCCTTGGGCGCCGGCTTTTTCTCTGTGGCCAAGAAGGATGGCTCATTGAGGCCGTGTTTTGACTATCGTCTCCTGAATAAGATCATTGTTAAATATCAATATCCGTTACCATTGATTTCTGACCTTTTTTCCAGAGTGAAAGATGCTTGTTGGTTTACCAAGCTTGACCTCAGGGGGGCGTATAATCTTATTCGTATCAAGCATGGAGATGAATGGAAGACGGCATTTAATACCCCAGAGGGGCATTTTGAGTACCTAGTGATGCCTTTTGGGTTCACTGATTCCCCTTCTGTCTTCCAATCCTTTATGAACGATATTTTCCAGGATTTCGTGGATAAATTTCTGATCGTTTATTTGGACGATATCCTGATTTTTTCCAATGACTGGGATTCTCATGTGGAACATGTTCGGACTGTATTCCGGATTTTGAGAGAAAACGCATTGTATGTCAAGGGATCAAAATGTCTTTTTGGCGTTCAGAAGGTTTCATTTCTGGGATTCATTTTGTCTCCGTCTGTTGTTGAAATGGACCCGGTCAAGGTTCAGGCCAATTGTGATTGGGTTCAACCCACTACATTGAAGGCTCTTCAGAGATTTTTGGGTTTTGCTAATTTTTATTGTAAATTTATAGGTAATTTCTCTAGTATTGTGAAACCACTGACTGATTTGACCAGGAAGGTGTAATGTATGTAGTACAGTTCATATAGCGTCTTGTGCTTGGGTGCGATGAAAACACAGGAGTCACAGGTTTGATATAGAAAAATCCTGTATTACTTCATACAAGTTGGCAGAAATAGTCACACAGTTTGCAGACACAGAAACAGGAGACACAGCAGGCCAGAGTAATCCAAGCTCAGCAATCACTCTCCAATACAGATTCAGGATCTTCTTCTCTGTTACCGTAAGTCCATGCAAACGTGGGTCTTTCAAAGAGCAGGGTTCAGAGTCCACAAGTGCTTCAGAGTTCCTCAGTAGGAATAGCTGGAGTACAAGGTCCAAGGCTTACAGGAGTCAAGTCACAGGTTCACTGCAGGCTAGATTCTGAAGCACTGATTGCTCAGCTGTGGCTGCTTAAGAAGCAAAGGAGAGAATCAGGGCGGGAACATGCAAGCTGGAAACTCCATTTTGACTGAGGGCAAGATAGCTGCAGCAAGACAGAAAGTAAAATGGCTGACGAACAAACTGAGTTTCAGGAATATATACATAGAACCTTACATTACTCCCCCCTTAAGGACAACCTCCGGATGACCTCAGACCAGGCTTGTGTGGGTACCTCTGATGAAACTGACGGAGCAAGCGAGGAGCATTAACGTTATTGACCGGTTCCCATGAGTTGTCCTCCACTGGGTAGCCCTGCCATTTAATCAGATATTGTAACTGATTTCTATACAACCTGGAATCTAAAATCCTTTCCACCACAAATTCTTCCTGACCATCGACTAGCACTGGGTCAGGGCAAGGAGAGGAACGTCCAGGAAACGTATTGGGTGTCGCAGCCTTTAGTAGGGATACATGAAAGACAGGGTGGATTCTCATAGTTCTGGGCAGTTGAAGACGACAAGCAACGGCACTTATAATTTTACTGATTTTATAGGGTCCAATGTACTTATGTCCCAACTTAGACGATGGAATCCTTAACTTAAGATTTCTGGTTGACAGCCAGACCAAGTCTCCTACCTTGAAAGCTGGTGCAGGTTTACGAAATTTATCTGCTGCTTTCTTGTACCTTTCTTGAGCCGATTCCAGATTTTCCTTTAGAAGATCCATATTCTTCTGTAAAGACGTGATTCTTTCAGCCACTGCTGGTAAAGGCGTTTCTATGGGAAATCGTGGTAGAATGTTAGGATGATAACCTAGATTAGAGTAAAAAGGAGACTGTTTAGTGGAGGCACTCTGAGAGTTGTTATACGAGAACTCAGCTAATGGAAGTAGATCCACCCAATCATCCTGTAGGTGGCAGATAAAGCAGCGGAGATACTGCTCCAGGGTTTGATTGGTTCGTTCGGTCTGTCCATTAGTCTGGGGATGAAAAGCAGAAGAAAGGTTTACTTTAATGTCCAATGCTGCACAGAAATTTTGCCAAAACCTAGAAGTGAATTGCACCCCTCGATCCGAAATAACCTCATCCGGTACTCCATGTAAGCGAAACACATCTTTAATCATCAAATCTGATGTCTGTTTTGCAGTGGGTAAGCCGACACAAGGGATAAAATGAGCTGCCTTTGTTAGACGGTCAACCACCACTAGAATGGTGTTCTTCCCCTGAGAGGTTGGTAACTCCACAATGAAGTCCATAGAAATGGATCCCCACGGGCGGGACGGGGTGGGAAGAGGCTGTAACAGACCAGTTGGTGAGGAGCGAGGTGTTTTGCATCTTGCACAGACCTCACATGAAGTGACATAATTCAAAACATCCTTCCTGCAAGTGGGCCACCAAAAGAAACGAGAAAGAAATTCCTGTGTCTTTAGAATTCCTCTATGCCCAGCTATCTTGGAATCGTGAATGAGTTGCAATACTCTTAATCTGACTGTTTCAGGAATATACAGACGTTGTCCCTGAATCCACACACCATTCTTAAAGACAAGACTTACGTCCCTTGGGGGTTGTGCCAAAAAGGAATCCGCATGGTATGCTTCCTTGATGTCCTTAAGTAGGTCTTGATTATGAATTACTCCTAGGAATCTAGAGTCAGGAAGAATAGTCTTAGGAGGAGTAATTGGACGTGTCTCTGCTGAGTAAATCCTAGAGAGTGCATCAGCCTTTCCATTGCGCGATCCTGGTCTATAAGAGATGATAAAATTAAATTGGTTTAAGAAAAGATTCCAGCGAGCCTGGTGAGGAGTCAGGCACTTAGCCGACCTGATAAACTCAAGGTTACGATGGTCTGTCAGGACGACTATTTGCTGTGCAGCTCCCTGAAGAAGGTGTCTCCATTCTTTGAAGGCGGCAATAATGGCCAACAACTCTCTATTGCCCACATCGT
>JARQOD010000005.1:405577249-405855551 GCA_033576555.1 Oophaga sylvatica | reverse complement strand
GAAAATCCCATGACAGATAACATGATCAGTGATAAAAAAAAAATTTCTCCATTAAATGTCACCTGCTTAACCCAGCAGGAAGTACGGCGGCGTCTAAAAATCACTAAAATTGACAAATCCCCGGGCCCGGATGGGATACACCCCCGAGTACTGCAGGAATTAAGTACAGTTATAGATAGACCATTATTTTTAATCTTTAAAGATTCCATAATAACGGGGTCTGTACCACAGGACTGGCGTATAGCAAATGTGGTGCCAATATTCAAAAAGGGGGCAAAAACTGAACCTGGAAATTATAGGCCAGTGAGCTTAACATCTACTGTGGGTAAAATCCTGGAGGGTTTTCTAAGGGATACTATATTGGAGTATCTGAGGCTGAATAACCTCATGACACAGTATCAGCATGGGTTTACGAGGGACCGTTCTTGTCAGACTAATCTGATAAGCTTTTATGAAGGGGTAAGTTCAGGACTGGACCAAGGGAATGCAGTGGACGTGGTGTTCATGGACTTCTCAAAAGCTTTTGATACAGTGCCACACAAAAGGTTGATACATAAAATGAGAACAATGGGGATAGGGGAAAATTTGTGCAAGTGGGTTAAGAACTGGCTCATGGATAGAAAACAAAGGGTGGTTATTAATGGAGCACACTCGGACTGGGTCACGGTTAGCAGTGGAGTACCACAGGGGTCAGTATTGGGGCCGCTTCTCTTTAACATATTTATTAATGACCTTGTAGGGGCATACAGAGTAGTATTTCAATATTTGCAGATGACACTAAACTCTGCAGGGTAATAAATACAGAGGAGGATAATTTTATATTACAGGAGGATTTATGTAAACTAGAAGCTTGGGCTGATAAATGGCAAATGAGCTTTAATGGGGATAAATGTAAGGTCATGCACTTGGGTAGAACAAATAAGATGTATAATTATGTGCTTAATTGTAAAACACTGGGCAAAACTGTCACTGAAAAAGACCTGGGTGTATGGGTGGACGACAAACTCACATTTAGTGGCCAATGTCAGGCAGCTGCTGCCAAGGCAAATAAAATAATGGGATGCATTAAAAGAGGCATAGATGCTCATGAGGAGAACATAATTTTACCTCTATACAAGTCACTGGTGCGACCACACTTAGAATACTGTGTGCAGTTCTGGTCTCCGGTGTATAAGAAAGACATAGCTGAACTGGAGCATGTGCAGAGAAGAGCGACCAAGGTTATTAGAGAACTGGGGGGTCTGCAATACCAAGACAGGTTATTACACTTAGGGTTATTTAGTTTGGAAAAACGAAGGCTTAGAGGTGATCTTATTACAATGTATAAATATATGAGGGGACAGTACAAAGACCTTTCTAATGATCTTTTTACTCTTAGACCTGTGACGGGGACAAGGGGGCATCCTCTACGTCTGGAGGAAAGAAGGTTTAGCCATAATCACAGACGCAGATTCTTTACTGTAAGAGCAGTGAGACTATGGAACTCTCTGCCGTCTAATGTTGTAATGAGTGAATCCTTACTAAAATTTAAGAAGGGACTGGATGCCTTTCTTGAAAAGTATAATATTACAGGCTATATTCACTAGTTTCCTAGATACTGCGTTGATCCAGGGAGCTAGTCTGATTGCCGTATGTGGAGTCGGGAAGGAATTTTTTTCCCCAATGTGAAGCTTACTGTTTGCAACTTGGTTTTTTTTTGCCTTCCTCTGGATCAACATGTTAGGGCAGGTTAGGATAGGATATGGGTTGAACTAGATGGACTTAAAGTCTTCCTTCAACCTTAATAACTATGTTACCATCCTTTTGAGCGGTGATCAGGCTATTATTAGCATTACCATCCCGATGCTATGCACGTTAAAAGAATCGCTGCATAATCTAAACATGGAATCTTTGAGTGCCCATCGGCTGGGTATGGAGCAAGATTTCACACTGGATGATCCTATCCAGCCCAGCCATATCATGATGAGGCAAGATTGGGTGATGAAGATGAGGAGGGAGAGGACTTATTTTTATGTGGTACCGAGGGGACCCATGATGCTACAGAGGGGACTCCCAACCTCAGCTTAAGGTCTGTCCAGCATGGGTGGGCTGGAGAGGATGAGGTCAAGGAGGAGGAGAGTCAGTGTGAGGAGAGGATGGATATTGTTCCTCCTTCTGGGGCCAAAGAACATTTGCCTCATTGCAGCTGGGCACACATGGCACAGTTCATGTCTAACTGTCTGTCCCAAGACTCTCGTGTGATCCACATTTTCAACAGCAACCTATACTTGTTGGCCACCTTTCTTAACCCACGGTACAAGGACAAATTTCCTTCGCTATTGTTGTAGTCACCAAGGGTTTTCATAATTGAATCCATCAAGAGGGCCGTTGTGAATCATTTGCTGACAACATCAGACTCAGACACCGCTGGTAGCAGAGGTACCAGCTCTTTGCAACAGCATTCATTAATGGGAAGAGATGCGCCCAGCAGGTCCAAAAGAGTTGGGGGGAAAATGTCCACAAACTGGGCCATCTTCAATAAACCAACTCATTAGCAAGGGTTAGCTGGACCGGTAAACAATGTCAAGGAGGCAGAAGTTAAACAACATGATCAGCGAGTATCTAAGTGACCATAACTGCATCCTTCCTGACGCTTCTGTTCTGTTTAATTACTGGGTATCCGAGCTGCACAGTTGGCCAGACCTTTCCTTATATGCTTTGGAGGTGCTGGCCTGCCCTGCTGATAGTGTGATGTCAGAGCGTGTTTTCAGTGCCACTGGGGCGATCATCACAGATACATGCACACGACTGACTACAGAGAATGCAGATATGCTGACTCTGATAAAATTTAACAAGGACTGGATTTCGCCACAGTTTTTAAGCCCTCCAGATGACATCATCCCAACCTAAAGTCACCCAAAACGTTGTTTTTATGCTACTGGTGATCACGTCCATCCCTTCCCATACAAACCTCTTTCCTCCTTCTTACATGTGTATCCTACTCCTGCTTCTGCCACATGTACCTCATGGTCAACAAGCTACAAACAAATGTTCCATTCATTAATATTTTTCATCGGAGGCAATTGTGATTAGACCTCCTTCCTGCATCAACCATGATACAGCCCCTTGGGCTAATTGTTGGAGACACTACAGTACAGACCAAAAGTTTGGACACATCTTATTCAAAGATTTTTCTGTATTTTCATAACTATGAAAATTGTACATTCACATTGAAGGCATCAAAACTATGAATTAACACATGTGGAATTATATACTTAACAAAAAAGTGTGAAACAACTGAAAATATGTCTTATATTCTAGGTTCTTCAAAGTAGCCACGTTTTGCTTTGATTACTGCTTTGCACACTCTTGGCATTCTCTTGATGAGCTTCAAGAGGTAGTCACCGTAAATGGTCTTCCAACAATCTTGAAGGAGTTCCCAGAGATGCTTAGCACTTGTTGGCCCTTTTGCCTTCACTCTGCGGTCCAGCTCACCCCAAACCATCTCGATTGGGTTCAGGTCTGGTGACTGTGGAGGCCAGGTCATCTGGCGTAGCACCCCATCACTCTCCTTCTTGGTCAAATAGCCCTTACACAGCCTGGAGGTGTGTTTGGGGTCATTGTCCTGTTGAAAAATAAATGATGGTCCAACTAAACACAAACCGGATGGAATAGCATGCCGCTGCAAGATGCTGTGGTAGCCATGTTGGTTCAGTATGCCTTCAATTTTGAATAAATCCCCAATAGTGTCACCAGCAAAGCACCCCAACACCATCACACCTCCTCTTCCATTCTCCACGGTGGGAACCAGGCATGTAGAGTCCATCCATTTACCTTTTCTGCGTCTCACAAAGACACGGTGGTTGGAACCAAAGATCTCAAATTTGGACTCATCAGACCAAAGCACAGATTTCCACTGGTCTAATATCCATTCCTTGTGTTCTTTAGCCCAAACAAATCTCTTCTTCTTGTTGCCTGTCCTTAGCAGTGGTTTCCTAGCAGCTATTTTACCATGAAGGCCTGCTGCACATAGTCTCCTCTTAACAGTTGTTGTAGAGATGTGTCTGCTGCTAGAACTCTGTGTGGCATTGACCTTGTCTCTAATCTGAGCTGCTGTTAACCTGCGATTTCTGAGGCTGGTGACTCGGATAAACTTATCCTCAGAAGCAGAGGTGACTCTTGGTCTTCCTTTCCTGGGGCGGTCCTCATGTGAGCCAGTTTCTTTGTAGCGCTTGATGGTTTTTGCAGCTACACTTGGGGACACTTTCAAAGTTTCCCCAATTTTTCGGACTGACTGACCTTCATTTCTTAAAGTAATGATGGCCACTCGTTTTTCTTTACTTAGCTGCTTTTTTCTTGCCATAATACAAATTCTAACAGTCTATTCAGTAGGACTATCAGCTGTGTATCCACCAGACTTCTGCACAACACAACTGATGGTCCCAACCCCATTTATAAAGCAAGAAATCACACTTATTAAACCTGACAGGGCACACCTGTGAAGTGAAAACCATTTCCGGTGACTACCTCTTGAAGCTCGTCAAGAGAATGCCAAGCAGTAATCAAAGCAAAAGGTGGCTACTTTGAAGAACCTAGAGTATAAGACATATTTTCAGTTGTTTCACACTTTTTTGTTAAGTTTATAATTCCACATGTTAATTCATAGTTTTGATGCCTTCAGTGTGAATGTACAATTTTCAAAGTCATGAAAATACAGAAAAATCTTTGAATGAGAAGGTGTGTCCAAACTTTTGGTCTGTAATGTATTGTCTATGCCTGCACATTGGGCACTGGAACTACCATACTAGTAGTTTAGTTTCATAATTGTAATAGATTTACCAGTAATAAATCACATACCCAATGAATGTATGGGTTTTTCAATAAATACAATGTGACTAAATCCATAGGTAAAAATAAGTGACCAATGAATACTAGCCGGGATATAAAAATTACATTGCAGGAATGACAAATATTGCAAACAATTAACCATATGTATTCCCAATTTTGGGTGCATATGCCATAAGATATAGTGAAAAAGTCCTCAATCAAGTAACTATCTAATGCCCATTAAGCATTATACCGCTCCATGCAAACAGTATAAAGACATGCATAATGAGGTAATCAAAGTCATAAATAATTACCCATGAGTGTCAAAATCCTGTCTTGATCCAGGTCACGCACCTCCATAGTTTCATAATTGTCTAGCCCTTGAGGCCTCCTTCCTGTGTCAACCATGATACAGCCTCTTGTGCTGATTTTTGGAGACACACACTATGTCTATGCCTGCACATTGCGCACTGGAACTACCATGCTAGTAGTCTAGTTTCATAATTTTTGGGCCTTCGAGGCCTCCTTCCTGCGTCAACCATGATGCAGCCCCTAGGGCTAATTTTTTGAAGACTATTAATGAACATTGTGCAGTGGCAGTGGAACAACAAGGACAGTAGTCCAACCTTTATAATTGTGAAGCCCTTGTGATCATGATGGGTGGCTTCTTCCTGCGTTAACCAACACACTACTTTTTACCGCCTGCTTTTGAACAATCATGAACCCAGCCTTTTCCTCAGGCCCCCAGACCGCTTTGTAGGGTCCAGCAGAAAATTACTCGCATTTCCCATTGACTTGCATTTGACTCGCTACGCGTTACGAATACTCGAGTATTAAGACCTACTCATTACGAGTATAGCGAGTCCGAATATTTCACTACTCGCTCATCCCTAGTCAGTATCTTCCCAGGAGAAAAGTGTTTATTTTTCTATTCCGGAGGAATTGCAACTACGTTTTCCCTTTCCTCCTGTTCAGGGTCAGTGTAACCTAATAACTCCTCCTCTGAACTGAATTCTATCTCCCATCATGGTCTTTTTTGCTTGGGAGCCATCCAGGAGGATTAAGGGGTGACTAACTCCGTGATGGAATTCTGAATCTCCTCTCTTATAATGGTCCTTATATCTGTCATAAAGGAGGGATGTCCTTCTTTAACCACCTTGGCAATATACTCTGGGCATAACTGTTTTCCATATGTGTCCGGTGGTTTAGCATTACATATGGCACTTCTCTTCCCTTTCTCTTTAGGTGTGGATGTCGTCATGGACTTTTTAGGGGCTTCCTTGAAAAGGATCATACTATGAAATATACCTCAGATGGCAGACAGTGTGACAGTGTTAGAAAACCCTTGAGATAATGGACTTGTACTGGGGTTTTAGCAGGGGTATCAGACCAGCCAGCGGTTTGTCCTTCCATAGCTGGCAGTCTAGATGCATCGGAACCTCAGCTCCCCTCTGCAAATACTTTGAATAGTATTGTCTCACCTGTCCTCCATCTGAATCGTCAAAAGGCGTTTCCCCTTTAATTTAGGTTTCAGTGCCTTTTTTCACATTTTCCAAAAATGCATTCCACGCTGTAATGTACAGCGTGTACTATAAGTCTGCGCATCATCCCTCTGTAACCGAAAATCTTCAACGCGCACTGGAGCCGCGCGGAGTTATCAGCAGCGTGAGCCGAGAGCCCCCCTGAAGGGAATGCGGCTCACCCCTGGAGCCACCGCTTAACTGGACAGGCTGAGGGACCCCTTTGATCAGCGGCGTGTCAGACTCTGGACTTTACGCAGTAGGAAGGGGAGAGATGCGAGGAGCCCATCCCGATCCTCCTACATCCGGCATCAGGAGCTCCTCCTCGACTGGAAGATATAACTGCACTCTTCTGTGTCTGTCCATGATATGGACAGGAAAAAACACTGAGGGGTGGTGGAGGGAGGGGCCTTCTAACCTCTTGTGTATTCCTGTCCCTATCAAAGATATGAAGCACAACCTAGGAGGTTCTATTGGCCAGAATATTACTGGGAATTCCTAAATTATTGTAGGTCCTCTACCACTGGTCAGATAATCGCTCTTACTTCTCACTTCCAAAGTCCCTTAGTCTTATTGCCTGTGATAGAGATCCCCTTTGAGAGGATTGCCATGGACCTAGTAGGTCCCCTAATTAAGTCTGCACAAGGGCACCAATACATCTTAGTGGTCATGGACTACACGACCCGGTACCCTGAAGAAGTACCGCTAAGAAACTCCACGGCCAAGAGTATCACCCTGGAACTTGTCCTTATTTTTGCACGGACGGGTCTGCCAAAGGAGATTTTGACATACCAGGGAACCACTTTCAAGAGCAAGGTAATGAGGGAGTTGTGTAAGGTCCTTCAGACTGCCCAGCTGCGAAGGTCAGTCTAACATCTGCAAACAGACGGCCTAGTAGAGCGCCTCAATGAGACCTTAAAGGTGATGCTCAAGAAGGTCATTGAGAAGGACGGTTGAGACTGGAACTATCTGCTTCCGTTTCTGCTCTTTTCCATTAGAGAAGTCTCTCAAGCCTCCATTGGCCTCTCGCCATTCCAGCTCCTCTACGTTCGACATCCACGAGGGTTCCTGGACATTGCCAAGGACACCTGGGAAGCCGAGGTCACGCCACACCGGAGCATCATTGAGCCTGTCGCCCAGTTGCAGGAGAGGATGGTGCACATGATGCCTATCCTGAAGGAACATCTTCTCCAGGCACAGGAGGCACAGGCAAGGGTAAATAACAGATCAGCAAGGCTGAGGTAGTTCCAGCCTGGGGACCGTGTGCTAGTGCTAGTGGAGGGCAAGTTCCTAGCCAAGTGGCAAGGCCCATATGAGGTGGTAGAAAAATTTGATGAAGTCAATTACAAGGTGCACCAGCCAAGTCGAAGGAAGCCTTACCAAGTGTACCATGTGAACTTGCTCAAATCATGGCGAGATCGGAAATCCTTGCCTGGGGTCCCATGCCGAAACCAAAGTGAAGAGGGTCACAACTGCAGAGACTTTAACACCGGCTCTGATGCAACAGTGTCGAGAACTGCTGCAGAGGAACCGTGACCTATTCTAGCAGTTGCCAGGGCGTACACAGGTGGTGGAACATGACGTGTTAACAGAGCCACATATAAGGGTGAATCTCAAGCCCTATAGAATTCCCAAAGCACGCTGGGAGATATCAAAAGACGTTAAGAGAATGCTAGACCTCGGTGTGATACGAGTCAAAAAGTGGATGGTCGAGTCTCATCAGCCTCGTGTCAAAGCACGACGGTAAGTGGTGGTTTTGTAATGACTACCACAGGCTGAACAAGGTGTCCAGTTCTGATGCATATTCAATGCCCCATGTGGATGAGCTCATTGAGAGACTTGGACCCGCTATGTACATAACAGCCTTCAACCTGACAAAGGGCTACTAGCAGATCCCCATGTTCCAGAGTGCCAAGGAGAAGACGGCCTTCTCGACACCTGATGAGTGTTTCTAATATTCCACAAAGCCCTTTGGACTAAATGGGGCCCCAGCTACCTTCCAGAGGGTGATGGATAGGATCTTGGATCCACATAAGAAGTATGCTGCAGCCTACCTGGATGACATTGTCATCTTCAGCCCTGACTGGAGTAGTCATCTACCAAAGGTACACGCGATCCTGGATGCGATAAGAAAAGCTGGGTTTACATTAAATCCAAAAAAGTATGCCATAGGAAAGGAAGAGTTCAAATACTTAGGCTGTATCATCAGAGGGGCAAAATCACGCCACAGTTAAACAAGATCAAGGCAATTCAGAAGTGTCCGCAGCCACTTTCCAAGAAACAGGTGAGGGTGTTTATGCCAAGTTTCGCCATAATTGCTACACAGTTATCTCCTTAAGGGCACCAAGTCGACAATGGTAAAATGGACTGCTGACACAGAGGTGGCATTTCAGGAGCTTAAGCGTGCTCTGTGCAAGTTTCCATTTCTGGTCCCACCGGACTTTAGCAAAGAATTTGTGGTCCATACGAATGCTTCAGAATTTGGGTTGGGAGCTGTGCTTTCTCAGGAAATAAATGGAGAAGAGCTGATGCTCTGAGAGCCCTGCCAAATTCAGGCAACACATATGAAGGAGACCCAACTTGGAATCCAAACATTTCCAAACTTTAGGGGCAGACACCACTAAAGAGTCATCAATTTCCCCAGTGTAGAAATAGTATAATGGGGCTCTGGCACCCCTTCCACTACAGGCAACTCAACAGATAGAGACTCAATTTAGAGTCTCAACATTTCGAAGTATTTTCAGTAACACCAGTACCAGTAGCAACAGCAGACACATGTCATGGTTTACTGGGTTCTTGGATCAGGTAGTCGCGGGGTTAACTTGGTTGGCCTTTTTCTGGGTCCTGGGAGGCTTTTTATAGCCTCACTGTGAGGCCAGTCTTTGTCGTTTATACTCTGACCTTTGGCAGAGTGTGTCTGACCCTGTGCTTGTGCCAGTGCTTTGTGCCTGTGCCACGTTTTGTCTGTCTGCTTCTGATTTGGCTGTGTCCCTGTTACGAGTTCTGCCTGTCACTTTTGTACTGCGTTGCTCCCTCTGTGTATGATCCCTTGGCTGTGTTCTGATTATTCTCTGCCTGCTCCTTTTGTACTGCGTTGCTCCCTCTGTGTATGACCTGGCTATCCTGACTATCCATTCTGTCTATGCCCCTTGGTAACTTTATTTCGTAGTTACCCTTCTAGGAGTTTTCCTTTACCTCATAGCTCTCTGGAGCTTAGGCCACGCCCACTAGCAGTCACGTGCCTGCAGGTCCTTCGGCCTGAAGCATTCTCTATCTGCTACTGCTGCCTCTGAGAGACGTGTGGCCGGCTCCGCCCCTTGGCAGTCAGGTGCTGAAGGTCCTGTTCCTCAGAAACACACGTCTTCCCTGCTGCGGCTTTGCTATACAGGTATCTTTTGGCACAGTTTGTTCACTCAGGACACACGCACTGGCTCAGTGAGCAAGTGCAGTTTGGTGTCCCTGACAGCACAGAAGCCACGACAAAGGTGTCACAGACTGCAATAACGCGAGGTCAATGCAGCACACTTAAAACTACAACATCGCCTAGTCTGCCCAGTCTGTGACTGGGGTCCAAAAATCATTGGAGATTCATCTTGATGAAAGTTAGGTGGTCTACACTTTCAGGGGACAGCCAAATGCAGTTATCCATGAGGAAAGCACCAGCAGCACTGAAGACACGATCTGAGAGAACGCTGGTTACCAGGCATGACAAAAACGGTGTGACAGGCAAGTTCAGGCCACTTTTCCATTTTTGAAGACTAAAATGCAAAAGAGTCCACCCCTCCGAGGGCATTGATATTGCCCTAGAGATACTCCTACACCATCCTCTCCAGTCGTTCACCACGTGTCAGACTTTTTCTCTGTTCTGTGGTGCACAGGCTCATCTAAACAATGTGTGAAACAACTCACAGAAATTGCTTATGCCACTTAAAATGCTGCTGCTGTTAATGTTTTCGTATTGACAACTAGACGTTCCCTGGGTTAGAAGTCTATCACTGTGATGCAAGTTGTGGGCCTGACTGCTCTTTTGGGGAAAACCACTGTTAGGATTGATTGTCTACAAGAGTGATTCAATACTTCAGCATCCCTTTCCAGGGGGAAGCATCTGGCAAAATATAATTTTGAACAGTGGTTCTAAGAGAATGACAACCCAGTTGTCAGCACTATTGGTAATACTAGCAATACAGGCATCATGTTGCAGATATTGATGCAAGAAGGCACTTACACTGTCAGGCGCTTACACGAGTCCATGGTGTGTTGCTTCCTACTTCCCCTCCTTTCAACCATGAACAACAGACAGGGGATCATTTTCCTCTTCATCTCCTGATTGTTGCGTGTCCATCACCTCTTCCTCCATTTATTTCTCTGCTCCTGCACCTTCACTAACAGTTTGTCTGGTACCATGACCCACACTCGATCGCTGTATTCCACCCTTCCATGGTACCCGCTTGTGCGATGACAGTCCGGAACTTAAAGATACTGTTATCCCTTCCGCATCCTTCTCTACTTCCTCATCTTCCTCTGGGACCGCTACCTTCTCTCAAAGACTATTCAAAGAGTGCTCCAGCATGTAGATGACCGGACTAGTGATGCTGATGATGGCATCATAAGCACTAACCATCTTAATAGCCATTTTGAAACTATGCAAAAGGGTGCAGAGGTCCTTCATCTGTGCACACTCCGCAAGCGTGATTTGCACCATGTTCGAACTGCATTAGCCCAAGGACATACTGTACCAGGGCTTATTGCTGCAACATGTGCAGAGTGGATTTCCAAAGTGTCGGCACATAGCATATCAACCAGTTAACTGGCAGCTCGAAAGACCTCTGTAGCGATGCAATTCGATGACCCCCGGGGTGCGAAAGGTGGAAGTGAGCACACAGCGACCGTGCTTTCTGCAGCAGCGCATCCAGGCTAAGATAGTGGCGGAGAAATTGCCTTACCACCAGGTTGATGACATGAGCCATGCAAGGCATGTGTATGAAGTTGCCCTACCATATGGCCGCCACCATTATCGCACACCCCCTTCCCTGCCTCCAGGATCAGTGGAGACAACCATTGTTCAAACTTGGCCTGGATAGCTGTTCACAGCTGTTGAGCTATGTGATTGGGATTTCCAAGCCTTAATAATTTAAACACTGCATGATTGTGGTGAGCCCTGGCTGCACAGAACAGAGTTGGGGGATTTTCTTCACTGTTGGAATGTGTGTCTCATTAAGGAAGAGGTTGAGGGTGTAGGTGGATGCACTATAGGAAGTGGAGGGAGCAGAAGCAGTGGAGAAAGTATTAGACACAGAGGTTTGTCTTGCAAGCCTTGGGGATCCCAAGACTTGGTGTCTATTGACACCTTGATGTCTAGTGGTTTAGTTCACCATCCCTTGGTGTGTAGTGGATTAGTTCTACACCCCCTGGTGTATAGTGGTTTAGTTCTCCAACCCTAGGTGTTTAGTAGTTTAGTTCTCCATCTTCTGATGTGTAGTGGTTTAATTATCTGACCCTAGGTGTTTAGTAGTTTAATTCTCCAAACCTAGTTGTCCAGTAGTTTAGTTTTCCATCTTCTGGTGTGTAGTGGTATAGCTATCCAACCCTAAGTGTTTAGTAGTTTAGTTCTCCAACCCCTGTTGTCTAGTAGTGTAAAGTTCTCTATCTTCTGATGTGTAGTGCTTTAGGTATCCAACCATAGGTGTTTAGTAATTTAGTTCTCCAATCCCTGTTGTCTAGTAGTTTAGTTCTCCATCCTCTGGTGTGTAGTGGTTTAGTACTCCATCCCCAAGTACCCTGCAAGCTTTGGGGATTCAAAGACTTGTGGAGCAGAGCCTTCCCCGCCTGCCCCCACAGTCACCAGAGTTACTAAGTGGCCAGTCACTGAGATGTAAAGCCCCTGGCCATGCTTGCTCATTCTGGTGTCAGTGTTGAAATGCACCCTGACAGACATAGATTTTTTTCAAGGAACAGGTGATGTTGTCTGTGGCATGCTGTTATAGAGCAGACACAACTTTCTTAGAGAAGTAATGGCAATTGGGGGGGACTGTGAAAGCCATCAGCTTTCTGAAAGCATCTGTATACACCAGGCGGAAAAGCTGCATTTCCGTGGCCAACAGATTGGAGATCGTGAAGTTCAAGCTCTTCACTTTGCCATGTATAGTAGGAAACAATCTTTTTTACATGACCACATTTGCGAGACCGAGGGCCTGGCTGCTGTGCTGAGAGAGGATCGATTAGGGTGAACAGGACAAACTGCTGGACTGTGAATGAGGTGCAGGCGGAGATGTTATGGTGGATTGAGAAAGATGCGATGTGCTTGGTGTCTGAGATCTTTCAAAAACAGCAGACATGTCCACTTTTGTAACAACTGATGGGCTTTCACTCACCCTGACTGTAGCGGGTAAACAAGTGGAGGTTCTGTGGCCGAAGACCTGTGTGAGAACATTTGCCATGGTGACATAGGAGGAAGAAACATCTGATGCGGTTGATGGAGCAGCCAGTGGTTGCGAGGCCAGCTAGTCTGCATTTTAGCTCAGTGAGATTCCCAGATTAACGCACGTTGATAGCACATGTGGCGGTTCATGCATATAGTAGTCAAATTATTGCAATTTTTGCCTCTACTGAGTAGTTTTTTACAAAATTGGTAGATAACGTGAGTTGTGTCATCTTTTTTTTGGGTTAATTCAAATAGATTCTATTCTATTATAATAATACCGCTCTTATCTGCACTTCCTCTACTGTGAGGTGTGGCAGTAGGGATAGCGTTTTACAGATATCTAGTCAGTGATTAATGCCTTATAAATTCTAAGCTTTGCTGAAGCTTTTTTCTATGCACTAATTGACCTATTCATGTATTTTACAGCAATTTGTACTCAGAAATTCATCAAAGCTGGCAGTTTTATTTGTGTTACTCCGGAGATTGTTGCTGCCACGTACAAGAAAAATTTTTTTCAGGGCCAGTTAAAATCCCTACTATGTTCTACAATAATACTGCACTTATCTACAATTTGTGGAGGGAGAGATGTGGCAGTAGGTATAGCATATGACAGGCATGTAGTCAGGAAAATTCATTAAAGCAGGCAAAATTAACTTTTTCAATGTGTACATTCACAGTTTCTCTGTAGCATCTGCATGTAAGAAGTAGTGGTGGGAGACTTGATGCTACTGGAGCTGGAATTACCACTTCTTAACTCTCCAGTACTTTGTTTCCATCTGTTTCTGGGTGCTTCTTGAAGTATGTTTGGGATCATTGTCCTGCGGGACGACCCATGACCTGGGATGCAAACCCAGCTTTCTGATCCCGGGTACTATATTGACACAAAATCCTTTGGGAATCTTCACATTTCATGATGCCTTGCACATAGTCAAGGCACCCAGGGCCAGAGGCAGGAAAACGGCTCCAAAATATCTTTTAACCTCCACCATTTTTGACTGTAACTATTGTCCACAAAACGCCTGCTGGCCCGCTAAAAATAGTGTGGGGCCTGTTGCAGGCTTTTTATAAATTATGAGGGCTGCCAGCTTACCATTCAAGTTTCAAAATAGTATTAATACAAAAAAAACTTGTACACCTCAGAGGAATAAATAATATTGCAGTAGCAATATATGGCTATGTAAGCATAGTCTTCTGCTGGCACTCCAAAATTGCTTAGTCAGAGCTGGCTGCTGTCCCTCTAAAATTAGAGTGAGGGCCGCCTGATGGCCCCCTGATAATAGTGAGGGCCACCTGATACAGTGAAGGAAATAATTATTTGATACCTTGCTGATTTTATAAGTTTGCCCACTGACAGACATGAACAGTCTATAAATTTAGGGGTAGGTTAATTTTTACATTGAGAGCTAGAATATCAAAAATAAAATCCAAAAAATCACATTGTATAAATTATATACATTGATTTGCATTTTGCAATAATAAATAAGTATTTGATCCCTCTGGCAAACAAGACTTAATACTTGGTGGCAAAACCCTTGTTGGCAAGCACAGCAGTCAGATGATTTTTGTAGTTGATGATGAGTTTTGAGAACATGTCAGGAGAAATTTTGGTCCACTCCTCTGTTATGCAAAAAAGAAACAGATGATGACAGCTTACCCCAATGTTCACGTTGTACATAGATCTTCACTCCTCGCACGGATGTGGCAGAGCAACCAAAGCAGATGAAGAAAAAAAAGGAAAAAATCCAGCGTGGAGCAGAAGCAGTTAAAAAATTAAATTCTTTAATAAATGTGATTAAAATAAACAGCGATATTTAAGCAGTAAGATCTTGATCTTGAGAAAGACTTAACGTCGAAACGCGTTGATCGCTCTGCTACATTTTTGTGGACCTGTACTGCTTAAATATCGCTGTTTATTTTTAATCACATTTATTAAAGAATTTAATTTTTTAACTGCTTCTGCTCCACGCTGGATTTTTTCCTTTTTTTACTCCTCTGTTATGTTTTGGTAGCTGAGGAGAGTAGGCAAAAATGGCAATACACCAGAGAGGTTGGAATCTACTGGATTGCAGTTCCCTGACTAACCACCACAACTAAAGGCAGCCGTGGAGCGTTCCTACGTTGGTCCTAGACGCCTCGTCACAGCCTGAGAGGATAACTACACCTAAAGATAGAAAGAGGAAAGCTATCTGCCCTGGAGCAGATCCCCAAAGAACATAGGAAGCCCCCAAACATGAAATGGCGGTTAGACAAGAGGAAATACAGACACAGACAGAAAATAGTATGAGCAAACGTTGGGGCCCAATCTGCCTAGACATAAACGGATAGGAAGGATACTTACTGCAATCCAAAAAACCCTAAAAAAAAGCCAACGCTACTAATTGCAAAAACACCTGAGATCACACGACCTCTACCACCTAAATTAGTTCTCTGGTGTAACAAAACTCATCCGCAGCCACTGAAAAAACTGGAAAAGGCAAATGAACAAACAACAGTGGCCCCAGAGGAACCGAGAGGGGCCCAAGCCCCCCGGGGAGGGGAACCTGGCCAACCTCACAGAAATGCAGAGAAAAATGCAAATGGCAAGCACAAAAACAAAAAACAGAAAATATCTTATCTGAGAGCAGGAGAAGAGGCAAGACTCAGCATGCTTCCAAGTGAACCAGGAAACAACGTTGAGACAGGAACAATTGATTACCGGCAACCATGATGGGGGGAAACCTCCCTTATATCCAGTCAGTCTGTAATTCCTGATTGCCAATCCTCATTGAATGGTTCAGTACTGTTTGTAACCACCAGAGGGAGCTTCTGCTCAGAATTCATTTCTAAAACATTCATAACAGTACCCCCCCTTGAGGAGGGGTCACCGAACCCTCATTTGTGCAACCAGGTCGGTCAGGATGAACTCTGTGATACGCACGGATCAGTCTCCTAGCATGGATGTCCGAAGCAAACACCCAAGAATTGTCCTCCTGACCATAACCTCTCCACTTAACCAAATACTGGAGTTTCCGTCTGGAAAAATGAGAATCCAATATTTTCTCAACCACATACTCCAGATTTCCCTCAACCAAAACAGGGTCAGGAGGCGCAGCCATAGGAACCACTGACTCGACAAACCTCTTCAATAAGGACTTGTGGAACACGTTATGGATCTTAAATGTCCCTGGAAGAAGTAAACAAAAGGAAACAGGATTAAGAATCTCCATGATCTTATAAGGTCCAATGAACCTAGGCTTAAACTTAGGAGATGCAACTCTCATAGGGATATTTCTTGAGGACAACCAGACCAAGTCCCCCACTTTAAAAGGAGGATCATCAGTCCTATGCCGGTTTGCAAACCGCTGGGCCTTCTCCTGAGAGAGGGACAACCTCTCCACTACCTCGTCCCAAATCTGCTGCATACGCTCCACAACAGAGTCAACACCCGGACAGACAGAAGCCTCCGTCTGTCCCGAAGAAAATCGAGGGTGAAACCCAAAATTGCAGAAAAATTGAGACATCAAAGTGGCAGAGCTTGCCCTATTATTAAGAGCAAACTCAGCCAAAGGCAAAAAAGAGACCCAGTCATCTTGATCAGCAGACACAAAGCATCTCAGATAAGTCTCCAATGTCTGGTTTGTTCTCTCAGTTTGTCCATTGGTCTGAGGATGAAAAGCAGAGGAGAAGGACAATTGAACGTCAAGTTTAGAACAAAAAGTCCTCCAAAATCTGGAAACAAACTGGACTCCTCTGTCAGACACAATGTTCTCAGGAATGCCATGTAACCGAACCACGTGCTGAAGGAACAAAGGCACCAATTCGGAGGAGGAAGGCAACTTAGGTAATGGCACAAGATGTATCATCTTGGAAAACCTATCATAAATCACCCAGATAACGGTCATTCTCTGAGAAACAGGGAGGTCAGAAATAAAATCCATAGAGATATGGGTCCATGGTCTCTTGGGCACAGTCAATGGCATCAACAAACCACTAGAGCGAGAGCAAGGCTTGGAGCGAGAGCAAGTCCCACAGGACTGCACAAACTCCCTGACGTCACGAGACAAAGTAGGCCACCAAAAGGACCGACTCACCAAGTCTCTGGTACCAAAAATTCTGGGATGACCGGCCAACGCGGAACAATGAATCTCAGACATCACACTCTTCTTCCACTGGTCTGGGACAAACAATTTCCCAACAGGGCAGCGCTCGGGTTTATCCTCCTGACACCCTTCCAGAGCCAGTCTCAAATTGGGCGAGATGGCGGAAAGAACTACACCCTCTTTCAAAATAATAGCAGGATCAGATAACTCAGGAGACTCCGCAAGGAAACTTCTCGAGAGGGCATCCGCCTTAACATACTTAGTGCCAGGAAGAAAGGAAACCACAAAATTAAAACGTGTGAAAAACAAGGCCCACCTGGCCTGTCTAGGATTAAGTCGCTTGGCTGATTCCAGATAAACCAGATTCTTATGGTCCGTGAGGACCACCACCTGATGTTTGGCTCCCTCCAGCCAATGTCTCCACTGTTCAAAAGCCCGCTTCATGGCCAATAACTCCCGATTACCCACGTCATAATTACTGTATATACTCATGTATAAGCCGACCCGTGTATAAGCCGACCCCCCCAATTTTGCCACAAAAAACTGGGAAAACTTATTGACTCGCGTATAAGCCTAGGGTGAAAAATCATTATGCCCCCATATGATGCTCCACAGATTATGCCCCCATATGCTGCACAGATTATGCCCCTATATGCTCCAGATTATGCCCAATATGCTTCAGAGATTATGCCCCCATATGCTCCAGATTATGCCCCCATATATTCCACAGATTATGCCTCCATATGATCCACAGATTATGCCCCCATATGCTCCATATTTTGCCCCCATATGCTCCAGATTATGCCCCCATATGTTCCACAGCTTATGCCCCCATATTATGCCCCCATATGCTCCATATTTTGCCCCATATGCTCCATATTATGCCCCCATATGTTCCACAGTTTATGCCCCCATATTATGCCCCCATATGCTCCATATTATGCCCCCATATGCTCCATATTATGCCCCCATATGTTCCACAGCTTATGCCCCCATATGCTCCATATTTTGCCCCCATATGCTCCATATTATGCCCCCATATGTTCCACAGCTTATGCCCCCATATTATGCCCCCATATGCTCCATATTATGCCCCCATATGCTCCATATTATGCCCCCATATGTTCCACAGCTTATGCCCCATATGCTCCATATTATGCCCCTTATGTTCCAGATTATGCCCATGTGCTGCTGCAAAAAAAATAAAAAAAATGACATACTCACCTCTCGTCGCTGGGGGCCAAGTGCCGGGGTCACCGCTCACTCAGAACCCCGGCACCTGTGATATTTACCTGACCTCTCTGCACCGCAGCGCTGCGTCGTCTTCCTGGTCCTCGGCAGTGAATGATCTGGCAGGGGGCGCGGCGCTCACTAATGACATCATCGCGCCCTCTGCTGATCATTCACCGCCAGAGAAGTCAGACAAGGACGCAGCACAGCGGTGGAGAGAAGACAGGTAAATATCGCTGTACTCACTCTCCGCCGCGCGTCCCTGCAGCTTCTCCCGGCGATCTCTGCAGCGCTTCCTTCCTACAGCGGTCACATGGTACAGCTCATTAAAGTCATGAATATGTGCATATTCATGACTTTAATGAGCGGTGCCATGTGACCGCTGCAGGAAGGAGCCGGAGATCGTGGGAGAAGCAGGGGGGCTGCAGAGACCGCGGCGGCGGAGAGGTGAGTATAATCCGACACCCCCGCTCCCCCTCCACCGCCGACCACCGTATATGACCCGCGTATAAGCCGAGAGGGGGACTTTCAGGCCTAAAAAATGGGTTGAAAATCTCGGCTTATACATGGGTATATACGGTACGTTCCGTTGGAGAAAATTTTGGAGAGAAAAAAGCACAAGGGTTACTTTTAGAGGTCTCAGGATCTCTTTGGGACAAAACGGCACCTGCCCCAATTTCAGAGGCATCAACCTCCACCTGAAATGGCAGAGAAACATCAGGCTGCCGTAGAACAGGAGCAGAAGTGAATCTCTGCTTAAGTTCCTGAAATGCAGAGACTGCCTCAGGAGGCCAATTCACTACATCAGAACCCTTTTTGGTCAAATCAGTCAATGGTTTAACAATAACAGAGAAATTTCCAATAAATTTACGATAAAAATTGGCAAAACCCAAGAATCTCTGAAGAGCCTTTAATGAAGTAGGTTGGACCCAATCACAGATGGCCTGAACCTTGACCGGGTCCATTTCAATAACAGATGGAGACAAAATGAATCCCAGAAATGAGATCCTCTGTACGCCAAAAGACACTTTGATCCCTTCACATACAGAGCATTCTCTCTCAAAATCTGGAACACAGTCCGAACATGTTTCACATGAGAGTCCCAGTCATTGGAAAAAATCAAGATATCATCCAAATAAACAATCAGAAATTTATCCACAAAATCCCTGAAAATGTCATTCATGAAGGACTGGAAGACGGAAGGAGCATTAGTGAGCCCAAAGGGCATCACTAGGTACTCAAAATGCCCCTCTGGGGTATTAAACGCCGTCTTCCATTCATCCCCGTGCTTAATGCGAATAAGGTTATACGCCCCCCTGAGGTCAAGCTTGGTAAACCAAGTAGCACTTTTCACCCTGGAAAACAGGTCAGAAATCAAGGGTAACGGATATTGATATTACACAGTGATATTGTTCAAGAGACGATAATCAATACACGGCCTTAATGAACCATCCTTCTTGGCCACAAAGAAAAAACTGGCACCCAAGGGTGAAGAGGATGGTCTGATATGACCCTTCTCCAATGACTCCTTGATATAAGACCGCATAGCGTCATGTTCAGGTACAGACAAGTTAAAAAGGCGACCTTTAGGGAATTTACTACCAGGCACTGATTCAATAGCGCAGTCATAGCTCCTATGGGGGGCAAGGATGCAGATTTACTTTCGCTAAACACATCAGAAAAATCAGTCAAAAAGTCAGGAACATCTTGAGCCTGGGGAGAGGCAGAAAAAACAGGAGTGTTGGCATTAACACATTGGCAGCCCCAACTGGTTACAGACACAGATTTCCAATCCAAAACAGGATTATGAGACTGTAACCAAGGGAAACCTAGTACAATAATGTCATGCAGATTATACAACACCAAAAATTTGCAACTCTCCTGATGATCAGGTTCAACCCTCATTATCACCTGAGTAGAAAACTGGGGTTTATTCTCAGCCAAATGGGTAGAATCAATCCCCAGTAGGGGAATAGACTTCCGTAGGGGCATCAAGGGAAACCCACAAAGTTTAGCAAAATCAAAATCCATCAGGTTAATAGCTGCTCCCGAATCAACAAAATCCTGAGCAGAAAATGTGGACAGGGAGCAAATCAGGGTAACAGTCAAGAGAAATTTAGTCTGAACACTACCCAAGACAACTGAGCGTGCAAAACGTCTTCCCCGCTTAGGGCAGACTGAAATAGCATGAGAGGCATCACCACAGTAGAAACATAACCCATTGCGTTTTTGAAACTCATGACGCTGTGCCCCAGAAGCCACTCTATCACACTGCATGGGTTCAGAAGCTGGTTCACAAGGAAACACTATTCCACGCATACTTCTACGCTCACGCAAACATCTGTCAATTTGAATCGCTAATGACATAGAATCATTGAGACCAGAGGGAGCAGGGAAACCCACCATAACATCTTTTACATTCTCTGGCAGACCCTTCTGAAAAAGGGCTGCCAAAGCATCATCATTCCATTTGGTCAGGACTGCCAACTTTCGGAATTTCTGACAGTACAATTCAGCGTCCTCAAGCCCCTGATTTAATGCCAACAAGGTTTTTTCAGCTTGATCAGTGACATTAGGTTCATCGTACAATAACCCCAGAGCCAGAAAAAATGCATCAACATTACTCAAAACAGGTTCCCCAGGTGTCAGGGAAAAAGCCCAATCCTGAGGATCGCCATGCAGGAGAGAGATGACAATTTGAACCTGCTGTGCTGCGTTCCCTGAGGACTTAGGTTTTAAGGCAAAAAACAACTTACAGTTATTTTTGGAATTCAGAAATTTAGCTCGATCCCCCAAAAACAAATCTGGCATGGGGATCCTGGGTTCCACAACTGGCAACCTAGCAAGAAAGGTAGCAATACTCCGAACCTCAGTGGCAAGCTGATCCACACGGCCAGACAACTGTGCAAACTCCATTGAGAAAAAAAAAATCCTCCTCAGCACCCAGAGAAAAAGAGGGAAAAAATGCAACAAACAGAAAAAAAAAATCTCTGACAACTCTGACAACCTTTTTGTTTCCACACTATTTTTCCCTTCTGTGAGTACCATACAATTTTCAGTTGGGCCGGTGATACTGTTATGTTTTGGTAGCTGAGGAGAGCAGGCAAAAACGGCAATACACCAGAGAGGTTGGAATCTACTGGATTGCAGTACCCTGACTAACCACCACAACTAAAGGCAGCCGTGGAGCGTTCCTACGTTGGTCCTAGACGCCTCGTCACAGACTGAGAGGATAACTACACCTAAAGATAGAAAGAGGAAAGCTATCTGCACCGGAGCAGATCCCCAAAGAACATAGGAAGCCCCCAAACATGTAATGGCGGTTAGACAAGAGGAAATACAGACACAGACAGAAAATAGTATGAGCAAACGTTGGGGCCCAATCTGCCTAGACAGAAACGGATAGGAAGAATACTTACTGCAATCCAAAAAACCCTAAAAAAAAGCCAACGCTACTAATTGCAAAAACACCTGAGATCACACGACCTCTACCACCTAAATTAGTTCTCTGGTGTAACAAAACTCAGCCGCAGCCACTGAAAAAACTGGAAAAGGCAAATGAACAAACAACAGTGGCCCCAGAGGAACCGAGAGGGGCCCAAGCCCCCCGGGGAGGGGAACCTGGCCAACCTCACAGAAATGCAGAGAAAAATGCAAATGGCAAGCACAAAAACAAAAAACAGAAAATATCTTATCTGAGAGCAGGAGAAGAGGCAAGACTCAGCATGCTTCCAAGTGAACCAGAAAACAACGTTGAGACAGGAACAATTAATCACCGGCAACCATGATGGGGGGAAACCTCCCTTATATCCAGCCAGTCTGTAATTCCTGATTGCCAATCCTCATTGAATGGTTCAGTACTATTTGTAACCACCAGAGGGAGCTTCTGCTCAGAATTCATTTCTAAAACATTCATAACACTCCTCTTTGCAGATCATCTTTAAATCATTAAGCTTTTGAGACTGTCGCTTGGCAACTCAGAGCTACAACTGCCTCCATAAGTTTTCTTTGGGATTAAGGTCTGGAGACTGTCTAGGCCACTCCATGACCTTAATGTGTTTTTTTTGAGCCACTCCTTTGTTACTTTGGCTGTATGTTTTGGATCATTGTCTTGCTGGAGACCCATCCACGACCCATTTCTAATGTCCTGACGGAGGGAAGGAGGTTGTCACTCAGAATTTTATGGTACATGGCTCCATCCATTCTCCCATTGATGCGGTGAAGCGACAGCCAAGCGACAGCCTCCAAAGCTTAATGATTTAGAGATGATCTGCAAAGAGGAGTGGACCAAAATTCCTCCTGACATGTTCTCAAAACTCATCATCAACTACAAAAATCATCTGACTGCTGTGCTTGCCAACAAGGGTTTTGCCACCAAGTATTAAGTCTTGTTTGCTACAGGGATCAATACTTATTTTTCATTGCAAAATGCAAATAAATTTATATAATTTATACAATGTGATTTTCTGGATTTTATTTTTGATATTCTATCTCTCAATGTTAAAATTAACCTACCCTTAAAATTATAGACTGTTCATGTCTTTGACAGTGGGCAAACTTACAAAATCAGCAAGGGATCAAATAATGATTTACTTCACTGTAACCCTATAAGAATAGTAAGGCAGTCTGATGGCAATCTACAGATAGTGATGGCAATGAAAAAAAATTGTGACTTTCAGAGTCCCTACTTCATAAATTAAAGGGAATCTGTCACGCTAAATTGGCGGGATATTTAAATGATGGCAGTCAGGTCAGATGGGCGGTGTTTTGGGTACTTGCCTTAACATGTTGTTTGCCGCTGTCTCCATTATTTCTGGGAATTGTTGTCGTTGCCCTCCATATAACGCGCCTGCGCATTGCAATCTGCAGGCAAAGCAAACTGCGCGTGCGCAATTCAAGATTGCAATGCGCAGGTGCGTTATATGGAGGGCAACGACTTCAATTCCCAGAAATAATGGAGACAGCGGCGAACAACATGTTAAGGCAAGTACCCAAAACACCGCCCATCTGACCTGACTGCCATCATTTAAATATCCTGCCAATTTAGGGTGACAGATTCCCTTTAAACAAGATGTATCTGATTATGTCTCACACACCACATGGCCAAATAAGGTATTACAATTATAAAATTACATTCCCTGTTGAATGTTTTTTCAATATTGAAAGTAATGCAAACGTGCAAAAAAGCAGCAAAAACACTGCGTGTGAACATAGCCCAATTTGTGGAGGAGCATTTTTTTTCTCTTCTATATAAGGCAAAATAAATAAGGCATTATCCTGGAAAGAATGTTTCTTAAATTTTTTTCCAGTGAAATCCAATTTAACTGCAGTTTTGTATGTTTTAGGCTATGTGCACACGTCAGGAATTAGGGCAGGAATTTCCTGAGCAAAAACTGACTTTTTCCGTGGTAAAAACGCGCGGGTTTTTTCGCATTTTTTTTCGCGTTTTTGTCACGTTTTTTTGCGGTTTTTAAATGCGTTATTTTCGCGTTTTTCTAGTATTTGGGACAACAAATTAAGTTTGGAAAAAAAAATATGAGGTCATTTCCTACTCCAACCCCTCCTGTTCTTCATTTTCTTTTCTTGTTGTAATCAAGATGCCACAAGTGCAGCCCCAGCGGCGTCTCAGCCAAGCAAACATGGAGATTTTGCTGCTGACTTCACTCATTTTGCTGCACTACCATATCGAGCAGGTAATATACATTCAATAAATGTTTTTAGGCTACTTTCACAATTGCGCCTTTTTACCCTGCTTTTCAATCGCACATCAAATGTCTAAAATAATAACCCGTGTGAAAGTTTGTTTCGTCAGCGTGCATTACGAACAAAAAACTCAGAATTTGTGTGCAATAGTATGTGATTTCAAGCGTTTTTGCATGCTTTTGTTTGTTTGCCCCACATGGGTTGTCTACGTGTCAGATTTCTATAGTCTCTATCATCTGTGTCTCTATCATCTCTGTCTCTATCATCTATCATCTCTGTCTCTATCATCTGTCTCTATCATCTCTGTCTCTATCATCTCTGTCTCTATCATCTGTCTCTATCATCTCTGTCTCTATCATATGTCTCTATCATCTGTCTCTATCATCTCTGTCTCTATCATCTCTGTCTCTATCATCTGTCTCAATCATCTCTGTCTCTATCATCTCTGTCTCTATCATATGTCTCTATCATCTGTCTCTATCATCTCTGTCTCTATCATCTGTCTCAATCATCTCTGTCTCTATCATCTCTGTCTCTATCATCTCTGTCTCTATCATATGTCTCTATCATCTGTCTTTATCATCTCTGTCTCTATCATCTGTCTCAATCATCTCTGTATCTATCATCTCTGTCTCTATCATATGTCTCTATCATCTGTCTCTATCATCTCTGTCTCTATCATCTGTCTCAATCATGTGTGTCTCTATCATCTCTGTCTCTATCATATGTCTCTAACATCTGTCTCTATCATCTCTGTCTCTATCATCTGTCTCTATCATCTCTGTCTCTATCATCTGTCTCAATCATCTCTGTCTCTATCATCTCTGTCTGTCCGCACACCTGGAAAAAGCGCAGCGCACGACAAACGCAGGTGAACGCGTGCAAGCGCTAGACCCTGCGTCTGCCATGTTAAAGATAGGGGAACATTGCTTGTGCGACCAATAGCGCACGATGCGCTGCGCGATAAAACGTAACTGTGAGTAGCCTTAGGCTATGTGCACATGTTCAGGATATTTTTCATTTTTTGGATCATTTTTCAATGCAAAAACAGTTATTATTAGAATGCATTCCCCAATTTTTTTGCACATGCATTTTTTTTTCTGCCAAAAAAAAGCATCTTAAAAAAACCAGCATGTTCACTCTTTTTCCGCCGCCAACTCTCCTCCAGGCCCTGGGTACCATATCCCTGTGAAAACAATAATAAAAACATTTTGTGATATTCTCACCTTCCGGCGGCCCCCACAGCCTTCCCGCTCATCAACGATGCTACCGGCAACTCCCGTTCCCAGTGATGCATTGCAACAATGACCGCAGATGACATTGCGGTCTTGCGTGATGCTACGTCATCTGTGGTGATTCTCGTAGGGCATTACTGGGAACGGGAGTTGCCGGTAGCATCGCTGATGAGCAGGAAGTCTGCGGGGGGCTGCTGGAAGGTGAGAATATCACGATTTGCTTCTGTATTTTATTATTTTTAAGATTTATATGTTTTTACTATTGATGCGGCATAGGCGTCATCAATAGTAACAATTAGGTCACACTTGTCAAACACTATGTTTCACTTGTGTGACCAACCTGTCAATGAGTTTTCCAAGCGATGCTACAGATCGCATGGAAAACTGTAGCATTCTGCAAGCTAATGACGCTTGTAAATTTTTTTTTTTTTTAGCGGGGATACGCATACCAATAAAATGCGCATTTCCCGCTGCAAGCCCCAATATGTGCACATAGCCTTTTTTTTGATTTGTAATAAACAATATATTCTCCCATAGGAGCACTCTCGGAGGAAGAGTAGGATGAGGCGAAGAAGAATGTGGGTGCACCCCATTGTTGAGGAGCGGACAGAAAAGGGTCACTTCCGTCTCCTTTACCAAGATTTAAGGAGGTAAGATATATTATGGGGTAAAGGTATATGTTCTTCCGTGTGCACCTAAATTTTTTTCCATTCATGTTTTTTTGGTTGGTATGTAAAATTGTAATCCATGTGCTAAAATTTTTTTTTTTTTTACAGTTATCCCGACAAATTTGTCCAGTTTTGCAGGCTCACAATCGAAGCATTTGATCGACTACTCGCCCTTCTGTCTCAAGATTTAACTTATGCGGATACAGTCATGCGAAGGGCCATCTCTGCTGAGGAAAGGCTGCTCATCACCTTGCGGTTAGTGTATTTTTTTTTTTTTTCCCAAAAAAAAATGTGCACACATACTGCCAGCAACAGTGCCCCATAATACTGCCAACAGTACACCCATAACTGCCAGAGTGCCCCCTAATTATACTGCCACAGTGCCCCATAATACTGCCAGCCACAGTGCAACAAAAAAAGTCACTCAGTGCTTGAATCTTATTTAGGAAAAACACCATATATGTTTCCATATAAATGTATAATGTTCTATTGTAAGTTAGCCTTCTGTTTTTTATGTTATTTTCTAAAAAAAATTTTTTTTTTCTCTTTTCAGGTTTTTAGCCACAGGAGAAAGCTACACATCACTCCACCTCCAATTTAGGGTTGTAAATCCACCATCTCTCAAATTGTGAGGTGCACATGTACCGTCATCTGGCAGAAGTTGCAGCCCATCGTGATGCCTACCCCAACCGAGGAGACTTGGCTGCAGGTTGCAGCAGGCTTTCAAACTGTGGCCAATTTCCCCAACTGCATTGGTGCTGTCGACGGCAAACATGTGAGAGTGCTGAAGCCACCACATTCAGGATCACGCTTCTTTAATTATAAGAAGTATTTTTCTGTGGTCCTGATGTCGGTGGCTGATGCACGTTACAAATTTGTTGCCATCGACGTTGGTGCTTATGGCAGTTCAGGGACTCTCGGGTGTTGCGAACATCACAGATTGGACTGCAAATTTTTCGAGATGGCGGAACGCTCCCAGCCCCAAGACCTTTGCCAGGTTCCACACATCCAGTACCCTTTGTGATGGTATCGGATGAGGCTTTTCCCTTAAAGACCAACCTGCTGCGCCCATACCCACGAAGGGCACTGGATGACCGGCGGAGGATTTTTAATTATCGGCTGACCCGTGCACGAAGATATGTGGAATGCACCTTCGGGACCATGTGTAGTCAGTGGAGGATATTTCACACTGCCATCCAGTTAGATACGGAGACTGTTGACACTGTAATAAAGGCATGCTGCGTACTACACAACTACGCTCGTGATTACACCACGGACGTAGATGTGGAGTACGAGCTGTCAGAATTAATTGGAGTTGACAACTTGGGTCAAGGAAGGCAATCCAACTCGGGTGTGAGTGTGCGAGAAACCTTCACTGACTACTTCATGAGTCCTGAAGGTGCCGTGCACTGGCAATACTCCAGTGCCGGTGCTGAGCAGCCTGAACAGCAGATAAGATCTGATGCCTAACCGAAAGCAAGAGTCATTTTTCTGTAACATATATTTCAACTTAAGAGACACTTGGTGGGGTCATCAAGATGCTACAATTGGATGGTCTGCAGATTTTCCCCCCCGCTTTGCTCCTGGCCATGTTTTCTTTTAGCTCAGGAGCACCGTGAGTCCAAGGGAAGAAGCTGCGTCCACCGTCACTGAAAATCACAAGCATGTGACCCAGACATGCCATCGCCGGCAGTCACCCACCTATGAGCAGACCACCATCACATAACCATCTAATGAAGGGGATGTTAGAAATCAAAAAAATTTGAATAAATAGTTACTTTGATGTAAATGTTAAATACTGTCTCCATTCGTTCTTGACTGTTTCTCAGTTGCTGATCCCATTAACCACAGTAACAAAACTGTAATGCAGTATATAATTGTTACGTTTTCAAAATAATCACAGACACAGTTGTACAAAAAAAACATTTATTACAAACATTATATATGTAATTACATATTATGACATGTAAAAATATTCTGACAAACATTGTCAAAGAAAACCCATCAAAAATGGATGTAAAAAACTGTCAACAGGACAGGGGAGGGGGGGTGGTTTGGGAGGGCCGGCCTGGTGGAAGTTGTCAAAAATTGTGGTACTCGGGACCGTACTCAAACCTAGTAAACAATTCCTGGGACAAGATGGTACTAGTGGTGGAAGCAGCATGCTGGCCACTATTTGCAGGTGCTGCTGTGCGGGCATAATTATAGCCTTCACCTGCGTCGGGCCTGTAGGATGGATGGGGTCGCCTGCCCAAAACGCTGCGATGCAGCTGCTGGTGGTGGTGAAGGGCCACTTTGTCCAAAAATGTTAAGAATCCCCGTCATTATAGCTGATGACGGGGGTATATGGGATGGGACGTCAACAGACATCCCATCCCATATACCCTGCTCAGGAGAAGGCCCAGCGGTTTGCAAACCGGCATAGGACTGATGATCCTCCTTTTAAAGTGGGGGACTTGGTCTGGTTGTCCTCAAGAAATATCCCTATGAGAGTTGCATCTCCTAAGTTTAAGCCTAGGTTCATTGGACCTTATAAGATCATGGAGATTCTTAATCCTGTTTCCTTTTGTTTACTTCTTCCAGGGACATTTAAGATCCATAACGTGTTCCACAAGTCCTTATTGAAGAGGTTTGTCGAGCCAGTGGTTCCTATGGCTGCGCCTACTGACCCTGTTTTGGTTGAGGGCAATCTGGAGTATGTGGTTGAGAAAATATTGGATTCTCATTTTTCCAGACGGAAACTCCAGTATTTGGTTAAGTGGAGAGGTTATGGTCAGGAGGACAATTCTTGGGTGTTTGCTTCGGACATCCATGCTAGGAGACTGATCCGTGCGTATCACAGAGTTCATCCTGACCGACCTGGTTGCACAAATGAGGGTTCGGTGACCCCTCCTCAAGGGGGGGTACTGTTATGAATGTTTTAGAAATGAATTCTGAGCAGAAGCTCCCTCTGGTGGTTACAAACAGTACTGAACCATTCAATGAGGATTGGCAATCAGGAATTACAGACTGGCTGGATATAAGGGAGGTTTCCCCCCATCATGGTTGCCGGTGATCAATTGTTCCTGTCTCAACGTTGTTTCCTGGTTCACTTGGAAGCATGCTGAGTCTTGCCTCTTCTCCTGCTCTCAGATAAGATATTTTCTGTTTTTTGTTTTTGTGCTTGCCATTTGCATTTTTCTCTGCATTTCTGTGAGGTTGGCCAGGTTCCCCTCCCCGGGGGGCTTGGGCCCCTCTCGGTTCCTCTGGGGCCACTGTTGTTTGTTCATTTGCCTTTTCCAGTTTTTTCAGTGGCTGCGGATGAGTTTTGTTACACCAGAGAACTAATTTAGGTGGTAGAGGTCGTGTGATCTCAGGTGTTTTTGCAATTAGTAGCGTTGGCTTTTTTTTAGGGTTTTTTGGATTGCAGTAAGTATCCTTCCTATCCGTTTCTGTCTAGGCAGATTGAGCCCCAACGTTTGCTCATACTATTTTCTGTCTGTGTCTGTATTTCCTCTTGTCTAACCGCCATTTCATGTTTGGGGGCTTCCTATGTTCTTTGGGGATCTGCTCCGGGGCAGATAGCTTTCCTCTTTCTATCTTTAGGTGTAGTTATCCTCTCAGGCTGTGACGAGGCGTCTAGGGCCTGTTTCTGCCCGTCCCGTGACATCGAGAAGGGCGGCACCCAAGAAGGCAACACAGTCCGAGACTTCGGCTACTGTGATTCAAGCACTCACTAGTCGAACCCTCGGTCTGATCAACAATTCCTCGAAGCAGGATGATCTTGACAAATTCGGCTCATTTGTAGCCGACCGTCTAAGATACATGTCACGGGAGAGGCAGAACATTGTAATGTCAGCAGTAGTGTTGAGCATTCCGATACCGCAAGTATCGGGTATCGGCCGATATTCGCTGTATCGGAATTCCGATACTTAGTTCCGATATTTTCCATATATCGTATACCCGAATCGGAAGTTCCCATAATTCTTTGAGAGGCAATGTGATTTTAGTCAGCCAATGAGGAATCCTAAGAAGTGTGGGCACATCCTGTACTGCTGCGGTCATGTTAACTAATGGCATGGCTGTGATTGGATGCTGAAATGATGTCAGAATGCACTATAAAAGGCGCCGCCGCCATTTTAGCGTCACTGTGCTGTGAACTCAGTTAGGGAAAGAACGCTGCTCTGCTGACTCTGAGGGACAGTTACAGATTGCGATTTAGTGTACTGTGCTTTAGGCAGGCTAGTTTACCACCGGCTGTGTAAAGCTTCCTTTTGCCTGCAGTGTTGTTTTAACAGCTCTGCAAGGTGTGTGTGAGTGCAGGTGATGCTGCAGTTTGCTCTGTATGCAACGCTGTCTGTAGGCATCTGCACGTGTCACTCACAGACTCTTTTTTTCTTCTTCAGTGTAATTCTTTCTGCTCCATGCAATTGAAATAATAGTGTGACGTGCTTCCATCCGTATACAATACCTTGGTTGCAAACACTATAGAAGTCCACAAATGAGCCTTTCACTGCAAGTGAACAGTTGTGTTTCAGTGTTCACTGCAGTCTGTGATTTTTTTTTTTTTTTTTGGAGTGCAGATCACGCTCCAGTTACTTCAACTAATGCTGCGTGTACTCTGCTGAGCGTCTGTCACTGGCTCATCCTTGTAATTTTTCAAAAATTGCTGCTGCTTTCTTCTATTTAAAATTTACAAAAATCTATTAGTGTGACGCTCTTCCAGAGGACAGCGTTTGTTGGCCAGTTGTGAGTCTGCAGCACATGGTTGATTTCATGCTGCACTGCCTGAGAAACGACCGCCGCATCGGCCACATTCTCACCACGTCAGATTATTGGGTGTACACCCTCCTAGACCCTCGTTACCGGGACAACTTAAAAAGCCTCATCACACCGTTGAACCGGGACCGTAAAATGCTGGAGGACCAAGACACACTGTTGAAATCCATAATGTTCTCCATTCAAGCCGAGAGCGCTGCTGCTGCTACTGCTTTACAAAGCAGCTCTGTGCGTCGAGGCATTGTAGACACCTCTGCAACAAGAGGGAGCACAAGCAGCGCCTCTGCACAGGGCAAGAGCTGTATGTTACAAATGTGGCGAAGTTTTGTGACAGCGCCACCAAGGTGTACACCATAGTGATGGGAAATCTAGTTAATTTTGGTGATTAGTTCACCATGAACTAGTTCACTGAAAAGATTAGTTCAAAAGATTAGTTCATTTAGTTCAGTTTTTCTCCACCCTATCCTGTGAGGAGCTGATAGGAAATGCATCATGTGACCTCTGAACTAAATGAACTAGATGAACTGCTGAACAAAATGTTCTATTGAGAATGACTCAGGACAGCCTAGTTCAATCTGATGCCTCTGACTGAGCCCAGCAGTGCCACATAATGATTGTGTGTGAGGGGGCTGAGAAGCAGTTCAGCATCCACCATTTTAAGAACAGAACAGGGGTCAGTGTTAAAGATTTTAGCAAGACTGATCTTCTAGGCTAGAGGCATGAACTACACACAGAAACACTCTCTCATACACACATATGAGCTGTGTCTGTGTACTGTGTGTGCAATTTCATTTTTTATTAATAATATTATTATTACTGTTATATTTGTATTTGATGTGTGGTATGCCTTGGAGGTGCTGGCTTGCCCTGCTGCCAGTGTATTATCTGAGCGCGTCTTTAGTGCTGCAGGTGGTGTACTAACAGACCGTCGCATGCGACTATCCTCAGACAATGTAGACCGGCTTATTTTTCTGAAAATGAACAAGGCATGGATCTCACCTGAATTTGCCTGTCCGTTTTCAGATTAAATAACTGTTTGCCAAAGTTTTCCAAGTCTCCTGTTATGTTCATCTTTCTACCACCTGAACTCTACTCCCTGGGCTACAACACTGCCAGTCACAGGGGAATGATCATTTACAAAACAAAATGTTATCCCCAACAAATAGTAGCGCAACGACTCCAGTGCCCACTTTATCGCCAGGCACTCTCTCTCTACAATGCTGTCTCTGTTTTTTGATGGAGTAAGTTTTTGACTCAGGAAACTAATGGGATGCTCCTCCCCGTTAAGCTCCAGTCCTGAGACAACACGGCACCCAGACCTACCTCTGACGCATCAGTCTGGACAATGAATTCTCTTTTGAACTCGGGTGTGCTCAAAACTGGTGACCCACACAGTGCCCCTTTTATTGCCCCTGTTGATGACCCCTTGCTGATTTATTAACCGGCTCCACCAGATCCATGGGTATTCTCTCAAACTGGACCTCTAAAATTTTTAATGGCACCAAGGGACTCACTAAATGAGGCTGAGGACTGTGTACCTGGCGCATGCGACAAGAGTTACAATACCGTTTAACTTCTTGATAGACCCCCAGCCAGTAAAACCGTTGTATAATTCTGTGTAGGGTTTTCTTTTGGCACAAATGTCACCCTAGTACATGCGCATGCGCTAAGTCCATTACCAACCTCCGATATGACTGCGGTAGCAGCAATTGCTAAAAAATTTCAACATGTATTTTATAAACCTGATACAGCAAATCTTGTTTCAGCTCTAATTGTTTAAATACTGTAGCTGCCCCGGGGTGTTGGGGTTCCCCATTGACAACCAGTACATTTTCACGGGCTAGACTCAACGTAGGGGCCGCGGAGTTGCGCCTTAACAAATTTGTCACCTGTCACATTTAAGTATTACAATTCAGGTCCGGTGTCAAATCTTCCATCTCCCCAACTAACAATTCGATAGGAGAGGGGTTTTCCTACTCCACCGAAGGCAAAGGTAATACTGCCCACTGCACACATGTGTTATGCATAGTGAGACTGATAGTAGCCAACAAAGTAGCTAACAAAGGCCACTTGTGATCGCCCTATCAGCGTAGGAACAATGCTACTCAAAAGATCTGCCATGATCCTGGACAAAATCTTGATATAATGGTCAATGAGTGAGAATGTACGATAGGATCCAGGCAGATGTGAAGGTTTGTTTGGTTTTAGTAGCAACTTCATGTGTGACATGTTTGAATGGCTGGGCAACCCTCCTGTCTCCAATATATGATTGAAGGTGCGTACCAATGTGGATGGGATATCCTCACTCAATAATTTAAATAATTTGGCTGTAAACCCATCAGGTCCTGGAGCTTTCCCGTATTTAAAGTAACTTATCGCCGCTGTCACTTCCGTCACCTCAATTTGTTTTTTTAAAAGGAGAAGCTGATAGTTGTGGGTGGATGGTAACCGTATTCCATCTACAAAGGTGTTACCCTCCGCACTATCCGTATGTTCCAGCTTATATAAGTCTGAGTAGTATTCTTGTAGAATGGTGTTTATGGTTCGAGGGTCTGTGTTCATGATCCCATGTTTATTCGTTAACGCTGTAATATGTTGATGACGAATGTGATTTCCTTTCGCTAGTCGTGATAATAGTCTCCCTCATTTGCTACCATAACGATATACATCGGCTCTATAATTGTTATTACTGCTTCTCTCTCGTCGATATACCCATACGTGTAAGTCAGCCTTAGCCTGCTTACATCTATTTTTAACCTGTGTTGATGAACTTGTCTTGTTTGCCGTGTACCTATCGCGTAATATCCTGCTAGCCTGCGAGTAGTTTGTCGCGATCTTCTTTTTTAGCGTTGTCTGATAACCTATTAGTTTCCCGCGCATTACTCCCTTCCCTGCTGCCCATAAAAGTTCCGGCCTATCCCTAGTATCTCCATTATCCCTTACATATTAAAAACACCATTGCTTCACGTGATGTCGAAACTTCTCATCCATTAACAAATAGGTCGGGAAGCGCCAAGTTTGGTTTGGCCCCATCTGCACCATATCTGGCAGGGTCACTGATACGGGCGCGTGGTCATATATAGCTACGTTGTGCACATATGCCTCTTCCACTCCCCTTAATAGCTCCTGTGCTAGCAATATATAATCTATTCTGGACCAAGAGTCATGTGGCGCCGAATAGAATGAATATTCACTGCCATCTGGGTTCAGGTGTGTCCAAATGTCTACAAAGTTACTCGTGTCTAGCAAGGGTTATTATAAACGTGTGTCATGTGATCGCACATTCATTCGCATCGACCTACAGTTCTTCACTGGTTCGATTCACCATATTTAAGTCACCACCGTGGGTGGTTTTAATGCTCTCCTATCGGCCTGATATGCTTGGATACCTGGGATAAATTCAGGAACGTCTCCAAACTCCCTACTCACATGTCAGCGCAGGAACCGTAAGAGGGAACGTGCTTGTTTTGTTGCGCATAGGTGGAGTTTTATACAGTAAATGATTACTGCTGTCTTATTTTTTGCGTCCCAAGGGCAGAATAAGTCTGCGTAACGTTACATTTTACAGACACTCATATAATAGACACACGCTACCCTAACCGTGACACAAGGAAGGTATTGTTGCCGGATAAAGCCGCCATTTTAGCGTCACTGTGCTGTTAATTCAGTTTGGGACAGAACGCTGCTCTGCTGACTCTGAGGGACGGTTAGAGATTGCGATTTTGTGTACTGTGCTTTAGGCAGGCTACTTTACCAACCGCTGTGTACATCTTCCTTTTGCCTTGCAGTGTTTTTTTCACAGCTCTGCAAGGTGTGTGTGTGAGTGCAGGTGACGCGCTGCAGTTTGCTCGGCATACAACGCTGTATGTAGGCATCTGCACATGTCACTCTCACACTCTTTTTTTTTTTTTTCTTTAGTGTAATTCTTGCTGCTCCATTCAATTGAAATTATAGTGTGACGTGCTTCCATCCGTATCCAATACATTGGTTGAAAACACTGTAGAAGGACACAAAAAGCCCTTTCACAGCTAAGAGTTCTGTTCACTGTAGTCTGAGATTTTAATTTATTCAATTTTGATCACGCTCAAGTTACTTCTTCAAGCAATGCTGCTTGTACTCTGCTGAGCGTGTCTTACTGCCTCATCCTTGTCATTTTTTTCGAATTGGTGTACATGTACATCAAAGTAGTCTTCATTTTGATCGAAATCCAAGCAGGTACCCGGACACTCTATGGCTGCTTTTATACGGTGGACTGGCTCCAACATTCAATAAGACTTAAGATGCAATCGGGCACCTTGTCAAGGCCCAATCCTCTTCTCCCTCTGATATAATAATAATAATAATAATAATCTTTATTTATATAGTGCCAACATATTCCGCAGCGCTTTACACTTTAACAGTTTCAAAACACAAGTCATAGGTAACAACGTTAACAATACAATAATTAAAGCAAAATCAGCCGACCCTGCTCGTGAGAGCTTACAATCTACAATGAGGTGGGGGAGATACAAAGTACAGGTGTGTATATATAATGGTGCATTTCCAATGATGGTCAAGCCATCTTGAGGGAGTGAGGCATGGATGGAGATAGTGAATGGGCTCCACATACACACATAAACATAGAACGACTTTGGTTATTGAATGTGATAGGCCACTCTGAACAAATGTGTTTTGAGGGAGCGCCTGAAACCAGGCAAATTGTGGATAGTCCTAATTTCTTGTGGTAGAGCATTCCAGAGGATTTGCGCAGCGCGGGAGAAGTCTTGGAGTCGGGAGTGGGAGGTACGGATTACTGCAGAGGTTAGTCGAAAGTCATTTGCAGAGCGCAGCAGTCGGTTAGGCCGATAGATAGAAATGAGGGAGGAGATGTAGGGGGGTGATGCACTGTGGAGAGCTTTGTGGGTGAGAACCAGTACTTTGAATTGGATCCTATAATGAATGGGCAGCCAGTGTAAGGACTGGCGAAGAGCGGACGCGTCCGAGTACCGATTAGCCAGATGGATGACCCTGGCTGCTGCATTAAGGATGGACTGGAGAGGGGATAGTCGAGTAATGGGGAGGCCAAGTAATAGAGCATTGCAGTAGTCCAGGCAGGAGTGGATCAATGCTACAGTGAGGGTTTTTGTTGTTTCCATGGTGAGAAAAGGGCGGATTCTAGAGATGTTCTTTAGGTGTAGATGGCAAATATCTAACAAACAGGTCATGCTGGAGAGACTTGCACCTACTGCCACTCAGGGTCTTCAGCTCCTTGTGAGAAACTAATGTTTGGCCAGCCAGTATATCAAATAAAGTTCATGAGAAATGGGAACTGTGGTTGGCTTCACTTTTGGTACTGGGTGCTAATACCAAACCATGGTGTGCCATTCAATGGATATTCCTGGCTGGTTGGAGACAAGCTCATTCCCACAGAAAAGTACCAGAAAGCTAAGGAGATGGTGGCCTCTCTCAACATGAAGGAGTTTGCTTGTTGTCTAGGAGACCGACCACCCCTGCTGTGTACCTTGTCAACGTTGTGTTGAAGCATGCAAGGATTAAGAGGTTACAGTGGTAAGTCTGGTTTTTACTAAAGATCCTGCTGTGTATTATAGTTTTTATGTTTTAAAAAAAATTTATTTTAGGAATGTTAAATAACTTTTTTTTTTTTTTTTTCAGGTATTTGATCTACCGTAGCTAGTTGCTGATCGTTGACTCTACACCCCTCTCCCCAGAATGTTACTCGGGTTATGGGGAGAAAATCACCGCTATTCCAGACTGATTTAATGTTAATGTGTCTGGCTCTTACACAGCACACAGCACTTGATGTTAGTTTATCTTTTTCCTAAATTATTTGTTACACTGCCCTTCTCACATTTTATTTGCACTTTTTTTTTTAAGCACAAGTTTTTTTACACTTCCTTGTTCTGTAAGTAGGCTTAATGGTTAAATGTTTTATACTAGATGTAAATATGTAACATGTAAATTTTATTAAGATTTTGCAAATTATTAGGTCCATACCATCAGGCTCTTTCGTCCCCTCTCCCTCAGAGTAGCGGTAATATATCGGACCCCAGGCTCGCCCACACAGTTCCTTGACCACTTCTCTGCCTGGCTGCCGCACTTTCATGTCCTCAGAAGTACCAACCCTTATCCTTGGAGACTTCAACATCCCCATTAACAGCCCTACTTCCACACTCAAAACACATTTGTTCAGAGCGGCCTATCACATTCACTAATCAAAGTCATTCTATGTGTAAGTGTGTGTGTGTAGCCCATTCACTATCTCCATCCATCCCTCACTCCCTCAAAATGGCTGGGCCATCATTCTAAATACACCATTGTATATAAACGAAGGAAAAAGGGATCCAGCTTCAATAAAATCTTCATCTTTATTGATTCATAAAAACATGAATAATGGCATGCTCCTGGACAAGCTCAGGACAAGGCTACGCGTTTCGATCACAGGGATCTTTATCACAGCTGACATATTCAGACAAGGGCACATATTTAAGACAAAGGAAGACCAATCACGATCAGAAAAAATGTCATGTGATTTTTGACAAGTCCTTTAACAATTTTCACATAACGAATAAAGAAAAAAAAAAAAAAAAAAAAAAAAAAAAACACAATATTTGCACAAATAAAATCAATGCAAAGAAATAAAATTAATAATGGAACATCAATTCGTTTCTTTTGTTGAGACCAAATGGATGTCTGGTATGTAGATTAAAGATCCAGAAAGCTTCACGTGTGAGGAGTCGCTGACGTGCATCTCCACCTCGGGCAGACAGGTTAACACTTTCAATACCTGTGACTTGGAAGGAAGAAACATTGCGAGCATGCTGAAAAATAAAATGTTTAGCAGCAGCAGAAATATTGCGATTCGAAGAAACATTCTTTACATCTTGCAAATGTTCAGCGATCCTGATTTTTAGTTTCCTAGTAGTGCAGCCTATATAAGATAAATTGCAAGTAGTGCACATAATTTTATATACCACATAGCATGAATTACAATTGATATATTTGTTAATGGTATAAATCGCAGTGCTGTCATTATTTTCAAAGGTTTTCGTTACACAAACATATTTGCAAAGTGCACATCTATTGTGGCCACATTTATAAAAACCTTTATGTTCTAACCACGATGTTTTATGAGAAGAGAAATTATTACTGAACATGCTTGGAGAAACTTTGTTACCAATAGATGGCGCTTTCCTTGAAACAACATTAATACCTGATGAAAGAATGTCAGCAAGAGAGGGATCTTCATATAAAATAGGCAGCGATCTCAAAATTATTTTTTTGATGTCCCCAAATTGAGGACTATATTGAGCACAAAAATATGGTTTCACTGCAAGATCATTTTTTTGTTGTCGCCCTCCACTAATGAGATCCTCTCTGTTTTTATTACTTACAATTGTTCGTGCTCTTTTTAATGACCATTTAGGATAATTTCTGTTTTTAATTTTGTATCCACACAATTAAATTCCGTTTCCAAAGCTGTAGGATCGCTGCAGTTTCTCAAAATTCTGGTATATTCACCCAAAGGAATCGATTTAATAGTATGTTTGGGGTGACTGCTTGCTGCATGCAAGATAGAATTACCAGCACAAGGTTTGCTGAACGTTTTAGTAATAATAACAGAGTCATGTACCCCATATAAATCAAGATCCAAAAAAGAAATTTTGTTATGATGAAATTTATGAGTAAAATGTATGTTGAATGAATTAGAATTGATATAATCAATAAATCCGGATATGGCAGGTACATCACCACTCCAAATGATGAGTAAATCATCAATATATCTACCATACCAAGCAATCGAGTCAATAAATGGATTAGTAGCTGAAAAAATAAAAAAATATTCCCAATATGACATAACAAGATTAGCTAGGGATGGCGCGAATTTCGCACCCATCGCCACGCCAGATTTTTGTAAAAAAAATTTATTGTCAAATGAGAAAAAATTGTGGGTTAATAAAATTGAATAACTTGTAAAATATAATTAATGAGATCCTGGGAATAATTACTGAATTTCGTTAAGACAAACTGCAGCGCTGTCATGGCAACATTGTAAGGTATACAGGTATATAAAGAAGTCACATCACAACATAACCAAGTATTTTCTTTAGACCAGATTTTCTTGGAAAACATTCTCAGCACTTCTTTAGAATCTTTAATATAACCAGGAGTGATTTGTACTAGTGGTTGAAGTAGTGAGTCAACCCATTCACCCAGATGTTCATTTAAAGATCCAATCCCTGAGACAATAGGTCTCATGGGGGGGATTTTCATATCCTTGTGAATTTTTGGGAGACCATGCATGATAGGGATAATAGGATGAGACACTGTGAGATAATCAATTTGTTTTTTGGTTAAAATGCCAAGGCTGAAACCCTCATTGATAATTTGGATAATCTCACTTTTAAATTTATCAGTGGGATTTGTATGGAGTTTTTCATATACATCACTGTCAGACAAGAGAGACATAATTTGAGAATGATAATCCTCTTTATTCAGGATAACTACCATGCCACCCTTGTCCGACATTTTAATTATTATATCTGACATACTTTTGATCTCATCTAATGCAGTTTTCTGGGCTTTTGTTAAATTGGAATGATTTCTGCTGCTGCCCATTTTAACCCTATCATGAAGGATTTTTAAATCCCTCTCTATCACCTCCTGGTATTTAGTCATGCAATCAGGCCTGGATTGAATGGGATAAAAAGAGGGATTTTTTGTTTTAAACACAGGTGCATGAATGGTATCAGATTCATTATCATAGGAATGAGTAGACAAACTAAACAAAGTGTTGAGAGATACCTGTTCTCTGAAAGACAAGTCAGTAAATTCATTATTATATGTCAGCGACTCCTGCAAAGGGGTCTCATCAGAATGATTTAAAAAATGCTTTTTGATGGTAAGGTCTCGCATAAACTTATTGACGTCCAAAATAGTAGAAAAAAGATTGAAATTCTGATCGGGCACAAAATTCAGACCTAAGGACAAAACATCTAATTGTGTTTTGGTAAAGTCTCGTGCAGATAAATTCAAGACATTATCATGGTTTATTATTTGCGATAATTCTTCTTGCGGCGTGTAATCATGACATGATCTTTGTCGGTGTTTTCTGCCACCCCGCCTTTTACGTTTTTTGAATGACGAAAAAACTTTGTGGTGTGAACACTGTCATTAGAGGAAACACTCAGATTATTGTCAGATGAATCCAACTCAGAGGATGTAAAACAGACATGTGGTTTAGATACCGGTTCATTGAGAGCATGGTTGCGTTTTAAATAGATTTAGGAGTTCTATGACCCCGCTCCAATGGCCCCAGTCATAGACTTTCTTGGTTGAATAGTCTCTTAGATCACGAGAAAATTTTCTTTTTTTCCGGTCCATGATATCCTTTTCTAGGCTACTAGGCTGTTTTACATCCTCTGAGTTGGATTCATCTGACAATAATCTGAGTGTTTCCTCTAATGACAGTGTTCACACCACAAAGTTTTTTCGTCATTCAAAAAACGTAAAAGGCGGGGTGGCAGAAAACACCGACAAAGATCATGTCATGATTACACGCCGCAAGAAGAATTATCGCAAATAATAAACCATGATAATGTCTTGAATTTATCTGCACGAGACTTTACCAAAACACAATTAGATGTTTTGTCCTTAGGTCTGAATTTTGTGCCCGATCAGAATTTCAATCTTTTTTCTACTATTTTGGACGTCAATAAGTTTATGCGAGACCTTACCATCAAAAAGCATTTTTTAAATCATTCTGATGAGACCCCTTTGCAGGAGTCGCTGACATATAATAATGAATTTACTGACTTGTCTTTCAGAGAACAGGTATCTCTCAACACTTTGTTTAGTTTGTCTACTCATTCCTATGATAATGAATCTGATACCATTCATGCACCTGTGTTTAAAACAAAAAATCCCTCTTTTTATCCCATTCAATCCAGGCCTGATTGCATGACTAAATACCAGGAGGTGATAGAGAGGGATTTAAAAATCCTTCATGATAGGGTTAAAATGGGCAGCAGCAGAAATCATTCCAATTTAACAAAAGCCCAGAAAACTGCATTAGATGAGATCAAAAGTATGTCAGATATAATAATTAAAATGTCGGACAAGGGTGGCATGGTAGTTATCCTGAATAAAGAGGATTATCATTCTCAAATTATGTCTCTCTTGTCTGACAGTGATGTATATGAAAAACTCCATACAAATCCCACTGATAAATTTAAAAGTGAGATTATCCAAATTATCAATGAGGGTTTCAGCCTTGGCATTTTAACCAAAAAACAAATTGATTATCTCACAGTGTCTCATCCTATTATCCCTATCATGCTTGGTCTCCCAAAAATTCACAAGGATATGAAAATCCCCCCATGAGACCTATTGTCTCAGGGATTGGATCTTTAAATGAACATCTGGGTGAATGGGTTGACTCACTACTTCAACCACTAGTACAAATCACTCCTGGTTATATTAAAGATTCTAAAGAAGTGCTGAGAATGTTTTCCAAGAAAATCTGGTCTAAAGAAAATACTTGGTTATGTTGTGATGTGACTTCTTTATATACCTGTATACCTTACAATGTTGCCATGACAGCGCTGCAGTTTGTCTTAACGAAATTCAGTAATTATTCCCAGGATCTCATTAATTATATTTTACAAGTTATTCAATTTTTATTAACCCACAATTTTTTCTCATTTGACAATAAATTTTTTTTACAAAAATCTGGCGTGGCGATGGGTGCGAAATTCGCGCCATCCCTAGCTAATCTTGTTATGTCATATTGGGAATATTTTTTTATTTTTTCAGCTACTAATCCATTTATTGACTCGATTGCTTGGTATGGTAGATATATTGATGATTTACTCATCATTTGGAGTGGTGATGTACCTGCCATATCCGGATTTATTGATTATATCAATTCTAATTCATTCAACATACATTTTACTCATAAATTTCATCATAACAAAATTTCTTTTTTGGATCTTGATTTATATGGGGTACATGACTCTGTTATTATTACTAAAACGTTCAGCAAACCTTGTGCTGGTAATTCTATCTTGCATGCAGCAAGCAGTCACCCCAAACATACTATTAAATCGATTCCTTTGGGTGAATATACCAGAATTTTGAGAAACTGCAGCGATCCTACAGCTTTGGAAACGGAATTTAATTGTGTGGATACAAAATTAAAAAACAGAAATTATCCTAAATGGTCATTAAAAAGAGCACGAACAATTGTAAGTAATAAAAACAGAGAGGATCTCATTAGTGGAGGGCGACAACAAAAAAATGATCTTGCAGTGAAACCATATTTTTGTGCTCAATATAGTCCTCAATTTGGGGACATCAAAAAAATAATTTTGAGATCGCTGCCTATTTTATATGAAGATCCCTCTCTTGCTGACATTCTTTCATCAGGTATTAATGTTGTTTCAAGGAAAGCGCCATCTATTGGTAACAAAGTTTCTCCAAGCATGTTCAGTAATAATTTCTCTTCTCATAAAACATCGTGGTTAGAACATAAAGGTTTTTATAAATGTGGCCACAATAGATGTACACTTTGCAAATATGTTTGTGTAACGAAAACCTTTGAAAATAATGACAGCACTGCGATTTATACCATTAACAAATATATCAATTGTAATTCATGCTATGTGGTATATAAAATTATGTGCACTACTTGCAATTTATCTTATATAGGCTGCACTACTAGGAACTAAAAATCAGGATCGCTGAACATTTGCAAGATGTAAAGAATGTTTCTTCGAATCGCAATATTTCTGCTGCTGCTAAACATTTTATTTTTCAGCATGCTCGCAATGTTTCTTCCTTCCAAGTCACAGGTATTGAAAGTGTTAACCTGTCTGCCCGAGGTGGAGATGCACGTCAGCGACTCCTCACACGTGAAGCTTTCTGGATCTTTAATCTACATACCAGACATCCATTTGGTCTCAACAAAAGAAACGAATTGATGTTCCATTATTAATTTTATTTCTTTGCATTGATTTTATTTGTGCAAATATTGTGTTTTTTTTGTTTTTTTTTTTTTTTTTTTCTTTATTCGTTATGTGAAAATTGTTAAAGGACTTGTCAAAAATCACATGACATTTTTTCTGATCGTGATTGGTCTTCCTTTGTCTTAAATATGTGCCCTTGTCTGAATATGTCAGCTGTGATAAAGATCCCTGTGATCGAAACGCGTAGCCTTGTCCTGAGCTTGTCCAGGAGCATGCCATTATTCATGTTTTTATGAATCAATAAAGATGAAGATTTTATTGAAGCTGGATCCCTTTTTCCTTCATTTTCTATTGTATATAAACACCTGTACTTTGTATCTCCCCCACATATTTGTAAATTGTAAGCTCTCACGAGCATGTGCGGATTATATTGCTTTCATTATTGTATTGGTAACGTTGTTACTTATGACTTGTGTTCGGAAACTGTTAAACTGTAAAGCGCTGCGTAATCTGTTGGCGCTATATAACTAAAGATTCTTATTAAGCGTTCACGGGTCCATGTGGAGGTAGACAGTGACGGCTCCTGCAACGATGTTTCTGAGGAACTGGAGAAGGAGGAGTCTAAGTGTACAGACTTGATTCCCGCAATCCTTGTAGTTGCCTGAACACGTACAGCGCCACTCGCAAGATCTGTACCCGGCTCCACAACATTGACCCAATGGGCAGTAAGGGAAAGGTATCGTCCCTGGCCATGGGTACTGGTCCACGCAGCGGTGGTCAGGTGGACATTGCTACTGACGGAGTTTAGTAGCGCATGTTTAATTTTAACCTCAACAACATGCTTTTGCAGACCAGGGACGGCTTGCCTGCTGAATAAAATCAGCTTGGCACATTGTATTGTGGGACTGCCAATGCCATTAAGTTCCGTAAACTGTCAGTCTCCACCAGCCTGAATGACAGCATTTCAAGGGACAGGAGTTTTGCAATGCCAGCATTCAGAGCCTGTGCTCGTGGATGGTTTGCCGAGATTGGGCCTACACCCGATACGCCACAACCTGACACCCACAGATAAACAAGCCATAAAATCTCTGAAAGATAACCCCAACATTATTATTAAACCAGCAGATAAGGGGGGTGCTATTGTTATTATGAATAAGACCCAATCTATTGCTGAAATTCATAGACAACTGTCAGTTAACCTAACCTACAGACAACTCAATTGTGACCCTACATTTTACATCTGTCAAAAAATTGATCGTATCCTGACAAAACATCTTTAATTGATCACCATAGACTGTAAAACTATGACATTCCTTAATATTCAATACCCCATCACCCCTGTTTTCTACACACTCCCAAAAATCAACAAAAAACTACATTATCCACCCGCATACCCTAGAGGGATAATTCTCCGTGTTCTACAGTATCACCAAAATGTTTAACATGTTGCCTAATTCCTATGTATATATATTCTTCACCCTATGTATATATTGTATATATTATACATTGTCATTGACTGTAAATTTTTCTATCTCTTCCAGCGACTATTTGATAAAGGCCACTGCGTTGCCCAAAACGTCAGTCAGTAGTCTCATAGCTATTTTCTTTTTTCACATCAAGTGTGCAATAAAAATTTCAAATTTAACCATGACATATGCAGTTAAACTTGTGCAGTGATTCTCTATAGACTGTACATCTTCAGTGTGTCTTTGTAACTCAACTACGTGTTTTCTCCACACATGTTTACACATATTTGTGGTATTGAGGTTACTGACACTTTACCTCTTTTTACTTTTTGATTACACAACTTGCATTTGACATAGCAAATATCATCTGCAAGTGTGTGAAAAAAGGACCACGCAGTGCAAGTCCTGGGAGCGTCCTGTTGTGAATGGGTTTGAGATGAGTTCTGAGCAGAGGCTCCCTCTGGTGGTTACAAGCGGTACTTGTGAGGATTGGGAATCAGGTGTTACTGATTGGTCTTATTTAAGGGAATCATTTTCCCATCAGGGTTGCCGGTGATCAATTGTTCTGGTCTGAATCCTTCTTTCCAGTTTCCCTTGTAGCCTGCTGTGTCGTGTCTGCATCTCCTGCTATCAGATAAGACAATTTCTTATTTTGTGTTTTTGCTATATTTTTGCATTTTGTCCTGCACTTCTGTGGGGGCCTTCTGGGTCCCCTCCGGGGGCTTTTGCCCTCTCAGTTTAGTCCAGCCACTGTGTTTTGTACTTTTGCTTTTTGCAGTTTTTTCAGTGGCTGCTGTTTTTGTTACACCAGAGAACTAATTTAGGTGGTAGAGGTCGTGTGATCTCAGGTTATTTTGAAATTAGTAGAGTTGGTGTTTTTCAGGGTTTTCTGGGATTGCAGTAAGTACCCTTCCTGTCCTTTTCTATTTAGATAGTTTGGGCCCCAGCGTTTGCTCATACTATTTTCTTTCTGTGTCAGTATTTCCTCTTGTCTACCGCCATTACATGTTTGGGGGCTTTCTATTATCTTTGGGGTTCTGCTCCGGGGCAGATAGCTTTCCTATTTCTATCTTTAGGTGTAGTTAGTTTCTCAGGCTGTGACGAAGCGTCTAGGACCATCGTAGGAACGCTCCACGGCTGCCTCTAGTTGCGGTGGTTAGTCAGGGTACTGCAATCTCATAGATTCCAACTGCTCTGGTGTATTTCCTTTTTTACCTGCACTCCTCAGCTACCGTAACATAACAGTATCACCGGCCCTAAAAATTGTATGGTACTCACAGAAGGGAAAAAATATTTTGAAGGAAGAAAAGTTGTCAGAGATATTTTTCTGTTTGTTGCATTTTTTTTTTCCCTCTGTATCTCTGGGTGCTGGGGAGGATCTTTTCTCCCAATGGAGTTTGCACAGTTGTCTGGCCGTGTGGATCAGCTTGCCACTGAGGTTCGGAGTATTGCTGCATATCTTGCTAGGTTGCCTGTTGTGGAACCTAGGATCCCCATGCCAGATTTGTTTTCAGGGGATCGAGCTAAGTTTCAGAATTTCAAAAATAATTGTAAATTGTTTCTTGCCTTAAAATCTAAGTCCTCAGGAAACGCAGCGCAGCAGGTTCAAATTGTCATCTCTCTCCTGCGCGGCGATCCTCAGGATTGGGCTTTTTCCCTCACACCTGGGGATCCTGTTTTGAGTGATGTTGATGCATTTTTTCAGGCTTTGGGGTTATTGTACGATGAGCCTAATGTCACTGATCAAGCTGAAAAAGCCTTGTTGGCATTAAATCAGGGGCTTGATGACGCTGAGTTATACTGTCAGAGATTCCGTAGGTGGGCAGTCCTGACCAAATGGAATGACGACGCTTTGGCGGCCCTTTTCTGGAAGGGTCTGTCGGATAATGTAAAGGATGTTATGGTGGGATTCCCTGTCCCCTCTGGTCTCAATGATTCTATGTCATTAGCGATTCAAATTGACAGACGTTTGCGTGAGCGGAGAAGTATGCGTGGAGTGGTGTTGCCTTGTGAGCCAGCTGCTGAGCCCATGCAGTGTGATGGAGTGGTGTCTGGGGCACAGCGTCATGAGTTTCGAAAGCGCAATGGGTTATGTTTCTACTGTGGTGATGCCTCTCATGCTATTTCAGTCTGCCCTAAGCGGGGAAGACGTTTTGCACGCTCAGTTGTCTTGGGTAGTGTTCAGACTAAGTTTTTATTAACTGTCACTCTGATATGCTCTCTGTCCTCATTTTCTGCTCAGGCTTTCGTTGATTCTGGAGCAGCTATTAACCTGATGGATTATGATTTTGCTAAACGTTGTGGATTTCCCTTGATACCCCTACAGAAGTCTATTCCCCTACTGGGGATCGATTCTACCCCTTTGGCTGAGAATAAACCCAGTTTTCTACTCAGGTGATAATGAGGGTTGAACCTGATCACCAGGAGTGCTGCAAATTTTTGGTTCTATATAATCTGCATGACATTATCGTGCTGGGTTTCCCTTGGTTACAGTCTCATAATCCTGTTTTGGATTGGAAATCTGTGTCTGTAACCAGTTGGGGCTGCCAATGTGTTAATACCAACACTCCTGTTTTTTCTGCCTCCCCCCAGGCTGAGGATGTTCCTGACTTTTTGTTTGATTTTTCTGATGTGTTTAGCGAAAGTAAATCTGCATCCTTACCTCCCCATAGGAGCTATGACTGCGCTATTGAATTAGTGCCAGGTAGTAAATTCCTAAGGGTCGCCTTTTTAACTTGTCTGTACCTGAACATGACGCTATGCGGTCTTATATCAAGGAATCATTGGAGAAGGGTCATATCAGACCATCCTCTTCACCCTTAGGTGCCGGTTTTTTCTTTGTGGCCAAAAAAGATGGTTCATTAAGGCCGTGTATTGATTATCGTCTCTTGAACAATATTACTGTGAAATATCAATACCCGTTACCCTTGATTTCTGACCTGTTTTCCAGGGTGAAAAACGCTACTTGGTTTACCAAGCTTGACCTCAGGGGGGCGTATAACCTTATTCGCATTAAGCACGGGGATGAATGGAAGACGGCATTTAACACCCCTGAAGGGCATTTTGAGTACCTTGTGATGCCCTTTGGGCTCACTAATGCTCCTTCCGTCTTCCAGTCCTTCATGAATGACATTTTCAGGGATTTTGTGGACAAGTTTCTGATTGTTTATTTGGATGATATCTTGATTTTTTCTAATGACTGGGACTCTCATGTGAAACATGTTCGAACTGTATTCCAGATTTTGAGAGAGAATGCTCTGTATGTGAAGGGATCAAAGTGTCTTTTTGGCGTACAGAAGATCTCATTTCTGGGATTCATTTTGTCCCCATCTGTTATTGAAATGGACCCGGTCAAGGTTCAGGCCATCTGTGATTGGGTCCAACCTACTTCATTAAAGGCTCTTCAGAGATTTTTGGGTTTTGCCAATTTTTATCGTAAATTTATTGGTAATTTCTCTGTTATTGTTAAACCATTAACTGATTTGACCAGAAAGGGTTCTGATGTGGTGAATTGGCCTCCTGAGGCAGTCTCTGCGTTTCAGGAACTTAAGCAGAGATTCACTTCTGCTCCTGTTCTACGGCAGCCTGATGTTTCTCTGCCATTTCAGGTGGAGGTTGATGCCTCTGAAATTGGGGCAGGTGCCGTTTTGTCCCAAAAAGATCCAGAGACCTCTAAAAGTAACCCTTGTGCCTTTTTCTCTCGAAAATTTTCTCCTACTGAACGTAATTATGACGTGGGTAATCGGGAGTTATTGGCCATGAAGTGGGCTTTTGAAGAGTGGAGACATTGGCTGGAGGGAGCCAAACATCAGGTGGTGGTCCTTACGGACCATAAGAATCTGGTCTATCTGGAATCTGCCAAGCGACTCAATCCTAGACAGGCCAGGTGGGCCTTGTTTTTCACACGTTTTAATTTTGTGGTTTCCTTTCTTCCTGGCACTAAGAATGTTAAGGCGGATGCCCTCTCGAGGAGTTTCCTTGCAGACTCTCCTGAGCTATCTGATCCCTCTGTTATTTTGAAGGAGGGTGTAGTTCTTTCCGCCATCTCGCCTAATTTGAGACTTGCTCTGGAGGGGTGTCAGGAGGATAGGCCCGAGCGCTGCCCTGTTGGAAAATTGTTTGTCCCGGACCAATGGAAAAAGAGTGTGATGTCTGAGATTCATTGTTCCGCATTGGCTGGGCATCCCGGAATTTTTGGTACCAGAGACTTGGTTAGTCGGTCCTTTTGGTGGCCTACCTTGTCTCGCGATGTCAGGGAATTTGTGCAGTCCTGCGGGACTTGCTCTCGCTCCAAGCCTTGCTCTCGCTCTAGTGGTTTGTTGATGCCATTGCCTGTGCCCAAGAGACCATGGACCCATATCTCTATGGATTTCATTTCCGATCTTCCTGTTTCTCAGAGAATGACCACCATCTGGGTAATTTGTGATAGGTTTTCCAAAATGATACATCTTGTGCCATTACCTAAGTTGCCTTCCTCCTCTGAATTGGTGCCGTTGTTCCTTCAGCACGTGGTTCGTTTACACGGCATTCCTGAGAACATTGTGTCTGACAGAGGAGTCCAGTTTGTTTCCAGATTTTGGAGGACTTTTTGTTCTAAACTGGGTGTTCAATTGTCTTTCTCCTCGGCATTTCATCCTCAGACCAATGGTCAAACTGAGAGAACAAACCAGACATTGGAGACTTATCTAAGATGCTTTGTGTCTGCTGATCAGGATGACTGGGTCTCTTTTTTGCCTTTGGCTGAGTTTGCTCTTAATAATAGGGCTAGCTCTGCCACTTTGATGTCTCCGTTTTTCTGTAATTCTGGGTTTCACCCTCGATTTTCTTCAGGACAGACGGAGGCTTCTGTCTGTCCAGGTGTTGACTCTGTTGTTGAGCGTATGCAGCAGATTTGGGACCAGGTAGTGGAGAGGTTGTCCCTCTCTCAGGAGAAGGCCCAGCGGTTTGCTAACCGGCATAGGACTGATGGTCCTCGGTTTAAAGTGGGGGACTTGGTCTGGTTGTCCTCAAAGAATATTCCTATGAGAGTAGCATCTCCTAAATTTAAGCCTAGGTTCATTGGACCTTATAAGATCATGGAGATTATTAATCCTGTTTCTTTTCGTTTGCTTCTTCCAGGGACATTTAAGATCCATAACGTGTTCCACAAGTCCTTGTTGAAGAGGTTTGTTGAGCCAGTGGTTCCTGCTGCTGTGCCTCCTGACCCTGTTTTGGTTGAGGGCAATCTGGAGTATGTGGTTGAGAAAATATTGGATTCTCGTTTTTCTAGACGAAGACTCCAGTATTTGGTTAAATGGAGAGGTTATGGTCAGGAAGATAATTCTTGGGTGTTTGCTTCGGACATCCATGCTAGGAGACTTATCCGTGCGTATCATAGAACTCATCCTGACCGACCTGGTTGCTCAAATGAGGGTTCGGTAACCCCTCCTCAAGGGGGGGGTACTGTTGTGAATGGGTTTGAGATGAGTTCTGAGCAGAGGCTCCCTCTGGTGGTTACAAGCGGTACTAGTGAGGATTGGGAATCAGGTGTTACTGATTGGTCTTATTTAAGGGAATCATTTTCCCATCAGGGTTGCCGGTGATCAATTGTTCTGGTCTGAATCCTTCTTTCCAGTTTCCCTTGTAGCCTGCTGTGTCGTGTCTGCATCTCCTGCTATCAGATAAGACAATTTCTTATTTTGTGTTTTTGCTATATTTTTGCATTTTGTCCTGCACTTCTGTGGGGGCCTTCTGGGTCCCCTCCGGGGGCTTTTGCCCTCTCAGTTTAGTCCAGCCACTGTGTTTTGTACTTTTGCTTTTTGCAGTTTTTTCAGTGGCTGCTGTTTTTGTTACACCAGAGAACTAATTTAGGTGGTAGAGGTCGTGTGATCTCAGGTTATTTTGAAATTAGTAGAGTTGGTGTTTTTCAGGGTTTTCTGGGATTGCAGTAAGTACCCTTCCTGTCCTTTTCTATTTAGATAGTTTGGGCCCCAGCGTTTGCTCATACTATTTTCTTTCTGTGTCAGTATTTCCTCTTGTCTACCGCCATTACATGTTTGGGGGCTTTCTATTATCTTTGGGGTTCTGCTCCGGGGCAGATAGCTTTCCTATTTCTATCTTTAGGTGTAGTTAGTTTCTCAGGCTGTGACGAGGCGTCTAGGACCATCGTAGGAACGCTCCACGGCTGCCTCTAGTTGCGGTGGTTAGTCAGGGTACTGCAATCTCATAGATTCCAACTGCTCTGGTGTATTTCCTTTTTTACCTGCACTCCTCAGCTACCGTAACATAACAGCGTCCGTTTAGACTTTTGGAAGAGAAATCCGAACAGGTGCCAAAATGGAGGCTACAGGCAACAGAGTATGCAGCCTAACTCTCCCTCCTGTTTGTACCGTTGGGGCAATCGCTTCCTCAGTGCTGCTGCTACCACCACCTTCCTGTTCCTCACGCCATGTTGGGTCTTGGACCTCATCATCTCCACTAACCTCTTCCAACACCTGCTGCTGTTGGGTGGTCTGGCCACCACCATGCTCAACAGAAACTGGCACCTGAGTCTCATCATCATCAGATGCGTTCTGCGGTGTGCTGACCATCGGCACTGTCTCACCCGCCTCTTCAGATTCAGAGAGACACAGCTGTTGCGCATCACTGCATACTCCCTCTTCTTCACATTCCAGAATGCTGCTTGGCTGTGCCCCTGTTTGCAAACCAACAGATTCTGAGAACAGAAGCAGAGACTCAGCTGGCTCCTGTACAGAACTCTCTGACTGACTGGGCAATTTGGCAGGCGGTGAAGAGACAGATGGTTGATCAACAGTGCTGTGTTCCTGAGAGGAGGTGGAAGCAATTGAAGTCGATGCATTGGACCCTGGGCTCCAACACCGCCAGTTGTTGCCTGTAAGTGCTGTTAGCACAGTCAACACTTGCTCCTGTGTTACTGGGGTTGAGTAATGGCAGCTGTTCCCCTGCTGTGTGTACGACAAAAAGTCATGCTGCCTCCACCCTGTCCTCCTCTCGTCCCTGGGCTCCAACACCGCTAGTTGTTGCTCGGAAGTAATTGGCACGGGTACTGACTCATGCCTACCCTGGTTACAGCACCACAGCTGTTTCCTGGCAGTGTCAACGTAAATTAGCCTCCAATAAGTTGTCCTGTCATGTTGCATTCCGGTTATCCGACTCTATGGTGCCTGCAGTTTAGGTGATTCCTATGTGTGCTGTGGGATATGTAAATAAAGGCTCTTTCCGTTGTGAAAATAGGACAAGCACCCACTGTAGGACTGTGTGATTTGGTAACTGCAGACGGCTTGCGGCCTGTCAACTTACATTTTCATGGGTGCCTTATGGTACCCGTCCGAGTTCCAGTACCGTCAGCTGGTTCTCCACAGTGCCTTTGGCCTAGGTGCCTCCATCTCGGTATCCGAGTTCCTGCAATGTCTGCTTGTCCTTGGTAGTGCTTTGAAGCACAGGTACCTCCTGCTTAGTAACCGTGTCCCAGTAACGTCAGCTGGTCCTCGGTTGTGCCATTGGCTCTTTTCCTTCTGCTGCCCCTCCGGGTTCCAGCACAGTCAGCTGGTCCTCGTTACTTGCATTGGCTCTTGTACCTTCTGCTACCCGTCGGGGTTCCAGTGTCGTCAACTGGTTCTCCGCAGTGCCTTTGGCCTAGGTGCCTCCATCTCGGTATCCGAGTTCCTGCAATGTCTGCTTGTCCTTGGTAGTGCTTTGGAGCACAGGTACCTCCTGCTTAGTAACCGTGTCCCAGTAACGTCAGCTGGTCCTCGGTTGTGCCATTGGCTCTTTTCCTTCTGCTGCCCCTCCGGATTCCAGCACAGTCAGCTGGTCCTCGTTACTTGCATTGGCTCTTGTACCTTCTGCTACCCGTCGGGGTTCCAGTGTCGTCAACTGGTTCTCCGCAGTGCCTTTGGCCTAGGTGCCTCCATCTCGGTATCCGAGTTCCTGCAATGTCTGCTTGTCCTTGGTAGTGCTTTGGAGCACAGGTACCTCCTGCTTAGTAACCGTGTCCCAGTAACGTCAGCTGGTCCTCGGTTGTGCCATTGGCTCTTTTCCTTCTGCTGCCCCTCCGGGTTCCAGCACAGTCAGCTGGTCCTCGTTACTTGCATTGGCTCTTGTACCTTCTGCTACCCGTCCGGGTTCCAGTACCGTCAACTGGTTCTCCGCAGTGCCTTTGGCCTAGGTGCCTCCATCTTGGTATCCGAGTTCCAGCAACGTCTGCTGGTCCTTGGTAGTGCTTTGGAGCACAGGTACCTCCTGCTTAGTAACCGTGTCCCAGTAACATCAGCTGGTACAAGGTTGTGCTACAAATACAAGATACAGAACAAGAGACACAAGAACAATAAGCAGAAGATCTAAAAGCAGAAGAACATGAAGTATAAGACCAAAATGAAGAGCAAAATATATGCTCTAAATTATAAGCAGAAGAAGACTAAGCAGTGTATGGGGGTGAGTCCGTTCCTCCTCGTGGTGCCCCTGGTAAATGCCTGATGCTGCAGGCTAAACTGAACACGGACAAATACTGTTGTAATTTAAATCTTTTGTGGCAGCAAGAAAGGAACAATGAAAAAATCATACTTTTACAGATTACAAGTACAGGAATCTATGTCACAAATAAGAATATGATGAAGAAGATGAAGGCAAAAAAGAAACAGATGATGTCAGCTTACCCCAATGTTCACGTTGCACATATATCTTCACTCCTCGCACGGATGTGGCAGAGCAACCAGAGCAGATGAAGAGAAAAAAGAAAAAATCCAGCGTGGAGCAGAAGTAGTTAAAAAGTTAAATTCTTTAATAAATGTGATTAAAAAATAAACAGCAATATTTAAGCAGTACAGGTCCACAAAAATGTAGCAGAGCGATCAACGCGTTTCGACGTTAAGTCTTTCTCAAGATCTAACTCTGACTGAGGCTAAGCGTTATTTATAATAGTAACGCACTACACCTGGGGAAGAACTCCTGGTGTAGCAACCATGTGAAAAGAATTAAATATAACTACAAGAAATAACTGCAGTGAATAGATATAACTAACATAACCAAATTAAGACAACACCAAAAGCAATAGGTGACTATAAAAATATACACAAATTAAAAATGTTAACTATTTAGCTAGAAATTCACAATATAATGAACTTATTGGTTCAGATTTAGTATTGTTTAATTAGATCGCATCTGGCATTTAAACCTGCTGGAGATCTTGTGCCCAGAGTAAAGATCCAAAAAGACTCTCTATTGAGTAGTTTGCGTTTATGATCTCCGCCTCGGTGCGGTTGTGACACTTTTTCTATGCCGTTAAATCTAAATGAGCTAACATCACCTTTATGTTTCAGCAAAAAATGTTTTGACACGGCCGAGGATGAGTGAGCTAGGGGGTTAACTGCATCTGACAAATGCCGTCTGATGCGTACTTTCAGAGGGCATGAAGTGCATCCTACATATAGTAAATCACATTCAGAACAGGCGATTAAATGAAAGTACGCATCAGACGGCATTTGTCAGATGCAGTTAACCCCCTAGCTCACTCATCCTCGGCCGTGTCAAAACATTTTTTGCTGAAACATAAAGGTGATGTTAGCTCATTTAGATTTAACGGCATAGAAAAAGTGTCACAACCGCACCGAGGCGGAGATCATAAACGCAAACTACTCAATAGAGAGTCTTTTTGGATCTTTACTCTGGGCACAAGATCTCCAGCAGGTTTAAATGCCAGATGCGATCTAATTAAACAATACTAAATCTGAACCAATAAGTTCATTATATTGTGAATTTCTAGCTAAATAGTTAACATTTTTAATTTGTGTATATTTTTATAGTCACCTATTGCTTTTGGTGTTGTCTTAATTTGGTTATGTTAGTTATATCTATTCACTGCAGTTATTTCTTGTAGTTATATTTAATTCTTTTCACATGGTTGCTACACCAGGAGTTCTTCCCCAGGTGTAGTGCGTTACTATTATAAATAGCGCTTAGCCTCAGTCAGAGTTAGATCTTGAGAAAGACTTAACGTCGAAACGCGTTGATCGCTCTGCTACATTTTTGTGGACCTGTACTGCTTAAATATTGCTGTTTATTTTTTAATCACATTTATTAAAGAATTTAACTTTTTAACTACTTCTGCTCCACGCTGGATTTTTCTTTTTTCTCTTCATCTGAAGAAGATGAAGGACTATAATATGAAGAATAATAGTTTAAAAAGAACAATATGAGTAATGTTAACAAAAAGATGAAAAGCAAGAAGTTTTAGAAGAAGATAAAGAAGGTGAAGATGAAGAATAATTTGATGACAAAGATGATGCTGCTGAAGATTATGAAGGAGAAAGTGTGGCAAAAGTTAAAAAGGTGAAGAGAATGGAAGTTGTGAAACATACATATTTGCCAAAATAGAAAAAAGGTTAACAACATTGTCAATTTCTTCGTCAATCCGAACGTATTTCCTAAAAAAAAAAAATTAATGCTATTCCATTGGATTGGGTTAAACATCTATGCCTTTAATGTCTCCTCAACCTCCCCCAATACATTCTACATTACTCTTTGTTGTTTTCCTTCATGTACAATTAACCTACAAGGCAAGAATGGGGTTTTTTTAATTTCGATATTTTGTTCCCATAGACTTACATTGGACTTCCGGTATCGGTATCGGGTATCGCCGATATTTTTTGGGTATCGGCGATACCATTCCGATTCCGATACTTTTGGATATCGGAAAGTATCGCTCAACTCTAGTCAGCAGTTAATTTGTTGTTAATGTCTGTTGAAGCGACAGCCAAGCGACAGCCTCCAAAGCTTAATGATTTAGAGATGATCTGCAAAGAGGAGTGGACCAAAATTCCTCCTGACATGTTCTCAAAACTCATCATCAACTATAAAAATCATCTGACTGCTGTGCTTGCCAACAAGGGTTTTGCCACCAAGTATTAAGTCTTGTTTGCTAGAGGGATCAAATACTTATTTTTCATTGCAAAATGCAAATAAATTTATATAATTTATACAATGTGATTTTCTGGATTTTATTTTTGATATTCTATCTCTCAATGTTAAAATTAACCTACCCTTAAAATTATAGACTGTTCATGTCTTTGACAGTGGGCAAACTTACAAAATCAGCAAGGGATCAAATAATGATTTACTTCACTGTAACCCTATAAGAATAGTAAGGCAGTCTGATGGCAATCTACAGATAGTGATGGCAATGAAAAAAAATTGTGACTTTCAGAGTCCCTACTTCATAAATTAAAGGGAATCTGTCACGCTAAATTGGCGGGATATTTAAATGATGGCAGTCAGGTCAGATGGGCGGTGTTTTGGGTACTTGCCTTAACATGTTGTTTGCCGCTGTCTCCATTATTTCTGGGAATTGTTGTCGTTGCCCTCCATATAACGCGCCTGCGCATTGCAATCTGCAGGCAAAGCAAACTGCGCGTGCGCAATTCAAGATTGCAATGCGCAGGTGCGTTATATGGAGGGCAACGACTACAATTCCCAGAAATAATGGAGACAGCGGCGAACAACATGTTAAGGCAAGTACCCAAAACACCGCCCATCTGACCTGACTGCCATCATTTAAATATCCCGCCAATTTAGGGTGACAGATTCCCTTTAAACTTTTATCTGATTATGTCTCACACACCACATGGCCAAATAAGGTATTACAATTATAAAATTACATTCCCTGTTGAATGTTTTTTCAATATTGAAAGTAATGCAAACGTGCAAAAAAGCAGCAAAAACACTGCGTGTGAACATAGCCCAATTTGTGGAGGAGCATTTTTTTTCTCTTCTATATAAGGCAAAATAAATAAGGCATTATCCTGGAAAGAATGTTTCTTAAATTTTTTTCCAGTGAAATCCAATTTAACTGCAGTTTTGTATGTTTTAGGCTATGTGCACACGTCAGGAATTAGGGCAGGAATTTCCTGAGCAAAAACTGACTTTTTCCGTGGTAAGAACGCGCGTTTTTTTTCGCATTTTTTTTCGCATTTTTGTCACATTTTTTTGAGGTTTTTAAAAGCGTTATTTTCGCGTTTTTCTAGTATTTGGGACAACAAATTAAGTTTGGAAAAAAAAATATGAGGTAATTTCCTACTCCAACCCCTCCTGTTCTCCATTTTCTTTTCTTGTTGTAATCAAGATGCCACAAGTGCAGCCCCAGCGGCGTCTCAGCCAAGCAAACATGGAGATTTTGCTGCTGACTTCACTCATTTTGCTGCACTACCATATCGAGCAGGTAATATACATTCAATAAATGTTTTTAGGCTACTTTCACAATTGCGCCTTTTTGCCCTGCTTTTCAATCGCACATCAAATGTCTAAAATAAAAACCCGTGTGAAAGTTTGTTTCGTCAGCGTGCATTACGAACAAAAAACTCAGAATTTGTGTGCAATAGTATGTGATTTCAAGCGTTTTTGCATGCTTTTGTTTGTTTGCCCCACATGGGTTGTCTACGTGTCAGATTTCTATAATCTCTATCATCTGTGTCTCTATCATCTGTGTCTCTATCATCTCTGTCTCTATCATCTATCATCTCTGTCTCTATCATCTGTCTCTATCATCTCTGTCTCTATCATCTCTGTCTCTATCATCTGTCTCTATCATCTCTGTCTCTATCATATGTCTCTATCATCTGTCTCTATCATCTCTGTCTCTATCATCTCTGTCTCTATCATCTGTCTCAATCATCTCTGTCTCTATCATCTCTGTCTCTATCATATGTCTCTATCATCTGTCTCTATCATCTCTGTCTCTATCATCTGTCTCAATCATCTCTGTCTCTATCATCTCTGTCTCTATCATCTCTGTCTCTATCATCTGTCTCTATCATCTCTGTCTCTATCATCTCTGTCTCTATCATCTATCATCTCTGTCTCTATCATCTGTCTCTATTATCTCTGTCTCTATCATCTCTGTCTCTATCATCTCTGTCGCTATCTGTCTGTCATCTCTGTCTCTATCATCTCTGTCGCTATCTGTCTGTCATCTCTGTCTCTATCATCTCTGTCTCTATCATCTGTCTCTATCATCTCTGTCTCTATCATCTCTGTCTCTATCATCTCTGTCTCTATCATCTGTCTCTATCATCTGTCTCAATCATCTCTGTCTCTATCATCTCTGTCTCTATCATCTGTCTCTATCATCTGTCTCTATCATCTCTGTCTCTATCATCTCTGTCTCTATCATCTCTGTCTCTATCATCTCTGTCTCTATCATCTGTCTCTATCATCTCTGTCTCTATCATCTGTCTCTATCATATCTGTCTCTATCATCTGTCTCTATCATCTCCGTCTCTATTATCTGTCTCTATCATCTCTGTCTCTATCATCTGTCTCTATCATCTCTGTCTCTATCATCTCTGTCTCTATCATCTGTCTCAATCATCTCTGTATCTATCATCTCTGTCTCTATCATATGTCTCTATCATCTGTCTCTATCATCTCTGTCTCTATCATCTGTCTCAATCATGTGTGTCTCTATCATCTCTGTCTCTATCATATGTCTCTAACATCTGTCTCTATCATCTCTGTCTCTATCATCTGTCTCTATCATCTCTGTCTCTATCATCTGTCTCAATCATCTCTGTCTCTATCATCTCTGTCTGTCCGCACACCTGGAAAAAGCGCAGCGCACGACAAACGCAGGTGAACGCGTGCAAGCGCTAGACCCTGCGTCTGCCATGTTAAAGATAGGGGAACATTGCTTGTGCGACCAATAGCGCACGATGCGCTGCGCGATAAAACGTAACTGTGAGTAGCCTTAGGCTATGTGCACATGTTCAGGATATTTTTCATTTTTTGGATCATTTTTCAATGCAAAAACAGTTATTATTAGAATGCATTCCCCAATTTTTTTGCACATGCATTTTTTTTTCTGCCAAAAAAAAGCATCTTAAAAAAACCAGCATGTTCACTCTTTTTCCGCCGCCAACTCTCCTCCAGGCCCTGGGTACCATATCCCTGTGAAAACAATAACAAAAACATTTTGTGATATTCTCACCTTCCGGTGGCCCCCACAGCCTTCCCGCTCATCAGCGATACTACCGGCAACTCCCGTTCCCAGTGATGCATTGCGACAATGACCGCAGATGACATTGCGGTCTTGCGTGATGCTACGTCATCTGTGGTGATTCTCGTAAGGCATTACTGGGAACGGGAGTTGCCGGTAGCATCGCTGATGAGCAGGAAGTCTGCGGGGGGCTGCTGGAAGGTGAGAATATCACGATTTGCTTCTGTATTTTATTATTTTTAAGATTATATGTTTTTACTATTGATGCGGCATAGGCGTCATCAATAGTAACAATTAGGTCACACTTGTCAAACACTATGTTTCACTTGTGTGACCAACCTGTCAATGAGTTTTCCAAGCGATGCTACAGATCGCATGGAAAACTGTAGCATTCTGCAAGCTAATGACGCTTGTAAATTTTTTTTTTTTTAGCGGGAATACGCATACCAATAAAATGCGCATTTCCCGCTGCAAGCCCCAATATGTGCACATAGCCTTTTTTTTTGATTTGTAATAAACAATATATTCTCCCATAGGAGCACTCTCGGAGGAAGAGGAGGATGAGGCGAAGAAGAATGTGGGTGCACCCCATTGTTGAGGAGCGGACAGAAAAGGGTCACTTCCGTCTCCTTTACCAAGATTTAAGGAGGTAAGATATATTATGGGGTAAAGGTATATGTTCTTCCATGTGTACCTAAATTTTTTTCCATTCATGTCTTTTTGGTTGGTATGTAAAATTGTAATCCATGTGCTAAAATTTTTTTTTTTTTTTACAGTTATCCCGACAAATTTGTCCAGTTTTGCAGGCTCACAATCGAAGCATTTGATCGACTACTCGCCCTTCTGTCTCAAGATTTAACTTATGTGGATACAGTCATGCGAAGGGCCATCTCTGCTGAGGAAAGGCTGCTCATCACCTTGCGGTTAGTGTATTTTTTTTTTCTTTTCCCAAAAAAAATGTGCACACATACTGCCAGCAACAGTGCCCCCATAATACTGCCAACAGTGCACCCATAACTGCCAGAGTGCCCCCTAATTATACTGCCACAGTGCCCCATAATACTGCCAGCCACAGTGCAACAAAAAAAGTCACTCAGTGCTTGAATCTTATTTAGGAAAAACACCATATATGTTTCCATATAAATGTATAATGTTCTATTGTAAGTTAGCCTTCTGTTTTTTATGTTATTTTCTAAAAAAAAATTTTTTTCTCTTTTCAGGTTTTTAGCCACAGAGAGAGAGCTACACATCACTGCACCTCCAATTTAGGGTTGGTAAATCCACCATCTCTCAAATTGTGAGGTGCACATGTACCGTCATCTGGCAGAAGTTGCAGCCCATCGTGATGCCTACCCCAACCGAGGAGACTTGGCTGCAGGTTGCAGCAGGCTTTCAAACTGTGGCCAATTTCCCCAACTGCATTGGTGCTGTCGACGGCAAACATGTGAGAGTGCTGAAGCCACCACATTCAGGATCACGCTTCTTTAATTATAAGAAGTATTTTTCTGTGGTCCTGATGTCGGTGGCTGATGCACGTTACAAATTTGTTGCCATCGACGTTGGTGCTTATGGCAGTTCAGGGACTCTCGGGTGTTGCGAACATCACAGATTGGACTGCAAATTCTTCGAGATGGCGGAACGCTCCCAGCCCCAAGACCTTTGCCAGGTTCCACACATCCAGTACCCTTTGTGATGGTATCGGATGAGGCTTTTCCCTTAAAGACCAACCTGCTGCGCCCATACCCACGAAGGGCACTGGATGACCGGCGGAGGATTTTTAATTATCGGCTGACCCGTGCACGAAGATATGTGGAATGCACCTTCGGGATCATGTGTAGTCAGTGGAGGATATTTCACACCGCCATCCAGTTAGATACGGAGACTGTTGACACTGTAATAAAGGCATGCTGCGTACTACACAACTACGCTCATGATTACACCACGGACGTAGATGTGGAGTACGAGCTGTCAGAATTAATTGGAGTTGACAACTTGGGTCAAGGAAGGCAATCCAACTTGGGGTGTGAGTGTGCGAGAAACCTTCACTGACTACTTCATGAGTCCTGAAGGTGCCGTGCATTGGCAATACTCCAGTGCCAGTGCTGAGCAGCCTGAACAGCAGAGAAGATCTGATGCCTAACCGAAAGCAAGAGTCATTTTTCTGTAACATATATTTCAACTTAAGAGACACTTGGTGGGGTCATCGAGATGCTACAATTGGATGGTCTGCAGATTCCCCCCCCCCCGCTTTGCTCCTGGCCGTGTTTTCTTTTAGCTCATGAGCACCGTGAGTCCAAGGGAAGAAGCTGCGTCCACCGTCACTGAAAATCACAAGCATGTGACCCAGACATGCCATCGCCAGCAGTCACCCACCTATGAGCAGACCACCATCACATAACCATCTAATGAAGGGGATGTTAGAAATCAAAAAAATTTGAATAAATAGTTACTTTGATGTAAATGTTAAATACTGTCTCCATTCGTTCTTGACTGTTTCTCAGTTGCTGATCCCATTAACCACAGTAACAAAACTGTAATGCAGTATATAATTGTTACGTTTTCAAAAATAATCACAGACACAGTTGTACAAAAAAAACATTTATTATAAACATTATATATGTAATTACATATTATGACATGTAAAAATATTCTGACAAACATTGTCAAAGAAAACCCATCAAAAATGGATGTAAAAAACTGTCAACAGGACAGGGGAGGGGGGGTGGTTTGGGAGGGCCGGCCTGGTGGAAGTTGTCAAAAATTGTGGTACTCGGGACCGTACTCAAACCTAGTAAACAATTCCTGGGACAAGATGGTACTAGTGGTGGAAGCAGCATGCTGGCCACTATTTGCAGGTGCTGCTGTGCGGGCATAATTATAGCCTTCACCTGCGTCGGGCCTGTAGTATGGGGTCGCCTGCCCAAAACGCTGCGATGCAGCTGCTGCTGGTGGTGAAGGGCCACTTTGTCCAAAAATGTTAAGAATCCCCGTCATTATAGCTGATGACGGGGGTATATGGGATGGGATGTCAACAGACATTAACAACAAATTAACTGCTGACATTACAATGTTCTGCCTCTCCCGTGACATGGATCTTAGACGGTCGGCTACAAATGAGCCGAATTTGTCAAGATCATCCTGCTTCGAGGAATTGTCGATCAGACCGAGGGTTCGACTAGTGAGTGCTTGAATCACACTAGCCGAAGTCTCGGGCTGTGTTGCCTTCTTGGGTGCCGCCCTTCTCGATGTCACGGGACGGGCAGAAACAGGCCCCATCCCAGTGGGCCTTGACACACCACCAGCACTGCTTGACGCAGCGCCAGAGGCAGGAACAGCATCACTACACATGGATGCTACCTCCACCGCCGAGGATGCTGTTCTAGGTTCCGATACAAAAGATGACACGGCGGATGAAGGCCGGTCTGTGGAGCTGCAGAAGGGAAGTTCCTCCACATCTTCTACCAGACCCTGCTCCTGGCTGTGGCCTTCATGTACCGTTGGTGTTTCGGGCCTTATGTTGCCTTCAGTTCTGTGGAAGTAATAAAAAAGGCGTGTTATTAAAAGACAATGTTAAATTTGGATTTAAACACAAATTTATCTATCATTTACCTATGCAAATTCCTGCTGCTTAAAATAAACTGCAGCTGGTCTGCAAAAGGCACCCTCCTAGCTGGCGAGCTCCCACTCACTGTCCTCTGTGACTTTATGAATCTGTCGGTGACAGATCGCCATCTTTCTTTTACATCTTCCACTGAAATGGAAAACCAAAAAAATTGTTTATTTCCTATATGTACATTTCAAAAAAGTACACAACTTAGTAAGAAATACTTACAAATCATTTTTTGGCCATCTTTTGGTATCTGTGTGAACTGTGGATACAGTTTCTTGACAATAGCAGTCCAGACATCGCGTTTTGACAGTGACCCCTGTATTCCTCACAGGCGCGGTCCCATATGACTGGATATGTCTCAATCTACAATGTTAAAATTCAAAGTTAATAAACATCATGAATAAAAAATATATATACAGTACAGACCAAAAGTTTGGACACACCTTCTCATTCAAAGATTTTTCTGTATTTTCATGACTATGAAAATTATACATTCACACTGAAGGCATCAAAACTATGAATTAACACATGTGAAATTATATACTTAACAAAAAAGTGTGAAACAAATGAAAATATGTCTTATATTCTAGGTTCTTCAAAGTAGTCACCTTTTGCTTTCATGACTGCTTTGCACACTCTTGGCATTCTCTTGATGAGCTTCAAGAGGTAGTCACCGGAAATGGTCTTCCAACAGTCTTGAAGGAGTTCCAAGACATGCTTAGCACTTGTTGGCCCTTTTGCCTTCACTTTGCGGTCCAGCTCACCCCAAACCATCTCGATTGGGTTCAGGTCTGGTGACTGTGGAGGCCAGGTCATCTGGTGTAGCACCCCATCACTCTCCTTCTTGGTCAAATAGCCCTTACACAGCCTGAAGGTGTGTTTGGGGTCATTGTCCTGTTGAAAAATAAATGATGGTCCAACTAAACGCAAACCAGATGGAATAGCATGCCGCTGCAAGATGCTGTGGTAGCCATGCTGGTTCAGTATGCCTTCAATTTTGAATAAATCCCCAACAGTGTCACCAGCAAAGCACCCCCACACTATCACACCTCCTCCTCCATGCTTCATGATGGGAATCAGGCATGTAGAGTCCATCCGTTCACTTTTTCTGCATCGCACAAAGACACGGTGGTTGGAACCAAAGATCTCAAATTTGGACTCATCAGACCAAAGCACAGATTTCCAATGGTCTAATGTCCATTCCTTGTGTTCTTTAGCCCAAACAAGTCTCTCCTGCTTGTTGCCTGTCCTTAGCAGTGGTTTCCTAGCAGCTATTTTACCTTGAAGGCCTGCTGCACAAAGTCTCCTCTTAACAGTTGTTGTAGAGATGTGTCTGCTGCTAGAACTCTATGTGGCATTGACCTGGTCTCTAATCTGAGCTGCTGTTAACCTGCGATTCCTGAGGCTGGTGACTCGGATAAACTTATCCTCAGAAGCAGAGGTGACTCTTGGTCTACCTTTCCTGAGGCGGTCCTCATGTGAGCCAGTTTCTTTGTAGTGCTTGATGGTTTTTGCAACTGCACTTGGGGACACTTTCAAAGTTTTCCCAATTTTTCGGACTGACTGACCTTCATTTCTTAAAGTAACGATGGCCACTCGTTTTTCTTTACTTAACTGCTTTTTTCTTGCCATTATACAAATTCTAACAGTCTATTCAGTAGGACTATCAGATGTGTATCCACCAGACTTCTGCACAACACAACTGATGGTCCCAACCTCATTTATAAGGCCAGATATCCCACTTATTAAACCTGACAGGGCACACCTGTGAAGTGAAAACCATTTCAGGTGACTACCTCTTGAAGCTCATCAAGAGAATTCCAAGAGTGTGCAAAGCAGTAATCAAAGCAAAATGTGGCTACTTTGAAGAATCTAGAATATGAGACATAATTTCAGTTGCTTCACACTTTTTTTGTTAAGTATATAATTCCACATGTGTTAATTCATAGTTTTGATGCCTTCAGTGTGAATGTACAATTTTCATAGTCATGAAAATACAGAAAAATCTTTAAATGAGAAGGTGTGTCCAAACTTTTGGTCTGCACTGTATATATATATATACACATATACACACACTGAAACACACATGCTAAACTGTTCATCCATGTACACATGTGCGCACAAACACACAACCCTACCTACATGCCTCTTTCAAATTCCTGATGATATTGTACAGTCATGGCCAAAAGTTTTGAGAATGACACAAATATTAATTTTTACAAAGTCTACTGCTTCACTTTTTCTAATGGCAATTTGCATATACTCCAGAATTTTATAAAGAGTGATCAGCTTAACAGCAATTACTTGCAAAGTCAATATTTGGCTAGAAAATGAACTTTATCCCCCAAAACACATTTCAACATCATTGCAGCCCTGCCTTAAAAGGACCAGCTAACCTCTTTTCAGTGATTGCTCCATTAACACAGGTGTGGGTGTTGATGAGGACATGGCTGGAGATCAATCTGTCATGATTAAGTAAGAATGACACCACTGGACACTTTAAAAGGAGGCTGGTGCTTGGCATCATTGTTTCTCTTCTGTTAACCATGGTTATCTCTAAAGAAACACGTGCAGTCATCATTGCAATGCACAAAAATGGCCTAACAGGGAAGAGTATCGCAGCTAGAAAGATTGCACCTCAGTCAACAATCTATCGCATCATCAAGAACTTCAAGGAGAGAGGTTCCATTGTTGGCAAAAAGGCTCCAGGGCGCCCTAGAAAGACCAGCAAGCGCCAGGACCGTCTCTTAAAAGTGTTTCAGCTGCGGGATCAGGCTACCAGCAGTGCAGAGCTTGCTCAGGAATGGCAGCAGGCAGGTGTGAGTGCATCTGCACGCACTGTAAGGTGGAGACTCTTGGAGCAAGGCCTGGTCTCAAGGAGGGCAGCAAAGAAGCCACTTCTCTCCAGAAAAAACATCATGGACAGACTGATATTCTGCAAAAGGTACAGGCAGTGGACTGCTGAGGACTGGGGTAAAGTTATTTTCTCTGATGAATCCCCTTTTCGATTGTTTGGGACATCAGGAGAACGCCTCATTCGGAGAAGACAAGGTGAGCGCTACCACCAGTCTTGTCTCATGCCAACTGTTAAGCATCCTGAAACCATTCATGTGTGGGGTTGCTTCTCAGCCAAGGGAATCGGCTCTCTCACAGTCTTGCCTAAAAACACAGCCATGAATAAAGAATGGTACCAGAATGTCCTCCAAGAGCAACTTCTCCCAACCCTCCAAGAGCAGTTTGGCGATCAACAATGCCTTTTCCAGCATGATGGAGCACCTTGCCATAAAGCAAAGGTGATAACTAAATGGCTCAGGGAACAAAACATAGAGATTTTGGGTCCATGGCCTGGAAACTCCCCAGATCTTAATCCCATTGAGAATTTGTGGTCAATCATCAAGAGAGGGGTGGACAAACAAAAACCTAAAAATTCTGACAAAATGAAAGCATTGATTGTGCAAGAATGGACTGCTATCAGTCAGGATTTGGTCCAGAAGTTGATTGAGAGCATGCCAGGGAGAATTGCAGAGGTCCTGAAGAAGAAGGGTCAACACTGCAAATATTGACTTGCTGCATTAACTCATTCTAACTGTCAATATAAGCTTTTGTTACTCATATGTTTGCAATTATTATATTTCTGTCTGTGATAAAAACATCTGTCAAACACACATAAAAACCAGAGGGCAGCAGATCATGTGAATATATAATATTTGTGTCATTCTCAAAACTTTTGGCCATGACTGTATACACATTCTGTAGAAACTGATAAACACATATGCAAACATTACGGGCGGACACAACACAGAAAGCAAAGATTTATATGCCAGTTGAAAAATTATATTTTTTTACTCATGTTCTGCATTTCACATGAAATGCACCATAAATAATGAACCCCATATGATGCTCCTGTGTATAATGGGCCCCGTATATGATGCTACAGTGTATAATGTGCCTCGTATATGATTCTCCAGTGTATGATGAGCCCCATATAATGCTCAAAATATAATGGGCCCCATATATAATGCTCCATATATAATGGTCTCCATGTGATGCTCCATATATAATGTGCACTGTATATGATTCTCCAGTGTATGATGAGCCCCATATAATGCTCAAAATATAATGGGCCCCATATATAATGGTCTCCATGTGATGCTACAGTGTATAATGTGCCCCGTATATGATTCTTCAGTGTATGATGGGCCCCAAATATGATGCTCTAGCATATGATGGTCCCCAAATATGATGCTCCAGTGTATGATGAGCCCATATAATGCTCAGAATATAATGTGCCACATATATAATGCTCCATATATAATGGCCTTCATGATCATGATGCCCCATAACAAATGAACCCCATATGATGGTCTAGTTTAGGATGAGCCCCATATATTGCTCCAAACAATAAAAAAATAAAATACCTCTCCTTGCTGGGCACTGCTGTATTCTAGACTCCTCAGCGTCGCCATCTTCCAGTTCTCTGCACTTGGACTATTCAGGCAGAGGGCGCACAGACGTGACGTCATCGCGCTCTCTGACCTGAATGTCACTGTCAGGAAACGCAGAAGACGTCACAGCGGTGGAGCAAGGATAGGTAAGTATTGCTAGTGCTGGGGCCCTGAGCAAGCAGGGGGGGCACACTCGTGGGCGCCGGCACTGGCACAGGGCCCCTCATAGCATGCCGGTGTGTCTGACGGCGAGTGGGCCCCCCCACCTGCTCAGGGCCCCGGCACTTGCCCGGGTGCTGACCCTAAGCATAAACCTACCCATAACCATAGCCGTAAAATATTTGAACTGTATGGTTTAAATTGCAGGGAAGAAATAAAGAAAAAATTTGCGTGGGCTCCCGCGCAATTTTCTACGCCAGAGTGGGAAAGCCAGTGAGTGAGGACAGATAATAATATCCTACAGAGGGTCCATGGTTTTTTTGGCCCCCAAGGCTAAAAAAATCTACCAGCACCCACCCTAGAAAAGGCGCATCTTATAGATGTGCCTTTTCTGGCACTTAGCCTCTCTCTTCCCACTCCCGAGTAGCGGTGGGATATGGGGTAATAAGGGGTTAATGAAACCTTGCTATGGAAAGGTTACATTAAACCGCGTTAATAATGGAGAGCTGTCAGTAAGGCTGTGTTTCCACTATCAGGAAACACAGCGTATATGACGGAGCGGAAACTCCGCTCCGTCTAAGCCCCGCCCCCTTTCTGACGCGCGTTATTTTCGGAGGTGTTCAGGACACCTCCGGAAATAACGCAGGGCTACATAGCCCTGCGTTAATTCCGTTGCGGCGACGCACCGTCGCCGCAAGACGCTAGGACATGCTGCGGTCTGAAAAGACGCGCCGCATATCCGTAAACGCAGGTGTTCCGCCTGCGTAATTTTGCGCATAGTGGAGACGGGATTTCTTGAAATCCCCTCCACTATGCTGTAACATCTGGACACTGCGTGTTTGGCGCCGCGCCAGCGCGCAGCGCCAAACACGCAGCGTTTCCTGATCGTGGAAACTCACCCTAAGACAACTATCCTTTATTAACGCTAGAATATTAAAGTGCAAAAAAAAAACACATACACATTAATTATAAATATTTTTAATGAAATAAAGACAACACGTTTTTGACCACATTTTATTTTGCAGGTAATCCAAAAAGAAACCATTGACCTAAGAAAAAAATAAAATAAAAAAATGCAACAATATCCATCCCTATCCGCTGTTCAGTCAGGTCCCATGCTGTAAATCCATCTCAAGGGTTAACAAGTTTACAACGGGGACCAGTGCTAATGCTACCAGCCCTGTTGTAAACTGTAGCAGAATGATTTCCTCATGTCTGCGCAGTCTTCCCGGCTCACTGGAGATGAACTGATTAGCGTGGGAAACTTTCCCACGCTGTCAGATCACTTCCAGTCAGACGGGGACTCCGCGCAGTCGCAGTGAGTCCCGCTGGAGTCTTCGGCTCCAAACGAGTTCACCCGAGCTGCATTCGGGTAAACTCGTTATACAATGATTGGGGCCGCTTTACGGCCCCGTTCATTGTATCGGCTGCGGTGGTTTAGAGCAGCAACATGTTGTGTGGCTGCTCTAAACTTTAGATCATCATGGGACACTTATTTATTTATTGGATGCTGCGGAGGGTAGGTATATTTTGTGGTTTGTTATTTTATATTGAACAAGGGAATCGGGGAATTAGGTGTCTAGGTGAGTATATGGTTTTTTTTTACTTTTATTTTAGGTGGCGATCGGCGGGGACTGGTAAGTATAATTTATTTCCACAGGTAACCACTGCCAACAATGAAAATAATTTTTGGGAATAAAAAAAAACAAAAAACTTGGGGAACAAAAAATAATAATAGGGTAACCACTGGCCACCAATGAAAAAAAAATTTTGGAATAAAAAACTTGGGGATCAAAAAAAAGGGTAACCACTGGCCACCAATTTATAAATTTTGGGGAAATAAAAAATGGGCAACCACCGGCCACCAATGAAAATACATTTTGGTAATTAAAAAAAAATAAAAACTTGGGGAAGAAAAAAAAAAAATACACGATAGGGCCATGACTAAAAAAAAAAGGCGGAAAATACCGATAAATAATGGGGGGGTGTGGGTCGGGGGGCGAGGGTCAGACATTTTTTTACCGATTCTTTTTTTACAGATTTCTTTCACACCAGAAACAGTTCGATGGGAACTACAGCTCCCATCGAGCTGAGCCTGCTGCAGCCCCTGAGGGGTACAGACATAGGCCGATGGGAGTAGTAGTCTCATCGGCCTATGTCTGACGACTCACATGCAGCCCATATACACCGCAAATACACCACACACATAGACACACACACGGACACAGACACGGACACACACACGGACACACACATAGAGATACTTACCACACTAATAATCAGCACGACATCCAGGTCCATCCTGTCATACCACTCCATGTTGGCAGCCATCATCCAGGTAGACGAGATTCTTGTCTTCCTGGATTATGGGATGCTCATGGGATGGCATGATGGGATGGCCATGATGTCACTTCCCATTTCACCGCAGCTACACCGCATGTAAAACGCTTGAAATCCGGAAACATTTTGAATATTTGTGGATTTCAAGCGTTCCAATAGAAGTCTATGGCGGCGAAATTGCGGTGATTACGTGAAATTAATGAACATGTTGGTTTTTTTCCAACGAAGCGTTTTTTTTCGTGGAAAAAAACGCTACATGTAGCCAAAAAAGGTGGAATCCATTAAAATGTATAGGATGCTTAATGCTCGCGTTTTTTAAGCGTTTTTACAGCGGAAAATCGGGAAAAAAAAACGCGAATTTTCCTGAACGTGTGCACATAGCCTAATTGTCGGTCCATAAAAGTAGCATAATACTCTGACAATATTGTTCCCAGCAGCGACCTAGGATTCAGAGATGCTTCCAAGAGTCTTCCCCATGCTGTTCCCATGCAATTTCAGCCGTTTCTATCGTTTTCATCAATTTTTAGATCCAATACAGACCTCCAAGGGTAGGGGACACTGGAAAAATGCTTGCGTTTCCCATTGACTTCCATTATACTCATTACTCTGGTCGAGCACCGAGAATTACAATTTGCTCGACTCGAGTAATGAGTACCCAAGCATTTTAGTGTTTACTCATCACTAATTATTACTCAAAGCTTAATTTATAGACATCTGTGGTTTGTTTAATTTGCCTGTGTGGATTGGATGCATTGTGACTGTAGTGAAAGCATCCTTGCATGCTTCTCTCCTCCCCGGCAGAGATGTTGACTCACTCACTGCCACAGCCTCTGTCCTGAACTTCCTCCTCATCCTTCTAGGGCTACTGTCCAGTGTCTGCTGTTGTTCTCCAGTTGCCAGTTTATTAGTACCTGATAGTACATGCTAGTTCTGCTAGTGTCTGCCCATACTCCCTTGTTTTTGCCTTGTTCCTTTCTTGTTCTCCTTTGTGCCTTCCAGCCTGCACCTGGCATGCTCATCTGTATTCCAGCCGTACCAGCCTGCATTCGCCAGTGCCCATCTGTATACTAGCCGTACCATCCAGCACCTGTGGTTCCTGTGTTCATGCTGTGGCTGCCTATACCAGCTGCACTCTCCTACCGAGCCATTGCGACTGCCTGTCCCTTGGGAGTCAGCTGTCATGCGACCGAGGTCTCTCCTGGTTTATCACCTGGTGTTCATCGGGAGCCAAGCCTAACCCCACCACTAGGGGCTCTAGTGGCGAGATAGTTGCTCACGTAGTCACACCCCTCCAGGCTCTCCTCGGACCATGGCACAGTGGTTTTACCATTCCCATTACAGTTATCAACATCTGTTGAGAATTTCATGTCGATATAATCTTTAGAAGCACTGAATATTTACTTAGAAAATTGGTGACGTGTGTGTAAAGGGTAAAATAAAATATCAGTGGAGAGTCCTTGCAAAAAGTCACATTAGTGGAGAAAGACTGCCATCTGTGATGGCCAGAAAGAATGTGACGGAAATAATTTGCACCAGATGATTTGCAGGGGCAGCAACTTCGGGTGTGCTGGACCTTATCAGGTGATCGGTAACCCAGAGTTCCTGAATATAAAAAGCTTGCAGGCCAAGTGGCAGGCAGCTTTGGTGACAGGAAGGACAGAATAGCAGATGCAACCCAGAGGTGGCACCGAGTCCAGCTAGACAGGTCTCAGCCGTAAGTCCACAGGCCTAATGGGGTCCAGACTACGTCCAAGAAAACCCAGTATTCCGGCCACGTCGGTCAAGGTTCGGATACGCTGGTCATGGAGCAAAGACAGGATGTTGCTCACTGGTAGCCGAGGCCCAGTCCTTTCCGCCATAGGCCCAAGAGGCTGAAGTCGAAAGTTAAGCTGCGAGTACTTGCAAGTATGATGATTAGATAGACACACCTACGGTTGCAGTGCAAGAGAGCTTGAGAGCAAGGCTGCCATTTTCAGCTCTCACAAACTGTGCCGGGAATGGTCAGGGTTAGAACAACAGATTGAGAGGGGGCCGGTTGGTACGTGCTATGATAAAGTACGTCAGAAAGACCTGCAGCCTAGCTGGGAAACCCGGTGACTCCCACAAGGGCCAGACATACATGAAGCACTTGTGTTTTACCACACACACCTTGTTAATCGGCGTACCACCTCTGTAAAAGGGACATTAGTATTATATACAGAAGAACTTACATTGCTATTTAAATCTTATTGTTATTTTTTCATGTTTGATGTCATTATCACTAATTGAACCAAATTATACAATTTGCTGATTTTTGCTGCCTCTTGTCCACTGTGAGTTGCATCCCGACACTTGCATTACATGTGCAATAATTATTTCACCCGCAGTGTGAGCTCTTCTAAGTGAAGCAATGCCAGGGTCGGAATGGATTGTCTGGGGCCCACAGGAGGAATTGACCCCAGGAGCCGTTATTATTTCATTCATGTTTGATGTTATTATCACTAATTGAGCCAAATTATACCATCTGCTGATTATTGTTGCATCCCGACACTTGCATTACATGTGGAATAATTATTTCACCAGCAGTGTAAGCTTTTCTAAATGAAGCAACGCCAGGGTTGGACTGGGGTGTCTGGAACTCACAGGAGGAATTGTCCCTAGGGGCCCACCATTCAGATATATGCTGTGATGAAGGAACAGCCACCATCTTGGATATGGGACAAAATGCTCGCTTCATTGGCCTGTACCAGCCTCCATTTTGTCTGAATTCACAGGGCCACAGGCAGCTGGCTGCACCTGGCCCCCATGGCCTCTGGGCATATTCAATACAACAGGGTTTAGTGTCCACTGTGAATAACCAGGTCCTTTTAGTATGCTAAATAGAGCAAGCTAAAAACAGGACTTCAAAGGTGGAGTCTGGAGCCACATCAGCATGGGACCTGAAGATGCTTGGGGGCCTAAATTAGATTATACCTGCCAGCTAGACACAGAAAACACATTCATTGTATTTCCCAGACCCTATGGCTCCATTCTAGGATTATGAATTATGAGCACATCTTTCTAGGTACAGACTCATAAAAAATATCTGCATGATCCTGCGGACCTCGGGCATCTGACAGTGCAACTCCCGAGTCGGTGATGGCTTGGGTGCCTGAGATATAGAGATTGGCCCTCCACAGAGACCCAATCGGCCAGGTTTGATCTCCACGCGACAGGCAAAACATACTGTATCCGCTGGTACCTCTCGTGTCCTGATCCGATGGTCCTGGAGAAAGTTAACCCCTTTGTTAGATATTGGGAATAAATTCTGCAGGGAGCTAAGGGTGGAGATTATCAGCCCACCCTCTGACACAGAGGGGAGGGACCTAGCAGGTTTAAGAACTGTGAGCGGACGGCAGACTCTCTCTATTCTCACAGCAACCAAGACGATGAAGATCTAAGAAGGAACAAGGGACAGATCTGCCAAGGGAGCAGTGGTGCACGTTTTGGGGGACTGTCAAGCCACTAAGATTCTCGCTTGTGGATCACAGAGCTCCCTGCCTCCACATGCAACCTACAACCTGGAAATATTGACCTCTAGCTAATACCTCTAAGCCTTGTACCATTATAGTTGTATTTTTTTCTGACTGCAAATCCCACTGCTGCCACCAAATGTGAAGGAAACCCCCCTTCCTTCCATGTCATATTGGTGGCAGCAGTGGGATTTGCAGTCTGAGTAAAATGCAACAATAATGGTACAAGGCTTAGAGGTATTAGCTAGAGGTCAATATTTCCAGGTTGTATGTTGCATGTGGAGGCAGTGAGCTCTGTGATCCACAGGTGAGAATCTTAGTTGCTGGACAGTCCTCCAAAACGTCCACCGCTGCTCCCATGGCAGATCTGTCCCTTGCTCCTTCTTAGATCTTCATCGTCTTGGCTTCTGTGAGAATAGAGAGAGTCTGCCGTCCGCTCACAGTTATTAAACCTGCTAGGTCCCTCCCCTCGGTGTCAGAGGGTGGGCTGATAATCTCCACCCTTAGCTCCCTGCAAAATTTATTCCCAATATCTAACAAAGGGGTTAACTTTCTCCAGGACCATCGGATCAGGACACGAGAGGTACCAGCGGTTGCAGTATGTGTTGCCTGTCGCGTGGAGATCAAACCTGGCCCGATTGGGTCTCTGTGGAGGGCCAATCTCTATATCTCAGGTCCCCGAGCCATCACTGACTCTTGAGTTGCACTGTCAGATGCCCGAGGTCCGCAGGATCATGCAGATATTTTTTATGAGTCTGTACTTAGAAAGATGTGCTCATAATTCATAATCCTAGAATGGAGCCATAGGGTCTGGGAAATACAATGGATGTGTTTTCTGTGTCTAGCTGGCAGGTATAATCTAATTGAGGCCCCCAGGCATCTCCAGGCCCCATGCTGATGTGGCTCCGGACTCCACCTTTGAAGTCCTGTTTTTGGCCTGCTCTATTTAGCATACTAAAAGGACCTGGTTATTCACAGTGGACACTAAACCCTGTTGTATTGAATTTGCCCACAGGCCATGGGGGCCAGGTGCAGCCAGCTGCCTGTGGCCCTGTGAATTCAGACAAAATGGTGGCTGGTACAGGCAAATGAAGCGAGCATTTTGTCCCATATCCAAGATGGTGGCTGTTCCTTCATCACATATGCTAAAAAGGAAGAAAGAAATGTTTATCAAATGGAAAGAGGGAGGCATATCTAAAGAAGAATATAATGCCGTCTGCAGAACCTGCAGGGCACAAATCAGATTATCTAAAGCTGACAATGAATTAAGGCTTGCAAGTGACATCAAAAGCAACAAAAAGGATTTTGGGGATACGTCAAAAGTAAAAGAAAAGTCAAAGATGCTATAGGATTTTTACAGGATGAAAATGATGAAATGGTAAGAGAGGATGTTGAGAAGGCTATTTTGCATCTGTTTTCTCTCAGAAAGGAAATGTAACATCAACTGATCTTCACTGTCCTATTAAAGGAATAGAAGAATCCAGGATATCCATAAACAGAAAGACAGTGAGGAAACACTTAGCTAACCTAAATGAATTCAATTCTCCAAGTCCAGATGAATTACACCCCAGAGTACTGAAGGAGATAGCAGAAGAAATTCTTGAACCACTGTCCATAATCTTTGAAAATTCTTGGAGAACAGGAGAAGTCCCAGAAGACTGGAGAAGAGAAAATGTTGTTCCTATCTTCAAAAAGGGGAAGAAGGTGGACCCAGGGAACTACAGGCCAGTGAGTCTGACTTCTATACCAGGAAAGATCTTTGAACAAATTATTAAAGAACATGTATGCAAGTACCTGGATAAGAATGAAGTGATTAAACAGAGTCAGCATGGGTTTGTAACTAATAAGTCATGTCAGACTAACTTAATTTCCTTCTATGACAGAATCACTGACTGGGTGGATCAGGGAAATGCTGTAGATATAGTAAATCTTGACTTCAGCAAAGCATTTGACAAAGTATCTCACACAATCCTTATTGAAAAAATGACTAAGTATGGAATGGACAAGGCAACTGTTAGGTGGATTCATAACTGGCTTAGTGATCAGACCCAAAGAGTGGTCGTAAATGGCTGCACATCCAGTTGGAAGAATGTATCAAGTGGGGTACCACAAGGCTCTGTTTTGGGCCCTGTATTGTTCAACATCTTTATCAATGATTTAGATGAAGGAATTGAGGGTAAACTGATCAAATTTGCTGATGACACAAAGCTAGGAGGGGTAGCTAATACTAGAGAGAGAGAGAGAGAGAGGATTCAAAAAGATATAAATAAACTGGAGCAGTGGGCAGCAACTAACAGAATGGATTTTAACAGGGAAAAATGCAAAGTACTTCATCTGGGCAATAAAAATGAAAAAAGCATATACAAAATGGGAGGAATAGGGCTAAGTAACAGCACATGTGAAAAAGACTTAAGTATACTAATTGATCACAGACTGAACATGAGTCAACAGTGTGATGCAGCAGCAAAAAAGGCAAATGCAATTCTAGGATGTATCAACAGAAGCATACAGTCTAGATCACGTGAGGTCATTATTGCCCTCTACTCCTCTTTGGTCAGACCTCATCTGGAATACTGTGTCCAGTTTTGGGCACCACATTTTAAAAAAGACATCAATAAACTGGAGAAAGTTCAGAGAAGAGCCACCAGAATGGTGACCGGTCTGCAAACCATGTCCTATGAGGAACGGTTGCAGGATTTGGGAATGTTTAGCTTGCAAAAAAGAAGACTGAAAGGAGACTTAATAGCTGTCTACAAATATCTCAAGGGCTGTCACATTGTAGAAGGAGCATCTTTATTCTCATTTGCACAAGGAAAGACTAGAAGCAATGGGATCAAACTGAATGGGAGGAGACACAGATTAGATATTAAAAAAAACTTTTTGACAGTTAGGGTGATCAATGAGTGGAACAGGCTGCCACGAGAGGTGGTGAGTTCTCCTTCAATGGAAGTCTTCAAACAGAAGCTGGACAGACATCTCTCTGGGATGATTTAGAGAATCCTGCTTTTGAGCAGGGGGTTGGACCAGATGGCCAAGGAGGTCCCTTCCAACTCTACTATTCTATGATTCTATGATTCTATGCAAATACCTGTTAGCCGTTATCCCCGTTATAGTGGAGCATTGACTGTAAAACATAGGAGGCCCCTATACATCTACTCTGCACCATGTAAGTGTGATGTACAATTATGGTAGTTTGCATTAAAGGGAATATTTGGTAAGACAAGTTATCACCTATCCATGGGCTCTACAGGATAGGTGTTCACTTAGGTCCAACCATTAGAAACGGCACAGATTGGAAGAATGGGGAAGTTTTATCCCTGGCAGGACACTTATCCACATTTTAAATGCAGTGTCAGGTTAGATGTCTGATTGCAGCTCCGTTTGTTCTCTTTGAGACTTTCAGAAAAAAAAACAAGAGCAGTGCTCGCAGCCACTGAGGGAATGAATAGATCAGTGCTCAAGGTGAACATGACACTTAGGCTAGTTTCACATTTCCGGCGGGCGCCTTGCGGCGCCCCCGGCATTTTGCTGCAGCGCCGCATCTGAAAACCTTTCACACTTCCGGCGGCCAAAATGCGTTTTTTTTGCCGGATGGTTTCTGATGCTTGGAGAGATCAGAAACCATCCGGCAAAAACAAAAAACGTTACATGCAGCGTTTTTTCCGGACGCCGCAATGTACATTTGCACCGCATCCGGACAAAACCGCATGCAACGCATTGACATGCGGTGCCATCCGGCGCTAATGCATGTCAATGCGAAAAAAGCCGCATACGGCGCATCAGATTTTCAGATGCGGCGCTGCGGCAAAATGCCGGGGGCGCCGCCAGGCGCCCGCCGGAAATGTGAAAGAGGCCTTAGTCTAATGGGGATAAAAGTTCCACATTCTGCCAATTGGGTCCAAGCAGTCAGATCCACACCAATCAATACTTCATCACTTACCCTGTTGAGAGGTGATTACTTGTTTTCACAGGAGAAACCCTATAAGTGCAACTTGTTCCAAGTATTTAATCTCTAATGGAATAAAAAATCTTCTCCTATTTAATATCAGACAGAACAAATTAAATCATACACAGCACAATTCCTTATACCAAGACCAATACTACCACATACAGGGAAGAAATACCACCACACTATGACCAGACCACATAGTGACTGAATAATACCACACACAAGGGACAAATACAGCCACACCATGACCAGACCACATATTACCATCACATAGAGACCAAATAATACCACACAGGAGACAAAGACCCCCACACCATTACTGGACTACCTATTCCACCACATAGTGACCAAATAATACCACATACAAGGAACAAATACCACCACTTCATGACCAGACCACTTATTACCATCACTAGTAACATTATACACAGGAGCTTTGTATATAGTGCATAGGTAATACGGTGATCACTAGTGACATTATACCCCGGAGCTCTGTATATATTGTCAGTGCACAGGTAATACAGTTATTAACAGTGACATTATACACAGGAGCTCTGTATATAGTGTATAGGTAATACAGTGATCACCAGTGACATTATACATAGGAGCTTTGTATATAGTGTTTAGATAATACAGTGATCACCAGTGACATTATATACAGAAGCTCTGTAAATCAAATCAAATCAAATTAAAGAAGCTTTATTGGCAGGACTAAATACACATTAGTTTTGCCAAAGCAAGTGTACAAAAGGGAATAGGGATAGGGATGTTGGGTAGGGGCAGATCTAGGGTAGGGGCTATGGAAGTCCATGGCATAGGGAGGGGTGATGGGGGCGCAGGTCCGGGGTGGGGGCTATAGAAGTCCATGGCATAGGGAGGGGGGATGGGGGCAGATCCGGGGTGGGGGCTATAGAAGTCCATGGTATATCATAGTTCTCTTTCTCGCAGTCTATGACATTCGCTCACATACCGCGCTGCTATCTCCGCTGCTCTCTCTTCTTCCCCCAGCAAGATATATGTTTTCTCTTCCTCCTTCATGGTGATGAAATCCGGGAAGAGATGTGAGAGTCTCCTGAAGTGAGTGTCCCTCACTGCTGAGTATTTGGAGCAGTGTAGCAGGAAGTGGGTTTCGTCCTCTATGGCCTCCTGGTCACAGTGTTGGCATAGTCTTTCCTCCCTGGGCTTGTAGCTCTGCCTGTGTCAGCCGGATTCGATGGCCAGACTGTGGGCACTGAGTCTATACCGGCTCAGGATCTTGTGGTCTCTGGGGTCCGGGAGTTTCTCCAGGTATGGGGCCAGACTGTAGTCTCTCTGTAGACTCTGGTACATGGTCAGTTTCTGGGAGCTGATGATGTCGTTCTTCCAGTCACTGACATACCTCTCCTGGCCTTCGTCTACCATCTTCCTGATTTCGGCTTTTGTCAGGTTGTTGTGATTGGTGTTCTGGTCAGGTTGGGTTTGGGTGAGCTGTTCCAAGGGTCCTAGTTTTTCTGTTTCACCTACGTGTGTCAGGGCTTTATGGTGATGGGAGCTTGGATTGCTCCTATGTAGGTGAGCCCGAAATGACAGTGCCCTCTTTAGAACCGTTAGGTGTAGAGGGAATCTGCCCAGCTCGGCCCGGAAGGCACTGTTGGAGGTGCTCCGATGGACTTGGAGAAGGTGCTTGCAGAATTCCAGGTGGAATATTTCTGTTGGGCTGGAATCCCACCTTGACCAGTATCTGTATATAATGTCAGTGTATAGGTATTAAAGTGATCAATAAAGTGAATAAATTACCAGGGCGCTGGTGTATGTAAAGGACATACTGCTGCGAATAGTGAGGCAGCACCACCACTCAGCCTCCAAAAGTAAAGATAAATTGGTAAATATGAAGTATTCGTGCTGTGTGTCTCTTATAGTGCAGGAGATGTGGAGATAACTAACCTGACAGAGCCAAATTGGTATACTGCCTCTTAAGCGAGATCGATAGCGAGATCACTAACGAGATCGCACCTGCGTCACCATTTATGACGCAGTATCGATCTCGTTAGCGACTTAGCTGTGTGATTCCAAACACATCTCATCAGCGATCTGTATAACGACCTCTGCGGTCGTTGGGAAAACCTAGTCCCGCCTGCGATGCTGGTGAAGTCGTTCATAAAGGGTGTCACACTCAGTGATTCAGGCTCACCAGCGGGACACCAACGACCAAAAAACGGCTCAGAACGTTCATGAGCGATCAGCGACATCTCAGCAGGGGCCACATCGCTGCTACATGTCACACACAGCTAAGTCGCTAACGAGATCGCTACTGCGTCATAAATGGTGACGCAGGTGCGATCTCGTTAGTTATCTTGCTAGCGATCTCGCTTAGTGTGGCATACCCTTAAGAAGAACGCTAAGTCCGGCCTGGATATAGTGGCATGTGTCAGCGAGGGGGATGCAGAGTCAAATTACCACTGTGTCTTCACCTAATTGAAAAGAACACTCCATTCAGCGTGGAGGATGAATGTGTCATATAGTGCCGTTCTTACCTTGCTGGCAAAGAGGGAGAGAAGCGCTGAGTTCAGCCGAGATACACTGGCAAGCATCTGCTTTCTAGCAGAGAGAATTCCCAATATCTGTGTCCACTTGAAGGGGCAGAGGCTACTATTCCAGTGCTTGAGGTTTACTGGATCCACTGTACTCTTCACAGGCACTGTTCCGGCCGGTAACAGATGAGAGCTGACTGCCCGCAGTAAGTCCTGGGTCTCACATAGCGATACACCAGCGATCCCGACAACGATATGCACTTGTCAGGATCGCTGGTGTATCGCTACATGATCGCTGCTGAGCTGCCAAACAGGCAGCTCAGGGCAGCGATCAGCACAGCGACACTGCGGGTAACGTCGCTTAGTTACCCGCAGTGTACGTTGGATACCAGCGCCCTGAAGCAGGGAGCTGGTAACCAAGGTACACATCGGGTTTTCAGGCGCTGCGCGGTGCCTGGAAACCCGCTGTGTACCTTGGTTACCAGCTCCCTGCATCAGGGCGCTGGTATCCAAGGTACACAGCGGGTTTCTAGGCACTGCCCCGCGCCTGGCAACTCGCTGTGTACCTTGGTTACCAGCTCCCTGCATCAGGGCGCTGGTATCCAAGGTACACAGCGGGTTTCTAGGCACTGCCCCGGGCCTGGAAACCCGCTGTGTACCTTGGTTACCAGCGGATCGCTGGTCTCTCGCCTGTCACACGCAGCGATGCGCGCCTGTCAGCGGGAGACCAGCGATCAAAAAAATGTCCAGGACATTCAGCGACGATCAGCGATACCCAGCAGGGGGGCTGATCGTCGCTGAATGTCACACACAGCGATATCGCTGGGGAGATCACTGCTGCGTCACAAAACTAGTGACTCAGCAGCGATCTCGCTAGCGAGATCGCTGCGTGAGACAAGGGCTTAAGGGTAAGAGAAAAACAGTGAGTTCGTAGGACCTTTGGTGACGTCACCGTCACTTGACCACCCATGTGACTGACTAAGGAGCGCTCCAGAGACCAAAAAATATCCAACGCGTTTCAGAATCTTGCGGCTTCCTTCATCAGTATATAATGTCAGTGTATAGGTAATAAAGTGATCACCAGTGACATTATACACAGGAGTTCTGTATATAGAGTCAGTTTACAGGTAATACAAGGATCACCAGTGACATTGTACACAGGAGCTTTGTATATAGTATATAGTGTATAGTGCGCGGGTACATGTAATATACTGACTTACCAGTGACGTCTCTAGTTGAAGTCCTTCATCTTCGCTTTTCTCCTTCATCTGCCGTCACTTCTTCCAGCCAGGACTCGTCTCTGCAGAAAATAACACACTGTCGTCAATAGCTGATTGGTTCCAGAGCACATTCTCCACTTTTTCACCAACTTCTAGACTACATCAGATGAAGAAAAAAAGCGATGTAGTGCGACCCTACACAGTAAGAAAACCCCCCTTTTGTATCCCCCATGGAAAACAGTTTCCTAAAAAGTAAATTAGCTTACAGTAGTAATAATTTCCCTAATTGGACCCTAAAGAAATTGTGTTCCTCACTTGTCACCGTAAACTAATAAAGTATGTCTCTCATTCTGACGCCCAAACAGTAATTAAGTCCCTCATCCTGGCCTCCTTTATTTCAAAATCTCATTTATCCTGGCCCCCTTTATTTAATAATATGCCTCAACCTACCCCCCTCTGTCAGTGGTCCAGCTTGGCCCCTTATATCCCTTGTCCATTCTAGTACCTATATATGCATACTGGCCCCCATATGTGCATCCTGGCCCCAATATATGCATCCTGGCTTCCATATGTGCACCCTGCCCCTATATATCCATCCTGGCCCCTGCCATATATCCATCCTGGCCCTCATATGCTCCTTGTCCTGGCAATCCCATATATCCATCCTAGCCCCCATATGTCACTTGTTCTCATAGAATCATAGAATCATAGAATAGTAGAGTTGGAAGGGACCTCCTGGGCCATCTGGTCCAACCCCCTGCTCAAAAGCAGGATTCTCTAAATCATCCCAGACAGATGTCTGTCCAGCCTCTGTTTGAAGACTTTCATTGAAGGAGAACTCACCACCTCTCTTGGCAGCCTGCTCCACTCATTGATCACCCTAACTGTCAAAAAGTTTTTTCTAATATCTAATCTGTGTCTCCTCCCATTCAGTTTCATCCCATTGCTTCTAGTCTTTCCTTGTGCAAATGAGAATAAAGATGATCCTTCTACAATGTGACAGCCCTTGAGATATTTGTAGACAGCTATTAAGTCTCCTCTCAGTCTTCTTTTTTGCAAGCTAAACATTCCCAAATCCTGCAACCGTTCCTCATAGTACATGGTTTGCAGACCGGTCACCATTCTGGTGGCTCTTCTCTGAACTTGCTCCAGTTTGTTGATGCCTTTTTTAAAATGTGGTGCCCAAAACTGGACACAGTATTCCAGATGAGGTCTGACCAAAGAGGAGTAGAGGGCAATAATGACCTCACGTGATCTAGACTGTATGCTTCTGTTGATACATCCTAGAATTGCATTTGCCTTTTTTGCTGCTGCATCACACTGTTGACTCATGTTCAGTCTGTGATCAATTAGTATACTTAAGTCTTTTTCACATGTGCTGTTACTTAGCCCTATTCCTCCCATTTTGTATATGCTTTTTTCATTTTTATTGCCCAGATGAAGTACTTTGCATTTTTCCCTGTTAAAATCCATTCTGTTAGTTGCTGCCCACTGCTCCAGTTTATTTATATCTTTTTGAATCCTCTCTCTCTCTCTTCTCTAGTATTAGCTACCCCTCCTAGCTTTGTGTCATCAGCAAATTTGATCAGTTTACCCTCAATTCCTTCATCTAAATCATTGATAAAGATGTTGAACAATACAGGGCCCAAAACAGAGCCTTGTGGTACCCCACTTGATACATTCTTCCAACTGGATGTGCAGCCATTTACGACCACTCTTTGGGTCCAATCACTAAGCCAGTTATGAATCCACCTAACAGTTGCCTTGTCCATTCCATACTTAGTCATTTTTTTCAATAAGGATTGTGTGAGATACTTTGTCAAATGCTTTGCTGAAGTCAAGATATACTATATCTACAGCATTTCCCTGATCCACCCAGTCAGTGATTCTGTCATAGAAGGAAATTAAGTTAGTCTGACATGACTTATTAGTTACAAACCCATGCTGACTCTGTTTAATCACTTCATTCTTATCCAGGTACTTGCATACATGTTCTTTAATAATTTGTTCAAAGATCTTTCCTGGTATAGAAGTCAGACTCACCGGCCTGTAGTTCCCTGGGTCCACCTTCTTCCCCTTTTTGAAGATAGAAACAACATTTTCTCTTCTCCAGTCTTCTGGGACTTCTCCTGTTCTCCAAGAATTTTCAAAGATTATGGACAGTGGTTCAAGAATTTCTTCTGCTATCTCCTTCAGTACTCTTGGGTGTAATTCATCTGGACCTGGAGACTTAAATTCATTTAGGCAAGCTAAGTATTTCCTCACTGTCTTTCTGTTGTCCAATATATCCATCCTGACCCCCCCCCATATATCCATCCTGACCCCATATGCCCTCATCCTGGCCCCATAAATCCATCTCTCTCCCATATATCCATCCTGCCCCCCCATATAGCCATCCTGACTCCCCCATATATCCATCCTGGCCCCTCCATATATCCTTCCTGCCCCCATATATCCATCCTGACCCCTCCATATATCCATCCTGGCCCACAGTATATCCATCCTGGCCCTCCCATATATCCATTCTGGCCCCTTCCATGTATCCATTCTGGCCCACAATATACCCATTCTGGCCCCTGTATATATCCATCCTGGCCCCCTCCATATATCCATCCTGACCCCTCCATATATCCATCCTGGCCCCTCCATATTTCAATCCTGACCCCCATTTGTCCCTTTTCCTGGCCTCATATATCCATCCTGGCCCTCATATATCCATCCTGGCCCCCATATAGCCATCCTGGCTCCCCAATATATCCATCCTGACCCTCATATGTCCATCCTAGCCCTCCATATATCCATCCAGGCCCCTCCATATTTCAATCCTGAGCTCCATTTGTCCCTTTTCCTGGCCTCATATATCCATCCTGGCCCCTCATATATCCATTCTGGCCCCCCATATAGCCATCCTGGCTCCCCCATATATCTATCCTGACCCTCATATGTCCATCCTAGCCCAGAATATATCCATCCTGGCCCCTCCATATTTCAGTCCTGACCTGGCCCAATATATCCATCATGGCCCCCTCATATATCCATCCTGGCCTCCTCATATAGCCATCCTGGTTCATCCATATATCCATTCTGGCCTACAATATATTCATCCTGGCCCCTCTATATACCCATCCTGGTCACTTCATATATCCATCGATATACATCCTGTCCCCTCCATATATCCATCCTCGTCTCCAATATATTCATCCTGGCCCCTCTATATATCCATCCTGGTCACTCCATATATCCATCCTGCCCCCTCATATATCCATCCTGGCCCCTTCATATATCCATCTTGGCCCCCATTATATCCATCCTGGCCCACAAAATATCCATCTTGGCCCCTGCATATATCCATCCTGGCCCCCCCCATATATCCATCCTGGCCCCTCCATATATCCATCCTGGCCCCTCCATATATCCATACTGGCCCTCCATATTTCAATCCTGACCCCGAATGCCTCTTGTCCTGGCCCCATATATCCATCCTGGCCTTCTCATATATCCATCCTGGCTCACTCATATATCCATCCTGGCCCCCCATATATCCATCCTGGCCCCTCCATATATTCTTCCTGGTGCACAATATATCCATCCTGGCCCCTGCATATATCTATCCTGGCCCTTCATATATCCACCCTAACTCTCCATATATCCATCCTGGCCCCTCCATATTTCAATCCTGACCCCCATATGCCCCTTGTCCTGGCCTCATATATCCATCCTGACCCCCATATATTCATCCTGGCCCCCCATTTAGCCATCCTGGCTCCCCCATATATCCATCTTGGCCTCCTCATATATCCATCCTGGCCTCCAATGTGTTCATCCTGGCCCATCTATATATCCATCTATATAATAATAATAATATCCATCCTGGCCCCTCCATACAGTCATCATGGCCTCTCCATACATCCATCTTGAGCCCCCTTATATTCACCCTGGTCCCTCCATACATCCATCTTGACCCCACATATATCCACCTGGCCCACAACATATCCATGCTGGCCCCCCATATATCAATCCTGGCCCTTCATATATCCATCCTAGCCCCCTTATATCCATCCTGGCTCCTCTATGTTAAAATCCTGACCCTCATATGCCCCTTGTCCTGGCCCCATATATCCATCCTGGCCCCCTCCTATAGCCATCCTGGTGTCACGGGGTAGTGATAGAAATACAGGGGACGAGGAACCTGGGCCCATGAACTGCCCCTAACGCTAAGGAGGGCCCTGTCTTCCCTTAACTTGGGGGTACACTTGAAGGTAGTGAGGCCCAAGCCACCGACCTGTCCCTGTCTTCTGTTTAGCCCTGAGCTAAACCCACCAACCCCCTCCCCAGGAAGTGAGACAGGGAATAAAGGGAACCACACAACAATAACCAAAGGAAAGACAGAAACCTAGGGGTTAAATAAACTAAACAACAAACAGCTTTCTCTGCTGCAATGCACGGCACAGCAGAGTAAGGTACAAGATCAGGGAAACAGCAGAAGAACCACTGCACTCAGCAAGCTCCTGACTCCAGCTTGGTTTTTCTCCAAAAGCAGAAGTATCACCAACAATCAGCTGACACCTCAGGTGACCTTATAAAGGATGGTGGGAGTGGTAGCCACCTTCCCCTGAGAAGTCAGCAGCAATGTAATTACACCAGCGGCCACCGGGGGAAAAAGGATTTAATATGCAAAGAGAGATCTGCCACAGATCCAAAAGTGGATCGTGACACCTGGCTCACCCACATATCCATCCTGGCCTCCAATATATCCATCCTGGCCCCTCCAAATATCAATCCTGTCCCCTCCATATATCCATCCTGGCCCCCCATATATCCATACCGGCATCCTGCTCAGGGGCCCACCAGAGCCACGGGGCCCACAAGAGGGTTCTCCAGTTTCCTGGTGGGCCAATCTAACCCTGAGCAATCCATCAGTTTCCAGAGGCAGGAGAGCCAGCCAACTTTTATCTTAGGTGATATCATCTGAAATGTGACCAGATGAGCAGATCTAGATACAGAAGGATTTGAGAAAGCATGAAATTTAGTAAGGTTCTTATCCAAGGCAGTAAGTTGACATTAAAAACACTTGTAAAGTAGTTCCCAATCCCCTTTAAGTATATTATCACACTTACACTACACTAGATACACATTTATACAGGTTGTGACAGAGTCACTGGGGAAGTGATGGAGGGGAGAGATAGGTGTCACTGCGTATGATGGTGTCAGTGATGTAAAACCAGAGTAGTTCCCTATAGCACACTACGTCTTGGGAGGATTAAATGAAAGTTATGTTATGGGCTGGTTTTAGTAGATATTCATAGAGCTGGTGGGAGGAGGTCCACCATATCTTCACCAGCAGAGTCCTGACAGGACCTGTGTGATGTCAAGATCATATGATCAGTCACATGATGGAGGAATCACAAGGTCTGGGCTTAAATGGCTGACAGCCAGAGCTTTCAGTGTTCAGTATGTGCTTGGAGAGGGAGTACTCCAGGGAAGTGTGTGCTAAATCTGAACAGGGGACATTGCTACCTGTGAGCAGGTTGATCCTCTCTAGGAAAAGGACTGTTTCTTTTTGTTTATTTGTTTAGCTCAGGGGGCCATGTTTACTTTCCCAAGTTTGGTTTATGCTACTTAAATAAACCAAACATTTTCTTAAAGAGACAGTGTTCCGGTTATACCTCTGTGTCCAGCTGAGTGAGCCGCTTTACCACAATGTTTAGTTAATAAAAAATAATTGGGAGTTCTTTCTTAACCTGTACTATTGTTTTAGGAAGAAAAAAAAAGATTATACTTTAATCATGGGGTGGTTCTGTTATGTTGTGAAGTTGTGTTGATAATAATAATAAACTTTATTTTTATATAGCGCTAACAGCAGCACTTTACAGTTTGCACACATTATCGTCACTGTCCCCGATGGGGCTCACAATCTAGATTCCCTATCAGCATGTTTTTGGAGTGGGAGGAAACCGGAGAACCCAGAGGAAACCCACGCAAACACGGGGAGAACATACAAACTCCTTGCAGATGTTGTCCTAGGTGGGATTCAAACCCAGGACTCCAGCGCTGCAAGGCTGCAGTGCTATCCACTGAGCCACCGTGCTGGCAGTCATTGGTAATAGAATTACTGTGGGAAGCTAATTAAATCTAGAAATTGACTGTTCGACAGTCAATGAAAAATTTGATATGAACCAATTTAATTTCTTGCAAATAACATCAGAAATAAAAGTTCATCCTAAAATATTGATCTTGGCTGTCTGGATGCAAATACAGTTAAAAGCAATGATGGATCAGGGAGCCATCAGCTCCCTCTTTCTTTAGTCTCCCTGTGCATCTGAGCTCTGATGTGTCAGCAGAGTGAGAGCAATGACGTCACTACAATGCTCCTGTTGTGCAGAACTTCAGACCACATGCTGCAGAGACAGGAACAGGGAGAGGAGGGGATTTCTTTCAAATCAATTCTTTGTAGGGGGCCATTATACTATTTGTAGACCTATCTGGGGCCCATTATACTGTTTGGTGCCTATGCAGGGGCCATTATACTGTGTGGTGGGCTGTGCTGGGGGTCTATTATAGTGTTTGAAGGGCTATATGTGGGCCATTACACTGCTTGGAGGGCGAGTGGGGGTGATTATACTGTGTGGCGTCCATTGTATATATGTGCGGGTTTGTGTGGGGTCCATCATACTGTGTGGAGGTGTGTGGGGGTGAATTATATTATTATGTCATGTAATATTTTATGTACTGCTGTTTGTATTGCTGCTGTAATACTGTAATTTCCCCCGGGATCAATAAAGTGTATTGTATCGTATCGTATCGTATACTGTATAGAGAGCCATTATACTGTTAATTGGGCTATGTGGGGATGTATTAAACTCTGGAGTTGGCTGTGTGTTGGGCATACTATTTGAAGGGCTATTTTGGGGCACATTATGCTTTTCAAAGTTGTGGGGTGATCAAACTGCTTGGAGACATATGTAGGGGCCATTATACTGTTTTGAGGGCTATGTAAGGGTCATTACACTTTCTGTAGGGCTATGTGGGAGGCCATTATACTATTTGGAGTACTATGTGGGGTGGTTATTAAACAGTCTGAAAGGCTATTTTGAGAGACCATTAACCCCTTAACGACCAAGCCATTTTGTAGGTTAATGACCAGGCCTATTTTTACAATTCTGACCACTGTCAATTTATGTGCTTATAACTCTGGAACGCTTCAACGGATCTTGGCGATTCTGAGAATGTTTTCTCGTGACATATTGTACTTCTTGATAGTGGTAAAATTTATTCGATATAACTTGCGTTTATTTATGAAAAAAATGGAAATATGGCGAAAATTTTGAAGATTTTGCAATTTTCGAAATTTTAATTTTTATGCCCTTAAATCAGAGAAATATGTCACAAAAAATAGTTAATAAATAACATTTCCCACATGTCTACTTTACATCAGCACAATTTTGGAACCAAAATTTTTTTTTGTTAAAAAGTTATTAGTGTTAAAAGTGACCAGCGATTTCCCATTTTTACAACAAAATTTACAAAACCATTTTTTTTTAGGGACCACCTCACATTTGAAGTGACTTTGAGGGGTCTATATGGCAGAAAATACCCAAAAGTGACACCATTCTAAAAACTGCACCCCTCAAGGTGTTCAATACCACATTCAAGAAGTTTATTAACCTTTTAGGTACTTCATAAGAATTGAAGCAATGTGGAAGGAAAAAATGAACATTTAACTTTTTTTTCCCAAAATTTTTCTTTCGACACAATTTTTTGAATTTTGTCAAGGGTATCAGGAGAAAATTACCACAATATTTGTTGTACAATTTCTCCTGAGTACACTGATACCCCATGTGTGGAGGAAGACCAATCTTTAGGTACACGGCAGTGCTCAGAAGGGAAGGAGCATCATTTGAGATTTTGAATGTCAAATTGGCTGGAATCGAGAGCGGACACCAAGTCGCGTTTGGAGAGCCCCTGATGTACCTAAACATTGGAAACCCCCACAAGTGACCCGATTTTGGAACTAGACCCCCAAAGGAACTTATCTAGATGTGTGGTGAGCACTTTTAACCCCCAAGGGCTTCACAGAAGGTTATAACGTAGAGCCGTGAAAATTAAAAAATCATATTTTTTCCACAAAAATTATCTTTTCATCCCCAATTTTTATTTTCCAAAGGAAAACAGGACCCCAAAAGTTATTATGCAATTTGTCCTGAGTATGCTGATACCCCATATGTGGGGGTGAACCACAATTTGGGCGCATGGCAGAGTTCGGAAGGGAAGCAGCGCCATTTGACTTTTGTGGCTGGAATTGAGATTGGACGCCATGTCGCATTTGGAGAGTCCCTGATGTGCCTAAACAGTGGAAAACCCCCACAAGTGACCCCATTTTGGAAACTAGACCCCCAAAGGAACTTATCTAGCTGTGTGGTGAGAACTTTGAACCCCGAAGTGCTTCACAGAAGTTTATAACGTACAGCCGTAAAAATAAAAAATATATATTTTTTACAAAAATTATTTTTTTCGCCCCCAATATTTTATTTTCACAAGGGTAACAGGAGAAATTGGACCCCAAAAGTTGTTGTCCAATTTGTCCTGAGTACGTTGATACCCAATATGTGGGAGAAAACTACTGTATGGGTACACGTTGGGGCTCGGAAGGGAAGTAGTGACGTTTTGGATTGTAGACTTTGATGGAATGGTCTGGGGGCGTCATGTCGCATTTGGAGAGTCCCTGATGTGCCTAAACAGTGGAAACCCCCCATAAGTGACCCCATTTTGGAAACTAGACCCCCCAAGGAACTTATCTAGATGTGTGGTGAAAGCTTTGAACCCCCAAGGGCTTCACAGAAGGTTATAACGTAGAGCCGTAAAATTAAAAAATCATATCTTTTCCACAAAAATGATCTTTTCACCCCCAATTTTTATTTTCCAAAGGGTAACAGGACCCCAAAAGTTATTGTGCAATTCGTCCTGAGTACGCTGATATCCCATATGTTTGGGTAAACCACTATTTTGACGCATGGCAGAGCTCGGAAGGGAAGGAGCGCCGTTTTCGAATGCAGACTTTGATGGAATGGTCTGTGTGTGTCATGTCACGTTTGGAGAGCCCCTGATGTGTCTAAATAGTAGAAACCCCCACAACTGACCCCATTTTGGAAACTAGACCCCCAAGGAACTTATCTAGATGTGTGGTGAGCACTTTGAACCCCCAAGTGCTTCACAGAAGTTTATAACGTAGAGCCGTGAAAATAAAATAATCATATTTTTTTCCACAAAAATCATATTTTTGCCCCCAAATTTTTATTTTTATAAGGGTAACAGGAGAAACAGGACCCCAAAAGTTATTGTGCAATTTGTCCTGAGTATGCTGATACCCCATATGTGGGGGTAAACTACTATTTTGACGCATGGCATATTTCGGAAGGGAAGGAGCGCCGTTTTCGAATGCAGACTTTGATGGAATGGTCTGCGGGTGTCATGTCGCATTTGGAGAGCCCCTTATGTGCCTAAACAGTAGAAACCCCCACAAGTGACCCCATTTTGAAAACTAGACCCCCCCCTAGGAACTTATCTAGATGTGTGGTGAGCACTTTGAACCCCCAAGTGCTTCACAGAAGTTTATAACGTAGAGCAGGGAAAATAAAAAAAACATATTTTTTTCCACAAAAATGATCTTTTTGCCCCAAATTTTTATTTTTATAAGGGTAACAGGAGAAATTGGACCCCAAAAGTTGATGTTCAATTTGTCCTGAGTACGCTGATACCCCATATGTGTGGGTAAACTACTGTGATCGCCTTACTGCGATCTTTGGGAGGCAGAATGAACAAATCCACAAAAGGTGAAGAATTGGTTTTATTTTTTATGCCGTTCCTCGTGCAGTATTAGTGATTAGACAAATTTATTCCTCGGGTCACTGCGATTACAGCGATACCATATTTATACCCTTTTTTCATGTTTAGCTTCTGTCACACACTAAAAGACACTTTTTTGGAAGAATTTTTTGTAAGAAATTTTTGCATCGTTGTATTTTAAGAGCTATAATTTTTCCAGATTTCGGCCAACAGAGTTATGTGCAGGCTTATTTTTTGCGGGACGAGCTGATGTTTTTATTGGCACCATATTTGGGCACATAACATTTTTTGATCGCTTCCTATTTCGATTTTTGTGGAAGCAGAATGAACAAAAACCATCAATTCAGGAATTGTTTTTTTTTTTCCCCATTCTGCGTGTGGTAAAATTGATAAGGTAGCTTTATTCTTCGGGTCACTATGATTACAGCGATACCTCATTTATATTTTTTTTATGTTTTGGCATTTTTTACACAATAAAAAATTTTATAGAAAAAATAATTACTTTTGCATCAGTTTATTCCGCGAGCTATAACTTTTGATTTTTTCGCTGATGATGCTGCATAGCGGCTTGTTTTTTGTGGGACAAGATGACGTACCATGTTTATTTATATCCGTCTTTTTGATTGCGTGTTATTGCACTTTTTCCAAGCGGTATGATGATACCACTTGGAAAAAGTATAATTTACAACTTTTTTGTGTTTTTTTTTACGGCTTTTACTGAAGGGCTTAACTAGGGTTACACTTTTATAGATGGGATTTTTACGGACGTGGCGATACCAAACGTGAATTTTTTTGGTTTTTTGCTTTTTTATTACATAAAAATGTGTATTGTTTTAGGGGAATTTTTTAAATTATTTTTTAATATTTTTTTTTACAAATTTTTTTAAAAAATTTTTTTTTTACCTAGTCCCTTTATGGGACTTTCACTTTTTCACTTTTCTTGCAGGTATAATGTATTGCAATGCTCCAGCATTGCAATACATTATATCAATGGAGAAAGCTGCTGTGACCATGGTCACAGCGGCTTTCCTTAGCTAGATGACCTGGAGGTTGTCGGGACAACCCTGGGTCATCATGGCTGAGATCGGGCCCTGCGATTATATCGCGGGGATACCGATCTGAGGTAGAGGGAGCTCCCGACCCTCTGCCTCCCCCCCTGAACGCTGCAATCGCGCTCTATCGCAGCAGTCAGGGGGTTAACAGCCAGGGGCGGCGGGGGCGCCGCTCCTGGCGGTCAGTGCAGGAAGCTTGGCCACTGCAGCGCTGAGCTCCTGCACTGATCGCGCTGGGGATGCTGAAATTTCAGCATCTCCTGCCCGATCGCTGCTGTGTTTGGTCAGTCAGATTGACTGACCAATCACAGCGCTGTGGGTGCGTGGACCGATGGCAAAGGTCCCCGCACCTCTTGCCGTGCCTGTCAGCTGTCACAGACAGCTGTCGGCACTGAACTACCACTGTGTGTTTACACGCAGTGGTAGTTCAAAGGCATGACGTGCACAGTCCGTCAAGGTGCCAAAACTGACATCCTGCCATGACAGACTGTGCGCATCTGTGTAGCCCAGCTGTGCCTGGAGTCACATTTCCCCAGGGGGATGCACCGAAGGTAACACCCACGGAGCCCTATATACACACAACACACCTGCACTATTCCCTAGATCCACCCGAGGGAGCCCTTTCGCAGTTGATAAAGGTAGTGAAGACACGGCAGTTACCTCAGAAAGTCTTAGAGATCAGTGAGAGATGAGCTGAGAGAGAGAGAGTTACCTCAGATTAGATCAGATTACCTTAGAGAGTCGGGGTGTTCTGTCTAGTCTAACTGAGAGCTGAAAGACTGAAGACTACAGCTTGGGTTTAGTTCACTGTGTGGAGGCCAGTAATAGTGGAGGAACATAGCCACTTCAGCCTGGTCAGAACTGAGTCAACTGAGTGTAGTTTCAGTGAGCAAGCGTGCCGACGCTTTGAGAGCGGTGAAGAGAAAGGAGAATCAGACATCTACTGCTAGTGTGCTTATGTTAAGGGTCGGAGTAGGACGGAAGGCGAGTGGAAGGGAAAAGAGAGTGACAGAGGTTGAAACAGCATTGATTGCTTACCTCTACTCTGAACAACCGGACACCGGGTCCAAGCTTGCTAGCATCTACACGACTAGTAGGAGATACCGGAGACCCTGTGGGACTTCAAGTTGCAGGGGCCCACAAGTGCTGATACGTAACCGGGGTCAGGAAGACGGAGTCTAGCAGGGCCCTGCATACAGAGACACTGTTCTATCCTAGAGAAGGCCTCACTACAAAGTCAGCCGGGCATATATGAGAAGACAGAGTTAGACTTCGTTTCATACAGGTCAGAAACTCACACATACAGGAGTACGGAGGCCCTACACCTACTCAGTGGGATTACTGGACGTGCATCCTCCACCCTGCCAGCTTCCCGGGACGTGCCTGCAACTACCATCAGTAAAGGTACAGAAAGAGACTTTCGTGTGTGTGTCTGCATTATTGCTCCTGTGGCTGAAAGCCCCTTCTCCATCCTGCACCCCACCGCCATATACCCTGAGGGATCCAGTCTTGCCTGTGGAAGACTTAACACCTTGCTGCCCAGTAACAACCCCTCAGTGGATCTACCCTGCAGCGCTGGTCACCCTGACCAGGTACCACAGGTGGCGTCACGAACAAACTGTAAATACTTTATTCCCCTATAAATATACCACATTTTAAGGTGAGCCCCAGGGCCACGGACCGAGCTGTGCTACCCGTGACATCCCCCATTGAAGTGAACGGGCTCGGTGCCGAGTACCCCAAGGCCCTGGCGGGCGACTCATCTTTAAACTTGGCGTCACGAACAGGATACGAAGCTCGCTATAAGCTAGTCCTGTGTGCCTGAAGTGGACTGTTTTGTGCAAAAAGACTGTATTGCTATTTCTGAGAATTTCCCGCCAATTGTCCGCCATTGCCTGCCAAATTGCAGCGCTACAGTGTGAAGAGAAGGGGGCGTACCTGCAGAAAGCGCGCTGAGCCCAGGACACGCCCCAACGCTGACGCGGCGAAAGGTCCTGTGGAGAGCTTCAGAGAACGCTCTGACTTCAGAGCGCCGGCGACGCAGGTACTGCTGATTACTGAAACCGGAAGAAGCTGCGGCCTACAGGAGAAGGTAGGCCACGCTTAACTAGGGGGGGCGCAGACATGTCGCAGCCGCAAGCTGACAGCGCGTCCAAAGGCGACCGCTCCAATGACGTACCCGCCGGTACTGCCGCGCAGGATGGAAATGCTGACCCCTCACCAGGTCCTGTGGCCCTGATAGTACCGCTGACGCTGCCCTACCTGCCTGGAGCAAAGTGGCTCCCTCAGTATAGCGGTAAGCCAGACACCCTGTCAGGATTTAAGCGCAAAATATGCAGCATAATGGACATGTACCCTATGACAGAGAAACAAAGAGCTGCAGTGGTAGTGGGACAACTGACTGGTGCTGCAGAAAGGGAAGTAGAGACATGGTCAGCTGCAGACCAGAAATCAGTGCTTACAATTTTCTTAAAGCTACAGACTATTTTTGAGGACCGCACTGAAACAGATCTCCGGATGAGGTTTTACTAATGCTCCCAGAAATCAGATGACAGTATTAGGGACTACGCCTGCCAACTACAGGGGGCCCTGCGAGCTCTCAAACAGGTCAACCCTATAAGTGCCATCAATGAAAATAAAATGTTAAAGGAACAATTTGTACGGGGACTGAGGTCTCAAGCTGAAAGCAGAACTGTGCACTGGTGGTCCTTGGATCATCCTGACGCTACCTTTGACGCCCTAAAGGATATGGCTATAAAAGGACTGCGATCCCTGGAGAAGCCCAAGGTGGCAACCCAGTGTCACCGGGGTGAAGCCACTCTAAAGCCAGCAGCATCCACCTTTTCCCCGCTGGTGGTGGAAGCCAAAGCGCAGGTGGCGCCCCCTACTGAGTTGGACTGTCTGCGCTCAGAAGTGCGCCAGCTGACTAAAAACCTGGCCGCTGTAATGAGTGCCCTGCAACTGCGGAAGGAAGAAGGAGGAAAGATCCTGCTAGCTGACTGCCCAGAGGATGTCCCTTGGATGAACCAGAGGAAAAGGAGGACGTCGCCCCACCGGAGGAGGACAACGCCACCCCCAGGAGCGACCCCTGATCAGCACCATCCTCGCCGAGAGATCATCTGCTACCGTTGCAACAGAGAAGGTCATCAAGCCCGACAGTGTCCTTTAAACGAGCAGATCCTGGGTCCGAGGGCCAACACCCAGGAATAGACTCCTCCGGCCCCTCAGACTGGAACCGCAGGTTTGTGGAGGAAGACCCTACCTGTCCATCATCCTGGACGGGATCGCAATCCCTGCCCTGCTGGACACTGGATCTCAGGTGACCATCATACCTGATGTCCTGTATAATAAGTTTTGGTCCATGGACAGTCTCCAGCCCCCGAGCCCTGACTTTGCTGTGTATGCCTCTAATGGTCTCACTGTTGATATACTCGGAGCCAAAAACATGGACGTAAAGGTGGGCAGAGTGGAGCTGAAGGACCAGGGACTCTTAGTAGTAAAGACTGTAAATGAGGAAAATGGCTTAAATGTGGTTTTAGGTACATTATCAGTAACTGTCTGGGAGAAGTTGTGTTTTTGCTCCAACAGCTCGCTGAAGTTGCCAAGCCAAAGCAAAAGGGAGTGATCCAGAGGGAGATCCGAGCCCTGATGTGCCAGCAGCAAGCGAAACTGACAGATGGTGAAATTGGTAATGTACGTCTAACAGACCCGAACCCCATTGTGATACCCCCAATGAGTGAAATGCTTATATGGTGTAGAGCAGCAATAGGTCTGAGAGGACAGAACTACCAAGCAGTAGTAGAGCCCCATTGTTCAGAGCACAGACCTACACTCTTGACTGCTAGAGGGGTAATAGAAGTACGAAATGGGAGAGTACCAGTACGTCTTCTCAACTGGGGAGAAGATGAAGTGAATTTACCACGCTATGCCACAGTTGCTAAATTACATACCGTAGATAACAACTCTATTCTCACGACAGAGTCCTTAGCCTCCCGCCAACCAGCGGAGGATAATGACCCAGCAACCCAGGTGGAGGATTGGTGTCAGCAGCTCCATGTCGGGACAGACACCACTCCCGCCCACCAGAAACAGGGAGTACTACGGGTGGTACAGGAGTACACACAGGTATTTAGCAAACATCCACTTGACTTTGGGACAATTAAAGGGGTTCAACATCACATCCCCACAGGCAATCATCCTCCCATTAAAGAACGGTACAGGCCTATACCTCCAGCACACTACCAGAAAGCCAAGGAAATGTTGCGTGACATGAAGGAAGCAGGGGTGATAAGGGATAGTTGTAGTCCCTGGGCCGCACCTCTAGTCTTAGTCAGGAAAAAGGATGGAAGTATGAGAATGTGTGTAGATTACAGACAAGTAAATCGCATTACACATAAAGATGCATAACCTTTACCACGCATTGAGGAATCCTTAGCTGCATTAAAGACCGCTAATTACTTTTCCACCCTTGACCTCACTAGTGGGTACTGGCAAGTAGCTGTGGCTGAGGAGGATCGGGAGAAGATGGCTTTCACCACCCCGATGGGACTCTGTGAGTTTGACTGAATGCCGTTTGGACTCAGCAGTGCCCCTGGAACGTTTCAGAGAGTGATGGAGAGCTGCCTGGGACATCTCAACTTTGAAACTGTGTTGCTGTACCTGGACGACGTAATTGTCTACTCCAAGATGTATGAAGATCACTTGAAGCACCTGGCGGAGGTATTCGAGTCACTGTCCAAGTATGTGATGAAACTGAAGCCTTCAAAGTGCCATCTGCTCAAACAAAAGGTACAGTACTTGGGACATATTGTCAGCTCAGAAGGAGTAGCGCCAGACCCCGAGAAGGTCACCGCCATCCAGAAATGGCAGGAGCCGAAAAATCTCAAGGAGGTGCGACAGTTCCTGGGACTGACAGGATACTACCGTAGGTTTGTAAAGGACTACACCAAGAAAGCAGTGCCTCTGCAAGACCTCCTGGTAGGACAATCCCTCAAGAGCAGAAATTCTCCATTCCACTGGGGTAAAGAACAGGCTGAGGCATTCAAGGAAATGAAGAAGATCCTGACAGGTGACGAGATCCTAGCCTATCCTGACTACAGCCAGCCGTTCCTGCTGTATACTGATGCCAGCAATGAAGGATTGGGAGCTGTCCTCAGTCAGAAGCAAAATGGCCTGGAGAAAGTCATCGCCTATGCAAGCAGGAAGCTCCGCCCGACCGAGAGGAACCCAGAGAACTACAGCAGCTTCACGTTGGAGTTCCTGGCACTGGTCTGGGCCATCACGGAGAGGTTTAAGCACTACCTAGCCTCCAGCAAGTTCACTGCCTACACTGATAATAACCCCTTGACGCATCTTGAAAGAGCTAAGCTGGGAGCCATGGAACAACGCTGGATGGCTCGGCTGTCAAACTACCAATTCACAATCAAGTACCGAGTGGGCCGCAAGAATGCCAACGCTGATGCCCTATCCAGGATGCCTAATGAATCGGACACAGAAGAAGAAGTGAATGATCTGGAAGAGATTGAACTACCTGTCTTTCACAGGAATGGGATGATCCACGAGCAACAAGCCTGCAGGAGGCCGCGTGGTAAGACGTTAAACCCTTTACCTCACCACAGCTGGAAGGAGACTCAGGACAGCAATCCAGTTGTCAGCCGAATCAAGGAGCTGATAACTCAAGAAGGTTCCTCCTTGGAGAAGGATGCGTCTCTACAAGCAAAGCAGCTGTGGAATGAGAGAAGCCGGTTGTTTATCTACCGTGAGAAGCTGTGCCGGAGGTAAGTCAACCCAAGGACCCATGAGATGGTATGGCAGATAGTAGTCCCAGAGCAGACATCCAGATGGTGTTAGAAGCCTACCACGATCAAGCGGTACACTTTGGCTGGAAGAAGCTGGAGTCCCTGTTGAAGTGTCGTTTCTATTGGGTGGGAATGCGCAGTTCCATTGAGAGGTGGTGCCAGAACTGTGGACCCTGTGGCCTCAGAAGAAAGGACTACAGCAGTCAGAAGGCACCCCTGCAACCCATCAAGACGACTCGTCCCTTGGAGATCGTGGCCCTGGACCATGTCAAGTTGTCACCCAGCTGGTCAGGATAGTCCTATGCCCTGACTATGGTGGACCACTACTCCAGGTTCCTGGTGGTCGCCCCTGTCAAAGATCTGACGGCAGAGACAGCAGCAAAGACGTTCCAAGCGTATTTCTGCAGACCACACGGATATCCTGAGCAAGTGCTAACTGACCAAGGCCCAGCCTTCGAGGCCGAATTGTTCAAAGAGTTCTGTCACTTGTACGGATGTAAGAAGATAAGAACCACACCGTACCACCCCAAAACAAATGGTCTCTGTGAAAAGATGAATCACATAGTCATTGATCTGCTGAAGATGGTACCACTTGAGGAGAGGAATCGGTGGCCAGACCTACTACCTGACCTGGTAGATCTGTACAATCACATACCTGTGAGTTCCACCAATTGCACTCCAGCCTACCTTATGCGGGCAAGACCAGGAAAGCTGCCCATGAATTTGGAACTTGGTGTTGTAGAACCAGAAGCTGATGTTACTACTGAAGATTGGGACATGATCCGACAGGAACAGTACAGGAGAGTACAAGCCTGCGTGGAAGGTAGTCTCAGTAAAGTAAGGGAGAAACAATTGGAAAACTACAACAAAAGTGCACCAGCTGAACCTTTTGTACCTGGAGAAATTGTACTGAAAAGGAAAAGAAGAATGCACAAACTAGATGATCAATGGGAAAAAGAGCCATATGTCGTGCAAGATTCAAAGTTTGATAACAGGAAAACGTGTACCATTAGCAAAGATGGAGGAAAGACGACCACAACCGTATCAAGAGATCACCTAAAGCTATGTCCAGATATGTTAAAACTTCACGAAGAAGAACCTGTTATGAAAAAAGAGAAACCAGGTGAAGTCATACCCACGGACCTAGGAGATTTTCCTGCAGATTGGCCTTGTATCGGAGACGCTGTGATTATTCCAGTACTTCAATTTTACCAACCACAAGAAGCACTCCAATGTCCAGTTGAGCCAGTTGTCGCAGAAAGAATAGTTCGGGAGGAACCTGCTCCTGTAGCATCTCCAGAAGTAGAGTCTCGAGAAGTGGAGCCTCAAAACGTGGAACTACCAGAAGAATCCCTGGCGAAACAGAACCGCATTGCCCAGCCACAAGTATGCTTGCCAGATCCCTAGAGAGGTTAAGGCAGTATTATAGTTTACCGGCACGTAGGACAGATAGGCCAGATGCTACCATACCTGACGCCACACCACATAGGTCAGTACGCACGACAAAAGGCAGGTTACCTGTTAGGTACCAAGAGTAGGCCTAGCAAATGTAAGCCAGTAAACAAGTGTCCAAGTGTATAAATGTATATAAGATTTGTGTAAATACTGTATATATGTTACTTGTATTTATTGCAACGTTTGAAGTGTCCTCACCTCCCGCAAGGGACGATTTATTGTTATTATTAATGTTGATGTTATAAAAAAATGTATTTCTTTTTCAGCCCGGGAGTGCTGATGATAACTAGGGGGGGATGTGTAGCCCAGCTGTGTCTGGAACCACATGTTCCCAGGAGGATGCAACAAAGGTAAACCCACAGTGACCTATATGCCACACAACACATCTGCATTATTTTCCAGATCCACCAGAGGGAGCTCTCCGCTGTTTATAAAGGCAGTGTAGACAGTGAGTTACCTCAGAACAGTCTGAACATCTCAGAACGGTAGTTACCTCAGACGAGATCAGATTTCAGGTTACCACAGACTAGTGTGCTTATGCTGAAGGTCAAAGTAGGACGAACGGCGAGTGGAAGGAAAAGAGAGTGACAGAGGTTGAAACAGCATTGATCGCTTACCTCTACTCTGCACCACCGGACACCGGGTCCGAGCTTGCTAGCATCTACACGACTAGTAGGAGATACCGGAGACCCTGTGGGACTTCAAGTCGCAGGGGCCCATCACAGCTGATACGTAACCGGGGTCAGGAAGACAGGAGTCTAGCAGGGCCCTGCATTCAGAGACACTGTTCTATCCTAGAGAAGGCCTCACCACAAAGTCAGCCGGGCGTATATGAGAAGGCAGAGTTAGACTTCGTTTTATACAGGTCAGAAACTCACACACATAAAGGAGTATGGAGGCCCTACACCTACTCAGTGGGATTACTGGACGTGCATCCTCCACCCTGACAGCTTCCTGGGACGTGCCTGCATCTACCATCAGTAAAGGTACAGAAAGAGACTTTCGTGTGTGTGTCTGCATTATTGCTCCTGCGGCTGAAAGACCCTTCTCCATCCTGCACCCCAACACCGCCATATACCCTGAGGGATCAGTCTTGCCTGTGGAAGACTTAACACCTTGCTGCCCAGTAACAACCCCTCAGAGGATCTACCCTGCAGCGCTGGTCACCCTGACCAGGAACAACAGGTGGCGTCACGAACATTTCTACAAACCTATAATCCCCTGTAAATATCCCCCTTTTATTGAGGTGAGCCCCCAGGGCAACGGACGGAGCTGCGCTACCCGTGACATCCCCCATTGAAGTGAATGGGCTCGGTGCCGAGTACCCCACAGGCCCTGGCTACGGGCGACTCATATCCGAACCACGTGCTGAAGGAACAAAGGCACCAATTGGGAGGAGGAAGGTAACTTAGGTAATGGCACAAGATGTATCATCTTGGAAAACCTATCACAGATTACCCAGATAACGGTCATTTTCTGAGAAACAGGGAGGTCGGAAATAAAATCCACAGGTAATGGCATCAACAAACCACTAGAGCGAGAGCAAGGCTTGGAACGAGAGCAAGTCCCACAGGACTGCACAAAGTCCCTGACGTCACGAGACAAAGTAGGCCACCAAAAGGACCGACTCACCAAGTCTCTGGTACCAAAAATCCCGGGATGACGAGCCAACGCGGAACAATGAATCTCACTCTTCTTCCACTGGTCTGGGACAAACAATTTCCCAACAGGGCAGCGCTCAGGTTTATGCTCCTCACACCCCTCCAGAGCCAGTCTCAAATTGGGCGAGATGGCGGAAAGTACTACATCCTCTTTCAAAATAACAGCAGGATCAGGTAACTCAGGAGAATCCGCAAAGAAACTCCTTGAGAGGGCATCCGCCTTAACATTCTTAGTGCCAGGAAGAAAAGAAACCACAAAATTAAAACGTGTGAAAAACAAGGCCCACCTGGCCTGTCTAGGATTAAGTCGATTGGCTGATTCGAGATAAACCAGGTTCTTATGGTCCGTGAGGACCACCACCTGATGTTTGGCTCCTTCCAGCCAATGTCTCCATTCTTCAAAGGCCCACTTCCTGGCCAATAACTCCCGATTACCCACGTCATAATTACGTTCAGTTGGAGAAAACTTTCGAGAGAAAAAGGCACAAGGGTTACTCTTAGAGGTCTCTGGATCCCTTTGGGACAAAACGGCACCTGCCCCAATTTCAGAGGCATCAACCTCCACCTGAAACAGCAGAGAAACATCAGGCTGCCGTAGAACAGGAGCAGAAGTGAATCTCTGCTTAAGTTACTGAATTGCAGAAACTGCCTCAGGAGGCCAATTCACCACATCGGAACCCTTTTTGGTCAGATCAGTCAATTGTTTAACAATACCAGAGAAATTACCAATAAATTTACGATAAGAATTGGCAAAACCCAAAAATCTCTGTAGAGCCTTCAATAAAGTAGGTTGAACCCAATCACAGATGGCCTGAACCTTGACCGGGTCCATTTCAATAACAGACGGAGACAAAATGAATCCCAGAAATGAGACCTTCTGTATGCCAAAAAGACACTTTGATCCCTTCACATACAGTGCATTCTCTCTCAAAATCTGGAACACAGTCCGAACAAGTTTCACATGAGAGTCCCAGTCATTGGAAAAAATCAAGATATCATACAAATAAACAATCAGAAATGTATCCACAAAATCCCTGAAAATATCATTCATGAAGGATTGGAAGACGGAAGGGGCATTAGTAAGCCCAAAGGGCATCACTAGGTACTCAAAATGCTTCTCTGTGGTATTAAACGCCGTCTTCCATTCATCCCCGTGCTTAATACGAATAAGGTTATACGCCTCCCTGAGGTCAAGCTTGGTAAACCAACTAGCACTTTTCACTCTGGAAAACAGGTCAGAAATCAAGGGTAACTGATATTGATATTTCACAGTGATCTTATTCAGAAGGCGATAATCAATACACGGCCTCAATGAACCATCCTTTTTGGCCACAAAGAAAAAACCGCGCCCATGGGTGAAGAGGATGGTCTGATATGACCCTTCTCCAAAGACTCCTTGATATAAGATCGCATAGCATCATGTTCAGGTACACATAAGTTAAAAAGGCGACCTTTAGGAAATTTACCACCAGGCACTAATTCAATAGCGCAATCGTAGCTCCTGTGAGGGGGTAAGGATGCAGATTTACTTTCACTAAACACATCAGAAAAATCAGTCAAAAAGTCAGGAACATCCTGAGACTGGGGAGAGGCAGAAAAAACAGGAGTGTCGGCATTAACACATTGGCAGCCCCAACTGGTCACAGACACAGATTTCCAATCCAAAACAGGATTATGAATCTGCAACCAAGGGAAACCCAGAAAAATAATGTCATGCAGATTATGCAACACCAGAAATTTGCAACTCTCCTGATGATCAGGTTCAACCCTCATTATCACCTGAGTAGAAAATTGGGGTTTATTCTCCGCCAAAGGGGTAGAATCAATGCCCAATACGGGAATAGACTTCCGCAGGAGTATCATGGGAAAGCCACAACATTTGGCAAAGTCGAAATCCATCAGGTTAATAGCTGCTCCTGAATCAACAAAAGCCTGAGCCGAAAATGTGGACATGGAGCAAATCAGGGTAACAGTCAACAGAAATTTAGTCTGAACACTACCCAAGACAACTGAGCGTGCAAAACGTCTTCCCCGCTTAGGGCAGATGGAAATAGAATGAGAGGCGTCACCACAGTAGAAACATAACCCATTGCGCTTTCAAAATTCATGACGCTGTGCCCCAGAAGTCACTCCATCACACTGCATGGGCTCAGGAGCTGGCCCACAAGGCAACACCATCTCACGCATACCTATGCGCTCACGCAAACGTCTGTCAATTTGAATAGCCAAAGACATAGAATCATTGAGACCAGAGGGTACAGGGAATCCCACCATAACATCATTTACATTCTCTGACAGACCCTTCCGAAAAAGGGCTGCCAAAGCATCATCATTCCATTTGGTCAGGACTGCCCACTTTCGAAATTTCTGACAGTACAGTTTAGCGGCTTCACAGCCCTGACTTAGTGCCAACAAGGTCTTCTCAGCCTGATCAGTGACATTAGGTTCATCGTACAACAACCCCAGAGCCTGAAAAAATACATCAACATCATTCAAAACAGGATCCCCAGATGTCAGGGAAAAAGCCCAATCCTGAGGGTAGCCGCACAGGAGAGAGATGACACTTTGAACCTGCTGTGCTGCGTTCCCTGAGGACTTAGGCTTCAAGGCAAAAAACAACTTACAGTTATTTTTGAAATTCAGAAATTTAGCCCAATCCCCCAAAAACAAATCTGGCATGGGGATCCTAGGTTCCACAACCGGAAACCCAGTAAGATAGGAAGCATTACTCCGAACCTCAGTGGCAAGCTGATCCATATGGCCAGACAACTGTTCAAACTCCATTGAGAGAAAAAAAAATCCTCCTCAGCACCCAGAGTGAAAGAGGGAAAAAATGCAACAAACAGAAAAAAAAAAAATCTCTTACATCTCTGACAACTTTTTTTCTTTCCACACTATTTTTCCCTTCTGTGAGTACCATATAATTTTAGTTTTGGGCCGGTGATACTGTTATGTTTAGGTAGCTGAGGAGAAAAAGCAAAAACGGTAATACACCAGAGAGGCTGGAACCTATTGGATTGCAGTAACCTGAACAAACCACACAACTAGAGGTAGCCGTGGAGCGTTCCTACGTTGATCCTAGACACCTTGTCACAGCCTGAGAGATAACTACACCTAAAGGCAGAAAGATGAAAGCTATCTGGCCCGGAGCAGATCCCCAAAGAAAATAGGAAGCCCCCAAACATATAATGGTGGTTAGACAAGAAGATAGCACGGACACAGACAGAAAATAGAATGAGCAAACGTTGGGGCCCAATCTGTCTAGACAGAAAAGTACAGGAAAAAATTCTGACTGCAATCCAACAAAAACCCTAAAAAATACCAGCACTTCTGATTGCCAAAAAAAACTGAGATCACACGATCTCTACCACCTAAATCAGATCTCTGGTGTAACAAAACAAAGCCGCAGCCACTGTAAAAACAAGAAAAAAGCAAATGAACAAATAACAGTGGCTACAGATAAATTGAGAGGAGCACAGGCCCCAGAAGGGGACCCGGCTGACCTCCACAAAAGTGCTGAAAACTATGAAAAAAGCAAGCACAAAAAGAAAAGATGAAAATATCTTATCTGAAAGCAGCAGGTGCAGGCAAGACTCCAGCAACTTCAAAATGAACCAGGAACCACAATTGAGACAAGAACAATTGATCACTGGCGACCATCATGGGAGTGAACCTCCCTTATATCAGTCCAGTCCGTGATCCCAGATTGCCATTCCTCGCTGTGAGTTTCAGTACTGTCTGCAACCACCAGAGGGAGCCTTTGCTCAGAAACCATCTCCAGCACATTCAAACACTCTCCTCCTTTGGAGTCAAGGACCTCGCCCTATCCTGGATCTCCTCATACCTTTCCAACCGCACATTCAGTGTCTCCCACTCCCACACTACCTCCTCGTTCCACCCTCTCTCTGTTGGAGTCCCCCAAGTCTCTGTTCTAGGACCCCTACTCTTCTCAATCTATACCCTTGGCCTGGGGCAACTCATAAGGTCCCACGGATTCCAGTACCACCTTTATGCTGATGACACTCAGATATACCTCTCTGGCCCAGAAGTCACCTCTCTGCTGTCCAGAATCCTGGAGTGTCTATCAGCCATATCCTCCTTCTCCTCCCGCTTCCTCAAACTCAATGTGGACCAATCTGAACTCATCATCTTTCCCCCATCTCACAGATCCAGATCTTCCTTACCTGACCTATCCATCACAATTAATGACATCACGCTTTCCCCCGTACCGGAAGTCCGCTGCCTCGGAGTAACCCTTGACTCTGCCCTGTCCTTCAAACCGCACATCCAAGCTCTTTCTACCTCCTTCAGCTCAAAAATATTTCCAGAATCCGTCCTTTCCTCAACCCTCAATCTACTAAAATGATTGTGCACGCCCTCATCATCTCCCTCCTCGACTACTGCAACATCCTTTTCTCTGGCCTCCCTGCTAACACCCTCGCACCTCTCCAGTCCATCCTTAACTTTGCTGCCCGACTAATTCATCTCTCTCCTCGCTACTCCTCCGCTTCTCCCCTCTGCAAATCTCTTCACTGGCTCCCATTCCCTCAGCGCATCCAGTTCAAATTACTATTACTGACCTACAAAGCCATCTATAACCTGTCTCCTCCATTTATCTCTGAACTAATCTCCCAATATCTTCCCTCACGTAATCTCCGATCCTCCCAAAACCTCCTTCTCTCCTCCACACTTATTTGCTCCTCACCCAACCGCCTCCAACACTTCTCCCGAATATCCCCCATCCTCTGGAATTCTTTGCCCCAACACGTCCGACTATCAACCACAGTCGGATCCTTCAGACGGAACCTGAAAACCCACCTCTTCAGGAAAGCTTGAAGCCTGCAATGACCCTGCTACCCCCTCACCATTACCGGAGATATCGCCTCAACCAACCCCGGAACTGCTGCAACCCACCAACCTGCTGTCTCTTTCCCCACCATCCTGTAGAATGTAAGCTCGAAAGGGCAGGGTCCTCTCCCCTCTGTATCAGTCTGTCATTGTTAGTTTGTTTACTGTAAGTGATACCTGTAATTTGTATGTAACCCCTTCTCATGTACAGCACCATGGAATCAATGGTGCTATAGAAATAAATAATAATATGCAGCCACCCATCCACAGGTCACAATACTAAACGGACACATTTCCAGACTGTTTGCCCTCTAAATGTTGTCTTTTAGGCTTGCAGAGATGGAAGCTTTCCGCAACCTCATTGCGGTGGCCGTCCCTCGGGACTTGGTCCCGAGTCACCGCTATTTCTCCTGGTGTGTCCTCCCCGTCTTACACAAGCACATGTCCCATAACATCAGCCATGCCCTTTGGGAAAGTCTACCAAGCACACTTGGACAAGTGCTTGTGGCCAGGGATGCTACATTTCCCTGACTACACATTGGGTGTAGTCATTTTCCCTCCAAGTCGGCAAAATTTGGGCACAGTTTGTTAAATGATCACTTTTCCACTAATGCTTTGGTTAGGATTTTGGCTAGGATAGTGGTCCTGTATGATGAGCGTGGCAATGTGTTTTATGAGAGGAGGGGGTGGGTGGAGATCAGACAAGCGGTGGAGAGTTATTTTATTTTTTTCTTAAATTAACTTAATGTTTGTACATTCCAGCAGCCAATCAGGGTGCAGAAACCATCCAAAATGTCCAGATACAAGGGCTTCTTTTATTGGCTGGATAAGTCACATGTCCCTCTCCAATTAAAAAACGGCCATGTTTTGCTGGCACCATTTTTGTCAGTGTAAAATTGCTGAAGTGCTGCTCTTGCTCCAAGTTGTCATATAATTGCATAGGATCTTGTCCTGTGTGAAATCGACCTTCCAGCATTTACCTATTTTGTGCTAATAGTGTTGTGCAGAACTGAGTCCAAATTTCCTAGTCAAAAATGTTTTGGCTAATACTGTGTTTCAGTCAAAAGGTCACATTTCCTAAACAAGATCAATAGGGTTAATATTTGGTGCAGGCCCCATGCCCCATATCCTATTCAAAGTCGTTTGGGCTAACAATGTTGTGCAGACAGCAGGCCCAATTTCCTAGTCAAAATCATTTTGGGTAATATTTGTGTGCAGGCACCAGACCACATTTTCTAATCAAAATCATTTGGGCTAATATTGGTGTGCATGTACCAGGCTAAATTTCCTTATCAAAATCATTTGAGTTAATATTGGTGTGCAAGCACGAGGCCAAATTTCCTTATCAAAATAATTTGAGTTAATATTGGCATACAGGCACCAGACCACATTTCCTAATCAAAATTGTTTGGGCAAATATTGGGGTGCAGACAAGAGTTAACATTTCCTAATTAAAATCATTAGGGCTAATACTGGGGTGCAGGCAGGAGTCCACATTTCCTAATCAAAATCGTTTGGGCTAATATTGTTGTGCAGGCACAAGACCACATTTCCTAATCAAAATCGTTTTGGCTAATATTGGTGTGCAGGCACCAGGCCACATGTCCTAATCAAAATCATTTGGGCTAATATTAGGGTGCAGGTGAAAGGAGGATGGCAGAACCCCTCAGTTGCGCCCTCTCCTTCTTCCGTGTGACTCCCTGTGCACTTGATATAAATACGTTCTTTGTTCATTATTGCAATGTATTTGATGCACTCTGTATTTGTATTCTGTATGTTTCCCTTTAATGCCTACATATAGAGTAGGGAAAGAGTTAATTTTGTGGGCTGGACTTGCAACCACCAGGTGAATGGAAGCTGCAGCTTCCTCAGAACTTCCCGGATATTTGACCAGGGCAGATGCTTGCAACTGAAGGGGCACTGCCAGACCCCTGGATGGGAGAGGTCTGTTGCCTCAGACCGAAGATTGAGCACCAGGATTACAACACAGGCTCGCAGGGCTTCGTAAGGGCTTTCGCTGAAGGGGTCTCAGGCATCCATATTTCAGCGATTGGACGACTGCAAACTTTGGCTACTGCGGACATTGTGGGTACGGCTGCAGCTAGTGTCAGGGAGAGAGCAGGAAGCCAGTGTTGAAATCGTTCCTTTTAACCTCCTTTCATCCTTGTTCAATAAAGTTAATTTTCCCTGTTGGAGAGCTGCTGCATCCCTGGATCCTTTATTTCCTGGACTGCTGAGACCCAAGGAAAAGAAGGTAATTTGTGTGGAAGAAGTGTGTTGGTCCTGTCCATCTATGTCCAATGGCCAGGGGGCAGACTGTCTGCTCAGGGGACTCTATCTATGGACTATGCCTTGAAATACTCAGCTGCAACTTCCCCCCATGTTACCTTGTTGCACTGGCACCAGGCCAAATTTCATTATCAAAATTGTTGGGGCAAATTCTCTGGTGCAGGCACCAGGCTTCATTTCATAATAAAAATCATTAGGGTTAATACTCTGGTGCAGGCACCAGGCTTCATTTTATAATCAAAATCATTAGGGCTAATACTCTGGTGCAGTCACCAGTACACATTTCACAATAAAAATAGTTTGGGCTAATATTGTTGTGCAGACAGGAGGCCACATTTCCCAATCAAAACAGTTTTGGCTAATATAGGGATGCAGGCACTTGGCCACATTTCCTAATCAATATCTTTTGGGAAAATAGAAGTGTGCAGGCACCAGGACACATTTCCTAATCAAAATTGTTTGGGCTAATACTGATGTGCAGGCACCAGATACATTTTTTTATCAAAATCACTTCATAAAATATTGTGCAGGCTCCAGGCCACATTTCCTAATCAAAATAGTTTGGGCTAATATTGGGGTGCAGGCACCAGGCATCATTTCCTATTCAAAATTATTTGGGCTAATATTGGTTTGCAGGCTCCAGGCATCATCTGTGCTAATATTGTGGTGCTGGCTGGAGGCCACATTTTCTAATCTAAATAGTTTGGGCTAATACCATTACTCCACCACTACTCCCCAGCAACATGCCCGCTGTCTTGGGGTCATACTTGATTCCAAGCTTTGATTCACCCCCCACATCCGATCACTGGCTCGCTCTTGTTATCTCCACCTCAAAAACATCTCTAGAATTCGACCTTTTCTTACTTTCGGCTCTACAAAAACTCCTACTGTTTCTCTTATTCATTCTCATCTGGACTATTGTAACTCTCTACTAATCGGTCTCCCTCTTACCAAACTCTCCCCTCTCCAATCTGTCTGGAATGCTGCAGCCAGGATCATATTCCTCACCAATCGTTATACCGATGCCTCTACCTTGTGCCAGTCATTACACTGCTTACCCATCCACTACAGAATCCAGTACAAACTTATCACCCTCACTCACAAAGCACTCCATGGCTCAGCACTACCCTACATCTCCTCCCTTGTCTCAGCCTACCATCCTACCCGTACCCTCCGTTCTGCTAATGACCTGAGGTTAGCATCCTCAGTAATCAGAACCTTCCACTCCCGTCTCCAAGACTTTTCACGTGCTGCGCCCATTCTTTGAAATGCACTACCCAGGTTAATACAATTAATCCCCAATCCCCACAGTTTTAAGCGTGCCCTAAAAATGCACTTGTTCAGACTGGCATACCGCCTCAACGCATTAACCTAACTATACCTGTTGGCCCATTCAAAAAATTTTCTACCATAATCAGGTACCTCGTATTATGCTCTCTCCCACTTTATGCATTTAATAGCCCTCTGTGTTTGTACTGTTACATACTTAGGCTGTTAAGTGGTTCATGCAGAATTACATGTACACCCGATTCGAACACTATGGCTGGTCCGAACAATGAAAGCAATTGTTACCATCTACCTTTAGTGTCTCCCCTTTTTCCTCATAGATTGTAAGCTTGCGAGCAGGGCCCTCATTCCTCTTGGTATCTACTTTGATCTGTGTTTATTGTTATGCTGTAATGTCTATTGTCTGTACAAGTCCCCTCTATAATGTAAAGTGCAGCGGAATATGTTGGCGCTATAGAAATAAAATTATTATTATGTATTATTAATTCTCAGGTGAAGGCCCCAGGCCACATTTCATAATCAAAATTGTTTGGGATAATACTCTCTTGCAGGCACCAGGCTACATTTCATAATCAAAATCGTTTGGGCTAATATTTTGGTGCAGGCACCAGCCTACATTTCATAAAGTAAATCCTTTGTGCTAATATTGTGTTGCAAGCACCAGTCCACATTTCATAATCAAAATCGTTTCTGCTAATATTGGAGTGCAGGCTCCAGGCCCCATTTCCTAAACAAAATCATTTGGGCTAATATTGCGGTGCAGGCACCAGGCTACATTTCCTAATCAAAATTGTTTGGGCTAAGATTGTTGTGCAGGAACCAAGACACATTTACTAATTAAAATTGTTTCGGTTACAATAGGTGTGCAAGAACCAGGTCACATTTCCTAATCTAACTCTTTTGTGACAATATTGTGGTGCAGGCAGGAGGTCACATTTCCTAATCAAAATTGTTTAGGCTAATATTCAGGGGCAGGCCCCAGGCCACAATTTATAATCAAAATTGTTTGGGCTAATACTCTACTTCAGACACCAGTTCACATTTCATAATCAAAATGGTTTGGGCTAATGCTCTGGTGAAGTCTCCATTCCTCATTTCATAATCAAAATCACTTGGGCTAATATTCTGGTACAAGAACCAGGCTCCCTGCATCCGTGCGCTGGTATCCAACGTACACTGCGGGTAGCTAGGCGACGTTACCCGCAGTGTCGCTGTCCTGATCGCTGCCTGAGCTGCCTGTTTGGCAGCTCAGCAGCGATCATGTAGCGATACACCAGCAATCCTGATCGTTGTCGGGATCGCTGGTGTGTCGCTATGTGAGACGGGGCCCTTAGGGTTAGGATAGGATCTTTAGTAGTATAGGACCTTAAGGGGATTAGAATAGTGGGGGCATCATAGAGATAGGGAATAGAATAGAATAGAGCAGGAGTGTTAGAATAAACAGTTAGCACAGGGTTTGAGCAGCCGGGAGGAGCTACAGGGCAGGGCAGTGCAGGGCAAGGGATATAGGAGAAGGACTTCCTGATTAGGCAGCAGAAGCCTGGGCAGTCTTGGGATCTATTCACCAGTCTTTTGTAGCTTCCAGGTACTGGAGGACTACTCTTCTGACGTCCAGGGAATGAAATGTCCGTTCTTGACTATTTCTATGGTCCTGGCAAGAGGAAGGCAAGACTACCTCTTGGCTCATAGGAAAGGATGTTACTACTTTTGGTGGAAATGCAGGATCTAACCTAACAATAATGCAATCATCTAAGATCCTCAGGTATGGGCGTTTTATGGAAAATGTCTGTATTTCCCGAATCCGTCTGACCGTTGTTATGGCATCCAGGAATGCAGTTCTAAGGCAGACAGATTTTATAACTGAATCCTTAAGCGGTTCATGTGATGATCTGCATAATCCATTTAAGAGCGTGTTCAAATCCCATAGTGGGAAGTAAGCTCTAACTGGGAGTTTTAATCTGACTGTGGCTTTATGGCCTTTAAGGTACTGTCACACTTAAGGGTATGCCACACTAAACAATATCGCTAACGGGATCGCTAAAAAACGTCACTATTTAGCGATCCCGTTAGCGATGTTGTTGTGTGCGGCAGCTTCCAGCGACGAGCTTCCTGCTGTGATCTCGCTCGTCGCTGAAATCGTTCCGGACCCTATTTTCTCGTCGGCGCTCCCGCTGGGTAAGTATATATCGCTAGTGTGGCACCTTTTCTTAGCGATTTAGCGGTACTTTTGTACCGCTAAAGTCGTTAAGAAGATCGCTAACGGCGATAGCGTCGTTAACTATATCGCTAAATGTGGCCGCACTTAGCGATATAGAAACAATCCCGCTAGCGATCGCATTAGTATGCGTCGTTATCGTGATCGCTAGCGGGATTGTTTAGTGTGGCAGTACCTTTAGCGATCGCAACAGCGATCACGACAACGACACGACCTGGCGAGATCGTTGGTGCGATCGCTATAAGGTCGCTAGTTGCTTCCAAACACAAAGATCTCATCAGAGATCAGCGATCTGTATAACGACCTCTGAGGTTGTTAGGAAAACCCAGTCCCGCCTGCGACGCTGGTAAAGTCGTTCATAAAGGGTGTCACACACAGCGATTCAGGCTCACCAGCGGGACACCAGCGACCAAAAAATGGCTCACAATGTTCATGAGCGATCAGCGACATCGCATTGAGGGCCACATTGTTGCTACATGTCACACACAGCGGCGTCGCTAGTGAGTTCGCTACTGCGTCATAAAATCGCTGATGCTTTAGCGATCTTGTTAGCGATCTCGCTTAGTGTGACAGTACCTTAATGAATCATTCAATCCATGGATGCCCTGCTAGTGGGTAGTTGATGAAACCACTCAGAGCCGAGATCTGCACTTTCAGAGTGCTGGGTTTTAGGTCTTTATCAAATCCTGCTTAGAGGACCTCTAAAATTTTGGCAGTATCAGGTCTAGATAATTCTATTGTCGCCTCAGGATATTGCGCACATAATTGTCTCTATATTTTTGTATATATAGCCGATATTACCGATTTAATGCTTTTTTGTATCGTTGCTATAGCAGAGTCAGTGAGACCTTCAGACGTCAAGATCTGCCGCTCAGGATCCAGGCAGACAACTGTAGGAGCATCACAATGGGATGGTGTATTGGCCCCTGAACAAATACATTGTGCGTCTCTGGAAGGATGATGGGATCATCTGTGGCCATCCTTCTCAGTAAGCGAAACGAGCTTCTTCTAGGCCAAAATAGTAATATTATGATCACCTTGGCTTGATCCTCCTGTATCTTCCTCAGCACTGCTAGGATTAGAGGAAATGAGGGAAATGTATACGCCAGGTCCATATTCCATTTTTGAGATAGGGCATCTACTTGTGTTGGCTTGTCTTCCTGATTGAGGGAACTTTTCCTGGTAGTGAACAGGTCCACCTGGTGGGCACCCCATTGGTGTATTATGTGATGGAACTTTTCCCAATTCAGCTCCCATTCTGACTGTTGAACTGTTTTCCGGCTGAGAAAGTCTGCTACCACTTTCTGAGACCCCTTCAGATGTATTTCGTTCACTGATCTTGCACCTGGGCCCCCCAGCCAGTGGTGCTTGCATCTATGGTGACCAATATAAATGGGGACAGTTTCCACATAATTCCCTTCTTCAGGTTGGTTATGGAAGTCCACCAGGCTAAAGACTTTTTTGTTATTGCAGACAGTCTTAACTTCTTGTCTAGCTAATTGCTCCTTATGTACCAGGTTGTGAGGACCTTATGTTGTAATTGTGTAGAGCAGAATTGACTCCAACGACCCCTGGTATAGAAGCAGTCATCAGTCCCAGAATCCTCATAGCCTCCCTGATGGATTTCCGTCTGAAGGTTATATCCTTGTTTCTGAGTTCTTTCTGTCTCCTCTCTGGCACGAAGAACATCTGCTGTTCTGAGTCTGAGAGAATACCTTCCATCTTCCTAGCACAAGATCTGATTTTTCCCAGTTCATGATCCACCCTAAGTTGTTTAACACTGAGATGGTTGATGTTAAACTGGTCCTTAGTTGCTGGGGGGACTCTGCCATCAACAGGAATTCATAACTTCTGCTACCAGCTTGGTGAAGATGCGTGGTGCTGAGGAAAGGCAAAATGGGAGGCATTTGAACTGGTAATGTTGAAGCTTCCCTTCCTCTTCCAATGCAAATCTTTGATACCGCTGGCTGTGAGGATGAATAGGCACGTGATAATACGCTTCTTTGAGATCTAACGTGCACAATACCATATTTTCCTGGATCAATGGTATTGTAGATCTTGTATACTCCATCTTGAATTTCTTAAACTAAAAGGATTTTTTGAGAAAAAAATCCTCCAAAAAACATTAGAAAATAACTTAGAAAAGAGGCAGAAATGCTTACCTGCCTAAGGCTCAAGACAATTGCACTATCAGGGCGCAGTGGACCCAACTAATTATGGCAACAACACAGGTGCAGCAATACCAATATAACAATCAATCTCAGCCTACCAAGCCATGGAGGGGGTGATTGTTCAGTATACTAGTGCACACAGAAAAGGTTCCAATCTGTCTGCGGCATAATTCACACAAGTAATGCAGAGCATTCGGCTTACAGCCTATTACAAACGCCCATACTTTTAGATCAGACGGGCTGCCCATGCCTCCCAGATGCATCCTATGTGAACAGAGGCCACAGCAACAGAGCCATATGGGCCCACTGCACCCTGAAAAATAGATAAAGTGCACAAAAACATATAAATATATGTAAGGTATTAGTTGATATTATGGCCACAATACGAAAGCTTGCAATCCACTTCACGGATCCTTACTTCTTGCAAGTCCTAACACTAAAAATCAAAAAAACCTGCCTATGGCTCAAGATACAGGTAAGCATCTCTGCCTCTTTTCTCAGTGATTTTCTAATGTTTTTTGGAGGATTTTTTTCTCAAAAAATCCTTTTAGTGTCAGTGATTTTTTTGATTTTTAGCGTTAGGACTTGCAAGAAGTAAGGATCCGTGAAGTGGATTGCAAGCTTACGTTTTGTGGCCATAATATCTTGATGTTCTTGTAGGATACACATTTGTTTAGAGACTTTAGATTTAGTATGGTGCGATAATCGGCCCAGGGTTTCTTTATTGAGAACAGACTTGAATAGCATCCTAGACACCATTCTGACTCTGGCACTGGAACCACTGCTCCTGAATACACCAACTTCTTTACGTCCGCCAGCAGACTTCTTGCGACCTGGGGGACTGGCTAGTTGTCAGGTGGAATCTTCCCTGGGGTATCTGCACAAATTGTATCATGTATCCTTCTACTATTGTATCAAGGAGTTCTAAGATACTTCTGTCCAGGCTGTGAGAAAGTTTTGGAGTCTTACCCTTAATTTCTTGGCATCATTGCCTACCCAAGCTATTTGCTGAACTGAAAAAGTATTCCTTCCTTAACTGCCCTTTGGGTAGCTCTATCTACAGGTCTTCCCTTTACCTTTATATTCCGATTTCTAATGGGAATCAAGCTTCCAAAAGTGTAAGGAAGGTCAAGGTTTTAACCCTTTAAATGTTTATGCTGCTATGTATATATATATTGTAAGGTTTTTACTCACTCGGCTGCTTCAGAGGTAAATCAGGAGACACTTTCTTATACAAAAAGTCCTTAGGTTTATTGCTTCATAAACCACATAGTAACAGGCAATACAAATCTTCCATGTTTCAGCTCCTGCCTGGAGCCTCACTCCTCAGTCACAGAGTCCTCTCGGTAATGTCCCACATGGAAGTCTGTCCACACTGGCAGACTCCCACACACTCTCACACAGGTGCCAAGCACACTTCTGTTACATAGGTGTAACCCCACCCACCGATGAGGTCAGAATCACATGGTTAGGTCACCTGGTCATGACCTCATCACAGGTCCTTTACCACAACACACTATTACATACAAGTTTTATCACGGGTATACAGACACATACCCCTTGGGTGGGTTTGTAGGTGACTGGACCCGCCCAGCTCTCCAAGTCACCTGGAAGCCTCCCAATGTATAGCACAACTCTCAGCAGTAGATCTGCTGAACAAAACACGCCCAGGCTTCCATCACAGGGCCACCCACCTCTGCGATACATACCGTCCATCCATGACATGCCTCCATGCATATCCCGAGGAGCATACACAGTGCCCCCTAGCTGCATCAGGGTCACTACACCACATACCTCCCCCCCTTTGTTCAACCTTAGGAGGGTGGACACATGTTACCTGACCAGAGATCCTTCTCGGTCGTCTCTGCCAGTCAAACCGTCTCTCTAAGTCGGACCCTGCTACTGATCTCTTTGGTAGGCGTCTGTCCTCCGACTCTGTCACCTCTTTTGCTGACGAGGCCCCCCTGTCAGACCACCCGTGTCCCCAGCGGTCAGTACGGCGTCGCAATTCCCATGCACCCATACGTCCTGTCTGGTCTGAGTCCTTTTCTTTTTGTCTACTACAGGTTCTCCTGCTTAGGTCACTCATCACTGAGCTAACTGAGGCATTACTACTTCTACCTCTTCCATCAGGCGACCTATTTCCTGTATTAGCTCCAGCTTGAGTACTTGAAGTCTTGAGCGAACCTCTTCGCCTCACAATCCTACTGGTTGAAGGTGGCGGCCATCTTCTTTCCATTTTTTGTAGGTTTCTGTTGACCTGCTCCCTCTCAAGTCGTAGCTGCTCTACTTCTCTCAAGTATGACACACGATACTCGAGGAGCATCCGGATATTCCCAAGGCTCTCCATGGATCCGACAATGAAGAAGGAACCATCCCGTCTTCACCCACGAGCTGGACTTCGTCATCAGCCGGAATCCTGACTCTCGTCACACCGGACTTATTCACCATCTCCTGCATCATTTTCCCAAGTCTTCCGATGACTTTCTTCACCAGTCCTCTGGGCACTTGAATGATGTCTTCCATTAATCCAAGCTGACTTTGAGTCTTTCTTGCTTGCTCCAGACGTCGAGTGGCGTCATGATTTCTCAACAGGATTATTTGCTTTGTGCGGAGACAATGTAGGTGCATGTCCCTCAGGATAGCCACTCGCTTCATTGTGACTTCCCTAGTCGACAGTATAACCAACTGCTTCTCTCTGGCACCCAGTTCACACTACATGCTTCCACCGCTTTTCTAAAGGCCTGATGTACATCCTCACTGGCACAAGCTTCTTGCATGTCTTCGGGTACCTCTATTATACACTTGAAAAGCGATTTCTCCTTTTCCTGCACATGCGGTTGGACCTCCTCATCCTGAGCATCAGCGCAGTTCTCCAAGACTTCAGCATTTCTTGTGTGGCCATCTGTGTGGCACTTCGCTTGCTGTACTTCGTCTCCCGTGGACTTCTGGAGCTGGGCCATTAGTCTCCTCCTGTATCTTGAGCATACGGAGAACTTTATCTCGCTCCTCTGCCAAGCCGCGACACTCATCCTCCCTCCTGAGAAGTTCCTGCTGATGCTTCTCCTGGGCCTCTCTGAGCACCTCCATATCTTTCCATAGGGCCTTATTCATACTATGACACGCGGACAGATGATCTCTGAGCCTAGAGACTTCCCTCTCCAGCTCCTCCATTCTGTGCTCAATGGTCTCGTTATCAAGGACAGTAACCTGACCAGTACCTGACCCTGACTCTTCCTCATCATTTCTCTTCTTAGAGGATGTAGCCTGTCCCGCCTTTCCGCGGCGACTGCGGCGAGAGGAAGATCGAACATTTTTACTCGGCTCCACCTTACTGCACTCGCTTTCCCTTGCGGTCGAGTCACAGTCTGCACAAGAGTCACTCTCGGGGCCCCTCCCGTTACCCTCTAACCGGGTGTCCGTTCCAGAGGTCTTATCTACCACATCGTCATTGGTTCTACTGTCATCCATTTCAGAGGACATCATGTCAGTAAGTCGGGCAGACGCATCCTTTCCTCCTGTATCACCGTCTGCTACGTCACCGAGTTGGTCAGACCCGTCCACTTTGGGAGGAGTTACTGTGCTAATACACCTCGCCCCAACCATACAGATCCCTCCATTCAGCGGCTGTATAGGAACTCCCCTGTCCCACAAGTCAGAGAACAGTTTAGAGTCCCGGCCTACAACTACTGGACAAGCTAAGTTTGGAACCAAAGCTGCCCTAAGGCTATTACTGCTCACGACCGTCTCTATAATCACACAGACCTCTACATAGTCTCTAGTGGACCCATGGATGCAGGTGACCTTGATCTTTCTTGTGGTTATAAAGTTATCAAGTGCAGTCCTCACTAGGGTCACCGAGCTTCCTGAATCGACCAGTCCGTGTACTTCCTCCTCACCATTCATTAGCAGGTTACACACACGAAGCCTCTCACCTGGAGGGTAATTCATATGACAAACTGGACATACATAACAATTTTGCCCCGGGCAACAGTTCTCTGGCATCTCCCCTTTAACATTGGGATCCTCCACCCCCTTTTTGCCAACCGCCCCCTTTTGGGACTCCGCCCCCTTTTGGGCCATCATCCCCTTTTGGGTTTCCACCCCCTTTTGGGCCTCCGCCCCCTTTTGGGCCATCCCCCCTCCTTGGGTTATACACCGTGGACTCCCCCACGGCTCTACGAGACCCCAGTTCGCACAGACCCTTATGTCTCTTTGGGCTGGTACTGTTCCTTTAAGAGGTTACCCACTCTGGACCTCTGATGTCCTTCTGGTACCTCACCAGCTCCTGCTGGTACTGCCACCACCCGCCAGCACCTCCGGCTGCCACGCACAAGCCGCTGCTGCCACTGCAGCTCTTGCGGCTGCAAGTCCCTGCACCGCCGACTTTGTGAACCTGCTGGTCCACAGTCTGCCGCTTGTCCCCTTCGTGACCCCACGAGTCACAGCCAGCCGCTTGTCCCCTTCGTGACCCCACGAGTCACAGCCAGCTGCTTGTCCCCTTCGTGGACTCTGACGAGCCACAGCGCACACCTTACACGTGTTCCAGAGAAAAAACACCAAGGGAAAAACAGTTTCTCCCTGACACACTGTACCAGAAAGTCACTTTTCCTGGTTGACTCGAGCAAAACTCCTCAACAGAACCGCATGGTTCTCAGTGTGGGACCGTCACAGGCTCCGCACACACATGTGTCCTGTCCAGGCGCCACTCAGGACCCCCCCGTCCAACACCCCGGCCACCAAGCTCCAAGTCTCACCACGTGCTTCCAGGAATCCGATCCAACCCCAGGATCTTCCAACACTGATAGACCTTCCAGGAACCTTGCAGGCAGCCCTATTCAGGACACACTCGGCCAGAGATTTGCGGACACCTCCTCTGAGGTATTCTCTCAGCATGCTTTTTCTCCACTTTTCAATGACCCCGGTCACCATAACACAGACTCCTGTCTGTCACCACTGTTTAACAGCTTCTTCAGATACCTCATATCTTCAGAGGCACCACATAAACATACACACAGTTTTTATTCGTGACCACTGGTCACACTCACGGTTTTCACAGACCGTCCGTTCCTCCTCTGGTTCATGATTCCCAGTCCTGGAACATGTGCTCCTTGGGTCGCTGCCAGCATTCCATCCACCAATTGTAAGGTTTTTACTCACTTGGCTGCTTCAGAGGTAAATCAGGAGACACTTTCTTATACAAAAAGTCCTTAGGTTTATTGCTTCATAAACCACATAGTAACAGGCAATACAAATCTTCCATGTTTCAGCTCCTGCCTGGAGCCTCACTCCTCAGTCACAGAGTCCTCTCGGTAATGTCCCAAATGGAAGTCTGTCCACACTGGCAGACTCCCACACACTCTCACACAGGTGCCAAGCACACTTCTGTTACATAGGTGTAACCCCACCCACCGATGAGGTCAGAATCACATGGTTAGGTCACCTGGTCATGACCTCATCACAGGTCCTTTACCACAACACACTATTACATACAAGTTTTATCACTGGTATACAGACACATACCCCTTGGGTGGGTTTGTAGGTGACTGGACCCGCCCAGCTCTCCAAGTCACCTGGAAGCCTCCCAATGTATAGCACAACTCTCAGCAGTAGATCTGCTGAACAAAACACTCCCAGGCTTCCATCACAGGGCCACCCACCTCTGCGATACATACCGTCCATCCATGACATGCCTCCATGCATATCCCGAGGAGCATACACAGTGCCCCCTAGCTGCATCAGGGGTCACTACACCACAATATGCATATGTGTATATTTGTCATTGTCACGTCTGGCCACACCTCCCCCCGGTCCCCGGCATACTCACCCTTCCTGGCACGCTCCCGGAGTGAGCGCGCATCACCCGGCCTCCTCACTTCCTTTCTCGTGGCCAGCTTCTGGGTGCCGTCGGGTGCGCACCTCGCTTCCCAGACTCAGCGGTGCACACGCACTTCTCAAGCCTGACTACAGCCGCTTCCGTCCCTCCACTCTATGACTCGGGAAAACCCAGACCGGAAGTCCTGCAGCGCGCACCCTATTTCAGGTAGCCTCTCCCCCTGCTCTGTGCCTGACTATCAATTGTGTCCCACGCTTGATTCAGGCCAAATGCTTCCCTGCGTTCTCCTGTCTGCCTGCCTGTACTGTCTTGCGCCCTGCGCCACCCTACCTTCAGTTCCTCCTTGTGACCTCTCTGTGTTCTCTCCTAGTGCTGTCCCTCCAAGCCTGTTCCTGTCTCCTCCTGTGTCGCCAGTCCCTCCTGAGTATACCTCCTCCGTCGCCCTCCTTCAGATCTTCAGCAGTCTCTGGTCTCCGCTACCTGTCTCCCAGTCTGTTTTCCCGTTTGTGTCTCCTACCGCCTGTCCCCGGTTATCAGCTTCCATGGATATAACTAGACCAGCTCACCCGAGGGAGGTTTGTTGTCGTGGTCCTGCGGGTTCACCTTAGGAGTCCCACAAGTCTCACAATATAGTCAGGCCATGGACCCCGCTGGTACCCCCTCCCCAACCCAAAAGGAACTGGTGTTCCTACAGGAAAATCAGACGAGGATAATGTCCTTCTTGAAAACTATGGAGTCTCGTCTGTCGGCCATTCAGGCCTCCGACCGGGTAGCACTTCCAAGCTGGCCAGTCTCCAACAGGAGCTCGCCCAGCAGCGTGACACTCAGGCCCACATCCTTAATTACATGGCATCGGTGGATAATCGTCTTCTTGCCCTTCAGTCCACTGCCTCTGCCCCTGCCCAGGCATCGGCCCCTCACTCGCTGCCCTGCTTGGCAAAACCACCGTGGTATAGTGGTGATCCCAAATTGTGTAAGGGGTTTCTAAACCAATGCCAACTGCACTTTGAGTTGCTGCCGCAGCAGTACCCCACTGACCGAGCTAAGGTGGCCTTTGCGGTGTCCCATTTACAGGGGGAGGCTTTAGCCTGGGTAAACCCTCTCTGGGAATGCGATGATCCCCTAGTCTCACAACTCTCCACCTTTCTTGATACCTTTTGTAAGGTATTCGACGAGCCAGGCCGCTTGGCCTCTACCACCAAGTCGCTCTATAACCTCCACCAGGGTACGCTCTCTGTGGGTCAATACGCCATCCGGTTCAGTACTCTGTCTTCCGATCTGGGGTGGAACAATGAAGCCTTGGTTGGAGCCTTTTGGCGAGGACTCTCGGGCAGAATCAAGAACGAGCTGGCGGGTAGGGACACTCAGACCTTTTTGGAGGATCTGATCTCCCTGGCAACCCACATTCCCACATAACCCACAAGTCAATACTTGCGCTTCCAGGACCGCTTCCGAGAGGCCACTAGAGAGAGATTTCCCCGTCTCACCCAAGCTACCCGTGGTACTCCCCGCTAATGTCCTGTGACAACTTCTGCGGTCCCTGCACCGGAACCAGTGCAGGTGGACTGACTCAAGCCAGTAGAGCAGCGCCAGAAAGAGAGACTCACACAAGGCCTCTGCTTCTACTGTGGGAGTGCATCCCATTTTCTGTGTTCCTGTCCAGAGAGGCCAGGAAACGACTCCACCTAGGACAGGTAAGGAGGCCTCCCTAGGTGCCTGTGATTCCTGTCTACCCTTGACCCTTTCTGTTTTTTTGCATCTGGGCGCTAATGCGTTTTTGTGAGTTGGCTTACATAGATTCGGGTGCGGCCGGAAACTTCATTCATCTCGAGGTGGTTAGAAAACTGCAGATTCCTGTCAGATCCCTGGAGACTCCTCGGCAGATAGCTTTGGTTGATGGCCAACCCCTGCGAGAGTCCGTTACTCAGGTCACCGAAGAGCTGGAACTACAGATCGGAACCCTGAATTGGGAGAGGATAGCCTTCTACTTGCTGCCCTCGTTGTCTCATAAGATTCTTCTGGGACTTCCTTGGTTGAGAATTCACAAGCCTATTCTTGACTGGTGGTCTGGTGGCATTCTGCTTTGGGGACAGTCTTGCCAGAGTAAGTGCTTGTTTCCATCCAGCCGAAGAACTCTTCACGGCCAACTACGGTGTCTCCAGATTTGCCTTCTGCCTATTGGGTCTTTGCGGACATCTTCAACAAGAGGGAGGCGGAGAGTCTGCCCCCACATCGTCCATATGATTGCCTGATCGACCTCATTCCAGCCTCTACTCCACCCAGGGTCAAATTTACCTGTTGTCCCCTACCGAGACCCAAGCCATGACCTAATATGTCTGGGAGAATCTAGCCAGAGGCTTTATTTGCAAGTCCTGTTCTCCCGCAGGTGTGGGTTTCTTCTTCGTCAAGAAGAAGGATGGGTCCCTCCGTCCCTGCATTAACTACCTGGGTCTAAACGATTTCACCATTAAAAATAAGTACCCACTTCCACTCATTCCGGAGCTGTTCGAACATCTCCCGGGAGCGCCAATCTTCACTAAAATTGGATCTTTGTGGGGCCTACAATCTAATCTGTATCCGCCCCAGAGATGAGTGGAAGATTGCTTTCAACACCCGAGACGGCCACTATGAGTATTTGGTCACGCGCTTGTGCAACGCCCCCACAGTGACCAGGAGTTTGTGAACGATGTGTTCCGGGATCTACTCTATTCCTGTGTGATGGTGTACTTAGATGATATTCTTGTGTTTTCCCTGGATCTGTCTACCCACAGAAGAATATGCAAATTGCCTCTTCAGAGAAAAAGAGGACTTGAACTCTATAGCATCACCTGTTGGAAGTTGCGATCCTACAAGTCACAATCAACCCTTTAATGAGTCTTGCAATATGACTTAGGATAAAAGTCAAATCAGTATCTCAAGACGTCCGCTAAGTTCTGTTACGTCTCAGAGAGAATCGTCTTTATGTCAAGCTCGAGAAGTGGGCCTTCGAACAGTCTTCTCTACTGTTCTTGAGTTATATCATCGCTTACTCAGGCCTATGTATGGATCCTGGAAAAGTGTCCGCCGTGCTCAACTGGCCGCGTCCCCAGGGGTTAAGGCGATCCAGCTGTTCCTTGGTTTCGCTAATTACTACCGGCAGTTTATCCCACACTTTTCCACCCTGATCGGCCCTATTTCCCTCTGATCCGCAAGGGGGCCAACCCTCACGTCTGGTCTTCTGAGGCTGAGAATTCCTTTCAGTCCTTGAAACAAGCCTTTGCTACAGCCCCAGTACTCCATCGTCCTGAGGCTAGCAAGCCCTTCATTCTTGAGGTGGATGCTTCTGCCACCGGCGCAGGTGCGGTACTTTCTCAGAGGACTTCCTCCAGATGACTGGTCACCTGCGGCTTCTTTTCTAAGACGTTCTCTGCCTCGGAGAGGAACTAAGCCTTGGTAACAGGGAGCTACTGGCTATCAAGTTGGCATTGGAAGAGTGGCAGTATTTGTTGGAAGTAGCTGGACTTCCTTTCAAGATCTACACTGACCACAAGAATCTGGCATACATCCGTCGGCACAAAGACTTAATCCCCGGCAAGCCAGGTGGTCGCTGTTCTTTGCCCGATTCGATTTTGAGCTGCATTTCCATCCCGGCGACAAGAACTTCAAAGCAGACGCTTTAACCAGATCCTTTCTGGCAGCCGATGTTGAGGAAGAACCTTCGCACATCAGGCATCCTAGCAAAGTCAACTTGGTTGCTCATGATAACCTGACTTCCTTGCCTCCAGGTAAGACTTTTGTTCAAGAAAGCAATAGGAAGCGAGTCCTTCACTGGGGACATGCTTCCAAGCTTGCAGGCCATGTCGGCTTCAAGAAAACCCTTACTCTCGTGTCTCGCTACTACTGGTGGCCATCCCTTCTTCAAGACCTCCAAAGATTTGTTGCCTCCTGTCCCTCCTGTGACAAAAACAAGGTTCCTAGGCATCTACACTCTGGTCTCTTACACCCGCTTCCGGTCCCCTCGGCCCCTTGGCAACATATAGCAATGGACTTTATTACTGATCTGCCTCAGTCTTCTGTTTATACAGTTATCCTTGTAGTCATGGATCGATTTTCCAAGATGGCTCATTTCATCTCTCTGCCAGGATTACCCTCTGCTCCCGAGTTGGCAAGAGTTTTCATCGCCCATGTTTTTCGGATTCACTGCTTTCCTCAACATATAGTTTCGGACAGAGAAGTCCAGTTCACCTCTCGGTTCTGGTGAGCCCTATGCAAGCTGATGGATGTGACACTAGACTTCTCCTCTGCCTACCATCCTCAAACTAATGGTCAGGCGGAGCGCACAAATCAGATCCTGGTGATTTATCTCCGTCATTTCTCCAATGTCCACCAGAACTATTGGTCCTGCTTGCTTCCTTGGGCCGAGTTTGCATACAACCACACCAGCGAATCCTCATCCAAGTCGCCTTTCTTTATCATCTACGGGCAACATCCTGGTGTGCCTCTGCCGGTACCCCCTGTCTCGTGTGTGCCGGCGGCCGATCTTCTATCCGAGGAGTTCTCCAGGGTCTGGCAGGAGACCAAGACCGCACTTGAACGAGCGCGTGACAGGATAAAAAGACATGCCGATAAGAAGCGCCTGGACCCCCGTTATACAATGCTGGTGATAAAATGTGGTCGTATTCCAGATTCATCTGTCTTAAGATTCCTGGGTCCATTTTAAGTCTTAGCACGTAGCAACGATGTTGCCTACAAGTTAAAGCTACCCGCTTCGCTTCACATTCCCAATTCTTTCCACGTTTCCCTCCTGAAACCTGTCATACTCAACCAATCACTTGCCTCAGTCTGTTTCTGCACAGGATGTCTTTGAAGTTAAAGATATTCTTGCTATGAAGAGGTCTAGAGGAAAAACCCTCTTTTTGATTGATTGGAAAGGCTTTGGTCCCGAGGAAAGGTCTTGGAAGCCTCGGGAGAACATCCAGGCCCCTCGAATTTTAGCAAGGTTCCTTTCTGGTCTTGGGAAGAGGGGATGTAAGGAGGGGGTACTGTCACATCTGGCGCGCCTGCTGCACCTCTCCCCGGGCCCTGTCACACTCACCCTTCCCGGCGCGATCCCGGAGTGAGCGCGTGTCACCCGGCCTCCTCACTTCCTGTCTCATGGCCGGCTTCTGGGTCCCGTTGAGTGCGCACCTCGCATCCCAGATTCAGCGGCGCACGTGCACTTCCTCAAGCCTGACTACTCCGTCCCTCCACTCTATGATGCGGGAGGACCCTGACTCAGAAGTCCTGCAGCGCGCACCCTATAGCAGGTAGCCTCTCCCCTGCTCTGTGCCTGACTATCAATTGTGTCCCACGCTTGATTCAGGTCCTAAGCTTCCCTGCGTTCTCCTGTCTGCCTGCCTATATTGTCTTGCGCCCTGCCTTGTGCCCTGCGCCACCCTACCTTCAGTTCCCTCCTTGTGACCTCTCTGTGGTCTCTCCTATTGCCATCCCTCCCAGCCTGTTCCTGTCTCCTCCTGTGTCACCAGTCCCTCCTGAGTGTTCCTCCTCCGTCGCCCTCCTTTGGATCTTCAGCAGTCTCCCCTGTGGTCTCCGGTCTCCGCTACCTGTCTCTCAGTCTGTTTTCCCGCTTGTGTCTCCTACCGCCTGTACCCGGGTATCAGCTTCTGTGGCAATAGTCTCCCCTGGGCCTGCCCCTGACGCTCTCTGTATAGGGGGTGGTCCACTAGGCCAGCTCACCCAAGGGAGGTTCGTTGTCGCGGTCCTGCTTGTTCACCTTAGGAGTCCCACAAGTCTCACAGTCATGTACTTTATAGTGACATATTTAATATAGAGTTAGGTAAGGTAGTGCATCATTTGGGGACATTGGAGGAGGGCACTTGTAGTATAGTGGTTACAGTTGGGTAAATATAGCTTTGCAAGGGATCACTAGATGGGGGCATATTAGTGGATCCAGTTAGAGAGTTGTTAGATGGTTAGTACAGTGGTAGGACACAAGGTGGGGCACTGAGCACATTCAGCGTAGTGCAGATCTGTAGGACACCAAGGGGTTAAGTAGGTGAAGTGTCGGTCGGGAACTAGTGTAAGGGACTTCCTAGTTAGAGTTAGTTGGGGTGGACCCTGCTACTGTGAGGACGTCCATGATCCCAGGCCATGCAGCCGGCACACAAGAAGTGAGGTGTGTGGATGGTACCAGTAGCCGTAGCGAAGCCGGTGAAGGAATCACCGTGGGACCTTTAGCCAGAGTCTGTGGGCTGATGAAGTCGGTAGTGCCAGTGGAAGAGCCACTGTGCGAACGCTCAGCAGAAGTGTGTGTGCTGAAGTAGCAGCGACTGGGCCACCAGTGAGTACATGGGCAGGATAACCAAAAGGTGGTAGATGTGTATTTCCATGACTGGATTGAAGTGTCTCCAGGGAAAGAAATCGAAGTGCCGTTTTCACCGGGCTACTCGTCCCGATTTTACTTTGTGGTCCATTCTCTTTGAAGATATGGACCTGTTTGAAGTTATTCTGGGCTCTGACTCTGATTCTTCGTGCTACAAATCTAATGAGGAAGATTCCAGGCAGGTGTCAGTGCAGTCAGGACAGGTAGCACTGTCGTGTCCAACCCTCGGCCATGGTTTTACAAAAGGACAAAACATTTTCAGATTTTTCTTACGTCCAATACCCTTTCCAACATGTCGTCTAGTACAGAACCAAATATTCAAAGGCCAGAAAATGGGATGGAGCACAATATATTTTTAGAGTGATAATCCCCTGGCCACCTTTTTAGCCAGACTGCTCACCTAGCCATGTTCGATAGTTCCCCATTCCTTGCGACAAATCTAATGGACTCCGCTGAGGCATGGGCCATGAATCCTGTTGCCATTTTGAGTAAAGGCATACAGTCATGGACAAAAGTTTTGAGAATTACACAAATATTAATTTTTACAAAGTCTACTGCTTCACTTTTTCTAATGGCAATTTGCATATACTCCAGAATGTTATAAAGAGTGATCAGCTTAACAGCAATTACTTGCAAAGTCAATATTTGGCTAGAAAATGAACTTTATCCCCCAAAACACATTTCAACATCATTGCAGCCCTGCCTTAAAAGGACCAGCTAACCTCTTTTCAGTGATTGCTCCATTAACACAGGTGTGGGTGTTGATGAGGACATGGCTGGAGATCAATCTGTCATGATTAAGTAAGAATGACACCAGTGGACACTTTAAAAGGAGGCTGGTGCTTGGCATCATTGTTTCTCTTCTGTTAACCATGGTTATCTCTAAAGAAACACGTGCAGTCATCATTGCAATGCACAAAAATGGCCTAACAGGGAAGAGTATCGCAGCTAGAAAGATTGCACCTCAGTAGTGTTGAGCGATATTGCTCGATATCTAAAAATATCGTATCGAAATTGTATCGCCGATAGCACTAAATATCGGCGATACCCGATACCGATACCGGAAGTCCCATGTAAGTCTATGGGAACAAAATATCGAAATTAAAAAAACCATTCTTGCCTTGTTGGTTAATTGTACATGAAGGAAAACAACAAAGACTAATGTAGAATGTATTGGGGAGGTTGAGGAGACAATAAAGGCATACATGTTTAACCCAATGCATTGGAATAGCATTCATATATTTTTTTTTGGAAATACGTTTGGATTGACTAACAAATTGACAATGTTGTTAACCTTTTTTCTATTTTGGCAAATATGTATGTTTCACAACTTCCATGCTCTTCACCTTTTTAACTTTTGCCAGTGCCACACTTTCTCCTTCATAATCTTCAGCAGCAGCATCATCTTTCTCATCAAATTATTCTTCATCTTCACCTTCTTAATTTTCTTCTTAAACTTCTTGCTATTCATGTTTTTGTTTACATTACTCATATTGTTATTATTAAACTAATTAATCTTCTTCATATTCAAATTCTTCATCTTCTTCCTCTTCATCTTCTTCATCATATTCTTATTTGTGACAGAGATTCCTGTACTTGTAATCTGTAAAAGTATGAATTGTTCATCCTTCCGTTCTTGCTGTCACAAAAGATTTAAATTACAACAGTATTTGACTTTGTCCGTGTTCAGTTTAGCCTGCAGCAGCAGCAGCAGGCATTTTCCAGGGGCACCACGAGGAGGAACGGACTCACCCCCATACACTGCTTAGTCTTCTTCTGCTTAGAATTTAGAGCATATATTTTGCTCTTCATTTTGGTCTTATACTTCATGTTCTTCTGCTTTTTGATCTTTTGCTTATTGTTCTTCTGTCTCTTGTTCTGTATCTTGTAGTTTGTCTTAACCTTCTTTGTCCTGTTGGTGATCTTCTTCTGGGTAATCTTTTATTTTTTCTTTGTGATGGTGTTCAGGCTGGTTGGCTTCATGCTCGTCGTCCTTGTTGTCGTCATCTTCTTCTGGGTGGTCTTTAAGGTCGTCTAATTTCCGAGAAACAGCTGACGTTACTGGAACCATGACGGGTATCAGATGGAGCAAGAGACAATGGAAGTAACGAGGACCAGCTGACTGTGCTGGACCCCGGACGGGTAGCAGAAGGAAAAGAGGCAATGTCACAACCGAGTACCAGCTGACGTTACTGTGACACGGTTACTAAGCAGGAGGTACCTGTGCTCCAAAGCACTACCAAGGACCAGCAGACGTTGCTGGAACTCGGATACGGAGATGGAGGCACCTAGGCCAAAGGCACTGGGGAGAACCAATTGACGGTACTGGACCCCGGACGGGTAGCAGAAGGAAAAGAGGCAATGTCACAACCGAGTACCAGCTGACGTTACTGTGACACGGTTACTAAGCAGGAGGTACCTGTGCTCCAAAGCACTACCAAGGACCAGCAGACGTTGCTGGAACTCGGATACGGAGATGGAGGCACCTAGGCCAAAGGCACTGGGGAGAACCACTTGACGGTACTGGACCCCGGACGGGTAGAAGAACGCACCCATGAAAATGTAAGTTGACAGGACGCAAGCCGTCCGCAGTTACAGAATCACACAGTCCTACAGTGGGTGCTTATCCTATTGTCACAATGGAAACCGCGTTTATTTACATATCCCACAGCACACATAGGAATCACCTAAACTGCAGGCACCATAGAGTGGGCTAACCCGAATGCAACACGACAGCACAACTTATTGGAGGATAATTGACGTTCACACTGCCAGGAAACAGCTGTCGTGCTGTAACCAGGCTGGCCAGGAGTCAGTACCCCTGCCAATTACTTACGAGCAACAAATGGCGGTGTTGTAGCCCAGGGAGTAGAGTTCAGGTGGTAGAAAGATGAACATAACCGGAGACATGGAAAACGTTGCCAAACAGTTATTTAATCTGAAAACGGACAGGCAAATTCAGGTGAGATCCATGCCTTGTTCATTTTCAGAAAAGTAAGCCGGTCTACATTCTCTGAGGATAGTCGCATGCGACGGTCTGTTACTACACCACCTGCAGCACTAAAGACACGCTCAGATAATACACTGGCAGCAGGGCAAGCCAGCACCTCCAATGCATACTGGCTAAGCTCTGGCCATGTATCCAACTTAGAGACCCAAAATTTGAAAGGGGAAGAGGCATCTGGGAGTACACTTAGAGGGAAAGCCAAGTAGTCTGTCACCATCTTACGGAAACGTTTCTTCCTGGTGACTGGAGCCGTCTCGGATGGTGTAGACCTTGGTGGCGCTGTCACAAAACTTTGCCACATTTGTAACATACAGTTCTTGCCCTGTGCAGAGGTGCTGCTTCTGCTCCCTCTTGTTGCAGCACAGAGCTGCTTTATAAAGCAGTAGCAGCAGCAGCAGCAGCATCTCTCTCGGCTGGAATGTACAACAGTATGGATTGCACCAGTGTGTCTTGGTACTCCTGCATTTTACGGTCCCGGTTCACCGGTGTGATGAGGGTTTGTAAGTTGTCCCGGTAGCGAGGGTCTAGGAGGGTGTACACCCAATAATGTGACGTGCTGAGAATGTGGGCGATGCGGCGGTCGTTTCTTAGGCACTGAAGCATGAAATAAACCATGTGCTGCAGACTCCCAACTGGCCAACAAAGGCTGTCCTCTGGAAGAGGCGTCATCTCTGTCTCCTCTGCATCACCCCACCCTCGCTCTACATACTGACTACAGCGTTGTGTACCTTCCTCTGTAGGGATTTCTTCCTCCTCCATTGACTCCTCCTCCTCCTCATCCTCCTCACAAAGTGAGCCCTGCCCAGCCCTTTGTGAGGAACCACGTTGCGCTGACTGTCCTGAAGGTAATTGAATTTGTGACTCCTCATCCTCCACCTGTTTCAAAACCTCTTCCTTTAGTGCTTTCAGTGATTTCTGAAGCAGGCAGATAAGGGGGACAGTCATGCTGACTAGTGCATCATCTGCACTCGCCATCCGCGTTGAGACATCAAACGCACGCAAAACGTCGCAGATGTCCTTCATAGAGGCCCACTCAGTAGTGGTGAAGTGTGAACGGCGCAAATTGCGAGTTGATTGCGCCTGTTGCAGCTGATACTCCATTACTGCTGGCTGCTGCTCACACAACCGCTCCAACATATGTAACGTGGAATTCCACCTGGTGGGTACGTCACATATGATGCGATGTTCAGGAAGGTAAAATCTGACTTGCAGAGCTGCAATGCGCGATCTGGCCATGCTGGAACGTCGCAAGTGAGCGCACTCTAGGCGGACCTTGTGCAGCAGTGCATCAAGATCCGGATAGTCCCTCAAAAAACTCTGCACGACCAAGTTGAGCACATGTGCCAGACATGGTATGTGAGTGAGGTTGCCAAGGCCCAGAGCTGCCACCAGATTTCGGCCATTGTCACACACTACCAAGCCTGGCTGCAGATTAGCTGACAAAAAACACACGTCGCTCTCCTGCTTGATGGCATCCCAGAGCTCCTGCGCTGTGTGGCTTCGATTCCCCATGGGAATTAATTTCAGGACGGCCTGTTGACGTTTGGCCACGGCTGTGCTCATATCGGTCGCAACAGGTAAACGTTCACGGGTCCATGTGGAGGTATACCGTGACGGCTCGTGCAGCGATGATTCTGAGGAACTGGAGTAGGAGGAGGAATCAATGTGCACAGACTGGATTCCTGCAATCCTTGGAGTTGGCAGAACACGTACAGCGCCACTGGCAAGATCTGTACCCGGCTCCACAACATTGACCCAATGGGCAGTGAGGGAAAGGTATCGTCCCTGGCCATGGGTACTGGTCCACGCATCGGTGGTCAGGTGGACCCTGCTACTGACGGAGTTTAGTAGCGCATGTTTAATGTTTCCCTCGACATGTTTTTGCAGAGCAGGGACAGCTTGCCTGCTGAAATAAAATCGGCTTGGCACATTATATTGTGGGACTGCCAATGCCATAAAGTTCCTGAAACTGTCAGTCTCCACCAGCCTGAATGACAGCATTTCAAGGGACAGGAGTTTTGCAAGGCCAGCATTCAGAGCCTGTGCTCGTGGATGGTTTGCCGAGTATGGCCGTCTTTTATCCCATGCCTGTGTTACCGATGGCTGTTTTTTGTACTGGGAGTGTGACGATGACTGTGAACTTGCTGCAGTGGGTGGAATAACAGTTTGTCTATGGACAACAGTGACCGAGGTTCTTCCATGGAGATCCTGTGAGGAAGCCAAAACAGGTGTGTGAGAGCTGGAGGTAGAGGCTCGAACATGACGTAAAGATGTAGGTGCTGCTGTAGGTTGGCCTACATCTCCAGTGTGTCTTTGTAACTCAGCTACGTGCTTTGTCCGTACATGTGTCCACATATTTGTGGTATTCAGGTTCCTGATATTTTTACCTCTTTTAACTTTTTGCTTACACAGCTTGCATTGAACATAGCAAATATTATCTACAAGTCTGTCAAAAAAGGACCACGCAGTGCAAGTCATGGGAGCGCCAATTTTGACATTTCTAAGAGAACTGCTCCCAACAGGTGCCAAACTGGAGGCTACAGGCAAGCGAGTCTGCAGCCTACCTCTCCCTCCTCTTTGTACCGTTGGGACAATCTCTTCCTCAGAGCTGCTCCCACCACCTTGGGTCTCGGACTTCATCATCTCCACTACCCTCTTCCAACACCTGCTGCTGTTGGATGGTCTGGGCAGCACCATGCTCCACAAAACCTGGCACCTGAGTCTCATCATCATCATAAGATGCGTTCTGCGGTGTTCTGTCCATCGGCACTGGCTCACCCGCCTCTTCAGATTGAGAGAGACACAGCTGTTGCGCATCACTGCATACTCCCTCTTCTTCAAATTGCAGAATGCTGCTTGCCTGTGCCCGTGTTTGCGAGCCAACAGATTCTGAGAACAGAAGCAGAGACTCAGCTGACTCCTGTACAGAACTCTCTGACTGCCTTGGCAATTTGACAGGCGGTGAACAGACAGATGGTTGCTCAACAGTGTTGTGTTCCTGAGAGGAGGTGGAAGGAATTGAAGTCGATGCATTGGCTGCCATCCAAACAACAACGGCTTCAATTTGTTCTTCCCGCAGCAGGGGGCACGCCGAGCTCCTACCAAAGTGCGCATAAAGGAACGCTCACGGGGATAAATGGTGGATGCTGTGTCACTGAGGGCGGCAGCAGCCACAGAATCCCCACGTCCTCTCCCTGCTGAAACTCCACGGCCACGACCACGTGCCTTACTCACTGACTTCTTCATCTTGGTAGATTGATAAAGAAAGTTAGAAAAGTTATAACTTAAGGCCTAAGTGTGGTTATTACGCAGAGACTGAAGTGAACACTGAAACACAACTGTTCACAAATCACAATCTGTGAAAGGCTACTCCTTTGTCTACTTCTATAGTGTTTGCAACCAATGTATTGGATACGGATGGAAGCGCGTCACACTAATAGTTAAATTGCATGGAGCAGCAAGAATTACACTGAAGGAAAAAAAAAAGAGTCTGTGAGTGACAGGTGCAGATGCCTACAGACAGCGTTGCATGCAGAGCAAACTGCAGCGTCACCTGCACTCACACACACCTTGCAGAGCTGTTAAAACACTGCAGGCAAAAGGAAGCTTTACACAGCGGTTGGTGCTAGCCTGCCAGTACCTACAGCACAGTACACTAAATTGCAATCTCTAACTGTCCCTCAGAGTCAGCACAGCAGCGTTCTGTCCCTTACTGAATTCACAGCACAGTGACGCTAAAATGGCGGCGGCGCCTTTTATACACTGAAGAGAAGAAAAAAAAAAAGAGTCTGTGAGTGACAGGTGCAGATGCCTACAGACAGCGTTGCATGCAGAGCAAACTGCAGCGTCACCTGCACTCACACACACCTTGCAGAGCTGTTAAAACACTGCAGGCAAAAGGAGGCTTTACACAGCGGTTGGTGCTAGCCTGCCTACAGCACAGTACACTAAATCGCAATCTCTAACTGTCCCTCAGAGTCAGCACAGCAGCGTTCTGTCCCTTACTGAATTCACAGCACAGTGACGCTAAAATGGCGGCGGCGCCTTTTATACACTGAAGAGAAGAAAAAAAAAAAAAGAGTCTGTGAGTGACACGTGCAGATGCCTACAGACAGCGTTGCATGCAGAGCAAACTGCAGCGTCACCTGCACTCACACACACCTTGCAGAGCTGTTAAAACAACACTGCAGGCAAAAGGAAGCTTTACACAGCGGTTGGTGCTAGCCTGCCTACGGCACAGTACACTAAATCGCAATCTCTAACTGTCCCTCAGAGTCAGCACAGCAGCGTTCTGTCCCTTACTGAATTCACAGCACAGTGACGCTAAAATGGCGGCGGCGCCTTTTATAGTGCATTCTGACATCATTTCAGCATCCAATCACGGCCATGCCATTAGTTAACATGACCGCAGCAGTACAGGATGTGCCCACACTTCTTAGGATTCCTTATTGGCTGAATAAAATCACATTGCCTCGCAAATAATTATGGGAACTTCCGATTCCGGTATTCGATAAGACGAAAATATCGAAACGAATTATCGAAAGGCCGATAGAGCTAATATCGGCCGATAGCCGATATTTGCAATATCGTATCGCTCAACACTACACCTCAGTCAACAATCTATCGCATCATCAAGAACTTCAAGGAGAGAGGTTCCATTGTTGCCAAAAAGGCTCCAGGGCGCCCAAGAAAGACCAGCAAGCGCCAGGACCGTCTCTTAAAAGTGTTTCAGCTGTGGGATCGGGCTACCAGCAGTGCAGAGCTTGCTCAGTAATGGCAGCAGGCAGGTGTGAGTGCATCTGCATGCACTGTGAGGCGGAGACTCTTGGAGCAAGGCCTGGTCTCAAGGAGGGCAGCAAAGAAGCCACTTCTCTCCAGAAAAAACATCATGGACAGACTGATATTCTGCAAAAGGTACAGGCAGTGGACTGCTGAGGACTGGGTAAAGTTATTTTCTCTGATGAATCCCCTTTTCGATTGTTTGGGACATCAGAAAAACGCCTCATTGGGAGAAGACAAGGTGAGCGCTACCACCAGTCTTGTCTCATGCCAACTGTTAAGCATCCTGAAACCATTCATGTGTGGGGTTGCTTCTCAGCCAAGGGAATCGGCTCTCTCACAGTCTTGCCTAAAAACACAGCCATGAATAAAGAATGGTACCAGAATGTCCTCCAAGAGCAACTTCTCCCAACCCTCCAAGAGCAGTTTGGTGATCAACAATGCCTTTTCCAGCATGATGTAGCACCTTGCCATAAAGCAAAGGTGATAACTAAATGGCTCAGGGAACAAAACATAGAGATTTTGGGTCCATGGCCTGGAAACTCCCCAGATCTTAATCCCATTGAGAACTTGTGGTCAATCATCAAGAGACGGGTGGACAAACAAAAACCTAAAAATTCTGACAAAATGAAAGCATTGATTGTGCAAGAATGGACTGCTATCAGTCAGGATTTGGTCCAGAAGTTGATTGAGAGCATGCCAGGGAGAATTGAAGAGGTCCTGAATAAGAAGGGTCAACACTGCAAATATTGACTTGCTGCATTAACTCATTCTAAAGGTACTGCCACACTACACAATCCCGCTAGCGATCTCGTTAGCGTCGCATACTAATGAGATCGCTAGCGGATTGTTTCTATATCGCTAGTAGCTACCTAACTTAGCGATGTCGTTAAGGACGCTATCGCGGTTAGCGATCTCCTTAACGACTTTAGCGGTACAAAAGTACCGCTAAATCGCTAAGAAAAGGTGCTACACTAAGCGATTATACTTACCCAGCGGGAGCGCCGGCGATAAAATAGGGTCCGGAACGATTCCAGCGACGAGCGAGATCACAGCAGGATCTCAGCAGGGAGCTCGTCGCTGGTAGATGCCGCACACTACAACATCGCTAACGGGATCGCTAAATAGTGACGTTTTTTAGCGATCCCGCTAGCGATGTTGTTTAGTGTGGTATACCCTTAACTGTCAATATAAACTTTTGTTACTCATATGTTTGCAATTATATTTCTGTCTGTGATAAAAACATCTGTCAAACACACATAAAAACCAGAGGGCAGCAGATCATGTGAAAATATAATATTTGTGTCATTCTCAAAACTTTTGGCCATGACTGTAGATTCCATGATCTCATCTCTGGATGTCTTCTTCCTTATATGAGCCTCTAACTTTTCTATCCATATACTCAAGGAATTTACCACATATAGATGCTATATTAGCCTTAATCATGGCTGCAGAGGTCTCCCATGTTTTTTTTGAGAAGACCATCTGCCTTTGTAACAATTATGTGGGTACTATGGAATCTGACTGCGTGGGATAAAACGAGTCTGAGACCAAAGCTGAGACAAATAGGTGTATTTAACAAAGCAAGAAGTAGAACATAAACTGACAGAGACTTTCCTGCAATTGTAGCGAAGTGCACAGCACAAAACAGAAATGTCCAGCAAACTTAGTAGCGAGGCGCGACCGCTAATACAAACAAGTTCAGCAGTAAAAAAAAAAAATAACACAAAAATTCAGCTTAACTTGAATTGGTACACATGCAGCACATAAGAGCATGTTCACATTAGCCATAAAACATATAAACCTACAGAAGAAAAAGTAAGCAAAACCCTGCTGTAACTAAGTAAATAAAAAGCAAAAAGTGCATTTAAATAACAGAGTTTTTAGTAATACTGCTTTTGATCAAAAATAGCTTAAAAGCCATCCCACCATGACAAGGTAACTCAAAGGCTTCCCCTGACTGGTGTTCCACTGGTGTGGCCCAGTCCTCTTGTCTGCCCTTATTCACACACTGAGGTCGACATTGACCCATGGTAAGGTTTTTAATATTAGACAGAGTAGGACTGTCCCGTCAGAGTTATCTTATCGCGGTGGGATGGCTTTTATGCTATTTTTGATCAAAAACAGTATTACTAAAAACTCTGTTAGTTACATGCACTTTTTGCTTTTCATTTACTTAGTTACAGCAGGGTTGTGCTTAATTTTTCTCCAGCAGAAGTATGCAGCAAGAGTGCGACCCACACTTATACGTGGAAGTCCAGCAGTAGTATGCAGCAAGTGTACGACTGGCACTTAGGCGTGGAAGTCCAGAATTATGCAGATAGAGGAGATGATGCCTTTCTTGGAAGTCCAGAAATACATGGGTGGAGCATAACAAGAAGAAGGTACTTAAATGTACCTTTTGGGCTGAGAAGTCCCGATCAAGTCCCGCACAGCAGCCTGCAAACAGACACAGTCTCAGAAGTTTGGAAAGTAGGTAACCCCAGCAGCATCCGGAAGCAGCTTATAAGACTAAAGGCAGCTGGAAGTGGTGAGGCAGAGCACCGAGTAACGAGCAGCAGCAGGAACTCCAGAGGCAAGCCAGGAGGAAGCTCAGAAGCAAACAGCAACAAAATACTCAGGCAAGGAGGATCTCCCGACCCGGACTTAAATAGTAGGACAGACAGGAAGTTCCAGGACAGGGTGAAGTACCAGACTCCATCTTGGACAAGGGCAAAACAGGCTCCATGGAAGTCTGGAATCCTTACAGCCTTTCTGTCCATCGGATCTTTTATGCATGATGAGTCCTCAAAGGGTATAGCAGTTTTATTTGCTACCCTAGCTATAGGGATATCTACTTTAGGGAATTCTTCCCATAATTTTCCTCCTTAGAGTCAAAGGGTATCAGTCTCTTTTCTATGTCTTCCCACTCCTCCAGGATCATAGCTTTAATATATTTATTAACAGGGAATACTCTGTTCATACAGCTCATCAAACCTCCAAAGATTTCATCCTGTATTAAGGAGGGCTGGTGAGTATCTTCCACCTTCATAGTATTTATGACAGCTGATAAGAGTGTGTCAGTATTAGGGATGAGCGTGCATATTCAATAGTATTTGTGTAGCCCAGCTGCGCTTGGTGCCACATGTACCCTGGAGGATGCACGGAAAGGTAAATCCATGATAATCTATAAGCACACAACACTTCACATTTTTCCTGGTTCCACCAGAGGGAGCCCTTGAGACAGTAGTTAGATGAAGGCAGTCTAGCTGCGAGTTAGCTAGTCGTTGGTGTTACCTCAGAACAGCAGAACATCTCAGAACGGCAGTTACCTCAGACGAGCTGTGAGGGAGAGATAAGATCTCCTCAGAACACCGGAGAGAGACTCCTGTCAGATTAGCCTGAGGGCTGAGGAAGTCTGAGCGAGAAGCTGACATCTACTGCTGCCTGTGCTTATGTTAAATGTGCGAGTAGGACGACAGGCAAGTGGAAAAGGGAAAAGAGAGAGTGACAGAGGTTAACCAGCATTGATAGCTTACCTCCACTCTGCACCACTGGACACCGAGTCCGAGCTTGCTAGTACCTTCACGGCTAGTGGGAAAAACCGGAGACCCTGGACTTCAAGTCGCAGGGGCCCAGCAGTGCTGATACGTAACCGAGGTTAGGAAGACGGGGGTCTGGCAGGTACCGCCACAGAGACACTGTTCTGTCCACAAGAAGACCTCACCACAAGATCAGCCGGGCGTAGCAAAGAGAAGGAGTTAAACTCTGTTTTATGCAAGTTAGAAACTCACACACATAAGGACGTAAGGAGGCCTTACACCTACTCAGTGGATTACTGGACGTGCATCCTCCACCCTGACGGCCTCCCGGGACGTGCCTGCAACTTCATCACCATTAAAGGTACAGAAAGAGACTGTCTTGTGTGTGTCTGCATTATTGCTCCTTCACCCCTACACCGCCATATACCTCGAGGGATCAGTCTTACCTGTGGAAGACTTAACACCTTGCTGCCCAGTAACAACCCCTCAGAGGATTCACCCTGCAGCGCTGGTCACCCTGATCAGAAACCACAGGTGGCGTCACGAACATTTCTATCATCCCCTGTAAATATCCCCCTTTAGTGAGCGCCCAGGGCAACGACCGAGCTGCGCTACCCGTGACATCCCCCAGTAAAGTGAACGGGCTCGGTGCCGAGTACCCCATAGCCCTGGTACGTGCGACTCATCATTTTGGCGTCACGAACAGGATAAGAAGCTCGCTATATGTGAGTCCTGTGTGCCTGAATTGGACTGTTTTTGTGCTATAGACTGTGTTGCTGTTTCTGAGATTTTTGGCGCCAATTGTCCGCCATTGCCCGCCAAAGTACAGCGCTACAGCGCAAGGAGAAGGGGCGTACCTGCAGAAAGCGCGCGGAGTCCCGGACACGCCCCCAACGCTGACGCGACTGCAGGTCGTTCATCATCGCTGTGCCTGGCAGAGCTGCAGCCTTCAGGAGAAGGTAGGCCACGCTTAACTAGGGGGGCGCAGACATGTCGCAGCCGCAAGCTGACAGCGCGGCCGATTGCGATCGCTCCGGTGACTTACCCGCCGGTGCTGTCGCACAGGATGGAAACGCTGCCCCCTCATCCGGTCCTGTGGCCCCGATAGTACCGCTGACGCTCCCATACCTGCCTGGAGCAAAGTGGCTCCCTCAGTATAGCGGTAAGCCAGATACCCTGTCAGGGTTTAAGCGTAAAATATGCAGCAAAATGGACATGTACCCTATGACATAGAAACAAAAAGCTGCAGTGGTATTGGGACAATTGACTGGTGCTGCAGAGAGGGAAGTAGAGACTTGGACAGCTGCAGACCAGGAATCAGTGCTTTCAATTTTCTTAAAGCTACAGACTATTTTTGAGGACCGCACTGAAACAGATCTCCGGATGAGGTTTTACCAATGCTCCCAGAGACCAGATGACAGTATTAGGGACTACGCCTGCCGACTACAGGGGGCCCTGCGAGCTCTCAAACAGGTCAATCCTATAAGTGCCATTAATGAAGGCAAAATGTTGAAGGAGCAGTTTGTACGGGGACTGAGGTCCCGAGCTGAAAGCAGAACTGTGCACTGGTGGTCCTTGGATCATCCTGACGCTACCTTTGATGCCCTAAAAGATATGGCTATAAAAGGACTGCGACCCCTGGAGAAGCCTGAGGTGGCAACCCAGTGTCACCCGGGTGAAGCCGCTCTAAAGCCGGCAGCATCCACCTTTTCCCCGCTGGTGGCGGAAGCCAAAACGCAGGTGACGCCCCCTACTGAGTTGGACTGTCTGTGCTCAGAAGTGCGCCAGCTGACTAAAAACCTGGCCGCTGTAATGAGTGCTCTGCAACTGCGGAAGGAAGAAGGAGAAAGATCCTGCTAGCTGACTGCCCAGAGGATGTCCCTTGGATGAACCAGAGGAAAAGGAGGACGTCGCCCCACTGGAGGAGGACAACGCCACCCCCAGGAGCGACCCTGATCAGCACCATCCTCGCCGAGAGATCATCTGCTACCGTTGCAACAGAGAAGGTCATCAAGCCCGACAGTGTCCTTTAAACGAGCAGATCCTGGGTCCGAGGGCCAACACCCAGGAATAGACTTCTCCGACCCCTCAGACTGGAACCGCAGGTTTGTGGAGGAAGACCCTACCTGTCCATCATCCTGGACGGGATCGCAATCCCTGCCCTGCTGGACACTGGATCTCAGGTGACCATCATACCTGATGTCCTGTATAATAAGTTTTGGTCCATGGACAGTCTCCAGCCCCCGAGCCCTGACTTTGCTGTGTATGCCTCTAATGGTCTCACTGTTGATATACTCGGAGCCAAAAACATGGACGTAAAGGTGGGCAGAGTGGAGCTGAAGGACCAGGGACTCTTAGTAGTAAAGACTGTAAATGAGGAAAATGGCTTAAATGTGGTTTTAGGTACAAACATTATTAGTAACTGTGTGGGAGAAGTTGTGTTTTTGCTCCAACAGCTCGCCGAAGTTGCCAGGCCAATGCAAAAGGGAGTGATCCAGAGGGAGATCCGGGCCCTGATGTGCCAGCAGCAAGCAAAGCTGACAGATGGTGAAATTGGTAATGTACGGGTGACAGACCCGAACCCCATTGTGATACCCCAATGAGTGAAATGCTTATATGGTGTAGAGCAGCAATAGGTCTGAGAGGACAGAACTACCAAGCAGTAGTAGAGCCCCATTGTTCAGAGCACAGACCTACACTCTTGACTGCTAGAGGGGTAGTAGAAGTACGAAATGGGAGAGTACCAGTACGTCTTCTCAACTGGGGAGAAGATGAAGTGAATTTACCACGCTATGCCACAGTTGCTAAATTACATACCGTAGATAACAACTCTATTCTCACGACAGAGTCCTTAGCCTCCCGCCAACCAGCGGAGGATAATGACCCAGCAACCCAGGTGGAGGATTGGTGTCAGCAGCTCCATGTCGGGACAGACACCACTCCCGCCCACCAGAAACAGGGAGTACTACGGGTGGTACAGGAGTACACACAGGTATTTAGCAAACATCCACTTGACTTTGGGACAATTAAGGGAGTACAACATCATATCCCTACAGGCAGCCATCCTCCCATCAAAGAGCGGTACAGGCCTATACCTCCAGCACACTACCAGAAAGCTAAGGAAATGTTGCGTGACATGAAGGAAGCAGGGGTGATAAGGGATAGTTGTAGTCCCTGGGCAGCACCTCTAGTCCTAGTTAGGAAAAAGGATGGAAGCATGAGAATGTGTGTAGATTACAGACAAGTAAATCGCATTACACATAAAGATGCATACCCTTTACCATGCATTGAGGAATCCTTAGCTGCCTTAAAAACTGCTAACTACTTTTCCACCCTCGACCTCACTAGTGGGTACTGGCAAGTAGCTGTGGCTGAGGAGGATCGGGAGAAGACGGCTTTCACCACCCCGATGGGACTCTGTGAGTTTGACAGGATGCCGTTTGGACTCAGCAGTGCCCCGGGAACGTTCCAGAGAGTGATGGAGAGTTGCCTGGGACATCTCAACTTTGAAACCGTGTTGCTGTACCTGGACGACGTAATTGTGTACTCCAAGACGTATGAGGATCATCTGAAGCACCTGGCAGAGGTATTTGAGTCACTGTCCAAGTATGGGATGAAACTGAAGCCTTCAAAGTGCCATCTGCTCAAACAAAAGGTACAGTACTTGGGACATATTGTCAGCTCAGAAGGAGTGGCGCCAGACCCCAAGAAGGTCACTGCCATCCAGAAATGGCCAGAGCCGAAGAATCTCAAGGAGGTGCGCCAGTTCCTGGGACTGACAGGTTACTACCGGAGGTTTGTAAAGGACTACACTAAGAAAGCAGCGCCTCTGCAGGACCTCCTGGTAGGACAACCCCTCAAGAGCAGAAATCCTCCATTCCACTGGGGTAAAGAACAAGCTGAGGCATTCAAGGAGATGAAGGAGATCCTTACCGGTGATGAGATCTTAGCCTATCCTGACTACAGCCAGCCGTTCCTGCTGTATACTGATGCCAGCAACAAGGATTGGGAGCTGTCCTCCGTCAGAAGCAAAATGGCTGGAGAAAGTCATCGCATATGCAAGCAGGAAGCTCCGGCCGACCGAGAGAAACCCAGAAAACTATAGTAGCTTCAAGTTGGAGTTCCTGGCGCTGGTCTGAGCCATTACAGAAAGATTCAAGCATTACTTAGCCTCCAGCAAGTTCACTGCTTACACTGGCAATAACCCCTTGACACATCTTGAAACAGCCAAGCTGGGAGCCATGGAGCAACGTTGGATGGCTCGGCTGTCGAACTATCAATTTACCATCAAGTACAGGGCGGGCCGTAAGAACGCCAACGCTGACGCCTTGTCCAGAATGCCGCATGAGTCCGACACGGAAGAGGAATTGGATGATCTAGAAGAGATTGAGCTACCTGCATTCCACAGAAATGGGATGATCCACGAGCAACGAGCCTACAGGAGGCAGCGTGGTAAGACGTTAAACCCTTTACCTCACCACAGCTGGAAGGAGACCCAGAACAGTGACCCGGTTGTCAGCCGCATCAAGGAGCTGATAACTCAGGAAGGTTCCTCCTTGGAGAAGGATGCGTCTCAACAAGCAAAGCAGCTGTGCAACGAGAGAAGCCGGCTGTTTATCTACCGAGAGAAGCTGTACCGAAGGTACGTCAACCCCAGAACCCATGAGATGGTATGGCAGATAGTAGTCCCAAGAACAGACATCCAGATGGTGTTGGAAGCCTACCACGATCGAGCGGGACACTTTGGCTGGAAGATGCTGGAAACCCTGCTGAAGTGTCGTTTCTACTGGTGGGAATGCGCAATTCCATCGAGAAATGGTGTAAGAACTGTGCGTCCTGTAGCCTCCGAAGAAAAGACTACAGCAGCCAGAAAGCACCCCTGCAACCCATCAAGACGACTCGTCCCTTGGAGATCGTGGCATTGAACCATATCAAGTTGTCACCCAGCAGGTCAGGATACTCATATGCCCTGACGATGGTGGATCACTACTCCAGGTTCCTGGTGGTCGCCCCTGTCAAAGATCTGACAGCTGAAACAGCAGCAAAGACGTTTCAGGCGTATTTATGCAGACCCCATGGATATCCAGAGCAAGTGTTAACTGATCAAGGTCCTGCCTTTGAAGCCGAATTGTTTAAAGAGTTCTGTCATTTGTACGGATGCAAGAAGATAAGAACCACACCGTACCACCCCCAAACCAATGGTCTCTGTGAGAAGATGAATCACATAGTCATTGATCTGCTGAAGATGGTACCACTTGAGGAGAGGAATCGGTGGCCAGACCTACTACCTGACCTGGTAGATCTGTACAATCACATACCTGTGAGTTCCACCAATTGCACCCCAGCCTACCTCATGCGGGCAAGACCAGGAAAGCTGCCCATGGATTTGGAACTTGGTGTTGTAGAACCAGAAGCTGATGTTACAACTGAAGATTGGGACACGAACCGACAGGAACAGTACAGGAGAGTACAAGCCTGCGTGGAAGATAGTCTCAGTAAAGTAAGGGAAAAACAAGAGGAAAACTACAACAAAAGTGAGCCAGCTGAATATTTTGTACCTGGAGAAATTGTGCTGAAAAAAATAGAAGTATGCACAAATTAGATGATCAATGGGAAAAAGAGCCATATGTCGTGCAAAATTCAAAGTTTGACAACAGGAAAACATGTACCATTAGTAAAGATGGAGGAAAGACGACCACAACTGTATCAAGAGACCACCTAAAACTTTGTCCAGATATGTTAAAGCTTCGCGAAGAAGAACCTGTTATCGACAAAAAGGAACCAGGTGAAGTCATACACACGGACTTAGGAGATTTTCCTGCAGATTGGCCTTGTATCGGGACGCTGCGATCATTCCATTACTTCAATTTTACCAACCGCAAGAAGCACTCCAACGTCAAGTTGAGCCAGTTGTCGCAGAAGGGATAGTTCAAGAGGAACCTGCTCCTGAAGCATCTCAAGAAATAGAGTCTCGAGAAGTGGAGTCTCAAAACGTGGAACCTCCAGATGTTGGGTCTCAGGAAGAAGAATCCCCTGGCGAAACAGAACCGTATCGCCCAGCCGCAAGTATGCTTGCCAGGTCCCTAGAGAGGTTAAGGCAGTATTACAGTTTACTGGCACGTAGGACAGATAGGTCAAATGCTACCATACCTGACGCAACACCACGTAGGTCAGTACGCACAACAAAAGGAAAATTACCTGTTAGGTACCAAGAGTAGGCCTAGCAAATGTAAACCAGTAAACAAGAGTCCAAGTGTATAAAGGTATATAAGTGTGGAGCCCAGCTGCGACTGGATCCATATCTTCCAGAAGGTGCATTGAAAGAAGATACCACTAGAGGTCATTATGCACATGCACACACGTCCATTTATTCCCAAAGACCACCAGAGGGAGCTGTGTTAGGCATATAAAAAGAAGAAGTTTAGTTTCAGTTTAGCTCAGTCTGCTCAGAGAGCTCAGTCTGCTCAGAGCAGCTCAGTGCAGCTCAGTACCTCAGAGAGGCTGTAGAGCTATTCAGTTCCAAGTAAGTGGAGTCTAGTAGAGGGTGATACAGAGAGATCGCTCCAGCCTAGTCAGAGCTGAATCTAGGAGTGTAGCTCAGTAGAAGCGTGCCGACGCTTAGAGAGCGGCGAAGAGGCAGCCCACCAACTGCCAGTGTGTGTGATTGTGTGAGGATCCAGGTAGGCCGAAGGCGAGTGGAAGGAGCAGCAACAGGGGTAGAAAAGCCTTTAGAGCTTACCTCAGCAAGTATTCACCGGACACCAGGGTCCGAGCCTATAGGGATCTCCACGACCCATTAGGAGAACACCGGAGTTCCTGGAGGACTACAAGTCCCAGGAGTACCACAGAGATGATACGTAGCAGGATCAGGAGGACGGAGTCTAGCAGTGCACTGCAAATAGAGACTGTGTACTTCAAGAAGAGGTCCAATCACAAGGTCAGCCAGGTGCAAGACGGAGATCAAGTTAGACCTAGCTACAAGCAGGTCAGGACTTTATCACCAAAAAGGCAGAGTACAGGAGGCCACACACCTACCAGTGGAAGATTCTGGATGTGCACCCTTCACCCTACAGTGCTCCGGGGAGTGCCTGCAACATCTACAGTAAAGGTACCAAAGTGACTTATGTGTGTGTCTCCCTTATTGCCCCTGACTGCCGGGTCCCCGTCTGTCCTGCATTACTACTCAGTCGCATACTCCACTGTGCTACATCTGTCCTGCATCCCTACACATCTATCTGCCCTGGAGGAAAACTCAGCCTTACTTGTGGAAGGCTTAACACCTAGCTGCACCACATTAACCCTCCAGTGGATCTGCATAGCAGCGCTGGTCATCCTGACCAGATACCACAAGTGGCGTCACGAATCCCCAAATCATCATTCAAGTCACCTGTAAATATCCCCCATTTTCAGTGAGCGCCCAGGGCAACGGACCGAGCTGTGCTACCCGTGACATTCCCCATAGAAATCGACGGGCTCGGTGCCGAGTACCCCACGGCCCTGGCGGACGACTCATTCTCTGGCGTCACGAACAGGATTGCGTGCCCTGCAGCAACGGAGTAACTTGTGCCCGTTGCCACCGGGTACTGTGTGCCTCACTAAAAGACTGTGTTTTGTATGTGGTGAAGATTTCCCGCCATTTGCCCGCCATTGCCCGCCATTTACAGCGCCACGGCGCGAAAACTAGTGGGCGTACCTGCAAAAGCGTGCTGAATCCTGGACACAGCCCCAACGCTGACACGGCGGTAGGTCCTGTGAAGAGCTACAGTGAACGCTCTGACGTCAGAGCGGCGGCGACGCAGGTCCTGCTACACCGCTGTGCCCTGCAGAGCTGCAGCCTTCAGAGAAGGTAGGCCACGCTCCACTAGGGGGGCGCAGACATGTCGCAGCAGCAAGCCGACAGCGCGGCCCAGGCCGACGGCCTTAATGACTTACCCCTTGGCGCTGCCGCACAGGTTGGAAATGCTGGCCCCTCACCTGGTCCTGTGGCCCCAATAGTACCGCTAACGCTGCCATATATGCCTGGAGCGAAGTGGCTCCCTCAGTACAGCGGCAAGCCAGATACCCTGTCAGGGTTCAAGCGAAAAATATGCAGCATAATGGACATGTACCCTATGACAGAAAAGCAGAGAGCTGCAGTGGTAGTGGGACAATTAACTGGTGCTGCCGAGAGAGAGGTAGAGACTTGGACAGCTGCAGACCAGGAGTCAGTGCGTGCAATTTTCTTAAAGCTACAGACTATCTTTGAGGACCGCACTGAAACAGATCTCCGGATGAGTTTTTACCAATGCTCCCAGAAACCAGATGACAGCATTAGGGACTACGCCTGCCGACTACAAGGGGCCCTGCGAGCACTTAAACAGGTTAACCCCATAAGTGTCAACAAAGAGAATAAAATGTTAAAAGAACAATTTGTACGGGGACTAAGGTCCCAAGCTGAAAGCAGGACTGTGCACTGGTGGTCCTTGGATCATCCTGATGCTACCTTTGATGCCCTTAAGGATATGGCTATAAAAGGACTGCGACCCCTGGAAACACCCGAGATGGCAACCCAGTGTCATCCAAGTGAAGCCACCCTAAAGCCAGCAGCATCCACCTTTTCCCCGCTGGTTGCAGAAGCCAAAACGCAGGTGGCGCCCCCTACTGAGCTGGACTGTCTGCACTCAGAAGTGCGCCAGCTGACCAAAAACCTGGCCACTGTAATGAGTGCCCTGCGACTGCCGACGGAGGAAGAAGGAAAGATCCTGCTAGCTGACTGCCCAGAGGATGTCCCTTGGATGCGCCGGAGGAGAGGGAGGACGTCGCCCCACCGGAGGAGGACAACGCCACCCCCAGGAAGGACCCGCGACCAGCATCATCCCCGGCGAGAGATCATCTGCTACCGCTGCCACAGAGAAGGTCACCCAGCACGTCGGTGTCCTTTAAACGAGCAAATCCTGGGTCCGAGGGCCAACACCCAGGAATAGACTCCTCAGGCCCCTCAGACTGGAACCACAGGTTTGTGGGAGGAAGACCATACCTGTCCATCATACTGGACGGGATCGCAATCCCTGCCCTGCTGGACACTGGATCTCAGGTAACCGTCATACCTGATGTTCTTTACAATAGATACTGGTCCAGTGACGGTCTCCAACCCCCAAACCCTGACTTTGCCGTATACGACTCTAATGGCCTCCCTCTTGACTTACTGGGGGCTAAAAACGTAGACGTAAAAGTGGGGAGAGTGGAGCTAAAGAATCAGGGACTTCTTGTAGTAAAGACTGTTAATGAGGAAAATGGGTTGAATGTGGTTTTAGGCACTAACATTATTAGTAACTGTTTGGAGGAGGTTGTGTTTTTACTCCAACAGCTCGCCGAAATTGCCAGACCAAGGCAAAAGGGAGTGATCCGGAAGGAGATTCGGACCCTGATGTGCCAGCAACAAGTGAAACTGACCGGTGGTGAGATTGGTAATGTACGGGTAACAGACCCGAATCCCATTGTGATACCCCCAATGAGTGAAATGCTTATTTGGTGTAGAGCAGCAATAGGTCTGAGAGGACAGAACTACCAAGCAGTGGTAGAGCCCCATTGTTCAGAACACAGACCTACACTCTTGACTGCCAGAGGGTAGTGGAGGTACATAATGGGAGGGTGCCAGTGCGTCTTCTCAACTGGGGAGAGGATGAAGTCAAATTACCACGTTATGCCACTGTTGCTAAGTTGCATGCTGTGGATAATAACTCCATTCACACAACGGAGCCCTTAACCTCCCCACAACCAGTGGAGGATAACGGTCCGACCACCCAGGTGGAGGATTGGTGTCAGCAGCTCCATGTTGGGACGGACACCACTCCAGCCCACCAGAAACAAGGAGTATATCGAGTAGTTCAGGAGTATGCTCAGGTATTCAGCAAACACCCAATCGACTTTGGGAAAATTAAAGGGGTTCAACATCACATCCCCACAGGCAATCATCCTCCCATTAAAGAACGGTACAGGCCTATACCTCCAGCACACTACCAGAAAGCCAAGGAAATGTTGCGTGACATGAAGGAAGCAGGGGTGATAAGGGATAGTTGTAGTCCCTGGGCCGCACCTCTAGTCTTAGTCAGGAAAAAGGATGGAAGTATGAGAATGTGTGTAGATTACAGACAAGTAAATCGCATTACACATAAAGATGCATACCCTTTACCACGCATTGAGGAATCCTTAGCTGCCTTAAAAACTGCTAATTACTTTTCCACCCTTGACCTCACTAGTGGGTACTGGCAAGTAGCTGTGGCTGAGGAGGATCGGGAGAAGACGGCTTTCACCACCCCGATGGGACTCTGTGAGTTTGACAGAATGCCGTTTGGACTCAGCAGTGCCCCTGGAACGTTCCAGAGAGTGATGGAGAGCTGCCTGGGGCATCTCAACTTTGAAACTGTGTTGCTGTACCTGGACGACGTCATCGTATACTCCAAAACGTATGAAGATCACTTGATGCACCTGGCGGAGGTATTCGAGTCACTGTCCAAGTATGGGATGAAACTGAAGCCTTCAAAGTGCCATCTGCTCAAACAAAAGGTACAGTATCTGGGACATATTGTCAGCTCAGAAGGAGTAGCGCCAGACCCCGAGAAGATCACCGCCATCCAGAAATGGCCGGAGCCGAAAAATCTCAAGGAGGTGCGACAGTTCCTGGGACTGACAGGGTACTACCGGAGGTTTGTGAAGGATTACACCAAGAAAGCAGCGCCTCTGCAAGACCTCCTGGTGGGACAGTCCCTCAAGAGCAGAAATTCTCCATTCCATTGGGGTAAAGAACAGGCAGAAGCATTCAAGGAAATGAAGGAGATCCTGACAGGTGATGAGATCCTAGCCTATCCTGACTACAGCCAGCCGTTCCTGCTGTATACTGATGCCAGCAATGAAGGATTGGGAGCTGTCCTCAGTCAGAAGCAAAATGGCCTGGAGAAAGTCATCGCCTATGCAAGCAGGAAGCTCCGCCCGACCGAAAGGAACCCAGAGAACTACAGCAGCTTCAAGTTGGAGTTCCTGGCACTGGTCTGGGCCATCACAGAGAGGTTTAAGCACTACCTAGCCTCCAGCAAGTTCACTGCCTACACCGATAACGACCCCTTGACGCATCTTGAAACAGCTAAGCTGGGAGCCATGGAACAATGCTGGATGGCTCGGCTGTCAAACTACCAATTCACAATCAAGTACCGAGCAGGCCGCAAGAATGCCAACGCTGATGCCCTATCCAGGATGCCTCATGAATCGGACACGGAAGAAGAAGCGGATGATCTGGAAGAGATTGAACTACCTGCCTTTCACAGGAATGGGATGATCCACGAGCAACAAGCCTGCAGGAGATCGCGTGGTAAGACGTTAAATCCTTTACCTCACCACAGCTGGAAGGAGACTCAGGACAGCGATCCAGTTGTCAGACGAATCAAGGAGCTGATAACTCAAGAAGGTTCCTCCTTGGAGAAGGATGCGCCTCAACAAGCAAAGCAGCTGTGGAATGAGAGGAGCCGGCTGTTCATCTACCGTGAGAAGCTGTGCCGGAGGTACGTCAACCCAAGGACCCATGAGATGGTATGGCAGATAGTAGTCCCCAGAGCAGACATACAGATGGTGTTAGAAGCCTACCACGATCAAGCGGGACACTGTGGCTGGAAGATGCTGGAGACCCTGTTGAAGTGTCGTTTCTACTGGGTAGGAATGCGCAGCTCCATCGAGAGGTGGTGCCAGAACTGTGGACCCTGTGGCCTCAGAAGAAAGGACTACAGCAGTCAGAAGGTACCCCTGCAACCCATCAAGACGACTCGTCCCTTGGAGATCGTGGCCCTGGACCATGTCAAGTTGTCACCCAGCCGGTCAGGATACTCCTATGCCCTGACTATGGTGGATCACTGCTCCAGGTTCCTGGTGGTCGCCCCTGTCAAAGATCTGACGGCAGAGACAGCAGCAAAGACGTTCCAAGCAAATTTCTGCAGACCACACGGATATCCTGAGCAGGTGCTAACTGACCAAGGCCCAGCCTTCGAGGCCGAATTGTTCAAAGAGTTCTGTCACTTGTACGGGTGTAAGAAGATAAGAACCACACCGTACCACCCCCAAACTAATGGTCTCTGTGAGAAGATGAATCACATCGTCATTGACCTGTTGAAGACTGTACCACTCGAGGAGAGAAATCGGTGGCCAGACCTACTACCTGACCTGGTAGATCTGTACAATCACATACCTGTGAGTTCCACCAATTGCACCCCAGCTTATCTCATGCGGGCCAGACCAGGAAAGCTGCCCATGGATCTGGAGCTTGGTGTTGTAGAGCCAGAAGCAGATGTGACTACTGAAGACTGGGACACAAACAGACAGGAACAGTACAGAAAAGTACAGGCCTGCGTTGAAGATAGTCTCAATCGAGCAAGGGATAAACAAGAAGATCGCTACAACAAAAGTGCGCCAGCTGAACCTTTCACACCTGGTCAAGTCGTACTGAAAAGAAAGAGGAGGATACACAAACTCGACGATCAATGGGAAAGAGAGCCCTACATCATACAGAATTCAAGGTTTGACAACAAGAAAACGTGCATAATAAGCAAGGATGGAGGAAGAACGACTGCAACTGTATCCAGAGATCACCTAAAGTTGTGTCCGGATCCGTTAAAGCTTCAAGAGGAATAACCTGTTGTCAATCAGGAAGAGCGTGATGAAGCAGTCATACATACAGACTTAGGAGATTTCCCCGCTGATTGGCCCAGAATTGGAGATGCCGTAATCATTCCCGTGCTTCAATTCTATCAACCACAAGGAGAACCTCTACATCCAGTTGCACCAGTTGTTGCAGTAGAGTCAGTTCCAGAGGAACCTGCTCCAGCAGAACCTCAAGAAGCAGAACCCCAAGAAGCGGAATCCCAAGAAGTTGAATCTCAGGAAGAAGGATCCCCTGCAGAAGTCGAGCCAGTTCACCCAGCTCACAGTGTGCTTGCCAGTCCAGTAGAGAGGTTAAGGCAATTTTATAATTCACTCTCACGCAGAACAAACAGGGAAACTGCTACCTCACAGGTCACTGCACCACGCAGATCAGAACGTAGCACAAAAGGACACCTCCCTGCTAGGTTTAGAGATTAGTTCAACCCTTGGCAAATGTAAATAATTGTTTAGAGTCACTGTACATAAATGTATATATTTTTGCTTATAGTATGCTTTATTATACTCTTATTTATTAACCTATTTTTCCTTATAATATTGAAACAAGTGAATGGACATTATTTTTATTTGTTTTCTCTACCCCTTTTTGAGCATCCTTTTCCAAAAGAGACTGGGACTTTTATGGTTGCTCAATTCCTCAATTCCTCATTGTGCTAATGTACATAGTTGTTCATTTACCGTTATGCAACAGTTCAAGAGTGCCTTACCTCCTGTAAAGGAAGAGTTATTTATGCAATGTTTATTGTTTATTGTTCTTTGTTTTGTATTTCAGCCCCGGAGTGCTGAGTTCTACTAGGGGGAATGTGGAGCCCAGCTGCGACTGGATCCATATCTTCCAGAAGGGTGCACTGAAAGAAGATACCACTAGAGGTCATTATGCACATGCACACACGTCCATTTATTCCCAAAGACCACCAGAGGGAGCTGTGTTAGGCATATAAAAAGAAGAAGTTTAGTTTCAGTTTAGCTCAGTCTGCTCAGAGAGCTCAGTCTGCTCAGAGCAGCTCAGTGCAGCTCAGTACCTCAGAGAGGCTGTAGAGCTATTCAGTTCCAAGTAAGTGGAGTCTAGTAGAGGGTGATACAGAGAGATCGCTCCAGCCTAGTCAGAGCTGAATCTAGGAGTGTAGCTCAGTAGAAGCGTGCCGACGCTTAGAGAGCGGCGAAGAGGCAGCCCACCAACTGCCAGTGTGTGTGATTGTGTGAGGATCCAGGTAGGCTGAAGGCGAGTGGAAGGAGCAGCAACAGGGGTAGAAAAGCCTTTAGAGCTTACCTCAGCAAGTATTCACCGGACACCGGGGTCCGAGCCTATAGGGATCTCCACGACCCATTAGGAGAACACCGGAGTTCCTGGAGGACTACAAGTCCCAGGAGTACCACAGAGCTGATACGTAGCAGGATCAGGAGGACGGAGTCTAGCAGTGCACTGCAAATAGAGACTGTGTACTTCAAGAAGAGGTCCAATCACAAGGTCAGCCAGGTGCAAGACGGAGACCAAGTTAGACCTAGCTACAAGCAGGTCAGGACTTTATCACCAAAAAGGCAGAGTACAGGAGGCCACACACCTACCAGTGGAAGAATCTGGATGTGCACCCTTCACCCTACAGTGCTCCGGGGAGTGCCTGCAACATCTACAGTAAAGGTACCAAAGTGACTTATGTGTGTGTCTCCCTTATTGCCCCTGACTGCCGGGTCCCCGTCTGTCCTGCATTACTACTCTATTGCATACTCCACTCTGCTACATCTGTCCTGCATCCCTACACATCTATCTTCCCTGGAGGAAAACTCAGCCTTACTTGTGGAAGGCTTAACACCTAGCTGCACCACATTAACCCTCCAGTGGATCTGCATAGCAGCGCTGGTCATCCTGACCAGATACCACAAGTGGCGTCACGAATCCCCAAATCATCATTCAAGTCACCTGTAAATATCCCCCATTTTCAGTGAGCGCCCAGGGCAACGGACCGAGCTGTGCTACCCGTGACATTCCCCATAGAAATCGACGGGCTTGGTGCCGAGTACCCCACGGCCCTGGCGGACAACTCATAAGAATCGTGTAAATACATGTATATATGTTACCTCTAGCAACGTTCGAAGAGTCCTCAACTCCCGCAAGGGACGAGTTAATGTTATGTTGATGTTATATAAAAATTTATTTCTTTTCAGCCCGGGAGTGCTGATGTTAACTAGGGGTGGATTTGTAGCCCTGCTGTGCCTGGAGTCACATTTCCCCAGGGGGATGCACCGAATGTAACACCCACGGAGCCCTATGTGCACACAACACACCTGCACTATTCCATAGATCCACCCGAGGGAGCCCTTTCGCAGTTGATAAAGGTAGTGAAGACATGGCAGTTACCTCAGAACGTCTTAGAGATCAGTGAGAGATGAGCTGAGAGAGAGAGAGTTACCTCAGATTAGATCAGATTACCTTAGAGAGTCGGGGTGTTCTGTCTAGTCTATCTGAGAGCTGAAAGACTGAAGACTACAGCTTAGGCTTAGTTCACTGTGTGGAGGCCAGTAATAGTGGAGGAAGATAGCCACTTCAGCCTGGTCAGAACTGAGTCAACTGAGTGTAGTTTCAGTGAGCAAGCGTGCCGACGCTTTGAGAGCGGTGAAGAGAAAGGAGAATTAGCCATCTACTGCTAGTGTGCTTATGTTAAGGGTCGGAGTAGGACGGAAGGCGAGTGGAAGGGAAAAGAGAGTGACAGAGGTTGAAACAGCATTGATCGCTTACCTCTACTCTGAACAACCGGACACCGGGTCCGAGCTTGCTAGCATCTACACGACTAGTAGGAGATACTGGAGACCCTTCAAGTCACAGGGGCCCACAAGTGCTGATACGTAACCGGGGTCAGGAAGACGGAGTCTAGCAGGGCCCTGCATACAGAGACACTGTTCTATCCTAGAGAAGGCCTCACTACAAAGTCAGCAGGGCGTATATGAGAAGACAGAGTTAGACTTCGTTTCATACAGGTCAGAAACTCACACATACAGGAGTACGGAGGCCCTACACCTATTCAGTGGGATTACTGTACGTGCATCCTCCACCCTGCTAGCTTCCCGGGACGTGCCTGCAACTACCATCAGTAAAGGTACAGAAAGAGACTTTCGTGTGTGTGTCTGCATTATTGCTCCTGCGGCTGAAAGACCCTTCTCCATCCTGCACCCCAACACCGCCATATACCCTGAGGAATCCAGTCTTGCCTGTGGAAGACTTAACACCTTGCTGCCCAGTAACAACCCCTCAGTGGATCTACCCTGCAGCGCTGGTCACCCTGACCAGGTACCACAGGTGGCGTCACAAACAAACTGTAAATACTTTATTCCCCTGTAAATATCCCACATTTTAAGGTGAGCCCTAAGGCCACGGACCGAGCTGTGCTACCCATAACCCTTGTAGGGCTGTGTGGGGAGTCTTTAAACAGTTTGAAACGCTGTGTGGGGGACATTTAACAGTTTGGGGTACTACGTGTTGTGTGTGGTAGCTATTATACTGTTTGGAGAGCTATATCAGGCGCCTTTATACTTTTTGGAATGCTAGTGGGTGCTATTATACTGTGTGTGAGCCATTAATCAGTGCGCAAGGTTGTGTGGGGTCCATGATACTGTGTGTAGGGTTCTGTCAGGGCCATTATCCTGTGTGGAAGCGTGTGGGGGCCAATTATACTGTATTGAGGGCCATTATACTGCTGGGAGAGCTATATGGCGGCTTCACAATTAGTTTCACAGTTTGGATAGTTATGTATGGGACCATTAACCCTTTAAGGACCAAGCCATTTTGTAGGTTAATGAACAGGCCAATTTTTACAATTCTGACCACTGTCATTTTATGTGCTTATAACTCTGGAACGTTTCAATGGATCTTGGCGATTCTGAGAATGTTTTCTCGTGACATATTATACTTCATGATAGTGGTAAAATTTATTCAATATAACTTGCGTTTATTTATGAAAAAAACAGAAATATGGCGAAAATTTTGTAAATTTTGCAATTTTCAAAATTTTATTTTTATGCCCTTAAATCAGAGATATATGTCACAAAAATAGTTAATAAATAACATTTCCCACATGTCTACTTTACATTAGCACAACTTTCTTTGTAACCAAAATTTTTTTTGTTAGGAAGTTATAAGTGTTAAAAGTTGACCAGCGATTTCTCATTTTTGCAACAAGATTTACAAAACCATTTTTTTTAGGGACCACCTCACATTTGAAGTCACTTTGAGGGGTCAATATGACAGAAAATACCCAAAAGTGACACCATTCTAAAAACTGCACCCCTCAAGGTGTTCAAAACCACATTCAAGAAGTTTATTAACCCTTTAGGTACTTCACAAGAATTGAAGCAATGTGGAAGGAAAAAATGAACATTTAACTTTTTTTCGGCAAAAAATTTTTTAGACACAATTTTTTTTATTTTGTCAAGGGTATCAGGAGAAAATGAACCACAATATTTGTTGTACAATTTCTCCTGAGTACACCGATACCCCATGTGTGGAGGAAGACGAATCTCTAGGCGCTTGGCAGTGCTCAGAAGGGAAGGAGCATCATTTGAGATTTTGAATGTCAAATTGGCTGGAATCGAGAGCGGATACCATATCGCATTTGGAGAGCCCCTGATGTACCTAAACAGTGAAAAAACCCCATAAGTGACCCCATTTTGGAAACTAGACCCCCAAGGAACTTATCTAAATGTGTGGTGAGCACTTTGAACCCCCAAGGGCTTCACAGAAAGTTATAACGTAGAGCTGTAAAATTAAAAAAAATCATAATTTTTCCACAAAAATGATCTTTTCACCCCCAATTTTTATTTTCCAAAGGATAACAGGACCCCAAAAGTTATTGTTCAATTTGTCCTGAGTACGCTGATACCCCCATATGTGGGGGTAAACCACTATTTGGGTGCATGGCAGAGCTCGGAAGGGAAGCAGCGCCATTTGACTTTTTTGGCTGGAATTGAGATTGGACGCCATGTCGCATTTTGGGAGTCCCTGATGTGCTTAAACAGTAGAAACCCCCCACAAGTGACCCCATTTTGAAAACTAGACCCCCCAAAGGAACTTATCTAGCTGTGTGGTGAGCACTTTGAACCCCCAAGTGCTTCACAGAAGTTTATAACGTAGAGCCTTGAAAATAAAAAAATCATATTTTTTTTCCTCAAAAATGATCTTTTTGCCCCAAAATTTTTATTTTTATAAGGGTAACAGGAGAAATAGGACCCCAAAAGTTGATGTGCAATTTGTCCTGAGTACGCTGATACCCCATATGTGGGGTGTAAACCACTGTGATCGCCTTACTGCGATCTTTGGGAGGCAGAATGAACAAATCCACAAAAGGTGAAGAACTGGTTTTATTTTTTACGCCATTCCTCGTGCGATATTAGCGATCGGGCGACTTTATTCCTCTGGTCGGTGCGATTACAGCGATACTGTCACACACTAAAAGACGGGTTTTTTTGGAAAAAAATTTTGTAAGAAATTTTTGCATTGCCGTATTTTGAGAGCTATAATTTTTCCATATTTCGACCGACAGAGTCATGTGCAGGCTTATTTTTTGCGGGACGAGCTGACGTTTTTATTTGTACCATATTCGGGCACATAACGTTTTTTGATTGCTTCCTATTCTAATTTTTGTGGAAGCAGAATGAACAAAAACCAGCAATTCAAGAATTGTTTGTTTACTTCTCCTCCGTTCCGCGTGTGGTAAAATTGATAAGGCAGCTTTATTCTTCGGGTCACTACGATTACAGTGATACCTCATTTATATCTTTTTTTATGTTTTGGCGTTTTTTACAGAATAAAAACTTTTATAGAAAAAATAATTATTTTTGCATCACTTTGTTCTGCGAGCTATAACTTTTTTATTTTTTCATTGATGGCATTATGTTGCAGCTTGTTTTTTGCAGGACAAGATGACGCTTTCAGCGGTACCATGTTTATTTATATCCATTGTTTTGATCGCGTATTATTGCACTTTTTCCAAGCAGTATGATGATACCGCTAGGAAAAAGTATAATTTGCTACTTTTTTGTGTTGTTTTTTTTTACGTCTTTCACTGAAGGGGTTAACTAGAGTTACACTTTTATAGATGGGATTTTTACGGAAGCGGCGATACCAAACGTGTATTTTTTTTTTTACATAAAAATGTGTATTTTTTAGGGGAATTTTTTAAATTATATTTTAATTTTTTTTTTTTACAATTTTTTTTTTAAAATATTTTTTTTTACCTAGTCCCTTTATGGGACTTTCACTTTTTTACTTTTGATTGCAGGTATAATACATTGCAATGCTCCAGCATTGCAATGCATTATACCAATGGAGAAAGCTGTTGAGACCATGTTGTGAGCATGGTCTCAGCGGCTTTCCGTAGCTGGATGACCCGTAGGTTGTCATGACAACCCGGGTCATCAAGGCAGAAATCTGGCCCTGCGATTACATGGTGGGAACGCCGATCTGAGGCAGAGGGAGCAGCAGTCAGGGGGTTAACAGCCAGGGGCGGCGCAGACGCCGCTCCTGGATGTCAGTGCAGGAAGCTCAGCCACTGCAGCGCTGAGCTCCTGCACTGATCGGGCAGGAGAATCTGAAATTTCAGCCTCTCCTGCCTGATCGCTGCTGTGTTTGGTCAGTCAGATTGACTGACCAATCACAGCACTGTGGGTGCGGGGACCGACGGCATGGGTCCCCGCACCTCTTGCCGTGCCTGTCAGCTGTCATAGACAGCTGTCGGCACTGAACAGCATGACATGCACAGTCCGTCCTGGTGCCGGAACTGACATCCTGCCATGACAGACTGTGCACGTCAATGGACATTAAGGGGTTAATCAGTTTGTAGGGCTATGTTGAGGCCATTATATAGTGTGAAAAGTTGTGTGGAGTCCATCATGCTATGTTGAGGGTTATTTTGGGCCATCTTATTGTGTGGGATAATTGTACTGTATGAAAGGCCATCACATTGAATGGTGGACTCTGTGAGGGCAGTGGGGGTCCTCCTACTGTGTGGGAGTACTGTTTTGTGGCCATTCTATTGTGTATGGAGGACTGTGAGAACCATTAATACGGTGTTTGGGTCACTGTGTGGACATCATACTGTGTTGAGGTCACTGTGGGTATCATACTTTGCAGGGGGGATATTATAGGCACATCATATTGTGTGTGCGGAGGAATTCACTGTGGGAGTATCATACTGTATTTGGGGGCCACTTTTGTTGGCATCATACATTATGGGGGCCATGAAAGACATATCTAAGTGCCCTGTGACCCAGCTGAATATTAATTTTACTTTTGGAGGGAGTGAGCCCAATTAGCATTTCTGTTATGGGGCTCCATGATTTCTATGTACAACGCTAAATATTGCAATAAATCAGTGTTTAATATCTGGCAAAACTTAAAATAGTGGTTGGCCTAGCTGACTATCTAGAATGCGTAAGGTCTCCTGACAGCCCTCTAACTTTCTGTGTTGAATTAAGAATTGAAATGTCCTACTATTTTGTTTTCTTTAGGAGATAAGCTGCAGCCAGATGTGTCTGCTAGCAGTTAACTTTCCTCTTTACATCTGATGTATAACCACATTTAAAAATGTATATAAAATCCAAGGAATATTAAGGCTCATATGCACATTAGATTAAAGTTGACTAAATAAGGCAATTTTGGCAAGACCAAACGTATGTGTATAGGGGCCTCCTGACTCTTCCTGAAAGATGATGTCAGGAAGGAGAATGTTAGGGAAGTTTGAATTGAAAAGACTTTTTGAGATCCTTTTATTTAATTTACTGGCATTGGCTTTCTTCATTCTCTGCATAGAGAGCTCATGAATTCTCATCCTAGAGTTTATGTGCATAGGAAAGATGGGAGACATACTTTTCAGCTGACAGCCATCAAAGGTGTATAAGCACCTGTTGAGTATATTATGGTGTCTAATAACCTATCCTCACTTTTATTTTAAAATATTATTCTTCAGTCCCTATGAATAATAAAAAAGGATCTTCAGCGGGATAACTTGTAGTTTAAGGGCACTAATGCAAAATTTCCAGCAGGGCTCCCAATTATAGCTGCTCTTTAAAAGTATTAGTCTTATTATATAGGACAAGATGACTTTTTACACACCCCTAGGTTCCATATCCCTGGTATGACTTCAACCCTTCACCATTATATCATACCCTGGATGGTCTCGCAGCGTTCTCATTCGGTAAACTTTAACTTGTCCAAATTTACCCTAAAATACACTAGTTTTTAGCTGATCAGATGTTCTAATTTGTTGTTAGATTTCATTTTTATTAATATCGTAGCTCATCTGGTGTAATTGAGAACTCCAAAAAAGTGATTCGCCTAACATTGCCAAAAAAGAAAAAACACCTTTTGCCTGCAGCAGTCACTAGCTGTAGATTAGAAGCTGTTGCTTGCAAATGTATTTTTGAGTTTAATGGGTGCGAATAAATACCACTTCAGTAAGTTTTAAAGGGGGCATTTTCAATGAGCATTTGAATATAGGTATAAAAAAAATGCAAGTTTGCTATAAAAATATATATTGTATATGAAACAAATAGTTTATTTTTTTTACTATGACTAAAAATAATAACTCTATCACAAATGAAACTTTTAACCTCGGAATAATACAATGTGCTTATTTTATTTAGTATTTCAGGTAGGAGCAGAATGAAATAGAGAATAAACAACAGATAAACCAACAATCTAGGTTATGAGTGAAGAAATTAATTTAATGTATTAATCTTATGATATTTTCTATTCTTTTGTTATTGCCTGGTCACCATCATCTCCTGTTCACCAAAGAGAAGGCTAGATTTTCGAGACAGCCCAAGTTAATGTCTGCAGAAATATTTGTGGTCTACAAACATTTTAATGGGAAGTTATACATTTCCTTGACAAAAATTTTCCATAACCCACTTTTCAGAAGCCTGTCAGATATTAACAAATCTTACACTAAAGGAATCTGAAATTGTAGTCTCTCCATAAACATGTCTAACTATTTCCATCTGGTTTGATTTAAAAGATGAAATCCATGTTAAGTATACTAGGTCTGTACATCATTAACAGTGTGCAAAGTGCTTAGTGAAAAATATATACACAAGGATTATGAGAATATAATAGCTGAAAGGTATAGACTTGACAGACTTTGTAATTACAATACATGTTTTCTTATAGATTGCAAAAAACAGAAAATATTTGTTTTGTTTCAGAGTATATATTTCATGAATCAAGAACAAAACAGCTTGTTTCATTACATACCCCAAGGCAAAAAGGTATAACAATTATGTGGGTACTACGGAATCTGATTGCGTGGGATAAAACGAAACTGAAACCAAAGCTGATGCAAATAAGTACATTAAAGATGTGAAACAAAACTAACAGAGCTCTTCCGGCAATTGTAAAGAATAAAACAGAATAGTTCAAGTGAAACAAAACAGAGCACTTCCTGCAATTGTAATGAATGCACAGCACAATATAGAAATGTTCAATAACTGAATAGCGGGGCGCGACCGCTAATACGAACCAGTCCAGCAGTAATATCACGCAGGAGTGCACAAGGCACCAAACGTAGGAGTCAAGCAGTAATATACAAGAGAAAGCACACGGCATTTAACGAGGAAGTCCAGCAATAATATGAGTATGCATGCACATGGCAATTAATTGTAGGAGTCTAGCAATCATATGGGTGAAAATGCACACGGTACTTAGACATTGAAGTCCAGCAAAACACAGGTCAAGAGTTAAAGGATGAGGTCGCTATATGTACCTTTTGGGTTGAAAAATCCCGCTCAAGTCCAGCACTGCAGCCTGCACAAACACAGTCCAAAAAGAGATAGTAATGTCAGAATTCCTACTGACCACAGCAGTTCCAGAGACAAGAAGCACCTCACTAGAATTACCACAGTTACCACAGACAGGGCCAGCGTTAGGGCAGGCAGACCAGGCATCTGTGTGGGCCCCCGCTCCCCCGTGGGCACCAGCTAGCGGCACATCACGCAGCCACTATAGGGCCCCAGTGAAGCAGGGGGGCCTGCCTCCCGCCAGCGCCTACTCCCCCCCGCCGCAGCCGCATTGAACTTTACTGGCGTCTGCTGGTACAGTTCAATGCAATGATGGAGGAGAGAGTATCAGCTGACGCTCCCTCTCCCATCATTCCTCACTCTGCCTCTGACACAGCAGGTGCGAGATGACTTCATCACGTACTCACTGTGTGCCGGGCAGTGCAGCCACTGAGACAGGAGCCGGGAGCAGCATGGGCACGAGGAGAGGTGAGGATTGTGTTTTTTTTTTAATATCAGTTAGTACTGGACTGTGGGGACATTTTTGGGGGAGGGGAGAGTGGAGATGTGGGCTGTGCTATATACTATGTGGGCTACAAGGCTGTGCTACATACTATGTGGGCTACTGGTCTGTGTTATATACTATGTGAGCTACTGAGCTGTGCTATATACTATGTGGGCTACTGAGCTGTGCTATATACTATGTGGGCTACTGAGCTGTGCTATATACTATGTGGGCTACTGCGCTGTGTTATATACTATGTGGGCTACTGGGCTGTGTTATATACTATGTGGGCTACTGGGCTGTGTTATATACTATGTGAGCTACTAGGCTGTGCTATATACTATGTGGGCTACTGGGCTGTGCTATATACTATGTGGGCTACTGGGCTGTGCTATATACTATGTGGGCTAATGGGCTGTGTTACATACTATGTGGGCTACTGGGCTGTGTTATATACCATGTGGGCTACTGGGCTGTGCTATACACTATGTGGGGTACTGGGCTGTGCAATATACTATGTGGGCTACTGGGCTGTATTATGTACTATGTGGGCTACTGGGCTGTGTTATATACTATGCGGGCTACTGGGCTGTCCTATATACTATGTGGGCTACTGGGCTGTGTTATATACTATGTGGGCTACTGAGCTGTGTTATATACTATGTGGGATACTGGGCTGTGTTATATACTATGCAGGCTACTGGGCTGTGTTATGTACTATGTGGGCTACTGGGCTGTGTTATGTACTATGTGGGCTACTGGGCTGTGTTATATATTATGTGGGCTGTGCTATATACTATGTGGGCTACAAGGCTGTGCTACATACTATGTGGGCTACTGGTCTGTGCTATATACTATGTGAGCTACTGAGCTGTGCTATATACTATGTGGGCTACTGGGCTGTGTTATATACTATGTGAGCTACTAGGCTGTGCAATATACTATGTGGGCTACTGGGCTGTGCTATATACTATGTGGGCTACTGGGCTGTGCTATACACTATGTGGGGTACTGGGCTGTGTTATATACTATGTGGGCTACTGGGCTGTGTTATATACCATGTGGGCTACTGGGCTGTGCTATACACTATGTGGGGTACTGAGCTGTGCAATATACTATGTGGGCTACTGGGCTGTGTTATGTACTATGTGGGCTACTGGGCTGTGTTATATACTATGCGGGCTACTGGGCTGTCCTATATACTATGTGGGCTACTGGGCTGTGTTATATACTATGTGGGCTACTGGGCTGTGCTATATACTATGTGGACTACTGGGCTGTGTTATATACTATGCAGGCTACTAGGCTGTGTTATGTACTATGTGGGCTACTGGGCTGTGTTATGTACTATGTGGGCTACTGGGCTGTGTTATATATTATGTGGGCTACTGGGCTGTGTAATGTATTATGTGGGCTGTGTTATATACTATGTGGGCTATTGGGCTGTTATATACTATGTGGGCTGTATTATATACTATCTGGCTTTGTTATATACTATTGGGGGTACATTATATTCTGTAGGGAAGGCTGTGTTATATACTATGTGGCTGTGTTATATACTATCGGGGTACAGTATATTCTATGGGGAAGGCTGTGTTATATACTATGGGGTGCTACATTATATTCTATGGGAAGGTGGGCTGTATTATATTCTATGGGGGCTGCATTATATTCTATGGGGAGGTGGCTGTATTATATTCTATGGGGGGCTACATTATATTCTATGGGGGCTGTATTAGATTTTCTGAGGGAGGATTGCATCATACTCTTTGATGGGGCTACATTATATTCTATGGGGGCTGTATTATATTTATTATATTCTATGAGAGGTGATTGCATCATACTCTAATTAGGGGGCTACATTATACTATATGAGGGGGCTACATTGTATTCTATGGGGGCTGCATTATATTCTATGGGGTGCTAGATTATATTGTATGGGGGCTTCATTATACTTTATGAGCGGGCTACATTATATTCTATGGGGGCTGCATTATTGTCACGCTGTCTAATGATATGAATACAATGTCAGTAAACTATTTATACAGGAACCACACTCAATACAACATATAGTTTAGCAACATCAGAATGTAAGTATAAAATAGATTTACCTGACACAATATCTGCAGAACTTAGGATTAATCTTGAATGTCACACTGTCTGACACAATCTCTGCAGAACTTAGGGTTAATCTTGAGGACTTAGAATCATAGAATCATAGAATCATAGAATCATAGAATGGTAGAGTTGGAAGGGACCTCCTGGGCCTTCTGGTCCAACCCCCTGCTCAAAGCAGGATTCTCTAAATCATCCCAGACAGATGTCTATCCAGCCTCTGTTTGAAGACTTCCATTGAATGAGAACTCACCACCTCTTGTGGCAGCCTGTTCCACTCATTGATCACCCTAACTGTCAAAAAGTTTTTTCTAATATCTAATCTGTGTCTCCTCCCATTCAGTTTCATCCCATTGCTTCTAGTCTTTCCTTGTGCAAATGAGAATAAAGATGATCCTTCTACAATGTGACAGCCCTTGAGATATTTGTAGACAGCTATTAAGTCTCCTCTCAGTCTTCTTTTTTGCAAGCTAAACATTCCCAAATCCTGCAACCGTTCCTCATAGGACATGGTTTGCAGACCGGTCACCATTCTGGTGGCTCTTCTCTGAACTTGCTCCAGTTTGTTGATGTCTTTTTTAAAATGTGGTGCCCAAAACTGGACACAGTATTCCAGATGAGGTCTGACCAAAGAGGAGTAGAGGGCAATAATGACCTCACGTGATCTAGACTGTATGCTTCTGTTGATACATCCTAGAATTGCATTTGCCTTTTTTGCTGCTGCATCACACTGTTGACTTGATGAGCTGTAACAGGAAAGAGGAGGACCGGGGTCTAACCTGACCCTACACTGGGGTCCTAACTAATCCCTTTCCTTGGAGGTACTGATAATGGTTCAGAGGTCCAAGTCTCCAGCCTAACCCTGTCTCCTGTCAGACCCTGAACCCTGTAATCAGTCCTAAGAAGGATCCTGATTACCACCAAAGGGATATGGGCTGATCTCAGCTAAATACACAGATTAGACATATAAGACAGACAGGATAGCACTCACTTGCATACACACTCAAACACCGAAGGAACATAAATGGTCTGGGAAATAAACTCTAAACAAGTTGAGCTTAAAACAGCTAAGGAGCTCTCAACTTCAGTCTATACAGATTCATTCCTATCTGTGGTCTGCATGAAGGATTTCACTGGCAACTCCCAAAGCAGACAACCAGGAATTTAAAGGAAACCAATCAACAAATAATCAATTGCAGCCGGGAGAAACTGCACCCAGTCACAGCACCGAGCACAGACAGAATTAACTCCCTAGCTGCCAAACACAAAGAAACAGCAACTCAGCTGTGAGAAGTCAAAACGTGCAACCGCGACGATCTTCGTGGCAATGCACACATGACAATTATACAATATGAGGAGGGCTACATGATTGTATTCTATGGAAGGGCTACATTATACTATATAAGTGGGCTGCATTATATTATATGAAGAGCCTGCATTATATTCTGTGGAGTGACTGCATTATACTCTGTGGGGTGGTTGCATTATACTCTGTGGGGTGGTTGCATTATACTCTGTGGGGTGGCTGCATTATGCTCTATGTGGTGGCTGCATTATACTATATGTGGGCTGCATTATACTGTATCGAGGACTATGGGGAATACATTATACTATATGAAGAACTATGGGGTACATTATACTATGGGAAGTGAATTTAACTACATGGATGACTATGGCGGTGCATTATACTATATGGAGCACTATGAGGAGTGTATTATAGTATTGTCGTCACTGCTTGTCTCATTAACCCTTTCCTCCTCGGAATGTGGTACCAGAGAGAATAAGACACAGACCAAAAGTATGCGTCAATAAGCTCTGCTCTTTATTGCTAACGAAGGGATTTATATGCACCCCTGAAGCAGGAAGCGGAATTACCATATATGGCAGTTAATACAACTTATCACTAAAACATAAAATACTGGTTTTGCCTTGAATATTCCATCCTTCCCTTTCGCTCCCAGCACAGAGTGTCTTTTCAACTCAGGCGGGGGGGGGGGGGGGCGGTATATTATCTCAAAGGAAGGAACATTCTTATCCTGACTTCTAGTATACATCAGCTTGTCTGACAAGAACCAAGGCCTCTAGTTAAAAAGAAAAATGCTGGTTCAGCTATAACATTCCCTCCTTTTGTTCCTTCATTTGATCAATACACATCTTCATACCTCCTCTGTGTCCTAGTACATCGTTTAATACACATCAAACAAATTTTAAAAACTAGATAGCAAGACATATCAATAAAACCTGTAGGCCAGCTTGTATTATCCCAGTCAGCCATCCCCCTATGCCTTTGAACCAATTTGCGGGGTTAAGAAAGGAGAAAGTATTTGCCCACCATGAATCTTGATTCTTCAGATTTGCCTCATCATATAGTTTCCTTAACTTTATGACATCCTCTAGCTTATGTTTAAGGTTAAAACACTAGAATTATCAATATAATGACAACATGCAGGTCCGATAATCTGGCACATCCCTCCTTGAGCTTAAGTCAGGTAATCTAACACGAGGGTATGTTGGTTAATAACAATAATTATCTTGTTCTGTACTGCAAGGGACCCATTGATGATATCTAAAATATCCCATATTTGATAATCTAGGTAGTCTGTGGATTCTACCAACTTATCCCACGTCTGAGTTATCATAGGGTAGATAAATAATGCACTGAAAAATTTATTTGCTATCCCCATCTCCACTATATGTGGTCTCCCATTTGGGCGAGGTCTATTGTCTGTTCCAAGCATCCGTTACTGCAAGGATGCAAGCAAATGTCATTAGTAGCATCATTCCTCTTCTGGAGGCTCTCCAAGGATCTTCTTACAATGCGATGCGTGAATCCAAGTTTCCTTGCCTTGTAGCTTGACTGCGGTACTTGTCGTCAGTAGAACTTGAAAAGGTCCATCAAATCTCGGATCCAGACTCTTTCTCACATGTCTTTTAATGACTACCCAGTCTCCGGGCTGCAGGCTGTGACTTCCAGGATCCTGGTTCGGATCTGGAAGAGAACTGAAGACATTATCATGTACTTTCTTAAGTCTTTTATGCAAATCCCTTACATATGAGCTTAATACATAGTTACTCATTTCCAGTGCTTGGGGAAAGAAACATCCTAAGCTAGGCACTTTGCCAAATAGTACTTCATACGGAGAAAGTCCAGTTTTCCTATTTGGAGTGTACCTTACTGAATATAGGGTTAATGGTAAACATTCAGGTCAAGATTTCCCTGTTTCAACCATGGCCTTTTGGATTTTTAACTTCAATGTCCCATTTAGTCTTTCTACTTTTCCACTGCTTTGTGGATGATATGGGGTGTGGAAAGCTTGTTGAATTCCCAGAGCTGTCAAGACTTCATTCATTATTTCACCTGTGAAATGTGTACATCTGTCACTTTCGATCACCTCTGGTACTCCATACCTGCACACCACCTCCGCAAGCAGCTTCTTTGCGGTTGCCGCAGCCGTAGCCTTGGCAATCGGGAAAGCCTCCGGCCAACCTGAGAATAAATCAAAACACACCAACACGTACTCCCATGACCCTGATTTTGGCAGCTGAATATAATCAATCTGCAGTCTCTGGAAAGGATAGAGGGGCCGAGGGGCGTGTTTGGGTGGCGTGTTGACTACCCTTCCCTGATTATGTGTAGCACATACCATGCATCCCTGGATCAAACCTTCTATACAGGTGGAAAAGCCTGGTGGTACCCAATGCTTCTGCATCACGCTCATTACAGCAGTTTTGGACTGGTGGGTTGGCCCATGTAACATCTGGGCGACCGCAGGGTACAACGCCCTTGGAAGGCATCGACGCATCCCTCTTCCCCATACCCCATTTGCTTCATTCAGACATGCACCTTCTTTTTCCCACTTTTCTACTTCCTCCTGGTGCACCTGAGCCTGCATCTGGGATAAGGCATCCTCCGACACAAAGGGATTTTTGGGAGCGCTTACCTGGTGCATCGTTACCCTTGGAGTGGTCTACTGGCTGCTGTTTTTGCTGCTGCATCGGCCATTGCGTTTCCTTTACTCACCTGATCAGTGCATCTTGTATGTGCTTTAACTTTTATGACAGCTACCTCTTTTGGTAATTGTAATGCATCAATTAACTGCTGGACTGCGTCAGCATTTTTAATGGGATGTCCTGCTGCCGTCAGGAATCCTCTAGATTTCCAAATTGGACCAAAATCATGAGCTATACCGAATGCGTATCTAGAATCTGTGTAGATGTTAACAATTCTACCTTCAGCTATCTTACAGGCCTCGGTCAGAGCCTTAAGTTCAGCCTCCTGGGCCGACTGATGTGGGAGCATTGGTTCTGCTTTGATTACTGCATTTAGGGTGACGATGGCATACCCAGTGTGGAAGGTACCTGAGTCATCTTGGTGGCGAGATCCATCTACAAAAAATTCAAAATCAGCATTAAGTCTTTCAGTTTCAAACACTGTGGGTAGGCCTGCTGTTTCCTGTGCCATAAGCTGAACACAATCATGAGGAATCTCCTCTCTTGGATCTTCTTTGTACAATACCGTACCTGACCCCTCCTTTAGATCCGAGAGAGATAACAATGTGGCAGGATTAAGTGTGGTACATCTCTGCAAAGAAACATTTGGAGGCATTAAAAGTGTACATTGCAATCGAAGGTGACGTGCAGCTGAAAGGTGTGCCGGTTGCACCTGGTTCAGTATGGTGTATACATCATGAGGTGTAAGTACTGTCAGTGGGTGATCAAGAACAATGTCTGACGATTTGTGGAGCAATAGTCCTACAGCATGTAATGCCCGTACACAGGACGGGGCACCTCTAGCCACTGCGTCTAGTCTTCCACTGAAATAGGCTACTGGCCTTTGATTGTCACCATGTAACTGGGTCAGTACTCCTGCCGCGTGTCCCTGCTGTTCGTGGAGATACAGGGTGAATGGTAGTTCATAGTTGGGGGTTCCTAGTGCTGGAGCTGCCACAATCCTGTTTTTGAGAGAATAAAAACAGTCTATACCTTCAGGAGTTAGTTTAAAAGGCACAATGGTGATACAGTCATAGAGAGGTTGCATGAGGATTGATACAGCATGTATCCACTGCCTGCAGTAGGAAACCAGTCCAAGAAATGTCCTAAGAGCGGCAACATTAACAGGCATAGGAAAATTCTGTACAGCTTCTTTGCGAACGCTGGTCAGATGTCGCGCCCCCGGTGTAATGCAATGTCCCAAAAAGATAACTGAAGATTTACAAAATTGGAGTTTATCCTTCGACGCTTTACATCCAGCTTGGTACAGAAACAACATGAGTGATATTGTTGCAGTGTGACACTGTTTCCTGGAGGGGGCACAAATCAGTAAGTCATCAACATATTGTAAAAATAACATTGGCAAAATCGATAACTGTGAACCAAGCAGCATCCTGAGATATCTGGAACAAAAGTGTATATATATCTTGTACCAGCCGATACATAGAGAGTTAAGTCTCGTAGTTGAAGGAGGAAGCTGAAGTTGGAGTTTACTGTCAAGGCCACTGATAAGGAACCTAGCTGCAGGCCTGCTCGCGAAGGTGGGGGCTAGGTTTTAACTAAAACACCACTTGCTTGACTTCAATCCTGGTGTCATAGTGACAGTCCCATCAGGATGATACTCAATATGTGCTTGCAATTGAGACAATACATCACATCCTAAAAAAAATTACATTGACCCCGTGGTGATACCATTAACTGTGTGTGTGTACAGTGGTTCCTTGAATTTGCAGGGGAATCTTTTTAGTGACGGGGAGCAGGATAGATGGAGAGTTGTAAGGAGTCGCTATAACATGGTGGGAGAAATCACTTTTCCCAAACGGCCAGTCCTCTTCTGTAATTACTGAATTGTCTGCCCCCGTGTCCACTTGGAACTCAACCTCATGTCCCCCTGGTAGGTTCACCTGCACTGTGCAATTAGGAGTGGGGGGTAAGGAGACAAGGGGTTCATGTGCAAGCTACCATTATCCTATGGGAGCAGCCCTAATTGGTCTTGGGGGCCTCTTGCAGGCGGGTCATTTGGATATGGATTAGTTCTGCAATCTCTCCTGAAATGTCCTGGTTTCTTGCATCCGTAGCACAATTTCTGTCCACCTCCTGGCACACGTCTCCCCTCCCTGTTGTTTGCAGGACGAGTACCTACAGCATGTAACCTTGCTCCTATTTTTGCCTGCGCTAAATCATGTTGTGCCCCCTGTGCTATTCTAGCTAGATCCTCTGCTTTAACTGATCTCCAATCTGGTCTACTTACTTTCACCTTTTCTGCCACTTCCTTTTTTAACCCATTCATGTATGCACTTGCCAGTATCCTCTCACTAGTCTTGTTTTCTGGGACAAAACCCATTTCTACCCAAGTTTTTCTTAGGGCCCAGAAATAATCTTTTGGCTCCTCTTCCTTTCCCTGAACTCTGTCTTCTAGTGTAACTTCCTTCTCTGCCTGTCTATCTTTACATGCTTTTTTCAACGCTTCTGTAAACAGAACCCCTGCTGCTGCGTCATTGACTTTTGCATTATCAGGTCCGGTCCTACCAACATAACACTTGTATGTCTCAACTATCAGTCGATCGTATCTAGCTTCATCTGCCAATTTCCCTTTTATAAGCGCTTCCAGATCCTGTCTAGTTGCTTTATAAGAGCCAACTGCTCTGTAGGGCTCCATGGTCTGTACATTTCTGCTGTCCGGGGGGCAAACAGGAGGGTAAATCAGTCATCCATGTTTTTGTCAGTCTGTAATGTCCGTCTCCTAATTCTTCAGTCTTTCCCTCTAAGTAATCACATGCACTCATCCACAGGTTCACTGTTTTCAACAGTCCTTTGTCTCTCAACCATCCATGATGTGAGTTAAAGAACCTTTTCCATTTATCACTGTTCAATTCTCCGTTTTCATTCATGCCTGCTTTACACAATACTTTGTCAATGCCTACCAACGCTTGCTTTCCCTCTCTGCGTATCACTAAATCTCTGGCAGTAATACCTTCCTTGGTATTTTGGTTCCCCATTTTTGTATCTCCTCACCTAGAAGAGATTCTCTTGTCACCAAGACAATTCTGTCACCAAGACTCTGTCACCAAGACTCTGTCACCAAGACAATGGGCCACAAAGGTTTCTGAACCATTCCACTGCTCGCTTTCCAAGATTTGTACGCCAACCAAATAAACAATCCGATCACACCAACACCAAGACAAAACCACAACACAATCATCGGATCCATACTGTCATTTTTTTCCAAAGGAGGAAAGGCAGGACTGACAATTAATCTGAAGGTCTACTGGTTCAAAGGGACCTGAGCCAGGAATACCTGTGAATTACCTGGAAAGCCGACCGCTCGGGGAGGAGGGAGTCCGCTATACAGTGATATAGATTTTAGGTAGAATATAATAAGTATTCTTACCTCAGCACTGTATGTATATCACCAACAGAGAGCTCCGCTCATCCCACGTCTCCGGATCGGTCGGTCTTTCTCAGAGTAGATTAACTCAGGTCCCTGTTCGGGCGCCAGCTGTCGTCACTGCTTGTCTCATTAACCCTTTCCTCCTCGGAATGTGGTACCAGAGAGAATAAGACACAGACCAAAAGTATGCGTCAATAAGCTCTGCTCTTTATTGCTAACGAAGGGATTTATATGCACCCCTGAAGCAGGAAGCGGAATTACCATATATGGCAGTTAATACAACTTATCACTAAAACATAAAATACTGGTTTTACCTTGAATATTCCATCCTTCCCTTTATTTCCCAGCACAGAGTGTCTTTTCAACTCAGGCGGGGGGGGGGGTATATTATCTCAAAGGAAGGAACATTCTTATCTTGTCTTCTAGTATACATCAGCTTGTCTGACAAGAACCAAGGCCTCTAGTTAAAAAGAAAAATGCTGGTTCAGCTATAACAGTATTATACTTTATGGAGGACTGAGTGTATTTTAATATATGGAAGAAATGTGAGGAGTGTAGTATACTATATGGAGGACTGAGTAGTGTGTTATACTATATGGAGGACTGAGTGTATTTTAATATGTGGAGGGCTATGAGGTGTGTATTATACTATATGAGGACTATGGGAAGTGTATAATACTATATAGAGGACTGAGGAGTGTATTTTAGTATATGGACAACTATAGGGAGTGTATTATACTAAATGGAGGACTTAAGGGAGTGTATTATACTTTATGGAGGACAATGGGAGTGTATTATACTATATGGAGGACTATGGGGCATATTATATTATATGCAGGACTATTGGGTATGCATTTTACAATATAGAGGACCGTGGTGCACATTATAATATATGGAGGACTATGGGGTGAATTATACTAAACAAGCAAAATGCTGCATATTCATCGAGTGATTGGATTGTTTATGCAGGAACAAAAATCATTGTTCTCAGCAGCACATCGCTGGTGTAAACTGTAGATGTGCTGCTGATAACATGATACTGTATGGGGATCTATTAGTGATCCATTAGTGATTGTTCTGTGCTCATCATGCTTTCTCAGATGGTGGAAAGAGGCAAGAAGCAAGTGTTGAACGATTTCAAAATTGTCGATCACACTCATATAGCGTCCTGAACTCAGCGCATGTAAATACAACCGAAATGCTTCTGTGTGATGTGCAATATGTTAGCATTTGGGGCCCCATTTTAAACTTTGCCTAGGGTTCCACTTTGCCTAAAACCGGCCCTGACCACAGACAGACGACAGAATAATGAGCAGAAGCAGCAGGGAGTTCACCATCAAACAGGCAGAAGCTCAGGAGCCAACAGCACAAAATACCCAGGCAAGGAGAATCTCCTGCCCCGGACTAAAATAGCAGAACAGACAGGAAGTTCAGGGGCAGAGTGAAGTACCAGACTCCATCTTGGACAAGGGTGAAACAGGCTCCAAGGAACATCCGGAATCCTTTCAAAAGGGATGACTGTATATGCACAAGCCTATGTAGTCCAATGTTTTCCTTTAATTAAGTCAAGGAACAAGCCAATTTAAGCTCACAGGTCACAGCAAGGCTCTGAGTTATTAAATCTGGAAAATGACCCCATGAGCGCATAACATCCAGTGACCCCTAGCATTCTGCATTATTGAGTTACAAAGCATAGCTACCAGGAACTAAGTACAGTAGCCGTATTTGGTCTCTCTGCACAGATAAAATCCAGCAGAACCCAGTGGCACCGGTGCCGTCCCATTTGGACCTTTGGGCGGAAAGTTATTGGCCATCCATGGTTCTGCCTGGAAAACCATACCCTCAGATATGGGAGGAGGGAGGCAGGCCAGCCCAGGGGTGGCGCAGCGTGTGGGAGGGAGCAGCCTAGGAGATATTAGGCAGCTCCTCATTTTGGACTGAGCCTTTCTTTTCGCAGGAGGCCCGTTACCTGAAGTGGCAAGTGAATCCCGTAACTAATATTTGGACCTGTGATCTATCAGTGCCTTAATGTGGTCACACGTTACACAACACGGTAATTGCAATCTATCTGTACCCTACCCTTGTACTACACTCCTGACTATATATTTGCTCTTGTATATATATCTGTATTTTTTCTAGTGCGCCTTTTCAGCGATTAAATATAAAATTAATGATGGGCTGCTCTTTTATCTCGATTCACGAATCCCCACGTCCACACACTCACTTGGTTATATTATACGCTACCCCCAGGGTTGGTTTCTGACCCGATATAACCCTGTTGTCATACGGGGCTTGTATATCGAATGAGGAACTGGTGGCAGCATACCGTACTGTGTTAGTGAGGAACTCTGACAGTGATGGCCGGGAGGTTTACATATATATATCCCCAGCCTGGACTGGTGATATATATCCCCCCTCACTGGGAGCACCTCAATAACTTGTACCTATAAGGGAAGCCTTTCCGGTGACTATTTGCCTTCGGTGCAGTTCCCTGACCTGAGGCAAGTGGTGGCACCAGAGAGCCGATCCCTGCTGGATCCTTCTCTCCCCTCACCAGAGGTGAGTGAAGGTGACACAGCCCTTCCCCTGTGCGATCCGTCACACCTCCAATCAGGTATTTCCTAATATTTGCCTTTTACATGAAATGCATTTTCAGATGTTAATAAAACGGACAGTTATAAATGTTCACATTCATAGGATGCAAAAAATAATCAGAATTTCCATGCTGATTGTCAGTGATGCAACATGATTTTCTTTAGAAACAAAATGTCAATAAATCAGCCACTAGACACAACTCATAAATTTACAAGTAGCTGTATGTTATAATACAGTATTATAGTGATAATATTTCAGTGGTAATATCAATGATCCATATGGCTAAAAGATAATGCTGTTATGTGACATATTAGAAATGTACAGATAATAAATGGCAGGAGGTTTTGCATCTTCCTCACATGCTGTTCCTGTTTTTCCTGGTTCCAGTTAAGCTTTGTCCCCCTGACCTTGTACTTACATCTTTCCCTATGCTTTTGTCCATTTGGTGACAAGAACCAGATCCCACCCTTATTTACATATCTGATCTTGTCTTTTAGACTCTCCTAATTAATGTTGTTTTCTGACATATATTATCACTCATCAATAAATATCTATGTGACCAAAACCCCTGCAAATTGGAGAGTCAATAACTCTGTTAGGAGATCAAAGATGAAAATATGGCTTTCCGTTTACTATGCATTTTAATTTTTTTCAATCCAATTGTGACTATTGAGATTCCAATACATGTATAATTCAGAAAAATACCTGTGAGGCCTCTTTCACACGTCAGTGGCTCTGGTACGTGTAGTGACAGTTTTCTCACGTACCGGAGACACTGACACACGTAGACCCATACAAAGGAATGGGTCTATGCTCATGTCAGCTTGTTTTCACGGACCATGTGTCCGTGTGCAAAACACACAGGCATGTCCGTTTTAACACGGAAAATGGCCCGCAAAACATCCTGCACAAGTGCACACGGTGGACAGTGCTAAAAATGAGCCAAATTTGGTGTATTTTTGCCATCGCGTTAATGCATGTGGCTGCGTTAGGTCATTTTGGTGTCCATTCCTGAAGTATCCATTTGTATACGTTCAGGCACTGTCAATAAAGTTGTTAAAAAAATTTTTTTGGCAGCGTTGTGTGTGGGTGGACACATTCTCCATTTTGAAGGCATCGAGTGTACTTCAGCTGCAAGCAAGATGTTTGTGTCTCAGCTTGTAAGATTTCGCTTGATGCAGTTGCGACGTCGTCAGAGAAGGCGTATTTCCCGGAGGAGATATTGGATTCATGAAGTCAACTTTTTTCGGCAAACATATGGTGCCTTTCACACCCTCTATGTTGAAGTTCATGAACATCCCTTTAAATTTCAGCAATATATTTGAATGACAATTGAAACGTTTGATATTCTGCTGTCACATGTCAAGGATGAGATACGTCATCAACACAGCAATTTCCGTGAAAGTATTTCTGCAGAAGAATGTTTAGTGGTGACACTGAGGTAATTTCCCTTTGATTTCTTTACATTGTGCCAGCTGATGGCAAAGACAACATGTAATGTAATTACCGTTGTGCATTTCTTGTGCTTTCCTACACGTAACTTAATGTCATACAGTGTAATGTCCATATTCAGTTTACTTTTTCTTGTTTAGATAAATCCTAGCTTTCGTTAAATCTGTACCCTATGTCCATTTTCGTCATGACATTGCTTTTTTGTTCATAGATATCTGGCTACGGGAGAAACTTTTCCCTCACTGCACTTCCAATTTCGGCTGGGCAAATCTACCATTTGCTGTTATGAATGTTTTAGAAATGAATTCTGAGCAGAATCTCCCTCTGGTGGTTACAAACAGTACTGAACCATTCAATGAGGATTAGCAATCAGGAATCACAGACTGGCTGGATATAAGGGAGGTTTCCCCACATCATGGTTTCCGGTGATCAATTGTTCTTGTCTCAATGTTGTTTCCTGGTTCACTTGGAAGCTTGCTGAGTCTTGCCTCTTCTCCTGCTCTCAGATAAGATATTTTCTGTTTTTTGTTTTTGTGCTTGCCATTTGCATATTTCTCTGCATTTCTGTGAGGTTGGCCAGGTTCCCCTTCCCGGGGGCTTGGTCTCCTCTCGGTTCCTCTGGAGCCACTGTTGTTTGTTCATTTGCCTTTTTCAGTTTTTTTTCTGTGACTTCGGCTTAGTTTTGTTACACCAGAGAACTAATTTAGGTGGTAGAGGTCGTGTGATCTCAGGTGTTTTTGCAATTAGTAGCGTTGGCTTTTTTTAAGGTTTTTTTTGGATTGCAGTAAGTATCCTTCCTATCCTTTTCTGTCAAGGCAGATTGGGCCCCAGCGTTTGCTCATACTATTTTCTGTCTGTGTCTGTATTTCCTCTTGTCTAACCGCCATTACATGTTTGGGGGCTTCCTATGTTCTTTGGGGATCTGCTCCGGGGCAGATAGCTTTCCTCTTTCTACCTTTAGGTGTAGTTAGCCTCTCAGGCTGTGACGAGGCGTCAAGGACCAACGTAGGAACGCTCCACGGCTGCCTTTAGTTGTGGTGGTTAGCCTAGACAGAAAAGGATAGAAAAGATACTCACTGCAATCCAAAAAACCCCTAAAAAATGCCAACGCTACTGATTGCAAAAACACCTGAGATCACACGACCTCTACCACCTAAATCAGTTCTCTGGTGTAACAAAACTATGCCGCAGCCATTAAAAAAACCTGGAAAAGGCAAATGAACAAATAACAGTGTCTCCAGTGGAACTGAGAGGAGCCCAAGCCCCCCGGGGGGAACCTGGCTACCCTCACAGAAATGCAGAGAAATATGCAAAAGGTAAGCACAAAAACAAAAACAGAAAATATGTTATCTGAAAGCAGAAGAAGAGGCAAGACTCAGCATGCTTCCAAGTGAACCAGGAACCACAGTTGAGACAAGAACAATTGATCACCGGCAACCATGATGGGAGGGAACCTCCCTTATATCAAGCCATTCTGTGACTCCTGATTGCCAATCCTCATTGAATGGTTCAGTACTGTTTGTAACCACCAGAGGGAGCTTGCTGCTCAGAATTCATTTCCAAAACATTCATAACAGGAGAGGCAGAAAAAACATGAGTGTCAGTATTAACACATTGGCAACCCCAACTGGTCACAGACACAGATTTCCAATCCAAAAGAGGATTATGAGTCTGTAACCAAGGGAAACCCAGTACAATAATGTCATGCAGATTATGCAACACCAGAAATTTGCAACTCTCCTGATGATCTGGTTCAACCCCCATTATCACCTGAGTAGAAAATTGGGGTTTATTCTCCGCCAAAGGGGTAGAATCAATGCACAGTAAAGGAATAGACTTCCGCAGGGTATCATGGGAAAGCCACAACGTTTGGCAAAGTCAAAATCCATCAGGTTAATAGCCGCTCCTGAATCCTAAGGTCAGGACTGCCCACTTTCGGAATTTCTGACAGTACAACTCAGCGTCTGCAAGACCCTGATTTAATGCCAACAGGATCTTTTCAGCTTGATCAATGACCTTAGGTTCATCGTACAATAACCCCAGAGCCTGAAAAAATACATCAATATCATTCAAAACAGGATCCCCAGCTGTCAGGGAAAAGCCCAATCCTGAGGGTCGCCGCGCAGCAGGGAGATGACAATTTGAACCTGCTGTGCAGCGTTCCCTGAGGACTTACGCCTTAAGGCAAAAAACAACTTACAGATATTTTTGAAATTCAGGAATTTAGATCGATCCCCCAAAAACAAATCTGGCATGGGAATCCTAGGTTCCACAACCGGCAACCCAGCAAGATAGGTAGCAATACTCCGAACCTCAGTGGCAAGCTGATCCACACGGCCAGACAACTGCAAACTCAATTGAGAGAGAAAAAAAAATCCTCCTCAGCACCCAGAGAAAAAGAGGGAAAAAAATGCAGAAAAAAAAAATCTCTGACAACTCTGACAACTTTTTTCTTTCCACACTATTTTTCCCTTCTGTGAGTACCATATAATTTTCAGTTTGGCCGATGATACTGTTATGTACGGTAGCTGAGGAGGACAGGAACAACAGCAGGGCAGCCGAACACCTGAGATGTTGGTAACTAATGGGTTGCAGAAACCTGAACTAACCACACAACTAGAGGTAGCCGTGGAGCGTTTCTACGTTGATCCTAGACGCCTCATCACAGCCTGAGAGCTAGCTATACCTAAAGATAGAAACAGGAAAGCTAACTGCCCCGGAGTAGAGCCCCAAAGGAATAGGCAGCCCTCAAACATATAATGGCAGTTAGACAAGTTGAAAACACAAACGCAGGCAGAAAACAGATTGAACAAACACTGGGGCCACAAGCTGACAAAATAGGAAAGGACAGGAGAGATTACTTTCTGCAACCCAGAAAACCCTACAAAAATCCAACAATTCTGATTACAAAAATACTGAGATCACACGATCTCGCAACCTACTAAATCAGATCTCAGTGTGAACAAAACAAAGCTGCAGCCGCTGAAAAAGCAGGAAAAAGCAAATGAAAAAACAACAGTGGCTACAGACAAACTGTGAGGAGTGTTATGAATGTTTTAGAAATGAATTCTGAGCAGAAGCTCCCTCTGGTGGTTGCAAACAGTACTGAACCATTCAATGAGGATTGGCAATCAGGGATCACAGACTGGCTGGATATAAGGGAGGTTTCCCCCCATCATGGTTGCCGGTGATCAATTGTTCTTGTCTCAACGTTGTTTCCTGGTTCACTTGGAAGCTTGATGAGTCTTGCCTCTTCTCCTGCTCTCAGATAAGATATTTTCTGTTTTTTGTTTTTGTGCTTGCCATTTGTATATTTCTCTGCATTTCTGTGAGGTTGGCCAGGTTCCCCTCCCCGGGGACTTGGTCTCCTCTCGGTTCCTCTGGAGCCATTGTTGTTTGTTCATTTGCCTTTTCCAGTTTTTTTCTGTGGCTGCAGCTTAGTTTTGTTACACCAGAGAACTAATTTAGGTGGTAGAGGTCGTGTGATCTCAGGTGTTTTTGCAATCAGTAGCGTTGGCATTTTTTAGGGGTTTTTTGGATTGCAGTGAGTATCTTTTCTATCCTTTTCTGTCTAGGCATACTATTTTCTGTCTGTGTCTGTATTTCCTCTTGTCTAACCGCCATTACATGTTTGGGGGCTTCCTATGTTCTTTGGGATCTGCTCCGGGCAGATAGCTTTCCTCTTTCTATCTTTAGGTGTAGTTAATCTCTCAGGCTGTGAAGAGTCGTCTAGGACCAACGTAGGAACGCTCCACGGCTGCCTTTAGTTGTGGTGGTTAGTCAGGGTACTGCAATCCAGTAGATTCCAACCTCTCTGGTGTATTGCTGTTTTTGCCTGCTCTCCTCAGCTACCAAAACACAACAGTATCACCGGCCAAAACTGAAAATTATATGGTACTCACAGAAGGGAAAAATAGTGTGGAAAGAAAAAAGTTGTCAGAGTTGTCAGAGATTTTTTTTTTTCTTTTTTTTTTTTTTCCTCTGTTTGTTGCATTTTTTTTCCCTCCTTTTTCTCTGGGTGCTGAGGAGGATTTTTTTTTCTCTCAATGGAGTTTGCACAGTTGTCTGGCCGTGTGGATCAGCTTGCCACTGAAGTTCGGAGTATTGCTACCTATCTTGCAGGGTTGCCGGTTGTGGGACCTAGGATCCCCATGCCAGATTTATTTTTGGGGGATCGAGCTAAATTTCTGAATTTCAAAAATAACTGTAAGTTGTTTTTTGCCTTAAAACCTAAGTCCTCAGGGAACGCAGCACAGCAGGTTCAAATTGTCATCTCTCTCCTGCGCGGCGATCCTCAGGATTGGGCTTTTTCCCTGACACCTGGGGACCCTGTTTTGAGTAATGTTGATGCATTTTTTCTGGCTCTGGGGTTATTGTACGATGAACCTAATGTCACTGATCAAGCTGAAAAAACCTTGTTGGCATTAAATCAGGGGCTTGAGTTGTACTGTCAGAAATTCCGAAAGTGGGCAGTTCTTACCAAATGGAATGATGATGCTTTGGCAGCCCTTTTTCGGAAAGGTCTGTCAGAGAATGTAAAAGATGTTGTGGTGGGTTTCCCTGCTCCCTCTGGTCTCAATGATTCTATGTCATTGGCGATTCAAATTGACAGACGTTTGCGTGAGCGTAGAGGTATGCGTGGAATGGTGTTGCCTTGTGAACCAGCTTCTGAACCCATGCAGTGTGATGGAGTGACTTCTGGGGCACAGCGTCATGAGTTTCGAAAACGCAATGGGTTATGTTTCTACTGTGGTGATGCCTCTCATGCTATTTCAGTCTGCCCTAAGCGGGGAAGACGTTTTGCACGCTCAGTTGTCTTGGGTAGTGTTTAGACTAAATTTCTGTTGACTGTTACCCTGATTTGCTCCCTGTCCACATTTTCAGCTCAGGCTTTTGTTGATTCGGGAGCAGCTATTAACCTGATGGATTTTGATTTTGCTAAACGTTGTGGGTTTCCCTTGATACCCCTACGGAAGTCTATTCCCCTACTGGGATTGATTCTACCCCTTTGGCTGAGAATAAACCCCAGTTCTCTACTCAGGTGATAATGAGGGTTGAACCTGATCATCAGGAGAGTTGCAAATTTTTGGTGCTGTATAATCTGCATGACATTATTGTACTAGGTTTCCCTTGGTTGCAGTCTCATAATCCTGTTTTGGATTGGAAATCTGTGTCTGTAACCAGTTGGGGCTGCCAATGTGTTAATGCCAACACTCCTGTTTTTTCTGCCTCTCCCCAGGCTCAAGATGTGCCTGACTTTTTGACTGATTTTTCTGATGTGTTTAGAGAAAGTAAATCTGCATCCTTGCCCCCCCATAGGAGCTATGACTGCGCTATTGAATTAGTGCCTGGTAGTAAATTCCCTAAAGGTCGCCTTTTTAACTTGTCTGTACCTGAACGTGATGCTATGCGGTCTTATATCAAGGAGTCATTGGAGAAGGGTCATATCAGACCATCCTCTTCACCCTTGGGTGCCGTTTTTTTCTTTGTGGCCAAAAAGGATGGTTCATTAAGGCCGTGTATTGATTATAGTCTCTTGAACAATATCACTGTGAAATATCAATATCCTTTACCCTTGATTTCTGACCTGTTTTCCAGGGTGAAAAGTGCTACTTGGTTTACCAAGCTTGACCTCAGGGGGGCGTATAACCTTATTCGCATTAAGCACGGGGATGAATGGAAGATGGCGTTTAATACCCCAGAGGGGCATTTTGAGTACCTAGTGAAGCCCTTTGGGCTCACTAATGCTCCTTCCGTCTTCCAGTCTTTCATGAATGAGATTTTCAGGGATTTTGTGGATAAATTTCTGATTGTTTATTTGGATGATATCTTGATTTTTTCCAATGACTGGGACTCTCATGTGAAACATGTTCGGACTGTGTTCCAGATTTTGAGAGAGAATGCTCTGTATGTGAAGGGATCAAAGTGTCTTTTTGGCGTACAGAGGATCTCATTTCTGGGATTCATTTTGTCTCCATCTGTTATTGAAATGGACCCGGTCAAGGTTCAGGCCATCTGTGATTGGGTCAAATCTACTTCATTAAAGGCTCTTCAGAGATTCTTGGGTTTTGCCAATTTTTATCGTAAATTTATTAGTAATTTCTCTGTTATTGTTAAACCATTGACTGATTTGACCAAAAAGGGTTCTGATGTGATGAATTGGCCTCCTGAGGCAGTCTCTGCATTTCAGGAACTTAAACAGAGATTCACTTCTGCTCCTGTTCTACGGCAGCCTGATGTTTCTCTGCCATTTCAGGTGGAGGTTGATGCCTCTGAAATTGGGGCAGGTGCCGTTTTGTCCCAAAGAGATCCTGAGACCTCTAAAAGTAACCCTTGTGCTTTTTTCTCTCGAAAATTTTCTCCAACTGAACGTAATTATGACGTGGGTAATCGGGAGTTATTGGCCATGAAGTGGGCTTTTGAAGAGTGGAGACATTGGCTGGAGGGAGCCAAACATCAGGTGGTGGTCCTCACGGACCATAAGAATCTGGTTTATCTGGAATCAGCCAAGCGACTTAATCCTAGACAGGCCAGGTGGGCCTTGTTTTTCACACATTTTAATTTTGTGGTTTCCTTTCTTCCTGGCACTAAGAATGTTAAGGCGGATGCCCTCTTGAGGAGTTTCCTTGCGGACTCTCCTGAGTTATCTGATCCTGCTGTTATTTTGAAAGAGGGTGTAGTTCTTTCCGCCATCTCACCCAATTTGAGACTGGCTCTGTAGGGGTGTCAGGAGGATAAACCCGAGCGCTGCCCTGTTGGGTAATTGTTTGCCCCAGACCAGTGGAAGAAGAGTGTGATGTCTGAGATTCATTGTTCCGCATTGGCCGGTCATCCTGGAATTTTTGGTACCAGAGACTTGGTGAGTCGGTCCTTTTGGTGGCCTACTTTGTCTCGTGACGTCAGGGAGTTTGTGCAGTCCTGTGGGACTTGCTCACGCTCCAAGCCTTGCTCTCGTTCTAGTGGTTTGTTGATGCCATTGCCTGTGCCCAAGAGACCATGGACCCATATCTCTATGGATTTTATTTCCGACCTCCCTGTTTCTCAGAGAATGACCGTTATCTGGGTGATTTGTGATAGGTTTTCCAAGATGATACATCTTGTGCCATTACCTAAGTTGCCTTCCTCCTCCGAATTGGTGCCTTTGTTCCTTCAGCACGTGGTTCGGTTACACGGCATTCCTGAGAACATTGTGTCTGACAGAGGAGTCCAGTTTGTTTCCAGATTTTGGAGGACTTTTTGTTCTAAACTTGGTGTTCAATTGTCTTTCTCCTCTGCTTTTCATCCTCAGACCAATGGACAAACTGAGAGAACAAACCAGACATTGCAGACTTATCTGAGATGCTTTGTGTCTGCTGATCAAGATGACTGGGTCTCTTTTTTGCCTTTGGCTGAGTTTGCTCTTAATAATAGGGCAAGCTCTGCCACTTTGATGTCTCCATTTTTCTGCAATTTTGGGTTTCACCCTCGATTTTCTTCGGGACAGACGGAGGCTTCTGTCTGTCCGGGTGTTGACTCTGTTGTGGAGCGTATGCTGCAGATTTGGGACCAGGTAGTGGAGAGGTTGTCCCTCTCTCAGGAGAAGGCCCAGCGGTTTGCCAACCAGCATAGGACTGATGGTCCTCGGTTTAAAGTGGGGGACTTGGTCTGGTTGTCCTCAAGAAATATCCTTATGAGAGTTGCATCTCCTAAGTTTAAGCCTAGGTTCATTGGACCTTATAAGATCATGGAGATTCTTAATCCTGTTTCCTTTCGTTTACTTCTTCCAGGGACATTTAAGATCCATAACGTGTTCCACAAGTCCTTATTGAAGAGGTTTGTCGAGCCAGTGGTACCTATGACTGCGCCCCCTGACCCTGTTTTGGTTGAGGGCAATCTGGAGTATGTGGTTGAGAAAATATTGGATTCTCATTTTTCTTGACGGAAACTCCAGTATTTGGTTAAGTGGAGAGGTTATGGTCAGGAGGACAATTCTTGGGTGTTTGCTTCGGACATCCATGCTAGGAGACTGATCACAGAGCTCATCCTGACCGACCTGGTTGCACAAATGAGGGTTCGGTGACCCCTCCTCAAGGGGGGTACTGTTATGAATGTTTTAGAAATGAATTCTGAGCAGAAGCTCCCTCTGGTGGTTACAAACAGTACTGAACCATTCAATGAGGATTGGCAATCAGGAATCACGGACTGGCTGGATATAAGGGAGGTTTCCCCCCATCATGGTTGCCGGTGATCAATTGTTCTTGTCTCAACATTGTTTCCTGGTTCACTTGGAAGCTTGCTGAGTCTTGCCTCTTCTCCTGCTCTCAGATAAGATATTTTCTGTTTTTTGTTTTTGTGCTTGCCATTTGCATATTTCTCTGCATTTCTGTGAGGTTGGCCAGGTTCCCCTTCCCGGGGGGCTTGGTCTCTTCTCGGTTCCTCTGGAGCCACTGTTGTTTGTTCATTTGCCTTTTCCAGTTTTTTTTCTGTGACTGCGGCTTAGTTTTGTTACACCAGAGAACTAATTTAGGTGGTAGAGGTCGTGTGATCTCAGGTGTTTTTGCAATTAGTAGCGTTGGCTTTTTTTTAGTTTTTTTTTGGATTGAAGTACGTATCCTTCCTATCCTTTTCTGTCAAGGCAGATTGGGCCCCAGCGTTTGCTCATACTATTTTCTGTCTGTGTCTGTATTTCCTCTTGTCTAACCGCCATTACATGTTTGGGGGCTTCCTATGTTCTTTGGGGATCTGCTCCGGGGCAGATAGCTTTCCTCTTTCTACCTTTAGGTGTAGTTAGCCTCTCAGGCTGTGATGAGGCGTCTAGGACCAACGTAGGAACGCTCCACGGCTGCCTTTAGTTGTGGTGGTTAGTCAGGTTACTGCAATCCAGTAGATTCCAACCTCTCTGGTGTATTGCCGTTTTTGCCTGCTCTCCTCAGCTACCAAAACACAACAATTTGCCAACTTGTTCGTGAAACCTGTGATGCCATTTGAAACAATTTACATCCAGTTTTACTACCGACACCAACACCAGCAATGTGGCTATCCATTCCCAAAAGCTTTGAGGATGTGGCTAGTTTTCCCAATTGCATTGGTGACGTGGACGGGAAGCACACCCGGACTCAGAAACCCGTGCATAGTGGATCCCTGTACTACAACTGCAAAAAATACTTTTCGATTGTGTTAATGGCTATTGCGGATGCTAGATACCGCTTTGTTGCAGTTGATATTGGGGTATATGGTCAGACGAACGATTCACGAGTATTCAAAGAATCCAACATGGGGAAATGTCTGTACAGCAACCACTTCAACATACCCTAAGCGTGACCTCTACCAGACACAGCATGCCCAAGTTTGCCGTTTGTTTTAGTTGGGGATGAGGTGTTCTAACTAGGACGAAATGTAATAAAGCCGTACTCAAGCTGCAGTCTAAACTACACTAGACGCATATTTAATTATCGCTTGAGCCGGGCAAGACGTTATGTTGAATGCGCATTTGATATTCTGACAACAAAATGGCGGATTTATTATCTTGTATGCAACTGCAACCTGAAAATGTGGACCATGTAGTTAAGGCTTGCATCTGCCTGCACAATTTTGTGTCCCGACATGAACCCCTGCTAGTTGACCCGGATGACTGAGTCAAACCTGATGAACACTGAGTCGACTACAGTTCATTCACCAGTTGAGATTATGCAAATACGCCCATTATGTTGTCAATGAAGGTTAGGTTCCATGGCAAAACAGCCATGTGTGATAATGTTTTGCAATCTTTTTATTGACATATGTGAAATGTGTGTACAGTAGATTGTGATTCTTGGACTATGTGTATTTTTGTTTCTTTTGGTGTTATGTTCTGTTATCCTATGTACTAAATTTTTAGTTTATGTTTACAGTGTCTTTTAAAAACAAAAGTAAAGTTTCAAATATTAATTTGCAAAAAACAGTTTAATAACAAGTCCCGAATACAATAGTCTCCCACTCCAAATTATGGTAGGCATTTTAACCCCTTCACCCCCAAGGGTGGTTTGCACGTTAATGACCGGGACAATTTTTACAATTCTGACCACTGTCTCTTTATGAGGTTATAACTCCGGAACGCTTCAACGGATCTTCGCGATTCTGAGATTGTTTTCTTGTGACATATTGTACTTCATGTTAGTGGTAAAATTTCTTCCATATAACTTGCGTTATTTTTTGAAAAAAACGCAAATATGGCGAAAATTTTGAAAATTTAGCAATTTTCAAACTTTGAATTTTTATTCCCTTAAAACAGAGAAATATGTCACACAAAATAGTTAGAAAATAACATTTCCCACATGTCTACTTTACATCAGCACAATTTTGGAATCAAAATTTTTTTTTGTTAGGAAGTTATAAGGGTTAAAAGTTGACCAGCGATTTCTCATTTTTACAACAAAATTTACAAAGCCATTTTTTTTAGGGACCACCTCTCATTTGAAGTCACTTTGAGGGGTCTACATGACAGAAAATACCCAAAAGTGACACCATTCTAAAAACTGCACCCCTCAAGGTACTCAAAACCACATTCAAGAAGTTTATTAACCCTTCAGGTGCTTCACAGGAACTAAAGCAACGTGGAAGGAAAAAATGAATATTTAACTTTTTAGCCACAAAAATGATCTTTTACAAACTTTTTTTTTATTTTCACAAGGGTAAAAGGAGAAAATGGACAGATAAGGTTGTTATGCAATTTCTCCTGAGTACGCCAATACCCCATATGTGGGGGAAAACCACTGTTTGGGCACACGGCAGAGCTCGTAAGGGAAGGAGCGCCGTTTGACTTTTTCAAACTAAAATTGGCTGGAGTTGAGATTGGACGCCATGTCGCGCTTGGAGAACCTCTGATGCGCCTAAACAGTGGAAACCCCCCACAAGTGACACCATTTTGGAAACTAGACCCCCTAAGGTACTTATCTAGATCTGTTGTGAGCACTTTGAACCCCCAAGTGTTTCACAAAAGTTTATAATGCCTGGGTGTGAAAAAAAAAATAAAAAATTTCCACAAAAATGATTTTTTAGTCCTAAATTTTTGAATTTTCCCAAGGAAATTGGACCCCAAAAGTTGTTGTCCAATTTGTCCTGAGTACGCTGATACCCCATATGTGGGGGTGGAAAACTGTTTGGGCGCACGGCAGGGCTTGGAAAGGAAGTAGTAACGTTTTGGAATGCAGACGTTGATGGGGGTCATGTTCCGTTTGCAGTGCCCCAGATGAGCCTAAACAGTGGAAATCCCCCACAAGTGACCCCATTTTGGAAACTAGACCCCCTAAGGAACTTATCTAGATCTTTGGTGAGCACTTTGAACCCCCAAGTGCTTCACACAAGTTTATAATGCCCGGGCATGAAAATAAAAAATCCTATTTTTTTCCCACAAAAATTATCTTTTAGTCACTAATTTTTTATTTTACCAAGGGTATCAGGAGAAATTGGACCACATAAGTTGTTGTCCAATTTGTCCTGAGTACGCTGATGCCCCATATGTGGGGGGGAACCACTGTTTGGGCGCACGGCAGAGCTCGGAAGGGAAGGAGCACCATTTGACTTTTTCCAACCAAAATTGGCTGGAATTGAGATTGGATGCCATGTTGCATTTGGAGAGCCCCTGATGTGCCTAAACAGTGGAAACCCCCACAAATGACCCCATTTGGGAAACTAGACCCCCTAAGGAACTTATCTAGATCTTTGGTGAGCAATTTGAACCCTCAAGTGCTTCACACAAGTTTATAACGTAGAGCCGTAAAATTTAAAAATCATATTTTTTCCACAAAAATGATCTTTTCACCCGAATTTTTATTTTTCCAAGGGTAACAAGACTCCAAAAGTTATTGTGCAATTTGTCCTGAGTACACTGATACCCCATATGTGGGGGTATACCACTGTTTGGGTGCATGGCAGAGTTTGGAAGGGAAGGAGCGCCGTCTCACTTTTTCAACGCAGAATTGGCTGGACGCCATGTCGTGTTTGGAGAGCTCCTGATCTGCCTAAACAGTGGAAACCCCCCACAAATGACACCATTTTGGAAACTAGACCCCTCAAGGAACTTATCTAGATGTGTGGTGAGAACTTTGAACCCCCAGGTGTTTCACTAAAGTTTATAACGTACAGCCTTAAAATAAAAAATCCTTTTTTTTTTTTACAAAAATGATTTTCTCGCCCCCAATATTTTATTTTCACAAGGGTAACAGAAGAAATTGGAACCCAAAAGTTGTTGTCCAATTTGTCCTGAGTACGCTGATACCCAATATGTAGGAGAAAACTACTGTATGGGTGCACGTCAGGGCTCGGAAGGGAAGTAGTGACGTTTTGGATTGCAGACTTTGATGGAATGGTCTGGGGGCGTCATGTCGCATTTGGAGAGCCCCTGATACACCTAAACAGTGGAAACCCCCCACAAGTGACCCATTTTGGAAAATAGACCCCACAAGGAACTTATCTAGATGTGTGGTGAGCACTTTGAACCCCGAAGTGCTTCACAGAAGTTTATAACGCACAGCCGTAAAAATAAAAAATCCTTTTTTTTTTTACAAAAATGATTTTTCGCCCCCAATATTTTATTTTCACAAGGGTAACAGGAGAAATTGGACCCCAAAAGTTGTTGTCCAATTTGTCCTGAGTACGCTGATACCCAATATGTGGAGAAAACTACTGTATGGGCGCATGTCAGGGCTCGGAAAGGGAAGTAGTGACGTTTTGGATTGCAGACTTTGATGGAATGGTCTGGGGGCGTCATGTCGCATTTGGAGAGCCCCTGATGCGCCTAAACAGTGGAAACCCCCCACAAGTGACCCCATTTTGGAAAATAGACCCCACTAGGAACTTACCTAGATGTGTGGTGAGCACTTTGAACCCCGAAGTGCTTCACAGAAGTTTATAACGCACAGCCGTAAAAATAAAAAATCCTTTTTTTTTTACAAAAATGATTTTTTCGCCCCCAATATTTTATTTTCACAAGGGTAACAGGAGAAATTGGACCCCAAAAGTTGTTGTCCAATTTGTCCTGAGTACGCTGATACCCAATATGTGGGAGAAAACTACTGTATGGGCGCATGTCAGGGCTCGGAAAGGGAAGTAGTGACGTTTTGGATTGCAGACTTTGATGGAATGGTCTGGGGGCGTCATGTCGCATTTGGAGAGCCCCTGATGCGCCTAAACAGTGGAAATCCCCAACAAGTGACCCCATTTTGGAAAATAGACCCCACAAGGAACTTATTTAGATGTGTGGTGAGCGCTATGAAGCCCCAAGTGCTTCACAGAAGTTTATAATGTACAGCCGTAAAAACAAAAAAATCTATTTTTTTTACAAAAATAATATTTTCGCCCCCAGTTTTTTATTTTCCCAAGGGTAACAGAAGAAATAGGACAAATTTCACAATAACTCTTGGGGTCCAGAGTACGCTGATACCCCATATGTGGGGATAAACTACTGTTTGGACGCATGGCAGAGCTCAGAAGTGAAGGAACACTGTTTGACTTTTTCAAAGCAGAATTGGCTGGAATGGAGATCAGACGCCATGTCACATTTGGAGAGCCCCTGATGTGCCTAAACAGCGGAAACCCCCCAATTCTAACTCCAACCCTAACCCCAACACACCCCTAACCCTAGTCCCAACCCTAATCCCAACCCTAACCCTAATCCAAACTCTAACCCTAATCCTAACTTTAGCGCCAACCCTAACCCTAACTTTAGCCGAAACCCTAACCCTAACCCTAATGGGAAAATGGAAATAAATACATTTTTTTATTTTATTTTTTTTCCCTAACTAAGGGGTGATAAAGGGGGGTTTGATTTACTATTTATAGCGGTTTTTATGATTGGCAGCTGTCACGCTAAAAGACGCTTTTTATTGCAAAAAGTAGTTTTTTGCATCGCCACATTTTGAGAGCTATAATTTTTGCATATTTTGGCCCACAGAGTCATGTGAGGTCTTAATTTTTGCGGGACGAGGTGACGCTTTTATTGGTACCATTTTTGAGCACGTGACATTTTTTGATCGCTTTTTATTTCGATTTTTGGGAGGTTAGAATGAACAAAAATCAGCAATTCATGAATTTCTTTTGGGTGAGGCGTTTTTATTGTTCTGCGTGTGGTAAAATTGATAAAGCAGTTTTATTCTTCGGGTCAGTACGATTATGGCGATACCTCATTTATATCATTTTTTTATGTTTTCGCGCTTTTATAGAATAAAAACAATTTTATATAAAAAATAATTATTTTTGCATCGCTTTATTCTGCGAGCTATAACTTTTTTATTTTTTCGCTCATGATGCTGTGTGATGGCTCGTTTTTTGCGGGACAAGATGACGTTTTCAGCGGTACCATGTTTATTTATATCCGTCTTTTTGATCGCGTGTTATTCCACTTTTTGTTCAGCGGTATGATGATAAAGCACTGATTTTTTGCTTCGTTTTTATTTTTTATTTTTTAAGGGGTTCACAAAAGGGTTAACTAGTGGGACATTTTTATAGGGGGGGTCGTTACGGACGCGGCGATACCAAATATGTGTACTTTTATTGTTTTATTTTTTTTATTTACAATAAGTAATGAATTTATTGGGGAATATTTTTTTTTTTTTTGGATTTTTTTTATAACATGTTTATTTTTACTTTTTTTACTTTTTTACTTTGTCCCAGGGTGGGACATCACTGTATTTCATCAGATCGCTGGTGTGACAGTGTGCACAGCACTCTGTCACACCAGCGATCGCTCAGGAAGTGCGGCAGGCTTCTCAGTGCCTGCTCTCGGCAGGCACTGAGGAAGCCGCCTCCCTCCAGGACCCCAGCGCCATCTTGGATCCGGGTCCTGGGAGGGAGGAAGCCCTCAGAGCAGCGCGATCACATCGCGCTGGTCTGAGGGTCTCAGGGGGGCGCGCAGGGAGCCCCCACACTGCGCGATCCTCCCCTGTGCCCCCAGTACACCGCGATCATGTTTGATCGCGGTGTGCAAGGGGTTAATGTGCCGGGAGCGGTCCGTGACCGCTCCTGACACACAGTCACGGGTGTCAGCTGTGATAATCAGCTGACACCCGGCGGCGATTAGCTGCGCTCCCTCGGGGAGCGCAGCTAATCGCCTATGACGTACTATCCCGTCCATGGTCAGAATGGCACGGGTTTTATGGACGGGATAGTACGTCTAATGTCAGAGAGGGGTTAAACATATGCAATCCCATAGGGATTTAATAAAGTATTCAAATTGAGGTTTTGTAAAATGTAAACCAAAACTTTCAAAGGCTATATTGCCAAACTTAGTGAAATTCAAAACATTTTTAAAGATTTTGGTAATGCCCGGGCGTATTGTCTGTCCAACTGAAAGTTGGACTGCTACATTGATGGTGCATTTCCAGACCAGGTTCACTCTGGCCTCTGAGTTGTGCTGTCACTTGGTACGACTACATCTCCATGGTACAATGGCTCGCACTTGTTTGGTTTTAGAGGAAGTGGGTTCCTGAGGTGCTAAAAATTCTTCGACCAGATAGTTAAACCTTTGTCGGAACTGTTAATTCCTGTGAGGCGGTATGTTTTTCACTAAAGGGACATAAGATAAAAACAGGAGCTTCCAATCATTGGCTGCATACACTGATTCTCACGACTGCAAGTCCTTAATTTCCTGCCTTACATCTGTCTTCGCTGCGACACAGATCCTGTAACCGTTGGAGTCCATCAACTATTATGGCATCGACTTCTTCTTTGGCAGCAGATCGCTTGCGTCCGCGCTGTGCTTGCAAATGGGCACTGACAACAGGAGCCACAGTACTACTGTCCATTGATTGTGGCTCGCTTAGGAAAGACACATCTTCAGTGCCCGTCTGTTGGGTTGTTTCCTAGCGAGAGGGCTCCGTTGCCTCTGGCTCTTGAGGTGCAGCTGTACTGCAGACCATTCTACCAAAAATAGTAATAATAATAATTTAAAAAAAAAAGGAAATTTTAGACACACTTGTTGCACACACACATTTTCTCACACACACACTTAAGATTACAAGAAGATTACTGTTACTTACGATCGCTGGGACAATGCTTTCTGCAGAATCATCAATTGCTCGTAGTGAACATAAGGGATGGTCCATTTGCTTGAAGATCCACTTGGTGTGTTAAGGTTGTTCCGGTAGTCACGGACAAATCTGCCTCTTATCGATCTCCAATGGGTATGGACTGCATAGTCTTCAATAAAAACCCAAACCAAAAAAAAGAATATTATTTCTCGCAAATAGTGTTGAGCGATACTGCTCGATATCTAAAAATATCGGATCGGGATGGTATCGCCGATATCACTAAATATCGTCGATATCTGATTCCGATACCGGAAGTCCCAAGTAAGTCTATGGGAACAAAATATCGCAACTAAAAAAACAATTTCTTTCGTTGTAAACACAAAATATACACACATAGAATACATATATATATATATATATATATATATAATATACATGTCATTGTGACATATATATATACATATATTTATAGTTTATACACTTCTACATAGTAAAATAGACTCTGATTCAATTGCCGAGTAAAGCCGTGACATACCCCATAGAAGTCGACGGGCTCGGTGCCGAGTACCCCCAAAACCTCTGGCTCTGTGCGACTCAACTTGGGCGTCACGAACAGGATTCTGTAGCTCGCTATAAGCGAGTCCTGTGTGCCTGAATTTAACTGGTTTTGTGCTTGAGAATTGCTAAAATCATCAGAGAATGTATTTGCCATTTTTCCGCCATATCTGCGTCACGACGAGGCACTGGTGAAGAAGAAGGGCGTGCTCTTCGTGGGTGTACACTCACTCAGTGGCCGACCACTCTAAATGTTACTGCAATGTAAGATCGTGCCCCACAGCTCTTGAGTTCCGCCTCCTCATCCTCCTCAGTGTGCGGAAACTAACACGAAGGTCCCGCCTCACTACAAAAGAGGGGCCCTCTCCAGATGCTAATGACACATGTGACTTGGCAGAGATGGCTAATGGACACGAGCAGAAGTGTGAAGGGATGGAGCAGTCAGAACTCTCCCCCCACGGAAGCGACCCGATCGCCACGGAACCACCGTTGGGCACCCGGCCTGGAAACCCTCCTACGCTGCAAGAAGCGGAGGATACCCTGAGAGACCTGGCCCGGCACCGGGAGGAGGTCGCCAGGATGGAAGCCAGCTGGCGTGCCCTAAAACTAAACTTGGAGCGGCGCCAATCCCTCTTACCTGAAGTGTCTGTACCGGAAGGTGAGGCACCCGTTCTAGTAGAGGAGTCCGTGCGGGCATCCCAGCCCTTGCAATGTGATCCGGTTGACGTTGTCGCAGTGGAGGCACCCGTTCCTGCAAAAAACGCTGCACCGGCAGCACCCCAGATCCCGCTGTCTGCCCCCGTCGCTGAGACAAAAGAAGCGACACCCGTCCTCATGGAGGAGGCCGCGCAGGCACCAGAGGTCTACCTGTCTGTACCGGAGCCCCGACTGTCATCTGTTCCAGAGCCGGCTGCTTCCTCCGCAGGTGAGCGCCGCCAGGACTGTCGGGCGCCAGGAGAGCTGCCGCAAACCGGACATCGTAAGCTGCAGTTTGATGGTGGAGACATGGAGATGCTGGTGGAGGAGAATTACAACCGGCGTCAGGAGGAAGAGTGTAGACGTCGGGAGAGAGAAGCCGAGCGACAAAGGGAGCAGCGCGAATCCCAGAAGCTTCGCCAACGTCACATCGAGAAGGACCGGGCAGATAAGGACCGGATGAGAAAAAGATAAAATTACGGTGAGGGAGCCGCGGCGTAAGGGTGCAGTACGGAGCTTTAAATTGAAAGCTGGTTGGGGCTTCATCCAGGAGCCTGGACTTTATTTAGAAGTGTTTGTGACCCGGCGGGACGTGGAGACTCACCTCCCAGAAGGACACCCGGGAGGGTCCTGTTGCCAGGAGACTTGGTAACTTACACCCGACACTGGGGTTACAATGGATGGTATGCCCTAAATGTCACCAGGTGCGACCCCTGGTCTCCAGAGTGTCAGGAACCTGTGAGACCCTCGGAGCCTTCAGCCTCCCACATCCAGGCCTCTGCACAAGTGCCCACCCCACGCCGTAAATCTCCCCAGCCTCCCTCAGTGGTCTCCTCAGCAGCCCCAGCTATGGACATGATAATGATAGCTGGCCCGTACCCGGCGCCTGTTAGGCCCCCTGGGGTTCGTTCAGTCCGGGACATAGGGCTCCAGACCCGGAGGGAGATGAAAGAGGTGGCCACACAGACACAGATAGCGGGTCACGACTTGACTGTACAGACCACACGACGTCATCAGGTCCTGGTGGTCCTTGGTGTCTCTGATGTTTGGCAAGCATCAGAAGAGTACCAGGTGGTACCTGGAACACCCCTGCCAAAGAATTAGAAATAACCCGGACAGGGTCCCTGTATGTAAATAGTTAAATTGTTGATGTACCCGGACGGGTGAATGTTCATAAAAAAGTTTTTTAATTTAATAAAAAAAACAGCACAGTTTTCATTACTTTTATTACAGTCTCATCCTGCGACGCCATCGATCTCCTGTAAAAAAAATGAAAAAAAAAAACAGCAGTATACCACCTGTCCGACTCAGTCCATAGTAACGAATGTCCCACGACGATCCAGCTCTGCTACATCAGAATGACATCAGAGGCAGGCAGGCAGAGCCTGTCATCCCGGCGCAGCACAGCTGATTACCTGCTTCCCCGGTGGTGACGTCATCGGACTGGTTTACGGCCGGGATTACCCTGCAGTCACTGCAGTTATCGCGAAAAACTGCATGTGACCGCCAGGGAGAAGATAATGGTGGCCATCAAGCAGTCCAGGACGTGACCGCCGGAGATCTTCTGCCAGGTAAGTGCCGCTGACTCCTGACAGACCCGACCGACGGACACACACAGTGACAGTGACAAATCCGATTCCGGTATCCGATATGACGAAAATATCGGTACTCGGAATCGAAAGCCCGATACAGCTAATATCGGCCGATACCCGATATTTGCAGCACTACTCGCAAACAATATTTAAATAAACTAACATCTATTTCACTTGCCCATTAATTACCTATTTTTTTTTTTAGAGAAGGTCGACTTTTCCGGATAACGAGGATCCAACTCACTAATTATTTTCCCCCACAATCTCCGTTTTTAATGATGTCATTATGCGAGCTGTCACTCTGCTCCCATATGGAAGCATTTGCATGCACCAGTGCTATCAGAGTCTCATTTTTGATGTCCAAGGGCTTTTCGTCAACATCAAGGTGTCTTTTTTTGGATGGCTGCTTGGACAATATAAACACAAATTTTGAAAAAAAAATTAGAGTGGATGTTCAGATTGCGTTTATATATCTGTTTCAACTATGACATGCCCTAGACCACTATATGTTCTAACCCCCACTTTTTAAAATATTTTTTACCCTTTCAGATTTTTAAAAATTATAGTTTTTTTTTCCTTTATACAAAAATTTTTAGTGGAGGGTTCTATGCATTATTGGTTGTTTTAGAGATAAGCGACTTTCCCTTTTTTAGGGTCAGGTCGGGTTTCATGAAACCCGACTTTCGCAAAAGTCGGGTCGAGCGAAATCGGCCGACTATCGGGAAAAGACGGGGTTTCGTCCGAAACACGAAACCCAATGCAAGTCAATGGGGAAGCAAAGTCGGTAGGGAGTGGAGGACAGTAAACACACCTACAGTGCCCATTTGAATGGCAACAACATCAATCATTATTACTTATGCTTGGCAACCTTAATTGACTTTATAATGATTGTTACGCATTGAAAAATGGGGTTATTTGGCTCAACTTGTGGGGGGGGTAGGGATGGCTCCCGGTTTTTGTAGGCCCAGGGCTAAAGAGTGTCAGTCGGCCTCTTTAACACATACCACAATTCATGATGCTCCGATACGACACAGAAATATCGGCATAGTACAATGAAAAATACTTCCTTTCTTACATGACATGACTGATATCTATGTTAAAATCTACAATAGCTCAAAAAACGGACACTATATTCCTCCATACAGTATTATGGCCACCACATAGTGCGCCATACAGAATATTGAGCCCCATATAATGCTCCATACAGAATAGGCCCCATATGATGCCTCATACCCTATATGATGCCCCATAAATAATGAACCCCATATGATTCTCCAGTATATGATGGGCCACATGGATGATGCTCTAGTGTATGATGGGCCAAAATCAAGCTCCATATATAATGGGCCCGTTAATTAATGTTCCAGTGTGTAATGGGCCATGTAAATGCTGCTCCAGTGTCTGATCTGACCCATTTAGAATGCTCCAATACATCATGTGACTCATGGATGATGCTCCATTGTCTTATGGGCCAAAAGAAAGCTCCATATATAATGGCCCCAAGTATTAATGTTCCAGTGTGTAATGGGCCACGTAAATGCTGCTTCAGTGTCTGATGTCCCCCATTTATAATACTCCAGTATATGATGGGCCCCATGGATGCTGCTCCAGTGTCTTATGGGTAAAATCATGGACCATCTATAATGGGCCCCATTATTCATTATCCAGTGTATAATGGGCCCTGTAAATGCAGCTCCAGTATCTGCTGTCCACCATTTACAATGCTTCAGTATATGATGGGCCCCATGGATGCTGCTCCAGTCTCTGATCTGCCACATTGAGAATGCTCCTGTATATGATGGGGCCCATGGATGCGCACCAGTGTCTTCTGGGCCAAAAGAATGCCCCAGATATAATGGGCCCAAGTATTAATGTTCCAGTGTGTAATGGGCCACGTAAATGCTGCTCCAGTGTCTGATGTCCCCCATTTACAATACTCCAGTATATGATGGGCCCCATGGATGCTGCTCCAGTGTCTTATGGGCCAAAATCATGGTCTACCTATAATGGGTCCCATTAATCATTATCCAGTGTATAATGGGCCCCGTAAATGCTGCTCCAGTATCTGCTGTCCCCCATTTACAATGCTTCAGTATATGATGGGCCCTGTTATGAATGTGCTAGAGATGGTTTCTGAGCAGAGGCTCCCTCTGGTGGTTACAGACAGTACTGAACCTTTCAGCGAGGAGTGGCAATCAGGATCACGGACTGGTCTGATATAAGGGAGGTTCCCTCCCATGATGGTTGCCGGTGATCAATTGTTCTTGTCTCAATTGTGGTTCCTGGTTCATTTGGAAGTTTGCTGGAGTCTTGCCTGCATCTCCTGCTTTCAGATAAGATATTTTTTGCTTTTCTTTTTGTGCTTGCTTTTTGCATTGTTTTCTGCACTTTTGTGGAGGTCAGCCAGGTCCCCTCCTGAGGCCTGAGCTCCTCACAGTTTATCTGCAGCCACTGTTATTTGCTCATTTGCTTTTTCCTGTTTTTTCAGCGGCTGCAGCTTGGTTTTGTTCACACTGAGATCTGATTTAGTGGGTAGCGAGATCGTGTGATCTCAGTATTTTTGTAATCAGAATTGTTGGATTTTTGTAGGGTTTTCTGGTTGCAGAAAGTAATCTCTCCTTTCCTATCCTATTTAGTCAGCTTGTGGCCCCAGCGTTTGCTCAATCTATTTTATGCCTATGTTTGTGTTTTCATCTTGTCTAACCGCCATTATATGTTTGAGGGCTTCCTATTTTCTTTGGGGATCTGCTCCGGGCAGATAGCTTTCATCTTTCTGCCTTTAGGTGTAGTTATCTCTCAGGCTGTGACGAGGCGTCTAGGATCAACGTAGGAACACTCCACGGCTACCTCTAGTTGTGTCGTTAGTTTAGGAATCTGCAACCCATCAGTTACCAACATCTCAGGTGTTCTGCTGCCCTGCTGTTGTTCCTGTCCTCCTCAGCTACCGAAACACAACAGGGCCCCATGGATGCTGCTCCAGTCTCTGATCTGCCACATTGAGAATGCTCCTGTATATGGATGCTGCTCCACTGTCTTATGGGCCAAAAGAATGCTCCATATATAATGGGCCCAAAAATTAATGTTCCAGTGTGTAATGGGCCCCATAAATGCTGCTCCAGTGTCTGCTGTCCCCCATTTACAATGCTTCAGTATATGATGGGCCCCATGGATGCTGCTCCAGTCTCTGATCTGCCCCATTGAGAATGCTCCTGTATATGATGGGCCCCATGGATGATGCTCCAGTTTCATATGGGCCAAAATCATGGTCCATATATAATGGGCCCAATTCTTCATTATCCAGTGTACAATGTGCCCCGTAAATGCTGCTCCAGTGTCTGCTGTCCCCTATTTACAATGCTTCAGTGTATGATGGGCCCCATGGATGCTGCTTCACTTCTGATCTGCCCCATTGAGAATGCTCCTGTATATGATGGGGCCCATGGATGCTGCTCCAGTGTGTTATGGGCCAAAAGAATGCTCCATATACAATGGGCCCCATTATTAATGTTCCAGTGTGTAATGGGCCACGTAAATGGTGCTCCAGTTTCTGATCTGTCATATTTAGAATCCTCCAATACATGATGGACCCCATGGATGATGTTCCAGTGTGTTATGGGCCAAAAGAAAGCTCCATATATGATGGTCCACATTATTAATGATCCAGTGTAAAATGCTACCCATATATTCCTCAAAACATTAAAAAATATTTAATAACTCTCCTCACTGTGCACTGCTCTACTCTGGCCTCCTCAGTGTCGCCATCTTACAGGTCTCTGCACTTGGACTGTTTAGGCAGAGGGAGTACAGACGTGAGGTAATTGCGCTCTGTAACCTGAATTTTACTGTCAGGAAACGCGGAAGACGTCACAGCGGTGGAGCATGGAGAGGTAAGTATTGCAAGTGCTGTGGCCCTTAGCAAGCAGAGGTGGCCGACTAGTGGGTGACGGCACTGGCACAGGGCCCCTCATAGTACGCCAGTGCGTCTGACGGCGGGAGGGCCCATCCCACCGTCAGAGACAAATGTTTGTAATATGAGGGGCCCTGTGCCAATGCTGTTACCCACGAGTCGGCCCCCCCACCTGCTCAGGGAACCTACACTTGCCCGGGTGTGCCAGGTGCTGACGCCAGCCCTGGTGGGGGGGATTTTTACGCTTTGTAGTCCGTCCACGCTTGCAAGTGTGTGGCACCCCAGGAGTTTGGTTGCCACAGTGACCTTGACTCCCTCCAGGGGGGAGTGATGTAATGCCTGAAAGCAAGGAAGGATTCCTTTAACAGTTAACACAGCGTACAACACCTTTCATACTCCGGACCAGAAGAGGGAGATCCAACACCTGATTTCAGGAGAGCTCCTCGAGAACATTCTGGCTGGGGGAGGCATTAGTGAGTGTGACTGGAAGGACAAGAGAGGAGAGTCTTGTGGACTCGGAGACAAACTGGTGAAAAGAGGGGCTATAGAGAGCTCACCCCCAGGTTGGAGCACCAGAAACTGGACCCCCGGAGTACGAGGTTGAGTGCGTAAACTAAAGTCCCAGCTGCAGAATCCGGAGGACAGTAGACAGCAGGTTCTCTGCCCCAACTAATACTCTACTACACAGCAGCAGCACATGTGAGCCGGAGACTCCATAAGTGAGTGATTCCTGAAGCAGGTTACACCTGCCTGCTACGAGAGTGAATTTCTACCTAGACAAGAGACAGAGAGAGGAACTTGGACGGAGTTTCTAGCAGGCAGTGCCTCAGAGAATAGCTGTTGTGAATATGCTGGAGGCGGCTTCTGAGCTGGGGCTCCCTCCGGTGGTTGCTGAGGTAATGAACTGATTACTGAATGGCCTTCAGCTGGCGCTGAATGGTAGGATATAAGTGGCCTGAGTTCCCAGCAGTCTTGCCGGTTATCAATTGTTCCTTCTGGTCTTGCTTGAAGCACTGCTAGTTTCCTGCTCTCCTTCAGAAAAGTGTTTGCTGTTTTCTTTTTTTCCTCTGTTTGATTTTCTCTGCTGGTTTGCTGCTTGCAGTGGACTGCTGCCTGTCCCCTTTTGGGGGTCTGGCGCTGCAATTGTGCTCCGTTTGTGTCTGCACTTTTGCTTTGCTCTTATGTTACTTTGTATTTGCTGAATAGCGTTTTGTTACACCAGAGATCTGATTTAGGTGGATGAGATCGTGTGATCTCAGGTTTTTTGGCAATCAGAAGTGTTGGTATTTTTGTTAGGGTTTTGTTGGATTGCAGTCAGAATTCTTTCCTGTACTTTTCTGTCTAGACAGATTGGGCCCCAGCATTTGCTCATTCTATTTTCTGTCTGTGTCCGTGCTTTCTTCTTGTCTAACCGCCATTACATGTTTGGGGGCTTCCTATTTTCTTTGGGGATCTGCTCCGGGCAGATAGCTTTCATCTTTCTGCCTTTAGGTGTAGTTATCTCTCAGGTTGTGACGAGGCGTCTAGGATCACTGTAGGAATGCTCCACGGCTACCTCTAGTTGTGTGGTTAGTTCAGGTTACTGCAATCCAATAGGTTCCAGCCTCTCTGGTGTATTACCGCTTTTGCTATTTTTTGCTATTTCTCCTCAGTTACCGAAACATAACAATAGCGCTATAAAGGAGACCTCACATCCCACCTCAAGTAAGGGGATTCCAAATTGCTTTCAGGCCGACCGCCTCCAGCAGCATCAGTACTCAGTGCCTTGGACACTTTGCCTGCAAAAACTGTGAGTAAGGCTTTGGAAACTGCATCTGACTGTGTCTCTTCAAGTCCTTCCTGCAAAACACACTCCACTGTGCTCCATCTTTCAGCACCATTAATTTCTATACCATCTCTCTGCTCTGGGACAAGCTTCACTTGTGGGAAGCTATTCCAACTCTAATGCATCACACCATCAGTCTCAGAGGATCTGCACTGCAGCGCTGGTCATCTGTGACCAGATACCACAAGTGGTGTTACGAATACCTACTACAAACTCTATCATCACTTGTAAATATTTCCCCTTTTATTGGACGGCCAGGGCCATGGACCGGGTCACTGCCGCTGTGACACATCCCTTCAATACACCACCCCGGTACTGAGTATCCCACTGCCCTGGCGTGCGATCCATTTTGGCGTCACGAACAGGATATCGAAGCACGGTGCCACCGGGTCCTGTGTGCCTATTTAGAACTGTCTTTTTTGGCAGAGACTTTGCTGAAAGTTTTGTGTGATTGCTGCCATTACAACACCAAGATGCGCGCAGGGAGAAGAGAAGCGTGCCGTCGTGGGCATAGCCGAAGTGAGAGCGCGCGAAAAGTGAGGTCCTGCGCGCAAAAATGGCAGCTGGCAGAGAACAGGGAGCTGAGCCTGGAGTCACGGTGTGCAATGCTCACCGCGCCGGCAGAGCAATAGCCTGGTAAGCCAGTGGAAACACAGAGCCTGGCTAAGATTAACTGGGGGGGAAGAGAATGTCTACCGCAGGAGAAGATATAGCGGCGGACGCAGCCGCAGCCTCCATAGCGCCACAAGATGCAGAGTCAGGTCCTGCTGCAGCTCCCATAGCACAGCATAATCCAGCGGGCAGCGCAGCCACAGACCCCCAGAGCACAGCAAGATCTGGTGACCGCCGCAGCAGTCTCTATAATGCCACTCTCAATGCCATATATACCGGGAGCGGCCTGGCTACCACAATACTCAGGGGAGCCGTATACCCTGAGCGATTTCAGGGAGAGACTGTGCAGTTTATTTGATGTGTACCCCCTGTCTGAAAACCAAATTGGACAGTTAACTGGTGCAGCGCAAAGAGAAGTAAAGTCCTGGCAGGATGCTGATAAAGAGACTGTCAAGCAAATTCTAGCTAAGCTAAAGAGCACCTTTGACACCCGCACGGCAGCAGAAATAAAGATGAGGTTCTTTGGGTGCAAACAAAGGGTGCAGGACAGTATACGGGACTATGCTCTTAACCTTCAGGAGGCACTGCGGCCATAAGACAGATTAACCCAGGCAGCATGCAGGATGGAGACCGATTGTTAAAGGAGCAGTTTGTTGAGGGACTCCTGTCCAGCACACACAGGTCACAGCTGCGCATCATGGCCCAACAGAACCCTGACCTGAGCTTTGAAGACTATAAAGATAGGGCTATCCGGGTGTTACACGACCCAAATGTTAGCCATCCAGCGCCCCCTAGGCGCCCTGCCATTACTTACCACCAGGAGGTGGCATCCTTTCCTCAGGCTCTCGCTGAGGCTCACGCACAAACCCTGGATGATGACCCATCTGCAGAGCTGCGTCTGCAGGTTCAGGAGCTGACCAAAAGTGTGGCTGCAGTAACCAAAAACGTGCAGTCCTTGCAAGTGCCTCAAAAGGAGAAGATACAGCTAGCCTCCAGTCCAGATGACTTCCCATGGTGATGGAAGATGAGGATCCCGCCAATCAGAGGGAGGGACAACGATCGCTACGACCAGGACGGATCTCCCATTTGCGGCCGCTGCAGAAAAGCAGGGCACATCGCAAGATTCTGTCGAGCGACCCCTGGGGCAGAGTGCCAACCCCCAGGAGTAAGACGACTAGGCCCACAGAACTGGCGAGCCAAGTACATCAGAGGTCGACCGGTCCTCCCAGTTGTGATTGACGGCATCTGAATAAATGCTTTGCTGGACACTGGCTCTCAGGTGACGACTATGCTATATATTCTTTACAAACGGTACTGGGCTGACTCTGATCTTACTCACGGCCCAGATGATGAGCTGACAGTAGTCGCCAGCAATGGACAGCCGTTGCCACAGAAGGGGTATCAAGAGGTTACCATAAAGGTGGGGCGAGTAGAATTAAGAGCCCAAAGTATGATAATTGTATACATTGATTGACGAGAATGTAACCCAATGATGACCTTAGGTACTAATGTGATCGAAAATTGTCTTGTCGAGGTGATTGTTTTGTTGCAACAGGCAGCCGAAACTGCTTGTCCCAGTGAACAGCGGGTCCTGCAAAAGGAGATCAAGGCCCTGATACAAAGACAGCAGGTACAGCCTTCTGGCGGAGAAGTCGCCAGTGTCAGAGTGAGTGATGCATTCCCCATTGCAATACCCCCAAAAAGTGAAATGTTAATTTGGTGTCGGGCAGCCATAGGTCTCAGAGGAAGAGATTACCAAGCCCTGGTAGAACAAGTGTACACTGATAGTAGGCCCACTATCCTGACAGCCAGAGGAGTAGTTGATGTACGCAAGGGGAGGGTACCTGTACGCATCTTAAATGATGGGGAGGAGGAGGCCAAAATACCTCGGTATTCCACAGTTGCTAAGCAGTTCACTGCCAGTAACAACGCAATTCAGACAGCAGAACCCTTGGTCTCATCAGACCCATCGGAGGACAATGGCTCTGCAAACCAGCTGGAGGATTGGTGTCAGCAGCTGCACGTAGGCACTGACTCCACCCTTCCACACCAAAAGAATGGGGTTTACCGAGTAGTGCAAGAGTTTTAACGTGTATTCAGCAAACACCCTTTACACTTTGGGCAGGAAAAACGGGTTCAACATCATATCCCCACTGGAAATCATCCGCCCATTAAAGAAAGGTACCGGCCTGTACCTCCAAATCACTACCAATGTGCCAAGAGTATGCTACAAGAGATGAAGGAGGCTGGGGTGATCAGAGACAGTTGTAGCCCCTGGGCAGCTCCACTAGTCCTTGTTAGAAAGAAAGATGGAACAATGAGGATGTGTGTTGATTACAGGAAACTTAACAGCATTACCCACAAAGATGCCTATCCGTTACCTAGTATAGAGGAATCACTAGCCGCACTGAGAACTGCTATTTCTCTACCTTAGATCTCACTAGTGGTTATTGGCAGGTTACCGTCGCAGAGGCAGACAAAGAGAAGACCGCCTTTGCAACACCAATGGGCCTCTCGGAATTCAAATACATGGCGTTTGGGCTTTGCAGCGTGCCAGGAGCGTTACAGAGGTTGATGGAGTGCTGTGTTGGACACATGAACTTCGAGACAGTTCTGTTGTACCTAGATGACATCATTGTCTTCTCCAAGAACTATGAGGAACATTTGGAGCACCTGGCCAAGGTGTTTGAAGCCCCGTCCAAATTTGGCCTAAAGGTGAAGCCGTCCAAATGCCACCTCCTGAAGCCCAATGTGCAGTACCTAGGCCACGTAGTGAGCGCATAAGGCGTGGCACCAGACCCTGACAAAGTCACTATTATCAAGCTCTGGCAGAGGCCCAGCAACATCCATGAAATACGCCAGTTCCTCGGGTTGTTAGGCTACTACCGAAGGTTCATCAAGGGCTTTACTGAAATACCCTCACCTCTGCAAAATCTCCTTGTGGGCCAGCCCAAGAAGGCCAGGAATTAGAGTTCTACGTTTGATTGGAATGACTAACTGGAAAGATCCTTCACTCGGTTGAAGATGGCTCTTACGGGGGATGAAGTTCAGGCCTAACCAGACTATAGCCATAAACCACCCATTCATCCTCTATACTGATGTCAGTAATGTTGAACTGGGAGCAGTACTGTCGCAGGTACAGAATGGCAAAGAAATAGTGATCTCCTATGCCAGCAGGAAACTTCGTCCCACTGAAAGGAACCCTGACAACTACAGCTCCTTCAAGCTGGAGTTCCTTGCCATCATCTGGGCTGTGACCGAGCGGTTCAAACACTACCTAGCTGCGGCAAAGTATACCAACAATCTGCTGACTGACTTGGAAACCGCAAAGCTAGGTGCACTGGAGCAGCGATGGATGGCCCTGCTGTCCTACTACAAGCTCACCATCAAGTACAGAGCGGGGCATAAGAATGCCAATGCTGATGCACTGTCCAGAATGCCCAACTTACAAGATGGGGAGGAGATTTGGACACACTCGAATAAATCGAGTTACCTGCCTTCCACCGTCCAATAGCAACTCAACGTGCCCAAGGGGTGAAAAACAAGCGCTACATCACGAAAGAGGCTACCTTGAACCCATTGCCTCACCATGAGTGGGCAGAGACACAGGATAATGACCCAGCAGTCTGCCTGGTAAAGGAGCTACTGCCACAAGCTGACTTGCGTCCTGGTTCAGATGCTCCACAAGAGACCCAACAGTTGTGGAAAGAAAAGGGCAGACTGTTCATCTATGAGGGAAAGCTGTGTCGGAGAAGTGTCAATGCCCAAACACACAAACTGGTCTGGCAGGTGGTAGTCCAAAGTCGAGATGCATCAATGGTCCTGGAAGCGTACCACAATGGAGCAGGACACTTCGGATGGAAGAAGTTAGAGGTCCTACTTCGCGAGAGGTTCTACTGGATTGGTCTGAGGAAGACCATTGAAGATTGGTGCCGAGAGTGTAGACCATGCAACTTGCGGAGGAAAGATCATAACAGCCAACGAGCTCTATTGCAGCCAATAATCACTAAACAGCCGCTTGAACTGGTAGCCTTGTACTATGTAAAGCTGGCTCCAAGCCGTTCAGGCTATGTCTATGCCCTCACCATAGTTGACCATTATTCAAGGTTTCTGGTAGTCGTGCCTGTCAGGGACCACACATCGAAGACAGCTACCAAAGCATTTCAACAACACTTTTGTCGTCACCTCTTAGTTATCCTGAAGCAGTGCTTACTGACCAAGGCCTAGCCTTTGAAGCAGAAGTGTTCCAGGAGTTATGTAGCATGTACGGCTGCAAGAAAATCAGAACAACACCGTACCATCCACAGACAAATGGCATGTGTGAGAAGATGAACCAAGTGTTAATAGACCTCTTGAAGACCTTATTTCCACAGTAAATCCCAATTCGGAACACAATAAATGTAGACAACTCTGTTTGATCAATAGCACAAAAACACCTCCTAAATATATGTCAGAAAGGGTCAAGAGTTTTTTCTTAGTTAAAATAGAATTTTATTAACACAATAAAATTAAAAATAGTACAGAGTAACAACACCGAGCAGATAGAGAAAAGGGAACAATTTTTCTCTCACATATGTAAATTGATTACACAAAAGGTATGAATATATCAACTAAAAATTAATTAAATTAAATCATATAGACATATGGTAATAATAAATTAATAAATTGCTAAATCTGAATACATGCTATTAAATCCATATAATAAAAAGTGCTAATGTGCAGTTGATCTTATAAATAATAGCAGCATAGAGATAATAATACTCTAATATAAATATAAATAAATACAAAAACAATTTTATTTAGTTGATATCCCAATAAATAACATACCATAAAGTGTTATTGTGCAATCCTGAATACCAGCACTTTCTGCTACATACTTTCTATGGGACACATATGGGCACTATTGGGGCTATCAATTTCCATTTTTGATTGTATTTTTTGAATATTAATATTGATACACTTCTAGCCCCTTATTTTTGCTGGTATTCAGGATTACACAATAACACTTTATGGTATGTTATTTATTGGGATATCAACTAAATAAAATTGTTTTTGTATTTATTTATATTTATATTGGAATATTATTATCTCTATGCTGCTATTATTTATAAGATCAACTGCACATTAGCACTTTTTATGATATGGATTTAATAGCATGTATTCAGATTTAGTAATTTATTAATTTATTATTACCATATGTCTATATGATTTAATTTAATTAATTTTTTAGTTGATATATTCATACCTTTTGTGTAATCAATTTACATATGTGAGAGAAAAATTGTTCCCTTTTCTCTATCTGCTCGGTGTTGTTACTCTGTACTATTTTTAATTTTATTGTGTTAATAAAATTCTATTTTAACTAAGAAAAAACTCTTGACCCTTTCTGACATATATTTAGGAGGTGTTTTTGTGCTCTTGAAGACCATGCCTGTGGAAGAAAGAAGCTTGTGGCCAGAAAAGTTGCCCGATCTGGTGGATCTCTACAACCACATTCCAGTGAATTCTACCAACTGTACACCAGCCTACCTAATGACAGCAAGACCTGGCAAATTACCAATTGATTTGGACATGGGAGTCCTGACACCTGAGGTGACATCACCAGATGCAAACTGGGATACTGATCGGCAGCAACAGTACCGCAAGGTGCAAGAATGTGGAGAGAAGAGTATGTCTCAGGCAAGACAAAAACAAGAAAGAAATTACAACCAGCATGCACCTGCAGTTCCATTGTCACCTGGAGAACAGGTACTCAAAAGGAAAAGGCGACTCCACAAGCTTGACGACCAATGGGAAGCAGAGCCATATACCATTATGCCCTCGGACTTCGACAATACCAAGGTGTGCCTTATCAGTAAGGATGGAGGAGAGAGCTCCACAGCAGGGTCCAGGATCACCGAAAATCGTGCCCTGACCAGTTAAAGGGAAAGATTGGAGATAAGGACATTCCTTCGTCAGTTGAAAAGTGGAAGAAAAGGTCCGCACTGTACTTGGCTAGGTCCCGTCGAACTGGACAAGAGTAAACCAGGCCATAGTAGTGGCCGTCTTGACCTTTGCCCAACCAACAGTGCCTGAAAGAGAAGTGACTCAGGATCTGCCTGAAGAACTGCCAGTTCATGTGCCAGAAGCCACACCTGAAGAGCAACATGAAAATATGCCCCCTGCTAGCGTTTTTTCTGTCACACCCACAGTGAGTCTAGGAAATCGCTGAAGGTTACTGCCTAGCTTACCAACACACATATTAGACCAGGCTAGATCACTAGAGACATAACATAATCTCAGATCAAAGAATGAATCATACCATTAATGTGAACTGTGACTGTTATCAGCAAAACAGCCACGGGAAATACCCCTATGGAGCTCCACGAATACAATTGTAACACCAAAAAGAATTGGAGCAAAATACCATAGACCAAATTGATTTTCCAAATAAATATAAATTTATTCCATATAAAGTGGTTTTGTACAAACAGTTTACTAAAACATTATCCAATCATGATAGGAAAAGACATCCAAAGCTAAGCAATCAGGTAGACATGTGTCTACTGCAAGATGTAAAGAAACTAACTTTCTACAAAGCAGGAAGCACTGGGACATAGTATTTATATAAGGTTAATACACATATAAAGTATTTAATGTCCCTTCCCGCAAGTTGAATAGTCATATAGATCTGCCTCCATATCGCTAAACATATATATCAAGGTGCAAGTGCAATATATGTGCTCAATATCCGGATCTATGAGCACAGTGCTAATGGAACTGCTGCATTTAAAGTAAAAGTAGCAGGATAAGCTTACCCATGTTAGTGAGACAAGGTAGGAATGCACCCCTAAGCGCGTTTCGCAGTCGCTTCCTCGGGGGGCTGAGATGTGTGAAAAGACCCCACAGAGCACCTGTGGACGCCATGTCAAAGCATCCCCGCGGTGTCATGTCGGCCGTGCGCCCCATGGGTGCACCCTGATGACGTCAATGGGGCGGGACAGCGCCGACAGACACCGCGAGAAGGCGAGAAGGCGAGGAAAACAGCCGTCCATAGCGCATGCGCAGTGCAAGTGATGCACTGACGGCCATCTTTGATTCAGGAAAAAATGCCCAGAGTGTATAATCAGTACCACAGACCTTTCATTACATGAGAAAAAGTATATACAGTCATGGCCAAAAGTTTTGAGAATGACACAAATATTAATTTTTACAAAGTCTACTGCTTCACTTTATCTAATGGCAATTTGCATATACTCCAGAATGTTATAAAGAGTGATCAGCTTAACAGCAATTACTTGCAAAGTCAATATTTGGCTAGAAAATGAACTTTATCCCCCAAAACACATTTCAACATCATTGCAGCCCTGCCTTAAAAGGACCAGCTAACCTCTTTTCAGTGATTGCTCCATTGACACAGGTGTGGGTGTTGATGAGGACATGGCTGGAGATCAATCTGTCATGATTTAAGGGTATGCCACACTAAACAACATCGCTAACGGGATCGCTAAAAAACGTCACTATTTAGCGATCCCGTTAGCGATGTTGTTGTGTGCGGCATGCAGCAACGACGTGGCCCCTGCTGTGATCTCGTCCGTCGTCCTGATCGTTCCGGACCCTATTCTGATCGTCGGCGTCCCGCTGGGTAAGTATAGATTGCTGAGTGTGGCACCTTTTTTAGCGATTTAGCGGTACTTTTGTACCGCTAAAGTCGTTAAGGAGATCGCTAACCGCGATAGCGTCCTTAACGACATCGCTAAATGTGGCCGACACTAGCGATATTTAAACAATCCCGCTAGCGATCTCATTAGTATGCGACGCTAACGAGATCGTTATCGGGATCGAGTAGTGTGGCAGTACCTTAAGTAAGAATGATACCACTGGAGACTTTAAAAGGAGGCTGGTGCTTAGCATAATTGTTTCTCTTTTGTTAACCATGGTTATCTCTAAAGAAACACGTGCAGTCATCATTGCAATGCACAAAAATGGCCTAACAGGGAAGAGTATCGCAGCTAGAAAGATTGCACCTCAGTCAACAATCTATCGCATCATCAAGAACTTCAAGGAGAGAGGTTCCATTGTTGCCAAAAAGGCTTCAGGGCGCACAAGAAAGACCAGCAAGCACCAGGACCGTCTCTTAAAAGTGTTTCAGCTGCGGGATCGGGCTACCAGCAGTGCAGAGCTTGCTCAGGAATGGCAGCAGGCAGGTGTGAGTGCATCTGCACGCACTGTGAGGCGGAGACTCTTGGAGCAAGGCCTGGTCTCAAGGAGGGCAGCAAAGAAGCCACTTCTCCCAGAAAAAACATCATGGACAGACTGATATTCTGCAAAAGGTACAGGCAGTGGACTGCTGAGGACTGGGGTAAAGTTATTTTCTCTGATGAATCCCCTTTTCGATTGTTTGGGACATCAGGAAAACGCCTCATTCGGAGAAGACAAGGTGAGCACTACTACCAGTCTTGTCTCATGCCAACTGTTAAGCATCCTGAAACCATTCATGTGTGGGGTTGCTTCTCAGCCAAGGGAATCGGCTCTCTCACAGTCTTGCCTAAAAACACAGCCATGAATAAAGAATGGTACCAGAATGTCCTCCAAGAGCAACTTCTCCCAACCCTCCAAGAGCAGTTTGGCGATCAACAATGCCTTTTCCAGCATGATGGAGCACCTTGCTATAAAGCAAAGGTGATAACTAAATGGCTCAGGGAACAAAACATAGAGATTTTGGGTCCATGGCCTGGAAACTCCACAGATCTTAATCCCATTGAGAACTTGTGGTCAATCATCAAGAGACGGGTGGACAAACAAAAACCTAAAAATTCTGACAAAATAAAATCATTGATTGTATAAGAATGGACTGCTATCAGTCAGGATTTGGTCCAGAAGTTGATTGAGAGCATGCCAGGGAGAATTGCAGAGGTCCTGAAGAAGAAGGGTCAACACTGCAAATATTGACTTGCTGCATTAACTCATTCTAACTGTCAATATAAGTTTTGTTACTCATATGTTTGCAATTATTATATTTCTGTCTGTGATAAAAACATCTGTCAAACACACATAAAAACCAGAGGGCAGCAGATCATGTGAATTTATAATATTTGTGTCATTCTCAAAACTTTTGGCCATGACTGTATACATGCCATAACGCCGCAATACACTGTCTCTATCAGTATTCAAAGACGAATCATAGTAATAGACATATGTGGTAATGATTTTCATAAATACACCATTAAATCATATGTTATGGAGTGACCAATTCTCATTAATCCACAATACCTATGTCTATAGAACACAGATAGGGTCAAGCATCACAATAATAACATAACGAAAACATATAAAAAATGCAGAAAGATGTAAAAAGATGGGGAGATAGGGATGATATTTGGCATCTCTTCCATTTTCATCGTCATCTCTTCTCTTTATCTCTTCCTCTTTATCATCTTTTCATATGCATCAAACACAATGGGCACCAATCGAGTTAGATGGTATAGAAAGTGGAATTCATCCTCTCTTTTAGTGTCTCAAATGACTATGGATAAATAGCTGTATTTATGGAAACAAAAAACAAGTTAAAAATATAATAAAAACATACAGGCGCAAAAATCGACAAGGGCAGAGACGAAAAAAGACTACAAATACGATGCAAAACTCAGCTGCTCATTCAAGCCATCAGGAACCATGGTATTCAGTATTGTTATCCAGCGGCATTCTTTTTGTGCCAAAATACGATTGGCATTGCCCCCGCGAATCCCCAGGCTCACATGATCAATACCTTTAATTTTTAAATCACTCGATTTACAGTTATGTTTTAAACGAAAATGTCTGGGGATTGTTGTCAGTGAGTCAACGTCATTCACCTCACGGGCAGCCTCAATATCACGAATATGCTCTCGTGTCCTCACCCGCAATTCGCGTGAAGTGAGTCCTACATAAATAAGATCACAGGAGCATCTAGCATAGTACACCACATGTGTAGTGGAGCATGTGATGAAATCTCGGATTTCATAATTCTTGAGGCTGTCCGATGAGGCGAAGGACGTGGCTCTTACATGGTTCCTGCAGGCTAAACAGCTGCCGCATGGGAAAAATCCAGTTCTTTTCTCCCTATGACCAAAAGGGGATTTGGGTTTCGCCACATAGTGGCTGGACACTAATGTATCCTTAAGATTTTTACCCCGTCTTGCTACATATATTCAGCAATGGGATAATATGTGCAACATATTGCGTAAACATTGGTCAGTCTTGATGACTGACCCCGTTTTGAAGCAGCGTCTCCCACTGTATCCTCAGATGACAGCAAGAAGCATGACACTGGATAGGCTGATTCCTATGACCCAACTTACCCCCCCCCCACCCCCCGTCACCCTCACCTCCCGTTCCCTCCCTTGCTATTGGCCAAGAAACACGCGACAACCGTATTTTGGGTAATAACGGCCACAGCAGCCTTTTTATTTAAATTGATTGTTAATCAAGCACTTGGTGAGGTCCTCGAAGTTATAGAAGGTCTGGCGGTCTTTTTCTACCGGGCCTTGCCCCATTTACCCCCCAGCCTTACTCCTAGCCGCCCACTGACTCAGGAGCACCATGAACCGGGGTAAGGGGTGGCCTTCTAGCTCCATGCGATCCCGGCGTTCCATCGCCGGGAATCGCCCAATGTAATACAGCTGTGAACCCGACGTTCCATCGCCGGGTATCACCCATCCAGTTAATGTGAATCCGACGTTCCATCGCCGGGAATCACCCAAATGTCCATTTACCGTGACCCCGGCGTTCCATCGCCGGGTATCACCCCCAAAACTCACCAGACCGCCACCACCTCAACATCCAAATGAAGGGGACCCCCGTATCCAACGAGTCCAGTCCCCCAATCCTCCTTCTTTTACCAACTTCGAGGACCCACCAACGCCACACCGAGAGCCCTTGATCCCCTCAAGGGCTCGAGACCCCACCCTTCGGCAATGCTGTGGCCTGCTCCATGCCTTTCCGCAACCCCAACAACCACAGGTCAGTTCCCACACCGTTCAAATGTACTCCGTCCGCTCACCAAAAGTCATCGTTTATATTGTCAAAGCCCGCATGGCATATCGCCACTCCCCCATTCTCCACCACGAATTTGGATACTGCCTTTTTGATTTTTATGTTCTGGGAACTATGTCCGATCACACTACTTTACAAGACGGGAACCGCACCCACAGCTGCGCCAAGCCTCGATTGATATCGCAAACTAGTTGATTCTCAGGGCGGACTCCAAGGTCAATACTCCCCACATGCAAAACAAGTATATCAGGAGCTCCAAGGCGAAGAACCGCCGCTTAAAACTCGTGAATTAACCGTCCCCAAGTTAACCCCTAACCCCTGGCCTCTTAATTAACGCCACATTCCTTTTTGAAACCCCATGTCAGTCAGTCTGTCTCCTCGAGCGCCCCCAGTGAACGTAAGAATGGCCTGGAATCCATATGGCAGAGGATCCTGCCCTGTAATAAAGCAAACATAAGTTAGTGAAACCTTTCATTTACCTGAGAGATTAGCTCCCTCACATCCGTGAGTTGGACGTAGGACCGTACAGTTGTGACTCCGTAGCCGATACTCATTACAATTTCTGAACTTTAACCTCCAGCCGCTGCTTATGTTGCCGCCCAGATGCGAGAAAAATGACCTCCATCGCTGTGTGGCTCCATGCCAGCACCTTCCACGCACTCCCGAAACACCTTAATGAACTGATGTTTTGTTAAACGGACTCGACCTCGTGACATAACTGGGGTCTATATATATATATATATATATATATATATATATATATATATATATATATTTTTTTTTTTTTTTAAACATCGTTACGGGCACATAATAGAATCCTTTACCCTTCCTAACATTACCTTCTTCCCTTTTTTGCTCCTTGGTTTGTTTCTGACTCCCGATACTAGATTCCACCACGTAATGACTTGTGTCATGCCTCCGCACTATCATGCTGCACGTATTGCGGCCAGCCCCCCATTTCCAGGCTTTGGTTTTATAAACACCCATATGTACAATAGCTGGGCAGTAACCTCGACCTTATAACCGACTATTAAATAACCTTCATAATACCTGAACATGGTCATTGAACTAAACCTTTGTTACGTGTTTTCCTGCACTTGATGACCTTCCCCGTTAACCCCTCTTGCTGGGTCCTATCAGCGGGGCATATCGTCCTTCATGTTAATGTATTTCTGTCCATTACCCTTAGCTCTCCCTGGATGAAGGGGACTGGGAACAGGCCCATTGCCCTTTGTGGTAATGCATTGGATCACTTTTCCTTTAGTTGCTCCCCCTGGATGAAGGGCCCTGGGAACAGGCACCTCGCCCTTTGTGGTAATGCACTGGATCACTTCTCCTTTAGTTGCTCCCCTGACTGAAGGCCCCCGATTAGGTGTACTGCTCTTCAGTTTATTGTACTGACTCATTCCTCACCCACCATATCACTTACATTACGGGAATTCATCTAGGATGGAGACACTGCTCATTACTCTGTCCATCCCAATAATGTCCGACACTGTTGTGTTTGTGTCCCTGCTAGCCCTCCTTAATGGCCAGCACAGCTGTGTCCGTGGCCCTACCTGCCTTCAGTAATGTCCGCACTTGTGATTATGGCTCTGCCTCTTGCTGCAGCACTGACTATACCCATTACACACCGCGCCTTTTACCCATCTTATTCCTTCTATTATGTGATTACATATACTGTAGGATAAGGCCCCAGGTAACTCTTCCTAGCAGCCCTATCCCCCTCATAGGCAATGTAGATAAGCGAGTGGTGGGTATACTTAATACCTATTCAGGTACTGTGATGACAATGTAGCACCAGTATGGGAAGCCAACAAGCAGGGCAGAGTATAAAACTAAATGCTGCCATATATACAAGGGATAGGATAGCCCCATATAAAGGCTTATAATGATCCAAGAGGTGTACCGCCATATTTCCTGGGCTTCCGGAGTATATATATCTATATATATACCGTGTATGTTCCTGTGTCGCACTATAATTCCAGGGTACAACTATACAACTAGAGGAAGTGCTATATATATACTTAAGTCCACCCCATACTGGGGTACAGCCATCATTCTGGGGTACAACTGCACATATAGAGGAAATGCCATATATACTGAAGTCCCCCCATATCCTGGGGTACAGCTATACTTCCAGGGTCCAACTATTTCTATAGAGGCAGTGTCATTTATCCCAGTCCACCCATATATTGGGGTACTGCTATAATTCTGGGGTACAACTATACATGTAGAGGAAGTGCCATATATATGCTGAAGTCCACCCATGTACTGGGTTACTGCTATGATTCCGGGGTACAAACACACTTATAGAGGAGGTGCCATCTATTTTGAAGTCCCCCCATATACTGGGGTACTGCTATAATTCCAGGGTACAACTATACATATAAAAGAAGTGCCACATAGACAGAAGTCCATATAAACTGAAATCCCCCATATACTGGGGTACTGCTATAATTCCGGGTACGGCTATATATATATATATATATATATATATATATATGAGGAAGTGCCATGCCTATAGAAGAATTGCCATATCTACCGGGGTACACCCTCATAATACTGAGGTACAGCTATAGCACCGGAGGCACACCATATATATAGGGTGAATGCTATATCTGCCGGATACGGCCATATATATATACCGAGGTGTAGTTACCCTCCGGTGTACCACCTATATAGGTAAAGTGAATATATGTCTGGTGGCACTGGTATGGATGGGTAGAATCCCTATACACCGCATGTTAAGCATATATATATATATATATATATATATATAGCACAGGGCAGGATGCCGACACCGGCCCTCCCTAGGAGGAGAGTAATAGCTACTCTCCTTGTTGTGTGACTCTCAAGCTGCAGCCATGATCCCACTTTACAGCCTGTGCACACGTTGCAGTCCCTCCTCCTCTCCCTGCAGCCATGATCCCCCTTTACAGCCTCCCCCTGTGCACACGTTGCAGCCCCTCCTTGACCTTTGACCTTTGACACTCTTAATGCTGGAATGAACCTGTCACATGGTTTTATGGCCTATTACATCAATTAAGGAATTTACTCCAAATACCCTGTAAAAACATCACAAAACATTACCAGACCCCAATCAGAGGGTAATAAAACTTTCTCTCCTTATCTAGAAAAATATTTAGACTTGAGAGTCCTCAGTGGTTGATACCTTTTAATGGCTAACTGAAAAGATGGTAACAAATTGCAAGCTTTCGAGACTACTCCGGTCTCTTCATCAGGCAAAGACTCTCCTTATCTATGAATTGTTCCAATATTTATGCTCATCCCTCTGCCATAATGACTATTCTGCTTCACGTCACTTGTCTTACCTATTGCATTTTTTCTGTGTTTTTGTGTATAAATATGTGATTCTTCAGATTTTGTATTAGTTCAGCCTGATGAAGAGACCTGAGTAGTCTGGAAAGCTTGCAATTTGTTACCATCTTTTCAGTTAGCCATTAAAAGGTATCAACCACTGAGGACTCTCAACTCTAAATATTTTTCTCCTCCTCTCCCTGCAGCCATGTGTGATTTCATCCTTTACCCCTCACCCCTTCTCCCTGAATACATCCTGGTGCAAAGGGTATGGGAAACATGGCTGGGAATCTGTGCTCTTTCAAACTTTAAGTCAGCATCTCAGCAGTAATGGTGTTATGTTGTGATCTACATAAACCTACGCCATACCGAATTATATGATGTATCAGCAATGCATGATGCAAAATAACTGTAGATCCGCCACACGTATTATACGAAAAGGTATATATATATACTGGCCGTGTACTCCACTCGGCCATGTATGATCCAGAAGTATCTAGATAATGAAATATCCATATGTCGGCCATGAATCCCACCGCCATATGTGTATCCCTCGTGTATTATGGCCATTGTCTGTGATATAACATAATATCTAACAATATTCATAGATAGTAATATTGATATAGAATGATATATAAATATACAAAGAAAGACCTCTATATAGGATAAGTATAATACCCCATGTATCTCTGCCCAGTAATATTTGTGACCCGTCTGCAGTGTATCATACAGCAGCGTCTATCCATCATCCCTGATAATACAGTATTATCTGTGTTATATTGGAGAAGTTATTCCAAACATATCTATATAAGCGCCATGCGCTGTAATGTGGTATCAATATATCCACTAAATTGCAGTATATACTTATATGCCCTGCATCATATTGGAGAATCCTATACCTTCTCCATGGAATACAAATACATAACCGCTATGCACTATATTGCGGTATGTATAAATGACTGCCATGCCCTAAATTACAGCATGCTTAAATACCCCATGCACTATGTTCCCGCATCTATAACTACACCGTGCACCAAATCGCAGTACCCATTTATACATCATGTAGCAGTATATGTATGTCTGCTATTAATAATAAGGCAGTAACCCATAGCCTGCCCGCCATACAGTACATGATAAAACAGCATCGTATATCTATATATATATTAATATATATGTACCCCCATCTGCCGCCATGCCACAGGCACACAGGAGAAAATCTGCTGTGCGGGAGGTAACATATAGCAATCTCCCCGGATATAAAGAATGATCCTAAAACCATATATCTATACCATCTATATATATGTATACAGGATCAGATACTGCCGCAGTACATGGTGTGGCGGGTCTATGTGCTCACACCCCCCTGACCTTATACCCAGGATATCATACTCCCTGGAGCAGCACATGTTTCTTGTTGTCTTCCTCCTCTGTGAGATGATGATGGGAGTCGTAGTCCGGAGTTTTCTGTAATGTTGCCCTCGAAGGTGAGATATCTTGCTGTCCCATGTTGCCCCGGGTTTGTGACGTCCTCTGTGTGCGCTTTCTGCGTAGTGTGTGCTATATGTCGTGTGTCCTCTCTATAATGTGTGCTATATGTAGCGCAGTACATAATATATCAGCATCATGTATATCTATATATATATATGTGTATGCATATATTGCAATGTCTGAACCACTGTCTGCAGCAGTGCTACAGGCGCACAGGGGAAGATCTGCATGAAGAGGTAGCATATGAAAGTCCCTGAGGACAAAGATCTCCCCGGGTATACTGATGCTATGTCTATATATATATATATATCTATATACAGGATCAGTTACTGCAGCAGTATACGGTGTAAAAGGTACCTGTGCTAACATAGCAGCACACATGCTTTCTGATGTCTTCCTTTGTTGTCTGTGTTGTAAAGGCTGGTGGTCTTCTTGTTGTCCGTCCTGGTGGTCCCGAAAAGAGAGGCTTCTCTCCTTGGTCAGTGCCTTTTTGTCCCCTTTGACCCCACCTCTACCTATGTCACATCCTCTTTGTCACCGTCCAATCGTCCAGTCCCCTCCTGGCTCACCTTACCCCCCCTTTTCCCTGTCCCTGTTGTCACTGCCTCCCAGCGTCATGCCAGCCTCCCGTTATCCTGCGCTCCTACGTCCGGCTGTTACTGGAAGAGATAAAGAGAAGAGATGACGATGAAAATGGAAGAGATGCCGAATATCATCCCTATCTCCCAATCTTTTTACATCTTTCTGCATTTTCTATGTTTTTGTTATGTTATTATTGTGATGCTTGACCCTATCTGTGTTCTATAGACATAGGTATTGTGGATTAATGAGAATTGGTCACTCCATAACATATGATTTAATGGTGTATTTATGAAAATCATTACCACATATGTCTATTACTATGATTCGTCTTTGAATACTGATAGAGACAGTGTATTGCGGAGTTATGGCATGTACACTGTGTTCCAAATTATTATGCAAATAATATTTTCTCAGATTTTCCCAAATTACCTATATGAATTGCAGTCATTGTAATTTTCCAGTCAAATAACTATTAGAGTACAATTGAAAGGTTTTTGTACAAACTGCCTATGATAACAGTATATTTTTTAAAAAATAAAACACTCAAACTGCACTCAAAATGCATGTTCCAAATTATTGTGCGCAGCATAGTTTTCAACCTTTTCATTTTAATAAAGAACAAAAAAATGGTCATTTTTGAAATTATAAGCATTAGCAGGTTCTTACAAACTGAAATCAAACAGTTTTCAACTCAAAACTTTATTCTAGGTGATGTTACATTTGCACATTGGACCCCTTGTTCGAAAGAAGCTTCTGAACTCTCTCGTCCATTGAATTTGTCAGGTTTTGGATGGTTTCTGCTTCAATTGTTTTGCATGAGGACAGAATACCCTCCCAGAGCTGTTGCTTAGATGTGAACTACCTCCCGCCATCATAGATACTCATTTTGATGATGCTCCAGAGGTTCTCAATGGGGTTGAGGTCAGGGTAGTGTTGAGCGATAGTGCTCGATATCTAAAAATATCGTATCGAAATTGTATCGCCGATAGCACTAAATATTGTCGATATCCGATTTCGATACCGGAAGTCCCATGTAAGTCTATGGGAACAAAATATCGCAACAAAAAAAAACCTTTCTTCCGTTGTAAACACAAAATATACACACATAGAATACATATATATATATATATACATGTCATTGTGACATATATATATACATATATTTATAGTTTATACACTTCTACATAGTAAAATAGACTCTGATTCAATTGCCGGGTAAAGCCGTGACATACCCCATAGAAGTCGACGGGCTCGGTGCCGAGTACCCCAAAAACCTCTGGCTCTGTGCGACTCAACTTGGGCGTCACGAACAGGATTCTGTAGCTCGCTATAAGCGAGTCCTGTGTGCCTGAATTGAACTGGTTTTGTGCTTGAGAATTGCTAAAATCATCAGAGAATGTATTTGCCATTTTTTCCGCCATATCTGCGTCACGACGAGGCACTGGTGAAGAAGAAGGGCGTGCTCTTCATGGGTGTACACACTCACTCAGTGACGCGAAAACGATGGCTCTAAATGGTACTGCAATGTAAGATCGTGCCCCACAGCTCTTCAGTTCCGCCTCCTCATCCTCCTCAGTGGGCGGAAACTAACACGAAGGTCCCGCCTCCCTACAGAAGAGGGGCCCTCTCCAGATGCTAATGACACATGTGACTTGGCAAAGATGGCTAATGGACACGAGCAGAAGTGTGAAGGGATGGAGCAGTCAGAGCTCTCCCCCACGGAAGCGACCCGATCGCCACGGAACCACCGTTGGGCACCCGGCCTGGAAACCCTCCTACGCTGCAAGAAGCGGAGGATACCCTAAGAGGCCTGGCCCGGCACCGGGAGGAGGTCGCCAGGATGGAAGCCAGCTGGCGTGCCCTAAAAATAAACTTGGAGCGGCGCCAATCCCTCTTACCTGAAGTGTCTGTACCGGAAGGTGAGGCACCCGTTCTAGTAGAGGAGCCCTTGCAATGTGATCCGGTTGACGTTGTCGCAGTGGAGGCACCCGTTCGTGCAAAAAACGCTGCACCGGCAGCACCCCAGATCCCGCTGTCTGCCCCCGTCGCTGAGACAGAAGAAGCGACACCCGTCCTCATGGAGGAGGCCGCGCAGGCACCAGAGCACTACCTGCCTGTACCGGAGCCCCGACTGTCATCTGTTCCAGAGCCGGCTGCTTCCTCCGCAGGTGAGCGCCGCCAGGACTGGGGGGCGCCAGGAGAGCTGCCGCAAACCTGACACTGTAAGCTGGCATTTGATGGTGGAGACATGGAGCAGCTGGTGGAGTAGAATTACAACCGGCGTCAGGAGGAAGAGTGGAGACGTTGGGAGCAGGAAGCAGAGCGACAAAGGGAGCAGCGAGAATCCCAAAAACTTCGCCAACGTCACCTGGAGAAGGACTGGGCAGATAAGGACCGGATGAGAAAAGATAAAGGAACCCTGTGTGAGCCACGGCGTAAGGGTGCAGTACGAAGCTTTAAATTGAAAGGTGGTTGGGGCTTCATCCAGGAGCCTGGACTTTATTTAGAAGTTTTTGTGAACCGGCGGGACGTGGAGGCTCACCTCCCAGAAGGACACCCGGGGAGGGACCTGTTGCCAGGAGTCTTGGTGACTTACACCCGACACTGGGGTTACAATGGATGGTACGCCCTAAATGTTACCAGGTGCGACCCCTACTCCCCAGAGTGTCAGGAACCTGTGAGACCCTCGGAGCCTTCAGCCTCCCACATCCAGGCCTCTGCAAAAGTGCCCACCCCATGCCGTAAATCTCCCCAGCCTCCCTCAGTGGTCTCCTCAGCAGCCCCAGCTATGGACATGATAAGTATAGCTGGCCCGTACCCGGCGCCTGTTAGGCCCCCTGGGGTTCGTACAGTCAGGGACATAGGGTTCCAGACCCGGAGGGAGATGAAAGAGGTGGCCACACAGACCCAGATAGCGGGTCACGACGTCACTGTACAGGCCACACGACGTCATCAGGTCCTGGTGGTCCTTGGTGCCTCGGATGTTTGGCAAGCATCAGAAGAGTACCAGGTGGTACCTGGAACACCCCTGCCAAAGAATTATAAATAACCCGGACAGGGTCCCTGTATGTAAATAGTTAAATTGTTTATGTACCCGGACGGGTGAATGTTCATAAAAAAGTTTTTTAATTTAATAAAAAAAAACAAAACACAGTTTTCATTACTTTTATTACAGTCTCATCCTGCGACCCCATCGATCTGTAAAAAAATGAAAAAAAAAAAAAAGTATACCACCTGACCGACGCAGTCCATAGTAACGAGTGTCCCACGACGATCCAGCTCTGCTACATCAGAATGACAGGCAGAGCCTGTCATCCCGGCGCAGCACAGCTGATTACCTGCTTCCCCGGCGGTGACGTCATCGGACTGACTGCTTTACGGCCGGGATTACCCAGCAGTCACTGCAGTTATCGCGAAAAACTGCATGTGACCGCCAGGGAGAAGATAATGGCGGCCATCAAGCAGTCCAGGACGTGACCGCCGGAGATCTTCTGCCAGGTAAGTGCCACTGACTCCTGACAGACCCGACCGACGGACACTCACAGTGACAGTGACAAATCCAATTCCGGTATTCGATAAGACGAAAATATCGAAACGAATTATCGAAAGGCCGATAGAGCTAATATCGGCCGATAGCCGATATTTGCATTATCGTATCGCTCAACACTAGTCAGGGGAGCATGGGGGCCACAGATACAGATGTGTTATGTGCAGCATGAGACGTTGCATTATCATGCATGAAAATGATCTTGCTGCGGAATGCACGGTTCTTCTTCTTGAACCATAGCAGGAAGTGCTGTTTGAGAAACTCAACATACACTATGGAGTTCATCTTTACCCCTTCAGGGGTCCTAAAGGGGCCGACAATCTCTCTCCCCATGATTCCAGCCCAAAACATTACTCCACCCCCTCTTTGTTGGCTCCGTAGCCATGTTTGCATGGGGTGTCCATCAACCAGCCATCCTCCACTCCATCCATCTGGACCATCGAGCGTTGCACGGCACTCATCGGTGAACAAAACAGTTTTGAAGTCAGTCTTCATGTATTGTTTGGCCCACTGGAGCCGTTTCTGCTTGTGTGCAGTGGATAGAGGAGGTCGACAGGATGGCTTACGCACAGCTGCAAACCTCTGAAGGACCCTGCATCTTGTTGTTCGGGGGAGGTTGGAGGCACCAGCAGCTTCAAAAACTTGTCTGCTGCTATGACAAGGCTTTTTTGCCGCTGCTCTTTTAACCTGACGTAATTGCCTGTAGGAAAGAGTCCTCAATTTTCCCTTATCAGCACGCACACGTGTGTACTGTGAATCAGCTACATACTTCTTGATTGTGCGATGATCACGATGAAGTGTCTTGGCAATGTTGATTGTAGTCATGCCTTGACCTATACACTCCACAATTTGTTGCTTCTCAGCAGTCGACACATCCTTTTTCTTTCCCATTTTGGCAGAAAATGTAGGCTGCTTAATAATGTGGGACAGCCTTCTTAAGTAGTCTTGCCTTTCACACCTGCCAAACTAATTAGCACAGGTGTCTGCAATTGCTTACAGTGATATAAAGAGCCCTGACACACATCACCATCAATGAGTTTAACTGACAAACAAAAAAATTCTTACCTTATCACTCCTAAACACTTTTTGCATAATAATTTGGAACACAGTGTATATATACTTTTTCTCATGTAATGAAAGGTCTGTGGTACTGATTATACACTTTGGGCATTTTTTCCTGAATCAAAGATGGCTGCCAGTGCATCACTTGCACTGCGCATGCGCTATGGACGGCCGTTGTCCTCACCATCTCGCGGTGTCTGTCGGCTCTGTCCCGCCCCATTGACGTCATCAGGGTGCACCCATGGGGCACACGGCCGACATGACACCGCGGGGATGCTTTGACATGGCGTCCACAGGTGGATCACATCCTCCGCAATTAGTGACGACATTTAAGGGCGCTCTGTGGAGTCTTTTCACACATCTCAGCCCCCCGAGGAGCGACTGCGAAACGTGCATAGGGGCGCGTTCCTACCTTGTCTCACTAACATGGGTAAGTTTATCCTGCTACTTTTACTTTAAATGCAGCAATTCCATTAGCACTGTGCTCATAGATCCGGATATTGAGCACATATATAGAAGGGGCTGGAGCAAGCGGAGATAGGTGGAAGCCCCACATGACTGCATTGGAGCTGGGGAGGATTTTTCAGGGTTGGGGGGGTAAGAGTCTTTTGAAATAGAGTGTGTTGATTGGGGGACGGATAGAGTGGGCGTGTTTAAGGGGTTGTTAGGGATAAAAGTGCGGGAAAGGGCCATTCCTGATAAAATCAAGAAGAGTGAAGGATGTCAAGTTCAGTGACTTACCTCATGGCTCGTTTGAGAGACGCGGCGCGCTCTAGGAGAGGAGGATGGTTGGAGGAGCAGCTTTCCTCCATCCTTGGGTACTCGGGGACGCAGGCGGTGAGCAGCAGGGGGAGAAGAACACGGCCTCCGGAGAGACTGTCCCCTGAATTGGCGACGCGCGGCGGGCGCAGGCAGAAGAGCCCCTCTCGGGACCCTGCGGAGGGCAGTGCTGCTGGTCGCCGTGCTTGCTCTGGCAGGAATCCAAGAAGCCGGTCCGCAGGCGTTGGGCGACGCAAACAGAGTGAGGAACAGGCCGCAGCTGGAGCGCGGCCTACTCGGCGCACGTCGCGCGGCAGAACTGACAGGCTGGGACCGGAAGAGCAGGCCTCAGGATCGCAAGTGAGTCCTGGGCAGCTGAGTTGGCCGGGAGCAGGGATTTCCCAGGGGATCGCAGGTGCGACCGAGGCGAATCGCAAGAAGAGGGCCGCGGGTGCGACGCCGGCCAGGGCGCAGCAGGATGCAGAGGGGGCTTCCCAGGGGAACGCAGGTGCGAACGAAGCGAATTGCAGGAAGAGGGCCACAAGTGCGGCGCCGGCCAGGGCGCAGCAGGATGAGCAGGACGCATCGCTGCGGTCTGCGAAGAAAGGACCACAGGCCCGTTGCGGTGCAGGCGGGAGCGCAGATCTGCAACGGGGCTTGGCTAGCGACGGGGCGGGAGGAAGCGGAGCTGGTGACGCCGGTGGTGCGGGAGCATCGAGAGCACCGTGGAGGATGGGCACCAGGCCGGGTGCCAGACAAGGGTCGACGGGACGAAGGAGTAGTGAGCAGAGACAGACGGGCTGGCAGGCGCCTTTGTACCAGGCGATGTCAGGCTTAGATCAAGGAAGAGCGGCGGACAGCAACCAGGCGCTGTCTGGCAGGTCGCGCGGGGGCGATGCTGCTCGGAGGGAGGAAGCGGGGGTGCGATCTAGTTCAAGACTTCGGGTGGAAGAGCGGCATTTTTCAACGGCACTGGTCCCCCCTGATGACGAGGAGGTCAGGGGCGCGGACTTGGAGCCAAGAAGTGGTGAGGAAGATTCGGAGATCGATAGGGACGGATCGGGACGGCTGGATTCCGGAGTGTCGGCTGGCGGGGACACAGCACCCGCGCAATTTGGTGAGCAGACCTCTATGTTTTGTATGTCGCCCGTAGGGGCTGTGGGGCAGGGGGTGATAGGTAGTCAGATGCCGGGGTTTAGGGGAGGGCAGGCTGGGGCCCCTGGGGGGACCGGTGATGGGGATTTCCGTGAGGTGTTGCGGGGTATGGTGCAGGTTTTGCAGCGCTTAGAGAGTGGGGTTCTAAGGACGGAGAGAGTTACGCCAGTTGGGGCATGGTCGTCGGGTTTAGTCGTCGGGTCGACGTTAAGTAGTGACAGTTCGGTGCAGATCGAGGATGAGCGGGGTCAAGGTGTGTCGGTGTCGGTGCAGACGGAAAAAGAGAAAGGGGATAAGATTAAGTTGGATGATCGCGCAAAAGGGGAAGTTTATGTTTGCTTCGAGGGGCCCTTGGGAGCCCATTTAAAAAAGGAGGTTAAGGAAAAAATTTGGCGCAACGAATATGTGGAGATATCCTCTTTGTTGCCTTTGGAAAAGTTTAACTTAGATAAGGGGAAGAAGGATGATAGTAAAAAAGAGGAGGAAGAAAAGCGGCGGTGGAGGTTCATCCCGCAAACATTCGTCAATTGGTTGCAAGCTTTTGCAATTTTGGCTAGCGTGGTTGGGGAGAAGGCTCCGGAGAATTGTTCTGGTCTATTCTGTTACCTCGATGCTATCGGGGAGGCTCATAGGACTTATGGGGGGATGGTGTGGTTGCGCTATGACGAGCAATTCAGGCAGAGAAAAGCGGTGAGGCCTGAGATAAAATGGGACCAGAAGGATATCGGGTTATGGTTGAAGGTTATGGCCCCTGTTAGGTATGGGCAGTCCTTTCAGGGTGGGGGTGGAGGCAACAGTCAACAGTCAGGGAGAAGGAGTAGCGGCCAAGGGACGCAAAGCACAAAAGAAAAGACAGGCAGTTGCTGGTAGTTCAACGACGGCCAGTGCAAATACGGTGCTACCTGCAAGTTCAAACATGAGTGTTCCTTTTGCGGCGGGAGTTCACATGGAGCTTCCAAGTGTTTCAAAAAGGCAAAAGGAAAGCCATTGGTGGGTGCCGGAAAAGGGGGTGACGCCAGTGAGGCTTCAAGGGATGGCCCCCTTTCTAAATAGGTATCCTTATCGGGATGGGGCTGAGGTCCTTAGAAGTGGTTTCGCGGAAGGTTTTAGAATTCCCGCTCCTAATCATAAGGTCCCTTTCTCTACAAAAAACTTGAGGTCGGCGTATTTACACGCTGACGTTGTTGGGAAAAAACTGTTAAAGGAGGTAGAATTGGGTAGGATGGCGGGCCCGTTTAGGTCTTTGCCGGTGGGGGGGGGCGGTTGTTTCTCCGTTGGGGGTTGTTCCCAAAAAAGAAGCGAACAAGTTCAGGCTGATTCAGCATTTGTCGTACCCGAAGGGGTTTTCTGTTAATGATGGTATATCGCAAGAGTTATGCTCCGTTGAGTATACGTCTTTTGATGCTGCGGTAAGGTGGGTTAGGAGGTATGGTGAAGGAGCTTTATTGGCAAAGACTGATATTGAAGCGGCGTTTCGTTTGCCGCCTGTTCATCCGGACAGTATTCCGCTGTTGGGCTGTTTTTGGGACGGGGGTTTTTATTTGGATATATGTTTGCCGATGGGTTGTGCAATCTCGTGTAAATTGTTCGAGACGTTCAGTACGTTTTTGGAATGGGAGGTTCGGGATGTTGCTGGTGTTCAATCGGTGATTCACTATTTGGACGATTTTTTGTTTATTGGTCCGGCAGACTCGGTGTTGTGCAGAAACATTTTGGCAGCAATGGAATGGGTGGCTGGTATTTTTGGCGTACCATTGGCAGGGGAAAAAACTGAAGGCCCTTCAACGTCGCTGAGCTTTCTCAGGATCTTGATTGACTCGGAGAGGATGGAGTGTAGGTTACCGGAAGATAAATTGGTTCTTCTTAAACAAGAGGTGGACAGGATGCGGCAGTTGCGAAAAGTGACGTTAAAAGAGTTGCAGTCATTGTTGGGGAGATTGAATTTTGCGTGTAGAATCATTCCTATGGGCAGGATTTTTTGTCGTAGGTTGGCCAGGGCGACTGCGGGGTGCAAGCCCCGCATCATTTTATTCGGTTAAGAAGGGAACACAGAGATGATTTGGCAGTTTGGCAGAGTTTTTTGACACAATACAATGGGCGGTCTTTAAGAGTAATTTTGAATGTGAAATTTATACGGATGCGGCTGGTGGAGTTGGGTACGGGCATATTGGAAAGGGCGGTGGAGTGTTGGACGGTGGCCAGATGAGTGGCATAGTAATGGGTGGACTAGGAATTTGGCATTGTTAGAGTTGTTCCCAATAGTTGTGGCAGTCTTCATTTGGGGAGAGTTGTTTAGGAATAGGAAGGTGCATTTTCATTGTGATAATATGAGTGTGGTAGGAATAATTAACACTTTATCTGCGTCATCTCCCCCGGTGATAAAATTGGGAGTTGGTCCTACGTTGCATGGAGCTGAATGCATGGGTGTCAGCTGTGCATGTTCCAGGTGTAAAAAACTCTATAGCTGATGCTTTGTCTCGTTTACAGTGGGAGAGGTTCCGGACCTGGCGCCAGAAGCAGAGAATGCAGGAACGGAATGCCCTTCTCATTTGTGGCGAGTGGTTTTGGACGTGCAGGACAATTGATTTGTGAGTCAGTGACGGGCCGGACTTGGGCATCTTATGAGGAGTCATGGGTTTTTTGGCAGGAGTGGTTGTCTAGGCAGGGAATAGTCATATCGGATGAGGGTAGGGCACAGGCTTTGTTAATGTTGGTGGGGAATTGTCGGAGAGAGCATGGTCATTTTCACGGATTAATAAATTTATGGCGGGTTCAGCTTTTGGTTTTTGGTTGCAAGGGTGTGCGGATGCCACAAAGGATTTTCTAGTGCGGCAAGCTTTAAAAGGGTTACGGAGGGGAAAACGCTGTGTTGATAAGCGTAGACCGATTACTTTCAGCATGTTGGGACGTTTAGGCGGGGTATTGTACAGGATTTGTTGTTCCGACTTTGAGGTGGCATTATTTCAATTAGCCTTTTCTTTGGCGTTTTTTGGGGCATTGAGGATAGGAGAGCTGGTTTCAGAGAGCAGGAATAGGATGGGAGGTTTGATGGCTGAGGATGTGGAAATAAGTCGTTGTGGTATAAGTTTTTGGATTCGATGGTCTAAGACCGACCAATTAGGTAATGGAAGAAAGGTAGTGCTTGGGAGGGTAGAGGGGTCTGATATGTGCCCTCATAGATGTTTGACCCGGTATTGGCAGGTATGGAGGGAAGGTCTGGATCATTGTTGTGTCATAGTGACGGGTCGTTCTTGTCCCATTTTCAGTTTATTGCAATCTTAAAGAAGAGTTTGGGGGAGCTGGGTGTTTCCACTGAAGTCTACGGTTCGCATTCGTTCAGTATTGGGGCGGCGTCTGAAGCACATATGCGGGGTTTGGGGCCAGAGGCAATTCGCCGCATTGGTAGATGGAGCTCCAATAGGTACTTAAGTTACGTTCGTTCCTGAAGCATGCATAGCTTGTAAACGGAGGGTTTATTTGTTTTGTCACTTTATATTTTGCAGATTGTGAACCTTTCTTAGCCTGGATCTTCGGCCATTCTTTTGTTCATTGGGGGGCGTTACGAGCTGACGTGAGGCTGGACGGCAGACAGCTGGGATTCAATAGACAGCAGGTGGTTGTGCGTTGGTTGGGGTTTAGGGGGATGGTTTGGTCCAGAGTGTTGGGGGAATTTGTTAGGGCTGTTAGGTGTGATAGGGCACCTGATGTTTGGGTAGTACACATGGGTGGCAATGATTTAGGGGTAAAACCTGTTAGAGAGCTTATTAGGGACATTCGTTTTGATCTGTTGAGACTATGGACATCGTTTCCTGGGGTGTTGACGGTCTGGTCCGATATAGTTCCGAGGAAAAAATGGAGAGGTGCGAGGTCTTTAAAAGGGGTTAACAGGGCCAGGATTAAGCTAAATAGAGCTGTAGCGAGTTTTGTTTCTAGGAATGGGGGTATTAGTGTGCGTCATTTTGAATTAGAAGCGGGGGTGGGAAACTTTTGGAGGGCAGATGGGGTGCATTTAAATGACATTGGGACGGACTTATGGGCGTTGGCGATTCAGGAGGGATTGGAGAGGGCGTTGATGGTGTTGGGGCACTCGCGAACCTGAGGTGGTCAGGTTTGTTCGTGGTTGGCGGGGGGTGGGGTTCTTGGAGTGGTTATAATTCAGGGATGGAATTTTGGAGGAAATTGACGGCATTTAAATTATGTGGGGTGATCTGGCTTTTGGTGTGGGCTCTGGACGGGGTTTTGCCCTGGGAGCTCATGGTGGTTTTTGGTCTTCCCTAAAAGGGTTGTCTGGTGCCCTCGAGCTGGTGATTTATGGCTGGGGGTAATATGGTGGTCAAATTTTGTTTGGTTATTTTTAGGAAAAGCCAGATCTTTAGCTCCAAGAACCCTCCCCTCTGATATTGGACGTGTTTATACAATTTAATGTATGTAATTTTATGTATGTTTTGTTAATAAAATGGCCACTGTGGCCAATATAATCCAAAGAATTATGTACCATGTTTTATTTTGGAGGAACGAGTTATTGGTTGGTGGGGAGGATAACAGCGAGTGGTAAGAAGGTAAGGAAAACCCACCTAGTCGCCATATGCGGTCATGCACTTGCACCTTGATATATATGTTTAGCGATATGGAGGCAGATCTATATGACTATTCAACTTGCGGGAAGGGATATTAAATACTTTATATGTGTATTAACCTTATATAAATACTATGTCCCAGTGCTTCCCTGCTTTGTGGAAAGGTAGTTTCTTTACATCTTGCAGTAGACACATGTCTACCTGATTGCTTAGCTTTGGATGTCTTTTCCTATCATGATTGGATAATGTTTTAGTAAACTGTTTGTACAAAACCACTTTATATGGAATAAATTTATATTTATTTGGAAAATCAATTTGGTCTATGGTATTTTGCTCCAATTCTTTTTGGTGTTACAATTAGATCACTAGAGACACCTGTACTGCGTAAATAAGTCTGTAGTACTAGAGGTCAGATCCCAGCCAGGTATATGGACTAACATACTACTGTACTAGTATTGTAAATAAGTTAATGTTTATAATTGCAACTTTTCATCATTCTGATTTCATTCTTTAAATGGACAATTGGGTCACTGTACTCATAGTGACCAGGACAATGCTTGTAAATAGTTAATATTCATGACCACAGAATAAAAACCATCTGGAGTGGCTGAAGACATGGTCCAAAAGGGAAACGAGCCATACCTTGTAGCCCGCCCAAGGCCTACATTGAGGGTTTGAGACGGGTCCCTCACATTGTACTTTGTTAGGGTGAAAAAGGACACCAAATTTCAAGACTTCCACAAAAATGTATATATTTGATGTTACAATTCTTGTAAATAGTTACAATATGTTTTTCTATTAGGTTTCCTCAGTCCAGGAGTACTGAATTGTAGTAAGGGGGAATGTGGCACCCCAGGAGTTTTGTTTCCACAATGACCTTGCCTCCCTCCAGGAGAGAGTGATGTCATGCCTAAAAAGCAAGGAAGGATCCCTTTAACAGGTTACACAGCATCCAACACTTTTCTTACTCCAGATCAGAAGGAGGAGCTCTAACACCTTATTTTCAGGAGTGCTTCTCTGGAATATTCTGGCTGGGGGAGGAGTCAGGAGTCTGGCTGAGGGGACGAGAGAGAATAGACGTGTAGAGCCAAGCTGGGGAAAGAGGGGCTATAGAGAGCTCACTCCCCAGGTCTGAGCGCCAGAAACCGGACCCCGGAGTCCGAGGCTGAGCGGGTGAATTAAACTCACAGCTGCAGAATCCGGAGGACAGAAGACAGCAGCAGCACATGTGAGCCGGAGACTCCATAGCTGAGTGATTCGTGAAGCAGGCTAGAGCTGCCTGTTATGATTGTGAAGTTCCACCTAGACAAGAGACAGAGAGAGAGGAACTTGGATGTAGCTTATAGCAGCCAGTGCCTCAGAGAACAGCGCTAGAAAGGAGACATCACATCCCACCTAAAATAAGGGATTCCAAATTGCTTTCTGGCCGATCGACTCCAGCACCATCTGTACTCAATGCCCTGGATACTTTGCCTGCAAAAACTGTGAGTAAAGCTTTGGAAACTGCATCTGACTGTGTCTTCTCAAGTCCTTCCTGTTGCACACATTCCACTCTGCTACATCTTCCAGCACCATTACTTCCTATACCATCTCACTGCCCTTAGACAAGATTCACTTGTGGGAAGCTATTTCAACTCTGCTGCATCACACCATCAGTCTCAGAGAATCTGCACTGCAGCGCTGGTCATCTCTGACCAGAAACCACAGATGGCATCACAAATACCTTACTACAAACTCTATCATCCCCTGTACATTTTCCCCTTTTATTGGACCCCCAGGGCCACGGACTGGGTCAATGCGGCTGTGACACATCCCCTTTAACACACCGGGCTTGTACCGAGTATCCCACTGCCCTGGCGGGCGATCCAAGTGCATGCTATGGTTCAAGCACTGTTACCGGAGGGGAACGTCATCTTTCAGGATGATAATGCACCAATTCATACAGCTACAATCATTAAATTATGCCACGGGGAACATTGTAATGAAGTTGAGCATCTCATCTAGCCCCCACAATCCTCAGACCTCAACATTAAAGAGCATTTTATTTAGATTTTAGAGATTTAAGTTAGACGTCGATTTCCACCGCCATCGTCGCTCAAAGAACTGGAGGGTGTTTTAACTCAAGAATGGGCTTAAATTCCTTTGGAAACAAGTCACACCTTGTATGAATCCATACCTTGGAGAATTGAGCTGTAATCACCGCAAAAGGTGGACCTACACCATATTTAACTAAGTTTGCTTGATGTTTCCAGGTGTTTACATTATTTTGGCCAACCTCTCTGTATGTGTCATCTGGGTAAGGTGGTGCTAAATCTTGGGAAACCCAGTTGTGATGTTGTGATATGTTCTGTGGGTATCATTTCTTGTATATTTATATTTTACTGATCTGTCTAGAGTCTCAATTGTCAGCCTTTTGGCTGATAATTGAGTTAGGTCACCTACCATCTGCAGCCTGAATGTGTCTATGCCTTTTGATGAACCCCTGCTAATATCTCCTGATTGTCCATTCATGATCATGAGCTCTCAGCTATCCAAATGCAGCCAGTCACCCCCTGTAGTGCCTTAATCCCTGAGCCACCTTTCCCAGGTCAGAAAGGCCTGAAAGCCATCAAACCGGTCTGACTACCTTTGGAGATAAGGAGGGGGTCTAAAGCCCAGGTCTCACATAGCGATACACCAGCGATCCCGACAACGATGAGGATCGCTGGTGTATCGCTACATTATCGTTGCTGAGCTGCCACACAGGCAGCTCAGGCAGCGATCAGTACAAGCGACACTGCGGGTAACGTCGCTTAGTTACCCGCAGTGTACCTTGGATACCAGCGCCCTGATGCAGGGAGCTGGTAACCAAGGTACACGTCGGGTTTCCAGGCACTGCGCGGTGCCTGGAAACCCGCTGTGTACCTTGGTTACCAGCACCCTGCATCAGGGCGCTGGTATCCAAGGTACACAACGGGTTTCCAGACACAGCCCCGCGCCTGGAAACCCGCTGTGTACCTTGGTTACCAGCGGATCGCTGGTCTCCCCGCCTGTCACACGCAGCGATGCGTGCCTGTCAGCGGGAAACCAGCGATCAAAAAAAGGTCCTGACATTTCTGACACGACCAGCGATTCACAGCAGGGGCCTGATCGCTGGTACGTGTCAGAAATAGCGAGATCGCTGCTGAGATCGCTGTTTAGCAGCGATCTCAGTAGTGATGTCGCTATGTGAGACGGGCCCTTAAGGACAGAGAGGTTGAAGTGAGTTCCAGTGTGGAGAGATGGTGTACAGACACACAGCACGTCAGAGAGAAATAAAGATTGTTTCTTTGGTTTGATCCTCTGTCGTCTGGATTATGGGATTGATATCATGGGACATTTATCCTGTTACTGAACTGCATTCGTGTTCTGTACTATTGGATCCTCAGTGTGGTGGTTTGTTTATGGATCTTTTCATTTTGCCTATAATAAAGGTCTGGGTCTTGGGATTGTTGGCACTTCTCTTGCTCTGTTGATTGTGTGATACCAGAGACGGACACCGTGACAACAGGCATGTTTAATTTTTATGAAGGTGAGATCAACAACATTTTACGTATATATATCAGGAGTCAGACACAGACGCTCCCAGGCTCAGTATGGATTAGGCAACAAGAAAAAAAGCAGTAAAAGGGTAATGTATGGGAAGCATACAGCTGTATAAAGTGTAAGTGTAATTGTAAATCTCCGTCTATATTTCAGTAATAACAGACAGACGCTCACAGGCTCAGTATCGATTACACAAGAATATAAAAATTGGAAAAAGGGTACTGTATCCCAAGCCAACAGCTGTATACAGTCTCTGGGAAATTGTAAACCTCCGTATATATTTCAGGAGGCACACAGAAACGCTCACAGGCTCAGTATGGAAAAGACAATAATATAATAATAAAAAGAGGTACTATATCAGCATATCCAAGGCATATATGTAGTATAATGAAAATGTTTTAAATCTCCGTATATATTTAATGAGGCCCACAGAGACGCTCACAGGCTGAGTATGGATAAGACAAGAATCTAATAATAAAAAAGGGAACTGTATCTGCATCTTAAAGGCATATATGTAGTATAATGAAAAAATTGGAAATCTCCATATATTTTTAAGGAGGCAGACAATGACGCTCAAAGGATCAGTATCCAGTAGACAAGAATCTAAAAAGCTGAAAAATGGCACTGTATCATTGATATACCAGGACTTTTAGCTAAGATCAAGTGTATTATCTTTCAAAAGGGTGGCCTGCTCCTACCACCCTAGTACATTCATACACAATACACAGTGGGTTGGTGCACTTGCTAGTACGACAGGTGGCTCATATATCCTTCTGGTGGAAAGCATGGCCCCCTAGGATCAAAGTCACTAGGCTGGGTAAGTGTGAGGGCTTATGTTGCAATGTGCCCCTGGAGTTGGTCGCCCTGGTGGGAGTCTGAGCTTGCTTGGAGTGAGATCCCGGGAAAGTCTTGGACTCTGTAGAACCCCGCACCTGGCCTTTCAGACATTGTTTAGCAACCCCCCCTATTCCTGGCCTTCTGGTCATGATGGAGAATTTTGAAAAACCCAGTCAAAGGTCCAGTCAGCTTTGGCCTGAGAAACCAACATGAAACAGGGCTCCCAACTCCACTAGAGTGGCAGTCTGCTTGTATACTGGGAGCACGAAAACGTCTCTCCCCCGGCATTGGCTAGGGAGAGCATCGAAGATCCCTGTTGCCTATACCGTGGCCTAGGCAGTGCTGTCCCAACCCCGCTGTCCCCTGTGGACACTGCATCCACCACATTCACCCAGGTCGCAGAAGGGACACCGCCCCCTTAGCCTATTATATAAGTTTTGGACTCAGATAGCAAGCCGAAGGCAGTGTCATCTCTAGGAGCCTCAGCTACTGAACCTCAATTATCTTTGCCGAAAACGCGTCCATATAATAGCTAGGAAATGAAGAGCAGATGTTATCACACAGGTTCCACGGCTACTGGCTTGGGACAATGATTGCGAGGTGTTGGCAGGAAGGAGAGGCGAGTAATACTACACCGTGAGACAACAGAGAAAGGAACATATTTAAAGGAATCATGGAAAGTTGCCTTCCCAATTTACCTGTGAGTTTGCTGAGCCCCTCACCTGGAGGACACTGTACCAAGCGGGCATGTGTACACACCTGAAATCAGAGTAAAGCCTTGGAAAATGCACATCCCTTTAAGATCCCTGATGACTCTTTGCACCTTCATCCACTGAGATTCACAGATGACTCGTTATCGCACAGGAAATGGTGACAAAAAATAGAATCGCAGTTGGTGTAGTTGGAGAACAGTAGGGAATTTTTAATGTATGTGTAAGTGTATTTGGGGGTGGATTAGATTGCAGCACTAAACAGAAAGGGATTTAGAATTTGATTTAGTTTCAGTATTTGTTAACTGTACACTACAGTAATACTAAAATGGGTAGTCCAAATTCAAATTGTGGAGTCATATGCCTTAGTGATTTTAGGCTTGACGGTTCTGTACTGACTTTCACATTTATGTTCTCAGTAGGCCATGGTGATCTGTCACAAAGGAGCGTTAGACTTCTGTACGTTTAATAAATTCAACCTTCGATTTTGATGGATCAGCGTCTGGGCTTTTGTGCCTTGAAACATTAAGCTGTCCTCTGGCACCAAAACCCAGCACAGTTAGCACCTCAACCTGATAATAATCCTTTTTATTTAACCATCAGTGCACTGCACTAATAGAACCACCACTCATAAGCCCATTACATTTCTATAACATTTTACAATTGACCTCCTGGTTGTCACCAAGCTTCTCTGACCTCCAGCAACCAGAATTTTGTAAGCTAATAATGTTCCACCGTCTAAAAATTATGGAAGATGCCACGTTTTATGCATGTTACTACTATTAGCAATGAAAATGCTTGTAATGTATGTAGTACAGTTCATATAGCGTCTTGTGCTTGGGTGCGATGAACATACATGAGACACAGGTTTGATATAGAAAGTCTTGTATTACTTCATACAAGTTGGCAAAAATAGTCACACAGTTTGCAGACACAGAAGCAGGAGACACAGCAGGCCAGAGTAATCTAAGCTCAGCAATCACTCTCCACAACAGGTTCAGGATCCTCTTCTCTGTTACCGTAAGTCCATGCAAACGTGGGTCTTTCAAAGAGCAGGGTTCAGAGTCCACAAGTGCTTCAGAGTTCCTCAGTAGGAATAGCTGGAGTACAAGGTCCAAGGCTTCAGGAGTCAGGTCACAGGTTCACTGCAGGCTAGATTCTGAAGCACTGATTGCTCAGCTGTGGCTGCTTAAGAAGCAAGAGGAGAGAATCAGGGCGGGAACATGCAAGCTGGAAACTCCATACTGACCGAGGGCAAGATAGCTGCAGCAAGACAGAAAGTAAAATGGCTGACGAACAAACTGAGTTTCAGGAACATGTACACAGAACCTTACATTACTCCCCCCTTAGGGACAACCTCCGGATGACCTCAGACCAGGCTTGTGTGGGTACCTCTGATGAAACTGACGGAGCAAGCGAGGAGCATTAACGTTACTGACCGGTTCCCATGAGTTGTCCTCCACTGGGTAGCCCTGCCATTTAATCAGATATTGTAACTGATTTCTATACAACCTGGAATCTAAAATCCTTTCCACCACAAATTCTTCCTGACCATCGACTAGCACTGGGTCAGGGCAAGGAGAAGAACGTCCAGGAAACGTATTGGGTGTCGCAGCCTTTAGTAGGGATACATGAAAGACAGGGTGGATTCTCATAGTTCTGGGCAGTTGAAGACGACAAGCAACGGCACTTATAATTTTACTGATTTTATAGGGTCCAATGTACTTATGTCCCAACTTAGACGATGGAATCCTTAACTTAAGATTTCTGGTTGACAGCCAGACCAAGTCTCCTACCTTGAAAGCTGGTGCAGGTTTACGAAATTTATCTGCTGCTTTCTTGTACCTTTCCTGAGCCGATTCCAGATTCTCCTTTAGAAGATCCATATTCTTCTGTAAAGACGTGATTCTTTCAGCCACTGCTGGTAAAGGCGTTTCTATGGGAAATCGTGGTAGAATGTTAGGATGATAACCTAGATTAGAGTAAAAAGGAGACTGCTTAGTGGAGGCACTCTGAGAGTTGTTATAAGAGAACTCAGCTAATGGAAGTAGATCCACCCAATCATCCTGTAGGTGGCAGATAAAGCAGCGTGAGATACTGCTCCAGGGTTTGGTTGGTTCGTTCGGTCTGTCCATTAGTCTGGGGATGAAAAGCAGAAGAAAGGTTTACTTTAATGTCCAATGCTGCACAGAAATTTTGCCAAAACCTAGAAGTGAATTGCACCCCTCGATCCGAAATAACCTCATCCGGTACTCCATGTAAGCGAAACACATCTTTAATCATCAAATCTGATGTCTGTTTTGCAGTGGGTAAGCCGACACAAGGGATAAAATGAGCTGCCTTTGTTAGACGGTCAACCACCACTAGAATGGTGTTCTTCCCTTGAGAGGTTGGTAACTCCACAATGAAGTCCATAGAAATGGATCCCCACGGGCGGGACGGGGTGGGAAGAGGCTGTAACAGACCAGTTGGTGAGGAGCGAGGTGTTTTGCATCTTGCACAGACCTCACATGAAGTGACATAGTTTAAAACATCCTTCCTGCAAGTGGGCCACCAAAAGAAACAAGAAAGAAATTCCTGTGTCTTTAGAATTCCTCTATGCCCAGCTATCTTGGAATCGTGAATGAGTTGCAATACTCTCAATCTGACTGTTTCAGGAATATACAGGCGTTGTCCCTGAATCCACACACCATTCTTAAAGACAAGACTTACGTCCCTTGGGGGTTGTGCCAAAAAGGAATCCGCATGGTATGCTTCCTTGATGTCCTTAAGTAGGTCTTGATTATGAATCACTCCTAGGAATCTAGAGTCAGGAAGAATAGTCTTAGGAGGAGTAATTGGACGTGTCTCTGCTGAGTAAATCCTAGAGAGTGCATCAGCCTTTCCATTGCGCGATCCTGGTCTATAAGAAATGATAAAATTAAATTGGTTTAAGAAAAGATTCCAGCGAGCCTGGCGAGGAGTCAGGCACTTAGCCGACCTGATAAATTCAAGGTTACGATGGTCTGTCAGGACGACTATTTGCTGTGCAGCTCCCTGAAGAAGGTGTCTCCATTCTTTGAAGGCGGCAATAATGGCCAACAACTCTCTATTGCCCACATCGTAGTTCCTCTCAGCCGAAGACAACTGGTGGGAAAAGAAGGCACAGGGATGCAAGACATTCTTCTCACCTGTTCTCTGAGAGAGTATAGCTCCAACGGCACAGTCTGAAGCATCCACCTCTATTATGAAGGCAAGCTCGGGATTGGGATGTACTAGGATAGGTGCAGTGGTAAATTTATCTTTTAGACGGAAAATGCTTCCTGGGCTTGGGGAGTCCAGGAGAACCTAGACTCTTTCCGGGTAAGTTGGGTGATAGGTGACACTACCTCAGAGAAATTTCTAATGAAACGTCTATAGAAGTTGGCAAACCCGATGAAGCGCTGTACCTCCTTCACATTTCTAGGACTTGGCCAATCCTTGATGGCTTGGGTTTTGCTTCCATCCATACTAATTCCTTGTGTAGACAGTACATACCCCAGAAATTGAATTTCGGTCCTATGGAATTCACACTTTTCAAGTTTGATGTAAAGATGATTTTGTCTTAGACGTTCCAAGACCATTCTCACATGTCCATGATGTTCCTCTGTGGAGTTAGAAAAAATTAGAATATCATCCAAATAAATCACCACGAATGTATCTAGGAGATCCCTGAAGATGTCATTCACCAAGTGTTGGAAAGTGGCTGGAGCGGTACTCAGACCAAAGGGCATAACTAGATATTCAAAGTGTCCATAGCGTGACCTGAATGCAGTCTTCCATTCATCCCCAGGTCTAATACGGACTAAGTTATAGGCCCCACGAAGATCTAGTTTAGAGAAAATTTTGGCATGTCGCACTCTCTCCAATAACTCAGGGATTAAAGGCAATGGATAACGGTTTCTAATAGTAACCTTATTGAGTTCCCTATAGTCTACGCAGGGTCTCAGAGATCCATCTTTCTTCTTTACAAAGAAGATGGGTGCACCTGCAGGAGATGAAGAGGGGCGTATGAAGCCCTTGGCTAGATTTTCGTCTATGTAATCCTTTAAAGCCTTTAGCTCGGGCCCCGCCAGGGGGTAGATCTTACCAAAAGGTATCTCTGCTCCAGGCAATAATTCAATTGGACAATCATATGGACGGTGAGGAGGAAGCTGGTCAGCGTTCTTCTTGTCACATAAATCCACATAGTCCTGGTATACAGCTGGTAGTTCAGGGACTGACATGGTTCCTTTAGGGACAGAGCAAGCTGAAACTTTTGGACTCATCTGTTTCTCTGGAAAGTAATTCCTTGGTCTCCCAGTTAATGGTAGGATTCTGAGCCTGCAGCCATGGTAGCCCTAGAATAATGGGAAAGTGGGGAGAAGAGATAAGCATAAAGGACAGTTTCTCTTGATGATCTTTACCCATAAGAACCCTCAAAGGCTCTGTTTCCTGATCCACTGGTCCAGAGGTCAGCAGGGAGCCATCCACAGTTTCCATCTGTACTGGAGTAGCCTTCTTCACTGAACGTATCCCCTGTTTCAGAGCAAAGGAGACATCCATAAAATTTCCACTTGCCCCTGAGTCGATCATAGCAGAGCTAGACACCCAAGCTGAGTCAACCCAGAGTTTGATGGAAAGAAAGCAATGAGAATTATTTTTCTTACAACTCAGCTGAGACACCGCTGAGGAAACTTGAAAAATGGCAGCGTTTACACAGTCAACGTCCTCAGAGGTAACGGAGTTTAAGTCCGAGAAATCAAGATCTGTTGCTGCAGATCTCTCTGGAGCCTGAGGCTCGGACCTGACAGATCCCCTCTCACAACACTCACAGTGCATGAGTGCTGCAGTAGTCTTACGAGAACGGCTGGGGCAGTTTATAATGAAGTGCCCTGACTTACCACAATAGAAACATAGATTCTCCTTAAAATGATGTTCCTTGCGTGCATCACTAACCCGTCGTTGTAAAGAGTCTACCTGCATGGGTTCAGGTTCAGGTTCCCGTGTAATCCTACTCAAAGGTTCCTTAGCTGGAGAGGAAGGTAGGAAAATGTTAGTGCGATTGCTTTCGAACCATCTCTCTTGCCTGCGTTCAGTCAGACGCGTATCAATACGGATGCAGTAGTTAATAAAGTCACCTAACGCAGTGGGAGGGTCGGCACGAGCAAGTTCATCCTTAATCAGTGGAGATAACCCCTTTCGAAAAATAGATTTTTTGGCGGAACTGTCCCAGGTGGTATCAAGGGCCCATCTCCTGAAATCCAAGGCATATTCAGCTACCGAGTTCTTACCTTGGCGCAAAGCTAACATGGCTGCTTCAGCTGTTGCACCTCGATTGGGGTCATCAAACACCTGCCCCATGGCTGAAATAAAAGCATCAAGGCGATTCAAACAATCATCCTCAGTCTCAATCAGAGGGTTTGCCCACATCAAAGCCTTGTTGGTAAGCAACATAATTATAGTAAGCACCTTAGATCGTTCAGTGGGAAATTGTGAAGCATGTGCAGAAAAAAAAAGATTGCATTGATTAATAAATCCCCTGAATTTCTCACGTTCACCGCCAAAACGAAAAGGGGGCAACTTGGGAATCCCAGAACTCGGGCTACGGCAGGAGCCTGGACTCGCTCCTCTAGAACCTCAATCCTGGCTCGCAAATCCTGGGCAGTCTGTCCAAACACTTGCAAATTGTGATTAGTGAGGTCCTGTAGGCCTGAAAAACGGGTCTTTATATTCTGCAAATCTGCAAGGATATTATCAGTCACTCCGCAAAGTTCCTTTATGCGGGCCTCCATCTTCCAGATCTTTTAAGAGAGGAGTACTGGAAGAAGAGGAGAGGAAAAAAAAAAAACAATAGTGTTCACCTGTGGCAACACTGCAGAGAAAAAAAAAATTAAGAGAACTGCTCACCTGGAATGGTTGTGAGAAGTCACAACCACCATCATCACAGAAAGCTCAACCGGACATCTGATATCCACAGTTACAGCAGACAAAAAAGAGAAAAGGAGAAAAAAAAAAAAAACAATAGTGTTTACCTGTGGTAACACTGCAGAAAAAAAAACACCTAAGGGAATTGCTCACCTGGAATGGTTGTGAGAAGTCACAACCACTGTCATCACAGAAAGTACAACCGGACATCCGATATCCACAGTTACAGCAGACACAGCCTTTCCAGACCCAGCAGACACTAACTTTTGGCTTCAGAATCTTGTAATGTATGTAGTACAGTTCATATAGCGTCTTGTGCTTGGGTGCGATGAACATACATGAGACACAGGTTTGATATAGAAAGTCTTGTATTACTTCATACAAGTTGGCAAAAATAGTCACACAGTTTGCAGACACAGAAGCAGGAGACACAGCAGGCCAGAGTAATCTAAGCTCAGCAATCACTCTCCACAACAGGTTCAGGATCTTCTTCTCTGTTACCGTAAGTCCATGCAAACGTGGGTCTTTCAAAGAGTAGGGTTCAGAGTCCACAAGTGCTTCAGAGTTCCTCAGTAGGAATAGCTGGAGTACAAGGTCCAAGGCTTCAGGAGTCAGGTCACAGGTTCACTGCAGGCTAGATTCTGAAGCACTGATTGCTCAGCTGTGGCTGCTTAAGAAGCAAGAGGAGAGAATCAGGGCGGGAACATGCAAGCTGGAAACTCCATATTGACCGAGGGCAAGATAGCTGCAGCAAGACAGAAAGTAAAATGGCTGACGAACAAACTGAGTTTCAGGAACATGTACACAGAACCTTACAATGCTATTGCCTTCACATGTGACGTCCCCAACTGATACAGATCTTCAATAAGGCCTTGGGAGCATCTACCTATTCTGGAGGCAAACAAGTACACTCAGAAAAGGGACATAATACTTCAGAGTCATTAGGCCTCCTTCATGCGGCTACTGCCTTGGGACAATGATTGCGAGGAGTTCACAGGAATGAGAGGCGAGTAATACTACACCGTGAGACGACACAGAAAGGAACATATTGAAAGGAGTCCTGGAAATGTGTCTTTACAATGTACCTGGGAGTTTGCTGAGCCCCTCACCTGGAGGATACTGTACCAAGCGGGCATGTGTGCACACCTGAACTCGGAGTAAAGCCTTGGAAACTGCCCCTGAATGTGTGATCTCAATTTCTTCCTGCGGCACCTAGTACACACTCTTACATCTAACAGCACCATTCATGTTACAATACATACTTCTGCCCTGAGCCAAGAAGCTGTGCCTGTGGAGAGCTAGTTAAACTCTGCTGCATCACCAGCAGTCTCTGAGGATCTGCACTTCAGCGCCGGTCAACTTTGACCAGAAACCACAGGTGGCGTAACCAACAGTGCAATACAAAATCTCATCATCCCCTGGAAATATTTCCCCTTTTCATTGGACGGCCAGGGCCACGGAACGGGTCACTGCTGCCGTGACACATCCTTTAAGACACCGGCAGGGTACAGAGTACCCCAGTGCCCTGGCGTGCGATCCACTTGCAGGAGCCTATAGGCAGACTGACGCTCAAAGGGTCAGTATGGATTACACAAGATTATAAAAATTTTGTGGGTGGAGGAGGGGTCGTGGGGCAGCCCAGATAGGGAGGTAGCAAAAATGCAATATGTTGAGGTGTATAATGGACGTAAAGCTGCTGAAAATGGATTAATTGGAGAAGTTCGAGGGAGAGTAGGCCCAAAAAAGGGTACTGTATCACCAGATAAAAGGTATATATAGTATAGTGAAAATATTCTAAATCTCCGTATATATTTCAGGAGGAACACCCACAGTCAGAGGGCCCGTCTGGCTAACACCCAAGTATGAAAATCACAAAAGTGTACAGTATAAGTAGAGTACAGCTGTTACAGTCTTGGGGGAATTGTAAATCTCCGTATATATTTCAGGAGAAACACTGTTAGCCAGAGGCCCAGTCTGGCTAACACCCAAATCTAAAAATCTGAAAAGTGTACTGTATAAGTAGAGTCCAGCTGTATACAGTCTTGGGGAATTGTAAATCTCCGTCTACATTTCAGGAGAAACACAGTTAGCCAGAGTCTCAGTCTGGCTAACACCCAAATCTAAATATCATAAAAGTTTACTGTATAAGTAGAGTACAGCTGTATACATTCTTGGAGGGAATTGTAAATCTCCTTCTACATTTCAGGAGAAACACAGTTAGCCAGAGTCTCAGTCTGGCTAACACCCAAATCTAAAAGTCAGAAAAGTTTACTGTATAAGTAGAATGCAGCTATATAGAGTCTTGGGGGGAATTGTAAATCTCTGTATATATTTCAGGAGAAACATTGTTAGCCAGAGGCCCAGTCTGGCTAACACCCAAATCTGAAAAGTGTACTGTATAAGTAGAGTCCAGCTGTATACAGTCTTGGGGGGAATTGTAAAAACACGTATATATTTCAGAAGAAACACTGAAAGCCAGAGACCCAGACTGGCTAACACCCAAATATAAAAATCAGCAAAGTGTACTGTATAAGTAGAGTACAGCTGTATACAGTCTTGGGGGAATTGTAAATCTCCATATATATTTCAGAAGAAACACTGTTAGCCAGAGTCTCACTCTGGCTAACACCCAAATCTAAAAATCTGAAAAGATTACTGTATAAGTAGAGTCCAGCTGTATACATTCTTGGGGGGAATTGTAAATCTCCATATATATTTCAGGAGAAACACTGTTAGCCAGAGGCCCAGTCTGGCTAACACCCAAATCTAAAAATCTGAAAAGATTACCGTATAAGTAGAGTACAGCTGTATACATTCTTGGGGGGAATTGTAAATCTCCGTATATATTTTAGGAGAAACACAGTTAGCCAGAGTCTCAGTCTGGCTAACACCCAAATCTAAAAATATGAAAAGTTTACTGTATAAGGAGAGTACAGCTGTATACAGTCTTGGGGGAATTGTAAATCTCCATATATATTTCAGGAGAAACACTGTTAGCCAAAGGCCCAGTCTGGCTAACACCCAAATCTAAAAATCTGAAAAGATTACTGTATAAGTAGAGTACAGCTAGATACCAAGAGGTGAGAATTGTAAATCTCTGTATATATTTCTGGATAAACACTGTTAGCCAGAGTCCCAGTCTGGCTAACACCCAATTCTGAAAAGCAGGAAAGTTAACTGTATCAGTACAGTACAGCTGTATACATTGTTGGTGGAGTTGTTCATCTCCGTATCTATTTCCAGAGGAACACCCATAGTCAGAGGCCCAGTCTGGCTAACACCCAATTCTGAAAAGCAGGAAAGTTAACTGCATCAGTACAATACAGCTGTAGATATTGTTTTGGGAATTGTTCATCTCCGTATCTGTTTCCGGAGGAACACCCATAGAGACCCTGTCTGGCTAACACCCAAATTGAAAAGCAGGAAAGTTAACTGTATCAGCACAGTACAGCTGTAGATATTGTTGTGGGAATTGTTCTTCTCCGTATCTATTTCCGGCAGAACACCCATAGTCAGAGGCCCAGTCTGGCTAACACCCAAATTGAAAAGCAGGAAAGTTAACTGTATCAGTACAGTACAGCTGTAGATATTGTTGTGGGAATTGTTCATCTCCGTATCTATTTAAGGAGGAACACCCATAGAGGCCCATTCTGGCTAACACCCAAATTGAAAAGCAGGAAAGTTAACTGTATCAGTACAGTATAGCTGTATATATTGTTGTGGGAATTGTTCATCTCCGTATCTGTTTCCGGAGGAACACCCATAGTCAGAGGCCCAGTCTGGCTAACACTCAAATTGAAAAGCAGGAAAGTTAACTGTATCAGTACAGTACAGCTGTAGATATTGTTGTGGGAATTGTTCATCTCCGTATCTATTTCCAGAGGAACACCCAGAGAGGCCCAGTCTGGCTAACACCCAAATTGAAAATCAGGAAAGTTAACTGTATCAGTACAGTACAGCTGTATGTATTGTTGTGGGAATTGTTCATCTCCGTATCTATTTCCGGAGGAACACCCGTAGTCAGAGGCCCAGTCTGGCTAACACCCAAATTGAAAAGCAGGAAAGTTAACTGTATCAGTACAGTACAGCTGTAGATATTGTTGTGGGAATTGTTCATCTCCGTATCTGTTTCCGGAGGAACACCCATAGAGGCCCAGTTTGGCTAACACCCAAATTGAAAAGCAGGAAAGTTAACTGTATCAGTACAGTACAGCTGTAGATATTGTTGTGGGAATTGTTCTTTTCCGTATCTATTTCCGGAGGAACACCCATAGTCATAGGCCCAGTCTGGCTAACACCCAAATTGAAAAGCAGGAAAGTTTAATCTATCAGTACAGGACAGCTGTATACATTGTTTGGGGACTTGTTCATCTCCGTATCTATTTCCGGAGGAACACCCATAGTCAGAGGCCCAGTCTGGCTAACACCCAAATTGAAAAGCAGGAAAGTTAACTGTATCAGTACAGTACAGCTGTAGATATTGTTGTGGGAATTGTTCATCTCCATATCTATTTCCGGAGGAACACCCATAGTCAGAGGCCCAGTCTGGCTAACACCAAAATTGAAAAGCAGGAAAGTTAACTGTATCAGTATAGTACAGCTGTATACATTGTTTTAGGAATTGTTCATCTCCGTATCTATTTCCGGAGGAACACCCATAGTCAGAGGCCCAGTCTGGCTAACACCCAAATTAAAAAGCAGGAAAGTTGTCTGTATCAGTACAGTACAGCTGTAGATATTGTTGTGGGAATTGTTCTTCTCCGTATCTATTTCCGGAGGAACACCCATAGTCAGAGGCCCAGTCTGGCTAACACCAAAATTGAAAAGCAGGAAAGTTAACTGTATCAGTACAGTACAGCTGTATACAGTGTTTTAGGAATTGCTCATCTCCGTATCTATTTCGAGAGGAACATCCATAGTCAGAGGCCCAGTCTGGCTAACACCCAAATTGAAAATCAGGAAAGTTAACTGCATCAGTACAGTACAGCTGTAGATATTGTTGTGGGAATTGTTCATCTCCGTATCTATTTCCGGAGGAACACCCATAGTCAGAGGCCCAGTCTGGCTAACACCCAAATTGAAAATCAGGAAAGTTAACTGTATCAGTACAGTACAGCTGTAGATATTGTTGTGAAAATGGTTCATTTCCGTATCTATTTCCGGAGGAACACCCATAGTCAGAGGCCCAGTCTGGCTAACACCCAAATCTGCAAAGCAGGAAAGTTAACTGTATCAGTACAGTACAGCTGTAGATATTGTTGTGGGAATTGTTCATTTCCGTATCTATTTCAGGAGGAACACCCATAGTCAGAGGCCCAGTCTGGCTAACACCCAAATTGAAAAGCAGGAAAGTTAACTGTATCAGTACAGTACAGCTGTAGATGTTGTTGTGGGAATTGTTCATCTACGTATCTATTTCCGGAGGAACACCCATAGTCAGAGGCCCAGTCTGGCTAACACCCAAATCTGAAAAGCAGGAAAGTTTACTCTATGAGTAGAGTACAGCTGTATACAGTGTGGTGGGAATTGTTCATCTCCGTATATATTTCAGGAGGCAGATACTGACGCTCACAAGCTCAGTATGGATTACACTAGAATATAAAAATGAGATCCACCAGAAATAATCACACATGTGGGCCAATGTTCCCGTGTCAATAAAGAACTGATATAGTGCCCACCTTTTTCAGAAATTCCCAAAGAAGATCACAACTAAAGGCGTCATCTCTCAGGAATCAGTCTGGGAATATGTGGATCTCATCAGGCCTGAATGTACCAAGGATATGTGCCTCCTGCATTTCTGCCCCCAGACCAGCAGTGATACGGTGTTTAACAGCCGGCTCTATTCCTACCTCAACCGCAAACTAAGATATGCAATTATAAATGCCAACAACATGGAGGCATTTATAATTCCACTTCCAGCATGCCAGCCAATACCTGCCAAACTTCACCCCTTCGGGGGGCCAGGTCTTGAGGATGAACACCCTCATCTTTTACTGACTCTATTTTTGCCAAACCATCCATTCTGGTCTTCATGTCCCATAAAGGTCCCCAAAATTAAGAGGAAGCAGGATCAGGATATTCCTGCTGACATATTCACATCTATATTTGAAGATGTCGAAAGGGAGGAGATACCTGTTATGGGAGAAGTGGGCATTGCTGAGCTGATAAATATTAGGACTTATCTGTCAAATAACCTGCAGAAAATTGGTTACTAAAACAACAATAATTTGAAGTGTATGTGGCGCCCCTGAGGGTTCAGTCGCAACAGAGGTACTGTATCTCAGCCAGAGATGTGGTATTTTCAACTTTGAGGTAAGGTGGAGACATTACACCTGGCTCTGTCAACAATGCATCCATCACACACACTAGTTTAGTTCATAAAGCACGACCCAGCCAGCAAAGGGTGTAGATGGTGGGTGGAGCTTGTGGGTCAGAGCAGGAAGTTAGAGGGAAGATAGAGATTTCAACCTTGGGGGAGGAAGAGGACAGACATGTTTTACACAGCTCTCCCATAAGGGAGAGGTGAAGAAGATAGAATTGTGCAGCAGGCTCCCTTCCTGAGAAGTTGCTTATTGAGAGAGAAAAAGAAGAGGGGTTCACTGGAAGGGAAAAGGGATTCTCAGAGAGAGCCATGGATGAGCTGAAAGCTAAAGATGTGCTCATTCCAGGACTGGCGTACGCCGCCTGGGAGAATCCAGATCGCAGAAGGGACTTGGCCCCTAGACTAGTGGAAGAACTTTATGACTCAGCTATCTAGCGGATAGCTGTGATAACTTTAGGGATCACAGCCACAACCGCAAGTACCTTCTCCGTGAAGGAAAGCTATATAGGATCAAGGAAACGCATTAAGAGAACATTGTCCTGGAGGATCCGCAGCTTCTAGACTGGGACTCTGCTTAACGAGGTGCTGGAAGGAAGAAAGGAGTGGGAAATTAGCACAGTGAGATGGTCAGGGAAGGCATATACTGACAGGGAGCTTTGTACTACTGTTCTACATCCACCTGGGAGTTGGCTGGACTCCTCACCTGGAGAGCGTGGCACCAAGCGGGCATCTGTACTGCCGGCACCAGAACTGTGAGTAAAGCTTTGGAAACTGCAATTGACTGTCTCTTCAAGTTCTTCCCTCGACGCACACTACACTTTTGCTACATCACCCAGCAACATTACTTCATCTCTACAATGTCTTCCTGCCCTGGGATAACATAGTCTCACCTGTGGGAGACTTTACAAACTCTGCTGCATCTCACCATCTGTCCCAGAGGATCTGCACTGCAGCGCTGGTCACCTCTGACCAGATACCACAGGTGGCGTCACAAATACCTACACTACAAACTCTTATCATCCTCTGTAAATATTTCCCCTTTTATTGTACGCCCAGGGCTACTGACCGGGTCACTGCCGCTGTGACACATCCCCTTAAAACACCAGCACGGTAACGAGTATTCCACTGGCCTGGGGGGCGATCCATCTACGCCTCCAAATAACCAGCCAAACCCCATTCCAGCAGCAGCCCCGTTAGGCCATCATGTCCAATGGCACACAGTTTTCAAACTCCTGTTATTTTTGTCAATGATCCAGCTGCCATGTTTGATTCTTCGACCTTGTATGCTCCATCGTGCAGTAACCCTTATACTTTCAAAACGCTAAGTGTCAATAGGTTTGTAAGACAATTCTTACGCTTTTAGATTAGGTATATAGAAAACTTTGTTCATGTTTTCACGAACATTTATGCCTCCAGTTTTAAAAATCACAAATTTGTTCTTAGCACAGACCTATTGAACATTTCTAAAGAATCAGATAGTTTTCATATTTTTCGTTTGGTTAATGTTTTATATTGTTCACAAAGCATATTAAAATAAAAATGTCATACTGTTTTGCCAGATACAAGGTATATATAGTATAGTGAAAATAATCTACATCTCCGTATATATTTCAGGAGGCAGACACGGACGCTCTCTGTGACAAAGTATGTATTACACAACAATATAAAAAGGGTACTGTTTAGGCAGATACAAGGTATATATATTATAGTTAAAATATAATACATCTCCTTATATAATTCAGGAGGCAGACAATGACGCTAAAAGGTTCAGTATGGATTACACAATAATATAAAAAGCTGATCTGCAAGAGAGAATCACACATCTTGGCCAATGTTCCCACTGTCAATGATGCACTTAGAGTGGTGGGTGGAAAAGGACCATCAATTCTGGTCTTCATGTCCCAGAAAGGTCCCCAAAATTCAGAGAGAGCAGGATCAGGATATTCCTGCTGACTTAGTCACATCTATATTTGAAGATGTCGAAAGGGAGGAGAATTTGAGGGGGGAACAAGAACACCCACCTTTAGGGCAGGCGATACCTAGTATGGGAGAAGTGGGCATTGCAGAGATGATAAATATTCTGAGTTATCTGTAAAATAACCTGCAGAAAATTGCAGACCAAAACAACAATAATTTTCAGTCTACGCCTCCAACTAACCAGCCAAACCCTATTCCAGCAGCAGCCCCTGTTTGGCCATCATGTCCAATGGCACCCACTTTGCCGGTTCCTGTTATTTTTGGCAATGATCCAGCTGCCATGTTTGATCCTTCTACCTTGTATGGTCCATCGGGCAGTAACTCTTATACTTTCAAAACGCAACGTGGCAATAGGTTTGTCACACAATTCTTAAGGTTTTCGATTAGGTATATAGAAAAATTTGTTCATGTTTTCAAGAACATTTAAGCCTACAGTTTTAAAAATCAAAATTTGATTTGATTCTTATCTTATTTTGTTGGTGGAGGAGGGGGGGTGGGGCAGCCCAGATAGGGAGGTTGCAATAATGCCATATGTTGAGGTGTATAATGGACGTAAAGCAGCTTGAAATGGATTAATTGTTCAAGTCCGAGGAAGAGGAGGACAAAATAAGGAGAACTGTACAGTATCGCCAGATAAAAGGTATATATATTCTAGTGAAAATATTCTACATCTCCGTATATATTTCAGGAGAGACACAGACGCTCACAGGCTCAGTCGGGATTACACAAGAATATAAAAAGATACACAAGGAATAATCACACATGTGGGCCAATGTTCCAGGTGTCAATGAAGCAAACACAGTTGGGGGGGAGGACGACGACTTTCTGCAAAAAAGTTTACTGTATCCAAAGCGGACAGCTGTATACAGTCTATGGGTAATTGGAAATCTGCGTATTTATTTACGGAGTAACAGACAGACGCTCACAGGCTCTGTATGGATTACACCACAATATAAAAAGTTGACAAACTGTATTGGATCAGCAGCATACAGCTGTAAACAGTGTTGGGGTAATTTTAAATGTTCATCTAGATCTCAGTCTCAGTAAGCCAGTCCAGACTCTTCGCTACAGGAAAGAAGATGGCTACAAGTACACACAGAAAGTTGAGTGATTGCAGAAATTTTGTAATTAATAATAATCAGGCTACAACCTCCCGGTTGAATTATGAGAGGCGATGCTGACCCTCAATTACTTTATCTGTGTAGCCAGTGAAAATGGTTCTTTGTGAAGAAAGGCTTGCTGTATCGCAGTAGTGTAGATCCCAGCAACGTTATTTGTCTCTACTCTCCATCAAATTGTGATGCCAAGGAGACATGTAGACATGGGTCTCACTGCCTATCATGATCAGTCTGGTCACTTTGGAGTGCTAAAGACAGAAGCCACAGGCCGTAGGCGATTCTATTGGATTGGCATGAGAGGAGACATTGCAAAATGTTGCCAGGATCTTCACACGTCTGTGACTAGTAAAACTGTGAAAGCTGATCAGAAAGCAACACTGCATCCGATTGTGAGTCGACATCCATTAGAAATAGTAGCCAATGATCATCTAAAAGGTAGAGCCCAGCAGGACAGGCCAGAGCTACGTCTTAACCATCATCGATCAGTTAACTAAATTTGTAATGTCTGTTCCTGTGAAGGATTTAACTACCCACACTCCACAGTGGTGGAGCAGGGAGAGGTAAGTATTGCAAGTGCTGGGGCCCTGAGCAAGCAGGGGGGGCCGACTCGTGGGCGACGGCCCTGGCACAGGGCCCCTCATAGTACGCCGGAGCGTCTGATGGCGAGTGGGCCCATCCCACCGTCAGAGACAGTTTTTGGTACTATGTGGACCCTGTGCAAGTGCCGTCGCCCCAGAGTGGATTTGAAGGTGGATATCGGTGAAGGCGTTGTACATACGAGACTTTTCCGTAAACCCACGGCTACCAACAGTCTTTTAGACTATGGGAGCTTTCATCCTGGACACACCAAGAGAGGAGTGCCTATTGGACAATTCCTCAGAGTAAGGAGAAATTGTTCTTCTGATACGGTTTTCCGCAATGAAGCCCTTAATCTGACTAGTCGGTTCAGGGATAGAGGCTATCCGCGTAGGGTTATCTCAACGGCCTTTCAGCGGGCTAAAAATAGCACACAGGATTCCCTTTTGGTACCCAAAACTAGGACCAGGGATGATAGACCCAGATTCATCACTGGGTTCAACACCCATTGGAAACAGATCAAATGTATTTTGCAGAAACGCTGGGACATCTTGACCATGGATGTGCAAACTTCAAAAATCATTAGCGAACGTCCGCTTTTGACTGCTAGAAGGGCGCCTAACTTGAAGGACCTACTTACCAGAAGTCATTATACCAGACAGAAGGTTCATTTAAATCGTGGGGTTTCCATTAGAGGTTCGTTCCCATGTGGGAATTGTTGCATATGTTCACATATGCATCCGATCAATCGACATTTTATTAATCCCTTGAATAACTCAAGGCATCTATTAAGGGACTATATTAATTGTAAATCTAATTATGTGATTTATGCTTTGGTGTGCCCTTGTCCTCAGGTCTATGTCGGTCAAACATCCCAGGAATTACGGAGGAGAATCCAGAAACATTTTTCAACTATTAATCTTGCATCGACGAATTTAGCCAATGGTAAGACCCTTTCTTCTGTGGCAGCCCACTTCCTAGCCTTCCATTCGGGTAGGGTGGGCAATACTCGGGTTGTGGGTTTAGAAAAGATCAAGATGTCCAATAGGGGGGATGATTGTAAGAGACTCCTTCTACAGGCCGAGTCGCGATGGATCTTTAATCTTGGCTCTACTACTCCAACAGGTATTAATGAAGAACTCTTCTATACTGGTTTCTTGGGTTGATGGACATCATTATCTGGATTTGTGAAAGGCATATACGACATCATTATCTGGATTTGTGAAAGGCGTATATGAGGACGGACACAATGGACTCAGATTACTGGGACTGGATTGCCACTGGTCTACTATGCACATATTTTTGATTGGATTCCATCGTTTTCTTGCTTATAGTTGGGATTTGTTTTCATGTCCAGGTTAGGGTATCATGTGGGATTTTGCGCCTAGGGTTGTTCTCTGCACTACTCCCCTTTGTGTGAAGATATTATTTTGATGAGCCTGGGGGTCTCTTACCCCTATGGGGGCATATAATTCCTTCTGTGGCCTCACCTGTATGGACAAAATTCGGTAATATTGGGTGACTAATAGGCCCAGGTGCCTTGATCTTATTGATCTATCTGTGATTTTTGACTTTTTGTGGTTATCCTTCTTTCCTGGTCATGTATTTAATATATAGGGACCTGCCCTAAGTGGAATCAATCGTATAACCACAGGTTAGGGTATTTATGTGAGATATTGCTTCCAGGGCAGTTACCTGCACTACTCCCCGTTATGGGAAGATATTATTGTGATGAGCCTGGGGGTATAACTCCTTCTGTGGCCTCACCTGTATGGAAAAAATTCAGTTATATTGGGTGGCTTGCAGTCCTTGATGCCTTGATCTTTTTGATCTATCCTTGATTTTTGACTTCCTGTGGCCATCCCTTTTCACTTTTGGTCATGCACTTAGTATGGAGGGATTTGCCCTGAGTGGGATCAATCATATACCTTCTCTTTATAGTTCGATTTATATGGGCAAAAAAGAATTGGGGAGATCGGGGGTTGTCAGGCCTTGTTATTCCAACCTTATTGCTCTACATTTCTGGATTCTTCTCGTATGTAGATCATTTTCATAAATATTTTCATGATTCTAAGGGGCTCCCATTTTTTGTTTATAAGTAATAAAGATGTGGTACATTCTCTATATAATGATGGATTCTTTGGATTTCTTCATAAGGGGTTTTTAATCATTTATAAAGGCCCCTAGGTGGTACTACTGGGATGACAAATTATTGGGTATTGTCCCCTATAGGGATTCCTGGTGGCTTTGGGAATCCTTATTATGAATATAAAAATAAAAATATATATACATTTTCCTCTCCTGGAAGGGGATATAGTACGCTATGTGAGAGATTGTCTTCTATCAAGATATGGTTTTTGCATTATCCACATCTTTCAGGATGGATTATATAAGGTTCTTTTCACTAACCAATGGGTTTTATGATATGTTTCGATTGATACGTTCTCTTTATAGTCTTTTTGATATTTGTAATAAAACTTTTTGATATCTTTCCTATTTATTTTCCATGTGTGATTTGGTATATATGTGGATACGAATGATGTATGGTTATGCGTGCCTCCCTTATGTGTGCCTTACCCTTGTGTGTCATTATACACTCGCTTCCCGGGAGGCTGAGCTTTTCATCATGGTTACTGTGCAAGCATGATGTTTCCTTATATGGATGCGCTTCACATGCGTTCCACTGCACGCATGCGCATTTTTCTTGGTGTGTCAGAGACGTCTGCACACCGTAGCTTCCTGTCTGATCGTTCCATTAGTTAACTCCTATTTCCTGCCTCACATGTGTTGTATGTTTTCTCATCAATAAGGTATTTAAGGGTGCTTTGGGATACTTGTCCTTCACTTCCCTGATGAAGCCGTACTAGTTACGGCGGAACGCATGGGTTCATTCCCCGGGTCATGTTTTGATCTTTGCCGCATGCGGTTCCTTTATTATGAGGACTTCCTGGCTGGGTAACGTGTTTACTTATTTTGTCCATACAGGTTTCTTGTTTGGTTATTGTGCAGAGCCTCATTCTTGAGCAGGCTGTTTTGCCTTATGAGGGGCTCTTGTTACTTTTCCAGGGATCTCTTTATTTCAATGATCCCTCCTTTTTGATCATAGATATTGTTATATAGTTCACATCTAGGACCCTCTGAATATGGTCATCATACGTGTATGGCTACTTTGATTCCAGCCTATTAGGATCGATTGTTATTTCACATTTATATGCATACTGTTCTATATATGTGCAGGCAGATGTCTAATCATTACCCGTGTTTTTTATATGTTTTTATTTTCACTTGTGGTTTCATGTCAATAAAATTATTTGTATATTTTCATTACTGATTTGGTTGAGTGTGCGAACTCTTTTGGTAGTCCTTTTCTTTGCTTTATTTCTAATTAATTTACTACCAGTCGCACCTCCCGATACTATGCTTTAATTATTTTAGTGCGCCCATATTATTTTGTTCAGTTACCCAGAGTGGGACCCGACACCTGCTCAGGGCATTGGCACTTCGCTGGGTGCGCCAGGTAGTGACCCTGTCCCTAGGGGGGGACAGCCTAGAAAGGGAGGTGGCAAAAATGGCATCTGTTCAGGCGTAGGCTGGACATTCAGCTGCTACAAATTTAGGAATTGGAGAAGTGAGAGGAAAAGTAGGACAAAGCAAGCCATTTTGCTGGCAACCTAGGTGTCATCAGGGGAAGGTGGCACAAAATCTTTGAAAACCATGCATCATTCATTTTAATAAAGGTTAGATCATCAACATTTTGTGTCGACAGCCGTGTCCTTTTTGTCAAGATTGATCCAGCAGGACTGAAGACTCTTTCTGATTGCACACTACCAGCAGGGCAAGTGAGCTCCTGTAAGGCATATTGTGCCAATTCAGGACATGTGTCCAGTTTACAGGCCCAAGAGTCAAAGGGGAATGACAGGTGAGGGAGAACATCGATAAGGGAAGGAGAAGTTATTTGTAACATCATAGTTGACAACTGCTGTCTCCTGTCTGTTGCTATAGATTCCTGATTACCAGGCGTGTGAGCTGTCCTGTAAAACTCAGTCCACAACATGGTCATGAAACATACACTTGGTCTGCTGCAGTTCGCTGTACCGGGTAGGCTCTGTCCTTATCCCCCTCTATTCCACGCGCCCTATCTGGAGCTCCTCCGCAGTATTTCCATTGGGGCTCCATATTGCTATAGTGCAACAGGCTCTACCTATGTCCAACCCTGCTGGGGCCTCTTTACCCTAAGCCCACTGTGACCCATTACGCCTGTGAATGTTGCAAGAAAAAGTGTACATCAGGCCAGTCATCGCCTTTCTGCCCGTCCTGCAGTCCTCCCACGATGTCTGCACCCCCACAGGAGCACTCCGACTCCCGGGATGAGAACACTCCCCCTCCTCTGGAGTGGGCCGTTGCCATGTCTCAGTCGGTCGCTGACCTGACTAAGGTATCTCAGTCCCTGGTCCAGGTCCTTGGACGCCTTACACAGCTCTCCACAGCCACCAGTGCTCCGAACGTCTCCCATGGCGATTCCTACACACGTGACCTCGACCTTCAAAGGGACAAAACCGTGAGAGGTTATAGAAAGGGGACTGTGTCTGGCTCCTCGTCCAGCTCCCCAGGCACCTCAGCAGCATACAAGCCACTTTCCCCCTCCCATTCCCCCTCTTTGGAGGAAGATCTTGGGTTGGACATAGACTCCCAGTCCGGGTCTGACTCGGATTCAGACCACACCTCCAAGATGCAGGTCATGGTGGATAGCCTTATCTCGGCTATCTCTCAAACGCTTAAACTAAAAGAGGATGAGACTCCTGCCCAGGATTCCTCTGTCTCATTTAAACAGGTTAAACGCCCTTCACTCACCTTTCCAAACCAAAAGGAATTTGAATGTACCCTGTCTAAGTACAGGGAACATCCCGAAAAGCGTTTCCCAGACAGGAAGCACTTAGACATTCTCTATCCCTTTAACCCCTATCTTCTCAGCAAGTAGGCAGAGTCCACTAACGTGGATCCGCCTGTTTCTCATCTTTCTTCCAAGACGGTCATGTCCTTGCCAGATAACGCATCTGTTAAAGACGCAACGGACAGGCAGATCGAGTCTCTGGCCAAATCAGCCTTTGAGGCAGCTGGCGCTTCCCTTTGTCTCAGTTTCGCTACCACCTGGGTGGCTAAAGCCATCTCTGCCTGGGCTAAGATGCTTCGCAGGGGCATCTTGGCTTCAGCTCCCCCAGACAACCTAGCTGAGTTGGCAGACCAAATTGGTCATGCCGGCAAATACATTCTGGCTGCTTCCTTGGACTTGGCGAGTTGTTCCACTAGAGCAAGCAGCAACATCGTGGCTATTCGCCACATCCTTTGGTTGAAGGCATGGAGCGTGGATACTACTTCCAAAAGATCTCTCACCAACCTAGCCTTACAGGGCTCCAGGCTCTTTGGGGCTAGGCAGGACCAGATATTTTCAGATGCTATGGGAGGCAAGAGCACCTCTCTCCCTCAATCCAGACCTAAGCGTCCTTTTAACAGGAAGGGCCCTCGGCCCTTTCGGTCTTTTCGTCCCTTCATACCTTCAGAATCCTCTTCACTTTTGGAGTGCACCTCTGCTTCAGGAGAACGGAGGAAACCTTCTTTCAAGCCCTCGCCTCACTGTAAACCAAAAGGCCGTTTCTCTAAGCCCTCTGGGTCCCGATCTAACTGGTTTCGTTCCAAGTGACGGGTCACCCCCACCTGGAAGGCTTTCCAGGGTGGGAGGCAGACTTCTTATCTTCAGGGACGCTTGGCTGTCGGTGGTCAGCGATGCCTGGGTCCGGGAGATCATTACCTCCGGTTACAAGATCGAGTTTTCCTCCCCCCAGAAAGGCGATTCTTTCTTTCTCGCCCTCCGAGGCAGTCATCCCAGACCGCAGGTTTTGTCAAGGCTGTCTCTTACCTTCAGGCCGCTGTAGTAGTGGTTCACGTTCCTTCAAACAAATGTTTTTCGGGGTTCTACTCAAATCTTTTCTTAGTTCCCAAAAAAAGACGTTTCTCTCCGCCCTATCCTGGACCTCAAACTGCTGAATTGTCACGTTCAGATCCGCCACTTCAGTATGGAGTCCTTACACTCAGTGATCGCTGCGATGGAGCCGGGAGAGTTCTTCTGCTCCGTAGACATTCAGGATGCGTACCTTCACATTACTGTTGTGAATGAGCAGAGGCTCCCTCTGGTGGTTACAGACAGTACTGAACCTTCCATAGAGGAATGGCAATCTGGGATCACGGACTGGACTGATATAAGGGAGGTTCCCTCCCATGATGGTCGCCGGTGATCAATTGTTCTGGTCTCAATTGTGGTTCCTGGTTCATTTGGAAGTTTGCTGGTGTCTTGCCTGCATCTGCTGCTTTCAGAAAGGATATTTTCTGCTTTTCTTTTTGTGCTTGCTATTTGCATTGTTTTCTGCACATTTGTGGAAGACAGCCAGGTCCCCTCCTGGGGCCTGAGCTCCTCTGTTATGTTTTGGTAGCTGAGGAGAGCAGGCAAAAACGGTAATACACCAGAGAGGTTGGAATCTACTGGATTGCAGTACCCTGACTAACCACCACAACTAAAGGCAGCCGTGGAGCGTTCCTACGTTGGTCCTAGACGCCTCGTCACAGCCTGAGAGGCTAACTACACCTAAAGATAGAAAGAGGAAAGCTATCTGCCCCGGAGCAGATCCCCAAAGAACATAGGAAGCCCCCAAACATGTAATGGCGGTTAGACAAGAGGAAATACAGACACAGACAGAAAATAGTATGAGCAAACGCTGGGGCCCAATCTGACTTAGACAGAAAAGGATAGGAAGGATACTTACTGCAATCCAAAAAAAACCCTAAAAAAAAGCCAACGCTACTAATTGCAAAAACACCTGAGATCACACGACCTCTACCACCTAAATTAGTTCTCTAGTGTAACAAAACTAAGCTGCAGCCACAGAAAAAAAACTGGAAAAGGCAAATGAACAAACAACAATGGCTCCAGAGGAACCGAGAGGAGACCAAGTCCCCCGGGGAGGGGAACCTGGCCAACCTCACAGAAATGCAGAGAGATATACAAATGGCAAGCACAAAAACAAAAAACAGAAAATATCTTATTTGAGAGCAGGAGAAGAGGCAAGACTCATCAAGCTTCCAAGTGAACCAGGAAACAACGTTGAGACAAGAACAATTGATCACCGGCAACCATGATGGGGGGAAACCTCCCTTATATCCAGCCAGTCTGTGATCCCTGATTGCCAATCCTCATTGAATGGTTCAGTACTGTTTGAAACCACCAGAGGGAGCTTCTGCTCAGAATTCATTTCTAAAACATTCATAACACTCCTCACAGTTTGTCTGTAGCCACTGTTGTTTTTTCATTTGCTTTTTCCTGCTTTTTCAGCGGCTGCAGCTTTGTTTTGTTCACACTGAGATCTGATTTAGTGGGTTGCGAGATCGTGTGATCTCAGTATTTTTGTAATCAGAATTGTTGGATTTTTGTAGGGTTTTCTGGGTTGCAGAAAGTAATCTCTCCTGTCCTTTCCTATTTTGTCAGCTTGTGGCCCCAGCGTTTGCTCAATCTGTTTTCTGCCTGCGTTTGTGTTTTCAACTTGTCTAACCGCCATTATATGTTTGAGGGCTGCCTATTCCTTTGGGGCTCTACTCCGGGGCAGTTAGCTTTCCTGTTTCTATCTTTAGGTATAGCTAGCTCTCAGGCTGTGACGAGGCGTCTAGGATCAACGTAGAAACGCTCCACGGCTACCTCTAGTTGTGTGGTTAGTTCAGGTTTCTGCAACCCATTAGTTACCAACATCTCAGGTGTTCGGCTGCCCTGCTGTTGTTCCTGTCCTCCTCAGCTACCGTACATAACAGTATCATCGGCCAAACTGAAAATTATATGGTACTCACAGAAGGGAAAAATAGTGTGGAAAGAAAAAAGTTGTCAGAGTTGTCAGAGATTTTTTTTTTCTGCATTTTTTTCCCTCTTTTTCTCTGGGTGCTGAGGAGGATTTTTTTTTCTCTCTCAATTGAGTTTGCAGTTGTCTGGCCGTGTGGATCAGCTTGCCACTGAGGTTCGGAGTATTGCTACCTATCTTGTTGGGTTGCCGGTTGTGGAACCTAGGATTCCCATGCCAGATTTGTTTTTGGGGGATCGATCTAAATTTCTGAATTTCAAAAATATCTGTAAGTTGTTTTTGCCTTAAGGCGTAAGTCCTCAGGGAACGCTGCACAGCAGGTTCAAATTGTCATCTCCCTGCTGCGCGGCGACCCTCAGGATTGGGCTTTTCCCTGACAGCTGGGGATCCTGTTTTGAATGATATTGATGTATTTTTTCAGGCTCTGGGGTTATTGTACGATGAACCTAAGGTCATTGATCAAGCTGAAAAGATCCTGTTGGCATTAAATCAGGGTCTTGCAGACGCTGAGTTGTACTGTCAGAAATTCCGAAAGTGGGCAGTCCTGACCTTAGGATTCAGGAGCGGCTATTAACCTGATGGATTTTGACTTTGCCAAACTTTGTGGCTTTCCCATGATACCCCTGCGGAAGTCTATTCCTTTACTGGGCATTGATTCTACCCCTTTGGCGGAGAATAAACCCCAATTTTCTACTCAGGTGATAATGAGGGTTGAACCAGATCATCAGGAGAGTTGCAAATTTCTAGTGTTGCATAATCTGCATGACATTATTGTACTGGGTTTCCCTTGGTTACAGACTCATAATCCTCTTTTGGATTGGAAATCTGTGTCTGTGACCAGTTGGGGTTGCCAGTGTGTTAATACTGACACTCATGTTTTTTCTGCCTCTCCTGTTATGAATGTTTTGGAAATGAATTCTGAGCAGCAAGCTCCCTCTGGTGGTTACAAACAGTACTGAACCATTCAATGAGGATTGGCAATCAGGAGTCACAGAATGACTTGATATAAGGGAGGTTCCCTCCCATCATGGTTGCCGGTGATCAATTGTTCTTGTCTCAACTGTGGTTCCTGGTTCACTTGGAAGCATGCTGAGTCTTGCCTCTTCTTCTGCTTTCAGATAACATATTTTCTGTTTTTGTTTTTGTGCTTACCTTTTGCATATTTCTCTGCATTTCTGTGAGGTTAGCCAGGTTCCCCCCGGGGGGCTTGGGCTCCTCTCAGTTCCGCTGGAGACACTGTTATTTGTTCATTTGCCTTTTCCAGGTTTTTTTAATGGCTGCGGCATAGTTTTGTTACACCAGAGAACTGATTTAGGTGGTAGAGGTCGTGTGATCTCAGGTGTTTTTGCAATCAGTAGCGTTGGCATTTTTTAGGGTTTTTTTGGATTGCAGTGAGTATCTTTTCTATCCTTTTCTGTCTAGGCATACTATTTTCTGTCTGTGTCTGTATTTCCTCTTGTCTAACCGCCATTACATGTTTGGGGGCTTCCTATGTTCTTTGGGGATCTGCTCCGGGGCAGATAGCTTTCCTCTTTCTATCTTTAGGTGTAGTTAATCTCTCAGGCTGTGAAGAGTCGTCTAGGACCAACGTAGGAACGCTCCACGGCTGCCTTTAGTTGTGGTGGTTAGTCAGGGTACTGCAATCCAGTAGATTCCAACCTCTCTGGTGTATTGCCGTTTTTGCCTGCTCTCCTCAGCTACCGAAACATAACAGTATCACCGGCCAAACTGAAAATTGTATGGTACTCACAGAAGGGAAAAATAGTGTGGAAAGAAAAAAGTTGTCAGAGTTGTCAGAGATTTTTTTTTTCTGCTTCTTGCATTTTTTCCCTCTTATTCTCTGGGTGCTGAGGAGGATTTTTTTTTTCTCAATGGAGCTTGCACAGCTGTCTGGCCGTGTGGATCAGCTTGCCACTGAGGTTCGAAGTATTGCTGTCTATTTTGCTGGGTTGCCGGTTGTGGAACCTAGGATTCCCATGCCAGATTTGTTTTTGGGAGATCGGGCCAAATTTCTGAATTTCAAAAATAACTGTAAGTTGTTTTTTGCCTTAAAACCTAAGTCCTCAGGGAACGCAGCACAGCAAGTTCAAATTGTCATCTCTCTCCTGCGCGGCGATCCTCAGGATTGGGCTTTTTCCCTGACACCTGGGGACCCTGTTTTGAGTGATGTTGATGCATTTTTTCTGGCTCTGGGGTTATTGTACGATGAGCCTAATGTCACTGATCAAGCTGAAAGAACCTTGTTGGCATTAAATCAGGGGCTTGAGGACGCTGAGTTGTACTGTCAGAAATTCCGAAAATGGGCAGTCCTAACCAAATGGAATGATGATGCTTTGGCAGCCCTTTTTCGGAAGGGGCTGTCAGAGAATGTAAAAGATGTGATGGTGGGTTTCCCTGTTCCCTCTGGTCTCAATGATTCTATGTCATTAGCGATTTAAATTGACAGACATTTGCGTGAGCGTAGAGGTATGCGTGGAATAGTGTTGCCTTGTGAGCCAGCTTCTGAACCCATGCAGTGTGATAGAGGAGCTTCTGGGGCACAGCGTCATGAGTTTCGAAAACGCAATGGGTTATGTTTCTATTGTGGTGACGCCTCTCATGCTATTTCTGTCTGCGCTAAGCGGGGAAGACGTTTTGCACGCTCAGTTGTCTTGGGTAGTGTTCAGACTAAATTTCTGTTGACTGTTACTCTGATTTTCTCCCTGTCCACATTTTCTGCTCAGGCTTTTGTTGATTCGGGAGCAGCTATTAACCAGATGGATTTTGATTTTGCCAAACGTTGTGGGTTTCCCTTCATACCCCTACGGAAGTCTATTCCCCTACTGGGGATTGATTCTACCCTTTGGCTGAGAATAAACCCCAGTTTTCTACTCAGGTGATAATGAGGGTTGAACCTGATCATCAGGAGAGTTGCAAATTTTTGGTGCTGTATAATCTGCATGACATTATTGTACTAGGTTTCCCTTGGTTACAGTCTCATAATCCTGTTTTGGATTGGAAATCTGTGTCTGTAACCAGTTAGGGCTTCCAATGTGTTAATGCCAACACTCCTGTTTTTTCTGCCTCTCCCCAGTCTCAGGATGTTCCTGACTTTTTGACTGATTTTTCTGATGTGTTTAGCGAAAGTAAATCTGCATCCTTGCCCCCTCACAGGAGCTATGACTGCGCTATTGAATTAGTGCCTGGTAGTAAATTCACTAAAGGTCGCCTTTTTAACCCCTTCATGACCCAGCCTATTTTGACCTTAAAGACCTTGCCATTTTTTGCAATTCTGACCAGTGTCCCTTTATGAGGTAATAACTCAGGAACGCTTCAACGGATCCTAGCGATTATGAGATTGTTTTTTCATGACATATTGGGCTTCATGTTAGTGGTAAATTTAGATCAATAGTTTTTGCGTTTATTTGTGAAAAAAATAGAAATTTGGCGAAAATTTAGAAAATTTTGTAATTTTCAAAATTTTAATTTTTATTCTGTTAAACCAGAGAGTTATGTGACACAAAATAGTTAATAAATAACATTTCCCACATGTCTACTTTACATCAGCACAATTTTGGGAACAACATTTTTTCTTGTTACGAAGTTATAAGGGTTAAAAGTTGACCAGCGATTTCTCATTTTTACAGCAAAATTTACAAAACCATTTTTTTTAGTGACCACCTCACATTTGAAGTCACTTTGAGGGGTCTATATGGCAGAAAATACCCAAATGTGACACCTTTATAAAAACTGCACCCATCAAGCTACTCAAAACTACATTCAAGAAGATTATTAACCCTTCAGGTGCTTCACAGGAACTAAAGCAACGTGGAAGGAAAAAATGGACATTTTAATTTTTCCAACAAAAATTTTCTTTTAGCATCAATTTTTTCATTTTTACATGGGCAACAGGATAAAATGGATCCTAAAATTTGTTGTGCAATTTCTTCTGAGTACACAGATACCTCATATGTGGTCATAAACCACTGTATGGGCGCACGGCAGGGCTCAGAAGGGAAGGAGCGCCATTTGACTTTTTGAATGGAAAATATGCTGGAATATTTAGCGGTTGCCATGTTGCATTTGGAGAGTCCCTGTGTGCCTAAACATTGGATCTCCCCCACAAGTGACCCCATTTTGGAAACTAGACCCCCTAAGGAACTTATCTATATGCATAGTGATCATTTTGAACCCCCAGGTGCTTCACAAATTGATCTGTAAAAAAAAGAAAGCACTTTTTTTTCACAAAAATTTTCTTTTAGCCTCAGTTTTTACATTTTCACATGGGCAGCAGTATAAATTTTATCCTAAAATTTGTTGGACAATTTCTCCTGAGTACACAGATACCTCATATGTGGTCATAAAGCACTGTTTGGGCGCACGGCAGGGCTCAGAAGGGAAGGAGCGCCATTTGACTTTTTGAATGGAAAATATGCTGGAATATTTAGCGGTTGCCATGTTGCATTTGGAGAGTCCCTGTGTGCCTAAACATTGGAGCTCCCCCATAAGTGACCCCATTTTGGAAACTAGACCCCCTAAGGAACTTATCTAGATGCATAGTGAGCACTTTGAACCCCAGGTGCTTCACATATTGATCCGTAAAAAAGAAAGTACTTTTTTTTCACAAAAATTTTCTTTTAGCCTCAGTTTTTTCATTTTCACATGGGCAACAGTATAAATTGGATCCTAAAATTTGTTGGGAAATTTCTCCTGAGTACACAGATACCTCATATGTGGTCATAAACCACTGTTTGGGCGCACGGCAGGGCTCAGAAGGGAAGGAGCGCCATTTGACTTTTTGAATGGAAAATATGCTTGAATATTTAGCGGTTGCCATGTCGCATTTGGAGAGTCCCTGTGTGCCTAAACATTGGAGCTCCACCACAAGTGACCCCATTTTGGAAACTAGACCCCTAAGGAACTTATATAGATGCATAGTGAGCACTTTGAACCCCCAGGTGCTTCACAAATTGATCCGTAAAAAAAAGAAAGTACTTTTTTTCACAAAAATTTTCTTTTAGCCTCAGTTTTTTTCATTTTCACATGGGCATCAGTATAAATTTTATCCTAAAATTTGTTGGGCAATTTCTCCTGAGTACACAGATACCTCTTATGTGGTCATAAACCACTGTTTGGGTGCACGGCAGGGCTCAGAAGGGAAGGAGCGCCATTTGAATTTTTGAATGGAAAATATGCTGGAATATTTAGCGGTTGCCATGTCGCATTTGGAGAGCTCCTGTGTGCCTAAATATTGGAGCTCCCCCACAAGTGACCCCATTTTGGAAACTAGACCCCTAAGGAACTTATCTAGATGCATAGTGAGCACTTTGAACCCCCAGGTGCTTCACAGAAGTTAATAACGCAGAGCCGTGAAAATAAAAAATCATTTTTTTTTCTCAAAAAAATGATTTTTTTAGCCCACTATTTTTTATTTTCACAATGGTTACAGGAGAAATTGGACCCAAAAGTTGTTGTCCAGTTTGTCCTGAGTATGCTAGTACCCCATATGTGGGGGGGAAACCACTGTTTGGGCACACGTCAGGGCTCGAAAGGGATGTAGTGACGCTTTGAAATGCCGACTTGATGGAATGGTCTGCGGGCATCTTGTTACGTTTGCAGAACCCCTGATGTGCCTAAACAGTAGAAACTCCCCACAAGTGACCCCATTTTGGAAACTAGACCCCGCAAAAAAATTATCTAGATGTGTGGTGAGCACTTTGAACCCCCAAGGGCTACACAGAAGTTTATAACGCCCGGGCATGAAAATAAAAAAATCATATTTTTTCCACAATCAGGATCTTTTAGTCCCCAATTTTTTTATTTTCCCAAGGGTAACATGAGAAATTAGACCCCAAAAGTTGTTGTCCAATTTGTCCTGAGTATGCTGCTATCCCATATGTGGGAGAAAACTACTGTATGGGCACACGTCGGGGCTCGGATGGGAAGTAGTGACGTTTTGAAATGCCCACTTGATGGAATGGTCTTTGGGCGTCATGTTACGTTTGCAGAGACCCTGATGTGCCTAAACAGTAGAAACTCCCCCACAAGTGACCCATTTTGGAAACTAGATCCCCAAGGAACTCCTATAGATGTGTGGTAAGCAATTTGAATCTCCAAGTCCTTCACAGAAGTTTATAACGCAGAGCCGTGAAAATATAAAATCATTTTTTTTCCACAAAAATAATTTTTTAGTCCCCAATTTTTTTTCCCAATGTTAACAGGAGAAATTAGAACCCCAAAGTTGTTGTGCAATTTTTCCCGAGTACGCTGATACCCCATATGTGGGGATAAACCACTGTTTGGGCATACGTCGGGGCTTGGAATAAAGGGAGCACTGTTTGACTTTTTGAACGCAAAATTTGCAGGAATCAATGGTGGCGCCATGTCGCGTATGGAGACCCCCTGATGTGCCTAAATAGTGGAAACCCTCAATTCTAACTCCAACCCTAACCTCAACACACCCCTAACCCCAACCCTAAGCCCTACACACACCTAACCCTAATACAAACCCTAGCCATAACCCTAACCCCAACACATCCCTAACCCTAATCCCAACTCTAACCATAAACCTAACCACAAGCCTAAACCTAATTCCAACCCTAACCCAAATTCCAACTCTAACCCAAATTCCAACCCTAACCCAAATTCCAACCCTAACCCTAATTCTAACCTTAACCCTAATTCTAACCCTAATGCTAACCCTAACCCTAGTTCTAACCCTAAGGCTGGGTTCATATTGCATTTTACCAGCCCGTTCAACATGTAGCGTTGACCTGCTGGTAACGGTATAGCACAACGCGATCGCATTGTGCTATACCCGCTAGCGCAGATGAATCAGCAGATGATTCATCTGTGCTAGCGGTGACGGAGCCCAGACGCTGCAGCCCGTGTCCGAGGCTCCGTCACTGAATGACGGCACGTCGCAAACGCATGCCGCTTTACGGCATGCGTTGCGATGCGCACACAAATGGGGCGAATGGCAGCGTTAACGGACTGCGTTACACCGCGTTATACCGCGGTGAAACGCAGTCCATCTAATGGACTGCCATAATGCAATATGAACCCATCCTAACCCTGAGGCCCCGTGCACACGTTGCGGATTCACTTGCAGATTTTTCTAAAATCCGCAGGTAAAATGACCTGCTTTTTACCTGCGAATTTAGCGCGGATTTGCTGCGGTTTTTCCCTGCGGTTTTACACCTATATTGGAATAGGTGTAAAACCGCTGCGGAATCCGCACAAAGAATTGACATGCTGCGGATTTAAAACCGCAGCAAATCCGCATGTGCACAGCGTTTTTTTTAATCATTTATTTGTATTGTACTGTACATGGTTTCTGGATCTGCTGTGGATCCGCAGCACCAAATCCGCCGCGGATCAGCAGCAAAATCCGTCGCGGATTCGCAGCAAAATCCGCCGCGGATCCGCAGCAAAATCAGCCGCGGATCCGCAGCAAAATCAGCCGCGGATCCGCAGCAAAATCAGCCGCGGATCAGCAGCAAAATCCGCCGCGGATCAGCAGCAAAATCCGCCGCGGATCCCCAGCAAAATCCGCCGCGGATCCCCAGTAAAATCTGCCGTGGATCCGCAGCAAAATCCGCCGCGGATCCGCAGCAAAATCAGCCGCGGATCAGCAGCAAAATCCGCCGTGGATCAGCAGTGAAATCCACCACGGATCAGCAGCAAAATCCGCCGCGGATCCCCAGCAAAATCCGTCGCGGATCCCCAGGAAAATCCGCCGCGGATCAGCAGCGAAATCCGCCGCGGATCAGCAGCAAAATCCGCCGTGGATCCCCAGCAAAATCTGCCGCGGATCCCCAGTAAAATCCGCCGCGAATCCGCAGCAAAATCCGCCGCGGATCCGCAGCAAAATCCGCCGCGGATCCGCAGCAAAATCAGCCGCGGATCCGCAACAAAATCAGCCGCGGATCCGCAGCAAAATCAGCCGCGGATCAGCAGCAAAATCCGCCGCGGATCAGCAGCAAAATCCGCCGCGGATCCCAGCAAAATCCGCCGCGGATCCCCAGTAAAATCTGCCGTGGATCCGCAGCAAAATCCGCCGCGGATCCGCAGCAAAATCAGCCGCGGATCAGCAGCAAAATCCGCCGTGGATCAGCAGTGAAATCCACCACGGATCAGCACCAAATCCGCCGCGGATCAGCAGCAAAATCCGTCGCGGATTCGCAGCAAAATCCGCCGCGGATCCGCAGCAAAATCAGCCGCGGATCCGCAGCAAAATCAGCCGCGGATCCGCAGCAAAATCAGCCGCGGATCAGCAGCAAAATCCGCCGCGGATCAGCAGCAAAATCCGCCGCGGATCCCCAGCAAAATCCGCCGCGGATCCCCAGTAAAATCTGCCGTGGATCCGCAGCAAAATCCGCCGCGGATCCGCAGCAAAATCAGCCGCGGATCAGCAGCAAAATCCGCCGTGGATCAGCAGTGAAATCCACCACGGATCAGCAGCAAAATCCGCCGCGGATCCCCAGCAAAATCCGTCGCGGATCCCCAGGAAAATCCGCCGCGGATCAGCAGCGAAATCCGCCGCGGATCAGCAGCAAAATCCGCCGTGGATCCCCAGCAAAATCTGCCGCGGATCCCCAGTAAAATCCGCCGCGAATCCGCAGCAAAATCCGCCGCGGATCCGCAGCAAAATCCGCCGCGGATCAGCAGCAAAATCCGCCGCGGATCCGCAGCAAAATCCACTGCGGATAAGCAGCAAAATCTGCAGCGGATCAGCAGCAAAATCCGCCGCGGATCAGCAGCAAAATCCGCCGCGGATCAGCAGCAAAATCCGCCGCGGATCAGCAGCAAAATCCCCGCGGATCAGCAGCAAAATCCGCCGCGGATCAGCAGCAATATCTGCTAGGAAAAAAAAAAAAAATCTTTTTTTTTTATTTGTCCCTACCTATGATAAAGGGGGTGTTCATTTACTTTTTTTATTTTGATTACTGTGACAGTTTATCACAGTGATCAAAATAAATTTTTGGACACTGGAGGGCGCACTGCGCATGCACCGGCCGGCGGGCGCACTGCGCATGCGCCCGCCATTTTCCAAGATGACGGCACCCATGAAGAATCCCGGGCAGCCGCCGGGACGGATCCAGGGACATCGGTGGACTGGGAGTGGTGAGTAGGGGGGGTTGGAAGGTGAGGGGGGGGAACGGAAGGTGGGGCAGCGGATCGCAGGAGTAGGGGAGCAGATAGTGACGGCGGTGACCGATCACCGCCATCTTTCGATGGCGGCGGCCGATCTCCGCCGTGACTCAATGTGGGGGGGTCAGATCGCAATGTCCAGCCATGGCCGATGCTATTGCAGCATCGGCCATGGCTGGATTGTAATATTTCACCAGTTTCAGTGGTGAAATATTACAAATCGCTCTGATTGGCTGTTTCACTTTTAACAGCCAATCAGAGCGATCGTAGCCACGTGGGGGTTAAGCCAACCCCCTGTGGTGATGCACTAAGGGTCCTGTTACTGCGGGTCGGGTGACCTTTCAGTGACCCCGGTCACCCGGCCCGAAGGAACATGATTTATAGCATGACGCCAACGTTGGCGTCATGGGTTGGGAAGGGGTTAACTTGTCTGTACCTGAACATGACGCTATGCGGTCTTATATCAAGAAGTCATTGGAGAAGGGTCATATCAGACCATCCTCTTCACCCTTGGGTGCCGGTTTTTTCTTTGTGGCCAAAAAGGATGGTTCATTAAGGCCGTGTATTGATTATCGTCTCTTGAACAAGATCACTGTGAAATATCAATATCCGTTACCCTTGATTTCTGACCTGTTTTCCAGGGTGAAAAGTGCTACTTGGTTTACCAAGCTTGACCTCAGGGGGGCGTATAACCTTATTCGCATTAAGCACGGGGATGAATGGAAGACGGCGGTTAATACCCCAGAGGGGCACTTTGAGAACCTAGTGATGCCCTTTGGGCTCACTAATGCTCCTTCCGTCTTCCAGTCCTTCATGAATGACATTTTCAGGGATTTTGTGGATAAATTTCTGATTGTTTATTTGGATGATATCTTGATTTTTTCCAATGACTGGGACTCTCATGTGAAACATGTTCGGACTGTGTTCCAGATTTTGAGAGAGAATGCTCTGTATGTGAAGGGATCAAAGTGTCTTTTTGGCGTACAGAGGATCTCATTTCTGGGATTCATTTTGTCTCTATCTGTTATTGAAATGGACCCGGTCAAGGTTCAGGCCATCTGTGATTGGGTCCAACCTACTTCATTAAAGGCTCTTCAGAGATTCTTGGGTTTTGCCAATTTTTATCATAAATTTATTGGTAATTTCTCCGTTATTGTTAAACCATTGACTGATTTGACCAAAAAGGGTTCTGATGTGGTGAATTGGCCTCCTGAGGCAGTCTCTGCGTTTCAGGAACTTAAGCAGAGATTCACTTCTGCTCCTGTTCTACGGCAGCCTGATGTTTCGCTGCCATTTCAGGTGGAGGTTGATGCCTCTGAAATTGGGGCAGGTGCCGTTTTGTCCCAAAGAGATCCTGAGACCTCTAAAAACCTTGTGCCTTTTTCTCTCGAAAATTTTTTCCAACTGAACATAATTATGACGTGGGTAATCGGGAGTTATTGGCCATGAAGTGGGCTTTTGAAGAGTGGAGACATTGGCTGGAGGGAGCCAAACATCAGGTGGTGGTCCTCACAGACCATAAGAATCTGGTTTATCTGGAAACAGCCAAGCGACTTAATCCTAGACAGGCCAGGTGGGCCTTGTTTTTCACACGTTTTAATTTTGTGGTTTCCTTTCTTCCTGGCACTAAGAATGTTAAGGTGGATGCCTTTTGGAGGAGTTTCCTTGCGGACTCTACTAAGTTATCTGATCCTGCTGTTATTTTGAAAGAGGGTGTAGTTCTTTCCGCCATCTCGTCCAATTTGAGACTGGCCCTGGAAGGGTGTCAGGAGGATAAACCCGAGCGCTGCTCTATTGGGAAATTGTTTGTCCCAGACCGGTGGAAGAAGAGTGTGATGTCTGAGATTCATTGTTCCGCGTTGGCCGGTCATCCCGGAATTTTTGGTACCAGAGACTTGGTGAGTCGGTCCTTTTGGTGGCCTACTTTGTCTTGTGACGTCAGGGAATTTGTGCAGTCCTGTGGGACTTGCTCTCACTCCAAACCTTGCTCTCGCTCTAGTGGTTTGTTGATGCCATTGCCTGTGCCCAAGAGACCATGGACCCATATCTCTATGGATTTTATTTCCGACCTCCCTGTTTCTCAGAGAATGACCATTATCTGGGTGATTTGTGATAGGTTTTCCAAGATGATACATCTTGTGCCATTACCTAAGTTGCCTTCCTCCTCCGAGTTGGTGCCTTTGTTCCTTCAGCACGTGGTTCGGTTCGCACGGCATTCCGGAGAACATTGTGTCTTTCAGAGGAGTCCAGTTTGTTTCCAGATTTTGGAGGACTTTTTGTTCTGAACTTGATGTTCAATTATCTTTCTCCTCTGCATTTCATCCTCAGACCAATGAACAAACCAGACCTTGGAGACTTATTTGAGATGTTTTGTGTCTGCTGATCAAGATGACTAGGTCTCTTTTTTGCCTTTGGCTGAGTTTGCTCTTAATAATAGGGCTAGCTCTGCCACCTTGATGTCTCCATTTTTCTGCAATTCTGGGTTTCACCCTCGATTTTCTTCGGGACAGGCGGAGGCTTCTGTCTGTCCGGGTGTTGTGGAGCGAATGCAGCAGATTTGGGACCAGGTAGTGGAGAGGTTGTCTCTCTCTCAAGAGAAGGCCCAGCGGTTTGCCAACCGGCATAGGACTGATGGTCCTCGGTTTAAAGTGTGGGACTTGGTTTGGTTGTCCTCAAGATATATCCCTATGAGGGTTGCATCTCCAAAGTTTAAGCCTAGGTTCATTGGACCTTATAAGATCATGGAGATTCTTAATCCGGTTTCCTTCCGTTTGCTTCTTCCAGGGACATTTAAGATCCATAACGTGTTCCACAAGTCCTTATTGAAGAGGTTTGTTGAGCCAGTGGTTCCTGACCCTGTTTTGGTTGAGGGCAATCTGGAGTATGTGGTTGAGAAAATATTGGATTTTCGATTTTCTGGACAGAAACTCCAGTATTTGGTTAAGTGGAGAGGTTATGGTCAGGAGGACAATTCTTGGGTGTTTGCTTCGGACCCCTCATCAAGGGGGGGGGGGGGGTACTGTTGTGAATAGAGTTGAGCGATACTTTCCGATATCCTAAAGTATCGGAATCGGAATGGTATCGCCGATATCACTAAAATATCGGCGATACCCGATATCGATACCGGAAGTCCCATGTAAGTCTATGGGAACAAAATATCGAAATTAAAAAAAACCCATTCTTGCCTTGTTGGTTAATTGTACATGAAGGAAAACAAGAAAGAGTAATGTAGAATGTATTGGGGAAGGTTGAGGAGACATTAAAGGCATAGATGTTTAACCCAATCAAATGGAATAGCATAAATATTTTTTTTTTTAAAGATGTTCGGATTGACGAAGAAATTGACAATGTTAACGTTTTTTATATTTTGGCAAATATGTATATTACACAACTTCCATGCTCTTCATCTTCACCTTTTTAACTTTTCACACACTTTCTCCTTCATAATCTTCTGCAGCATCATCTTTTTCATCAAATTATTCTTCATCTTCACCTTCTTTATCTTCTTCTTAAACTTCTTGCTATTCATCTTTGTTAACATTACTCATATTCTTCTTATTAAACTATTATTCTTATTCATATTCTGCTTCATCTTCTTCATCATATTCTTATTTGTGACAGAGAATCCTGTACTTGTAATCTGTCAAAGTATGAATTTTTCATCCTTCCGTTCTTGCTGTCACAAAAGATTTAAATTACAACAGTATTTGTCCGTGTTCAGTTTAGCCTGCAGCAGCAGGCATTTTCCAGGGGCACCACGAGGAGGAACGGACTCACCCCCATACACTGCTTAGTCTTCTTCTGCTTAGAATTTAGAGCATATATTTTGCTCTTCATTTTGGTCTTATACTTCATGTTCTTCTGCTTTTAGATCTTCTGCTTATTGTTCTTGTGTCTCTTGTTCCGTATCTTGTATTTGTAGCACAATCTTGTACCAGCTGATGTTACTGGGACACGGTTACTAAGCAGGAGGTACCTGTGCTCCAAAGCACTACCAAGGACCAGCAGACGTTGCTGGAACTCGGATACCAAGATGGAGGCACCTAGGCCAAAGGCACTGCGGAGAACCAGCTGACGGTACTGGAACCCGGAGGGGCAGCAGAAGGAAAAGAGCCAATGGCACAACCGAGGACCAGCTGACGTTACTGGGACACGGTTACTAAGCAGGAGGTACCTGTGCTCCAAAGCACTACCAAGGACCAGCAGACGTTGCTGGAACTCGGATACCGAGATGGAGGCACCTAGGCCAAAGGCACTGTGGAGAACCAGCTGACGGTACTGGAACCCGGAGGGGCAGCAGAAGGAAAAGAGCCAATGGCACAACCGAGGACCAGCTGACGTTACTGGGACACGGTTACTAAGCAGGAGGTACCTGTGCTCCAAAGCACTACCAAGGACCAGCAGACGTTGCTGGAACTCGGATACCGAGATGGAGGCACCTAGGCCAAAGGCACTGCGGAGAACCAGCTGACGGTACTGGAACCCGGAGGGGCAGCAGAAGGAAAAGAGCCAATGGCACAACCGAGGACCAGCTGACGTTACTGAACCCCAGTAACACAGGAGCAAGTGTTGACTGTGCTAACAGCACTTCCGAGCAACAACTGGCGGTGTTGGAGCCCAGGGTCAAGGAGGATGTTTAAATACTAGATCAAGTAATTTCCTTGTTACCTGTCAATTTTAAATGTCTATACTTCAAACAAGAGAAAGATAACCTTTACTACCATAAGATGATGATTTCATTTAAACTAATATCTAGATAAATAAAGAATTGACAAACATAAACACATACATTAACATGTTGAACAGCAATGCAAACCACAAAATAAATTAGTTAAGGAATCTGCTATACGGTTGTACATAAAAGCATACAAGTACATATCTGAATCCATTAATGATGGATAAGTAACAGTATGTACACCATTTTTATTGTATAGACAATGAATGTCTGACTTCAAAACATCATCAGCATTACAAGTTATCTGTGACATTACTAAAATGTTACATTTGCTGAATAATGTCACTAAACAGTTTATACAAAATTATACAATTTCCATCATGTAATACTCATAATATGTGGCAATAATCATGTTTATTAACAAACATAACCTTTAAAAAGTGCATAGTGCATAGTGAAAATTGCTATTTATGCCTGACTGTCGACTTGCAAGCATGACAACGGATAGATAAGGTATATATAGATGAGACTGCATAGCCACAGATGGTGAATGGCGATGTAATACTGTACCTCAATAAAGTGTGCGTCACTACTACATATTTTTTTTTATATAGCTTTATAAACAGGGTACGTGGATGTATGCTTGCGCCTTTGTTTTGACGCACAGACTGCCTTCCTGCTGAGACGCGTTGGGTAGTGAACAGTTGTGTGCAGTGTTCACTGTAGTCTGAGGTTTTCCTTTTTGGAGTGCAGATCACGCTCCAGTTAGTTCTTCAACCACTGCTGGTTGTAGTCTGCTGAGCGTGTGTCACTGGCACATCCTTGAAATTTTTCTCTAATTGTTGCTGCTCCACTCTATTACAAATAAATAAAATCTATTAGTGTGACGCGCTTCCATCCGTATACAATACATTGGTTGCAAACACTATAGAAGTACACAAAGGGGCCTTTCACACCTACTGAACAGTTGTGTGCAGTGTTCACTGCAGTCTCTGCGGAATAACCACACTTAGGCCTTATAACTTTTCAGACTTTCTTTATCAATCTACCAAGATGAAGAAGGCAGGGAGTAAGGCACGTGGTCGTGGAGTTTCTTCAGGGAGAGGACGTGGGGATTCTGTGGCTGCTGCGGCCCCCAGTGACACAGCATCCACCAGTTTTCCCCGGGCCGTGAGCGTTCCTTTATGCGCACTTTTGTAGGAGCTCGGAGTACCCCCCTGCTGCGGGAAGAACAAATTGAAGCCGTTGTTGTTTGGATCTCAGCCAATGCATCGACTTCAATTGCTTCCACCTCCTCTCAGGACCACAGCACTGTTGGGCAACCATCTGTCTCTTCACCGCCTGGCAAATTGCCCAGGCAGTCAGAGAGTTCTGTACAGGAGCCAGCTGAGTGTCTGCTTCTGTTCTCAGAATCTATTGGCTTGCAAACAGGGGCCCAGCCAAGCAGCATTCTGTAATGTGAAGAAGAGGGAGTATGCAGTGATGCGCAACAGCTGTGTCTCTCTGAATCTGAAGAGGCGGGTGAGACAGTGCCGATGGTCAGCACACCGCAGAACGCATCTGATGATGATGATGAGACCCAGGTGCCAGTTTCTGTTGAGCATGGTGCTGGCCAGACCACCCAACAGCAGGTGTTGGAAGAGGGTAGTGGAGATGATGAGGTCCAATACCCAACATGGCATGAAGAACAGGAAGGTGGTGGGAGCAGCTCAGAGGAATAATAATAATATTTATTTATATAGCGCCATCATATTCCGCAGCGCTTTACAGTTTAGCAGTTTCAGAACACAAGTCATAAGTAACAACGTTAACAATACAATAATTTAAGCTAAATAAGTCGCCCCTGCTCGTGACAGCTTACAATGTACAATGAGATGGGGGAGATACAAAGTATAGGTGTTTATATACAATGGTGCATTTACAATGATGTTCCAGCCATCTTAAGGGACTGAGGGATGGAGATAGTGAATGGGCTAGAGACACACACACACTTACACAGAATACATAGAATGACTTTGATTAGTGAATGTGATAGGCCGCTCTGAACAAATGTGTTTTGAGGGAGCGCCTGAAACCATGCAAATTGTGGATAGTCCTAATTTCTTGGGGTACAGCATTCCAGAGGATTGGCGTAGAGCAGGAGAAGTCTTGGAGTCGGGAGTGGGAGGTACGTATTAGTGCAGAGGTTAGTCGAAAGTCGTTTGCAGAGCGCAGCAGTCGGTTAGGCCGATAGATAGAAATGAGGGAGGAGATGTAGGAGGGGTGCTGCACTGTGGAGAGCTTTGTGGGTGAGAACCAGTACTTTGGTTGAAAGCTGGGAGAGGCCTAGAGAAATGGTTAGTGATAGAAGGAAGATAGAGGAAGACATTGCCCCAATGGTACAAACAGGAGGGAGAGTTAGGCTGCAGACTCGGTTGCCTGTAGCCTCCAGTTTGGCACCTGTTCGGAGCAGTTGTCTTCCAAAAGTCAAAACGTGCGCTCCCAGGACTTGCACTGCGTGGTCCTTTTTTCACACACTTGCACATGATATTTGCTATGTGAAATGCAAGCTGTGTAATCAAAAATTAAAAATAGCTAAAAGTGTCAGTCACCTCAATACCACAAATATGTGGAAACATGTGCGGACAAAGCACGTAGTTGAGTTACAAAGACACACTGGAGATGTAGGCCAACCTACAGCAGCACCTACATCTTCAGGTTGTGTTGAAGCCTCTTCATCGAGCTCACACACAGCTGGTTATGCTTCCTCACAGGATCGCCATGGAAGAACCTCGGCCACTGTTGTCCAGAGACAAACTGTTATTCCACACACAGCAGCAAGTTCCCTGTCATCCTCACACTCCCAGGCCACAAAACAGCCAGCGGTAGCACAGGCATGGGATAAAAGACGGCCATACTCCGCAAACCATGCACGAGCACAGGCTCTGAATGCTGGCATTGCAAAACTCCTGTCCCTTGAAATGCTGTGATTCAGGCTGGTGGAGACAGACAGTTTCCGTAACTGAATATCATTGTCAATCCCACAATACAATGTGCCAAGCCGATTTCATTTCAGCAGGCAAGCCGTCCCTGGTCTGCAAAAGCATGTTGAGGGAAAAATTAAACATGCGCTACTAAAAGCCCTCAGTAGCAAGGTCCACCTGACCACCGATGCGTGGACCAGTACCCATTGTTATGATCTGCTACAACCAGTAAGGAAAGAAGGGAATTCTGTCCCTACAATACAACTAAGCTGAATCCCTACGATGTAACGGGGAACCTGATCCTGCGACCAGACCCGCTAAAGTCCTCATCTAGTGTGAACGAAGACCTATAGTTGCGAGGGAGTAATCCCTACAAGATCTAGGGACTGGGAGAAAAGGTGGACACCTCCTAACATAAATTGTAGCATGGATAATTAAACAGAAAAATAAATACTTTGTGATCCTAACATCAAGCAAAACTCACAGATTAAGGCACCTAAGCACCCGGCTAGCTTAACAGTAGATAATACAATGAAGTCAAGCAAAGCCAGAAGGGCGGAGCCAGACTAAATAGGGAAAAAAGGTCATGTGACCAGCAAACTGAAACAAAACCTAACAAGAGGGTTCTAACACCCATGGCCAGGGACAATACCTTTCCCTCACTGCCCATTGGGTCAATGTTGTGCAGCCGGGTACTGATCTTGCGAGTGGCGCTGTACGTGTTCTGCCAACTCCAAGGATTGCAGGAATCAAGTCTGTACACATTGATTCCTCCTCCTATTCCAGTTCCTCAGAATCATCGCTGCAGGAGCCGTCACGTTCTACCTCCACATGGACCCGTGAACGTTTACCTGTTGCGACCGATATGAGCACAGCCGTGTCCAAATGTCAACAGGCCATCCTGAAATTAATTTCCATGGGGAATCTTAGCCACACAGCGCAGGAGCTCTGTAATGCCATAAAGCAGGAGAGCGACGTGTGGTTTTTGGAAGAGAATCTACAGGCAGGCTTGGTAGTGTGTGACAATGGCCGAAATCTGGTGTCAGCTCTGGGCCTTGGCAACCTCACTCACATACCATGTCTGTCATATGTGCTCAACTTGGTCGTGCAGAGTTTTTTGAGGGACTATCCGGATCTTGATGCACTGCTGCACAAGGTCCGCCTAGAGTGCGCTCACTTGCGACGTTCCAGCATGGCCAGATCGCTGATTGCAGCTCTGCAACGCAGATTTCACCTTCATGAACATCGCATTATATGTGACGTACCCACCAGGTGGAATTCCTCGTTACATATGTTGGAGCGGTTGTGTGAGCAGCAGCCAACAGTAATGGAGTATCAGCTGCATCAGGCGCAGTCAACTCGCAATTTGCGGCGTTCACACTTCACCACTACTGAGTGGGCCTCTATAATAAGAATAATAATATTATTTATTTATATAGCGCCATAATATTCCGCAGTGCTTTACAGTTTAACAGTTTCAAAACACGAGTCATAAGTAACAACGTTAACAATACAATAATTAAAGCAAAATCAGCCGCCCCTGCTGGTGAAAGCTTACAATCTACAATGAGGTGTGGGAGATACAAAGTACAGGTGTTTATATACAATGGTGTTTTTACAATGATGGTCCAGCCATTTTAAGGAAGTGAGGGATGCATGGAGATAGTGAATGGGCTACACACACAGAATTACACATAGAATGACTTTGATTAGTGAATGTGATAGGCCACTGTGAACAAATGTGTTTTGAGGGAGCGCCTGAAACCATCCAAATTGCGGATAGTCCTAATTTCTTGGGGTAGAGCATTCCAGAGGATTGGCGCAGCGCGGGTGAAGTCTTGGAGTTGGGAGTGGGAGGTACGGATTAGTGCAGAGGTTAGTCGAAGGTCGTTTGCAGAGTGCAGCAGTCGGTTAGGCCGATAAATATAAATAAGGGAGGAGATGTAGGGGGGTGCTGCGCTGTGGAGAGCTATGTTGGTGAGAACCAGTAATTAGAATTGGATCCTATAATGAATGGGCAGCCACTGCCAGTGTAATGAGTGGCGAATAACTCTATGAAGGATATCTGCCACGTTTTGCGTGCGTTTGATGAGTCAACGCGGATGGCGAGTGCAGATGATGCACTAGTCAGCCTGACTGTCCCCCTTATCTGCCTGCTTCAAAAAACACTGCAAGCACTAAGGCATGAGGTTTTGGAAGAGGTGGAGGATGAGGAGTCACAAATTCCATCACCTTCTGGACAGTCAGCGCAACGTGGTTCCTCACAAAGGGCTGGAGGACTTTCAAAGTACCATGCTGTATCAACAATTGAACCTCCAGAGTCGCTGTCTATATTTTCATAACCATTACAAACTTTTAATGTATTTACAAAGCACATAATGTACATTTTTTGTCTATCCTTTTGTAATGCTATTGTGTTTCCATAAACTGATGTTACAGAATTATGATACAAAGTTTTTAAATTTTGAGTTTTAAATTTTGTAAATTTATATGTATTTGAAGGACTTTGTGAGGAGGATGAGGAGTCACAAATTCCATCACCTTCTGGACAGTCAGCGCAACGTGGTTCCTCACAAAGGGCTGGAGGACTTTCAAAGTACCATGCTGTATCAACAATTGAACCTCCAGAGTCGCTGTCTATATTTTCATAACCATTACAAACTTTTAATGTATTTACAAAGCACATAATGTACATTTTTTGTCTATCCTTTTGTAATGCTATTGTGTTTCCATAAACTGATGTTACAGAATTATGATACAAAGTTTTTAAATTTTGAGTTTTAAATTTTGTAAATTTATATGTATTTGAAGGACTTTGTGAGGAGGATGAGGAGGAGTCAATGGAGGAGGAAGACATCGCTCCAGAGGGAGGTAGACAATGCTCTAGTCAGTATGTAGACCAAGGGTGGGGTGATGCACAGCAGGCGGAGATGACGCCTCTTGCAGGGGACAACGTTTCTTGGCCAGTTGGGAGTCTGCAGCACATGGTTGATTTCATGCTGCAGTGGCTGAGAAACGACCGCCGCATCGAACACATTCACACCACGTCTGATTATTGGGTGTACACCCTCCTAGACCCTCGCTACCGGGACAACTTACAAAGCCTCATCACACCGTTGAACCGGGAGCGTAAAATGCGGAAGTACCAAGACACACTGGTGCAATCCATAATGTTCTCCATTCCAGCCGAGAGCACTGCTGCTGCTACTGATTTACAAAGCAGCTCTGTGCGTCGAGGCAGTGGAGACAGCTCTGCAACAAGAGGGAGCACAAGCAGCGCCTCTGCACAGGGCAAGAACAGTATGTTCCAAATGTGTCGAAGTTTTGTGGCAGCGCCACCAATGTCTACACCATCCGAGACGGCTCCAGTCAGCAGGAGGCAACATTTCCGTAAGATGGTGACAGACTACATGTCTTGCCCTCTCAGTGTACTCTCAGATGGCTCTTCCCATTCAAGTTTTGTGTCTCTAAGCTGGATACATGGCCAGAGCTTAGCCAGTATGCATTGGAGGTGCTGGCTTGATCTGCTGGCAGTGTATTATCGGAGCGCGTCTTTACTGCTGCAGGTGGTGTACTAACAGACCGTTGCATGCGACTATCCTACGATAATGTAGAACGGCTTACTTTTCTGAAAATGAACTAGGCATGGATCTCGCCTGAATTTGCCTGTCCGGTTTCAGATTAACTAACTGGTTGACAACGTTTTCCATGTCTCCTGTTATGTTCATCTTTCTACCACCTGAGCTATACTCCCTGGGCTACAACACTGCCAGTTGCTGCTCAGAAGTGTCGTGTCCACAGACCAATACACAAGCTATAGTGATAGTGGGGTTCAGTAACGCCTGCTGTTCCCCTGCTGTGTGTCCGGCAAAAATTACTGCTACCTACCTACACATGTTTAAAAAAACATGACATGTTAAAGTGGCTAGTGCTACACATAGATATCAGGCTACACCCTTATTTCTAAGCTGTAAACAAGTGAAACGTCAAATTTAAAACCATTCAATGATTAGTGTTGGTAACAAATCTGTAACTAAATAATTGTGACATATTATGGCAGATATCCACATGTCTAACACAAATGCTAACACAAAAGCATACTTATGCTATAGGGTACTGATGGTGAACCTTCTCACTCCATAACTTTGACCAATCCAACTCACATCATGCCTCAAATGCTGCAATGTTGGAAGTGCATAATGTGGGTTGAACTTTGACAACAGCTGCAGTGCGAAGGTTATCCTTCTGTGTTCTTGGCTTTTAAATAAAAGCATACAAGTAAATATAATAATACATTGTTGATTAAGGGACATGATGTACACCTGTAATATTGTGCAAACAATGGATGTAGGACTATTCCTCTTCAACATTACTTATATTTGTGTCATTTGAAAAAATACATATTTTAGTTAAAAATTAAAAACCCATGTTCAGTAGCTGTGAAAGGCCCGTTTGTGTACTTCTATATTGTTTGCAACCAATGTATTGTATACGGATGGAAGCGCGTCACACTAATAGATTAGATTTATTTTAAATGGAATGTAGCAGAACCAATTGGAGATAAATGAAAAGGATGAGCCACTGAGACACGCTCAGCAGAGTACAAGCAGCAGTGCTTGAACATGTAACTGGAGCGTGATCTGCACTCAAAAAAGTAAAAAACACAGACTGAAGTGAACACTGAAACACAACTGTCCACAATCTGTGAAAAGCTCCTTTCTGTAGTTCTATAGTGTTTGCAACCAATGTATTGTATACGGATGGAAGCGCGTCACACTAATAGATTAGATTTATTTTAAATGGAATGTAGCAGAACCAATTGGAGATAAATGAAAAGGATGAGCCACTGAGACACGCTCAGCAGAGTACAAGCAGCAGTGCTTGAACATGTAACTGGAGCGTGATCTGCACTCAAAAAAGTAAAAAACACCCGACTGAAGTGAACACTGAAACACAACTGTCCACAATCTGTGAAAAGCTCCTTTCTGTACTTCTATAGTGTTTGCAAGTTGCAACCAATGTATTGTATACGGATGGAAGCGCGTCACACTAATAGATTAGATTTATTTTAAATGGAATGTAGCAGAACCAATTGGAGATAAATGAAAAGGATGAGCCACTGAGACACGCTCAGCAGAGTACAAGCAGCAGTGCTTGAACATGTAACTGGAGCGTGATCTGCACTCAAAAAAGTAAAAAACACAGACTGAAGTGAACACTGAAACACAACTGTCGACAATCTGTGAAAAGCTCCTTTCTGTATTCTATAGTGTTTGCAACCAATGTATTGTATACGGATGGAAGCGCGTCACACTAATAGATTAGATTTATTTTAAATGGAATGTAGCAGAACCAATTGGAGATAAATGAAAAGGATGAGCCACTGAGACACGCTCAGCAGAGTACAAGCAGCAGTGCTTGAACATGTAACTGGAGCGTGATCTGCACTCAAAAAAGTAAAAAACACAGACTGAAGTGAACACTGAAACACAACTGTCCACAATCTGTGAAAAGCTCCTTTCTGTACTTCTATAGTGTTTGCAACCAATGTATTGTATACGGATGGAAGCGCGTCACACTAATAGATTAGATTTATTTTAAATGGAATGTAGCAGAACCAATTGGAGATAAATGAAAAGGATGAGCCACTGAGACACGCTCAGCAGAGTACAAGCAGCAGTGCTTGAACATGTAACTGGAGCGTGATCTGCACTCAAAAAAGTAAAAAACACAGACTGAAGTGAACACTGAAACACAACTGTCCACAATCTGTGAAAAGCTCCTTTCTGTACTTCTATAGTGTTTGCAACCAATGTATTGTATACGGATGGAAGCACGTCACACTAATAGATTTGATTTTTTTTTCTAATATAATGGAGCTGCACCAATTCCACAAAATAAAAAAAAAAAAAAAAAAAAAGAGTCAGTGACACGTGCAGATGCCTACAAACAGCGGTGGATGCAGAGCAAACTGCAGCGTCACCTGCACTGTCACACACACACCTTGCACAGAGCTGTTAAAACAACACTGGCAAAATGAAGCTTTACACAGCGGTTGGTAAACTAGCCTGCCTCAAGCACAGTAGTACACAAAATCGCAATATCTAACTGTCCCTCAGAGTGAGCAGAGTAGCGTTCTGTCCCTTACTGAGTTCACAGCACAGTGACGCTAAAATGGCGGCGGCGCCTTTTATAGTGCATTCTGACATCATTTCAGCAGCCAATCACAGCCATGCCATTAGTTAAGATGACCGCAGCATTACAGGATGTGCCCACACTTCGTAGGATTCCTCACTGGCTGACTAAAATCACATTGCCTCTCAAAGAATTATGGGAACTTCCGATTCCGGTATACGATATGGAAAAAGTATCGGAATTAAGTATCGGAATTCCGATAACGCGAATATCGGCCGATACCCGATACTTGCGGTATCGGAATGCTCAACACTAGTTGTGAATGAGCAGAGGCTCCCTCTGGTGGTTACAGACAGTACTGAACCTTCCAGAGAAGAATGGCAATCTGGGATCATGGACTGGACTGATATAAGGGAGGTTCCCTCCCATGATGGTCGCCAGTGATCAATTGTTCTGGTCTCAATTGTGGTTCCTGGCTCATTTGGAAGTTTGCTGGTGTCTTGCCTGCATCTGCTGCTTTCAGATAGGATATGTTAGGATTCGAGTTCCCGCTGCTGCACAAAGGGAGTCTCGAACCGGTCCCGCTGCGGTCCCCCATTCATCTCCGGCCGCAGTGGAACCTGCTCAGCAGAGATGTCGGTCCCAGCGTCTTGCCCATTCCAGTACTGTGCAGAGACTTGCTGCTGCCTCTCCTGGATCTGCTATTATAGCCAGTACTGGAGCAGACGTCTTTGGGACGAAGTCCTGCGTTTCCCCTTCTGAGCATGCCCAGGGTAAGATCTCTCATTGGAGATCTGGGGTCACATGTTCAGGTACTGCAGCAGCTCCTATTGGTCCGCCAGGAAGGTCATGAAACTACATGTGTTTGGAACAGTTTCTCATTGGTCCTTGTTTCTGGCAGGTCCTGTAGCTGTTGCTATAAAAGGGTGGCATGGCTGGGCCGCCATGCGCTAATATCAATCATTATATGCTTAGCGCCAGTGTGGTCATGCGTGTGTGTGGTTAGGGCCCGGCTGAAATAAGCCCCTAGAATACCGACTTAATCGGTGAGGAGTTTGGTATGCTAGCTGGTCAGGGTCGGTGTCCTAGATGCCCTAGATTGCCGGCATAACCGGTGAGGAGTTTGATTGCCGTATTCAGGGCCTGGCGTTCAGACGTCATAGATTGCGGGTGACTCCCGCGAGGACATTAGCGCATGATCACGTTCTATGTTCGCTTAGCTGTTCACTGTGTACCTGTGTGCCTGACAGGACACAGAAGTTTGTCTCAGCGGCTCTGTGACGTAACAGGGCTCGCTTTCAACTCTAGACAGCGCCCTAGCGTGTTTATTTTGCGACTCAGTGGTGTTAAGTGAGTTCACACACATCGCCATATAGCGATGCAGCTCTCCTTCTAGCAGTTCTGTGGATTAACAGAGTTCGCACATATTGCCACAGCGCGTTACGGCGTTCATTTTGGCGACTCTGCGGGTTAACAGAGTTCGCTTCTTGCGCCATTTTACTAGCAGCAGGCTCGGCCTGCACGGTGGACCCCGGGCTGCGAACACACCTCTCCACATCTTATATTTGGTGCGTTCCGCAGACCCTAACATAATATTAGCGCCAGGGTCTGGCTAGTAAAATGGCGGA